>CM024519.1:25678940-26878940 GCA_014182375.1 Eucalyptus virginea
GAAAGGTTTTCTTACTTTTCGCATCAACCCTTGCCGCGAAGAAAAGTAGTCATACCCACAAGGAATTAATTACTCAAAAAAGTTGACTTGACTTCAAGCAGCTTATAAGAACCTTACGATCTGATGCGCGAGGGCTGATGACGGGATGTGAGGAGTCGTGGTCTACCACCCGGATAAGAAGTAGGATAAGAGCATGCCGACGATGGAAGGAAGAGGAACATCTTATAAGAAGAGAAGGCTTGGCTAGGGCGGGCGAAGGGCCTGTATATGAGCTTTCCTCTTCTGTTCTTGCATGAAGCTACTAAGTAGTCCAAATGCATGTGAGATCTCGGGCCGAGTCCATTATTGATTCCAATCAGACTGCCGACGAGCTGCCTGTACATGCCACAATCCTTGAGGCTATCCACTTCGTCTGCACGAAGCCTCATTTTTCTCTATTGGCCTTCAAACTGAAGATCGGTTTGCAATCGACCATAGCGAACTTCTCTAGGAGGTCTTCAGTCTACTTCTGTTGACAGAAGAAGATCCCGGACTCGGTCTCTTTCTAATCCCATAACGTCTTGGTGGTGAAAAACCTCCTTCCTCTTCAATCGTCCTGACAAGTTCTTTCTTATTCGGTCGATTTCCTCAACATCGTCTTCCCTGTGACGACTAGGTCCTCGACGTAGACGAGGCTAATCGGCTCTTTCTAGCTTTTTTGAGGAAAGTGGAAGATTCTAATGTGGCCCAGCATTCTTGAATAAGAACTCGGAAATCTTTCCATGCCCTCTCGGTGCCTGCTTCAGTGCGCAGAGGGGCTTGCAAACAGAATTCGTTGGATCCTTGCTTGAGAATCCGCTCTTAGCTCTTGTACACATGAATGCAAGAAAAAAGAAAGAGTTTATGATAGGAATTCCGGTTTATGGTTTCTAGTGTTAGAAAGTCTCCTGTCTGTGGCTAGAAGAGAAAAGCCCTAACTCTTAGTGACCTGTAAGCGTTAGAAGAAGAATGAAATTGCCTAATGTTCTCTTTGGAGGGGAGGGAATATCCTATTAAAGAGATAGTCTTTGTCCACCCTTAGAAGAGGGAAGAGGTCCTCCTTTTTTTATTCATATAGTCACAATCGTAGCGTGCCAAGCGAGCCAAGCCAGGGAAGACCAATGCCTGAGGGAAAGATATCAGTTTGATCACATCCTCGTATACAATTTGATCAGATGGGTCAGCCCAAAACCAATAGCAATCGCGCACCTAAACAACAACATAGAAAGAATTGGTCTTATCCTAGTGGGGCAAACCCCTTTTCTATGAGGTAGGTAGGTCGAATAGGCTCACTCAGCCTGGGAACAATCTCTTTTCTTTCAGTATGAGAAATTGCTTTATTGTTGAGGAACGGAACTATTAGTGGTAGTGCAAAGCACTATGTAGACTTCATCCGAAGCGGTTGTTCTCTCTGCTTATCTTTTTAAGAAAAGCAATAAAAAGAGCCCTGGGAAAGGTATCGAGACTGGGGATCGTAGTCTCAATCCTAACCTCATAGCTTTTAGAAGCTTAGTCCTTACAGTTTTAAGGGTAAGGGGAAGAATCAACAAAATGTTATAATAACACTATAAGAGGAGATTGATTTTGACTCTTTCTCGATGCTTTGAATAGCTATCCTTTCGTACCCTTGGTTTCGTACCTGTGGGATTCGACTTTCCTTGGCGATTGGGTCCGTGATCAAATAGGCTCTTACTTCGCCTCGAAAGGGAGCTGCGTAGGTAGACTAGAAGTCGTAGTTCCTGGCAAAAGATAATTTCTTTTTGATTGAGTTCCAGGCTCCAGGCTTAAGAGCCGAATTAGCCATTGGGATTGGTGTAGAGACAAGACTGATTGAGATTCGTAATTAGCTGCAATAAAAGAATACGCTCTTTCGACAGAGAAGTGAACGACGGAGATCTGCAGATGTTTGAGGGAAGAAGACGGTGCTAGCGAAGTTAATTAACTTAAAGGCATCGGTTTACTCTATTTCTAAGAGCAGAGCAGGGGAAGAAGGATAGAGTTTCTTCTTATTATTATTAATAAAGCATATGGAGCAGACTTCCCCTTTCTAGAAGACAGGGGATAGAGCTTTGAATAGCCGTAGCAAGGGAAGCAAGGAGCTTTCTTTCCTCTCACTAAGAAGCCCTAGAGCAATAGACGGAATTCGGAATTTGTGGGGTAGCTGCTAGGATAGATGCATAGAATCCGGATGCCGAGAATACGCGGCCCACGGAGCGGTAGAAGATCCAAGTCAAAACCTGCTGCACAATGCCGACACCTTCACATTAAAAGTCCGCCTTAGCCCGACATTGCCCTCAAAGACATTAAAGATAAGGTAGTTCCTCGAAAGGCCTCAAAAAGGCAAGAAGTAGCATCCTGCCAGTTGTTCTTGTGCCCTAGTCGAAACTTTCTGCGGTTGGCATGTCTAACCCTATTTGAAAGAGTAAGGGGCCTTGCGGGAGCAATTCCATAGCTACCTGAACACAGACTTTTCTCGATTCCGTGCACGCCCGGCAAAAAGAGCCGCCAAATGTTTTGCATTAGTCTTTCTCTATGGGATGAAGACAAGGAACTGACAGATGCCAAGATCTTTTCTTACTAGAAAAGGTATCCCACCAAATAGTCAAAGCGGAAGGGGATTGATGCTGAGAATGCCCTCTTGTCTATCTTTCAAAGAATAGACTGTTAGATGTAGGCATTTTCCCATGCTAAAGGAAGCAAGGAGTAGGAGAAGGCAAGCAAGGCAAGGCAATTCAATTCTTAATCTAAGAGCAGGGGGCAGGACATAGTCTTAGGCTGTTTGCGCCTTATCTGCTGTGAGGGGAATAGCCGCTACTAGTGAAAGCAAGTGACATACTTAATGTACGAGGAGGAATAGAGATCGACAAGCAAGAGTCTCCCCCCGGTCGCCTGATTAGCGAATAGTGCCTCACTTTCCTTCTAAGCTGGCATCAGTCTCAGACAAGAAAGAAGATCAAATAGAATCCGATTTCCGACATGAAAGAGTAGTAAAGCATCGAAGCAAATAGCGTAAAAGGATACCTATCGAATAGGCTTTGGCACGTCGAGGTAGAGCCCTGGGCTCTTTGCGGGATAAGGGCGGTTAGCAAGAAGGTTTTTGAATCAATAAAGGAAGAATGCGGCTCCTATTGAATCCGCTTTTGGGAATAGAAGGGGAATGAAGGCAATTTGCCTTATTAAATAGAAGAGGCTAATCGAGAGCCTAACTCGAAGGAATAGGGGATTAAGGAAAAGGATTGGTCAAATAAATAGGTTCTTAGAGAGCTGGTGGAAGGCTCAAGACAGAAGGAATTGACATATAATAAGAAGGATCTCATGTCATGGTTCTTGTTCAAGAAGGGACATCCTTTGAATCAGCTGTTGGGAGCATAGTAGAGGAATGAATTGAGAGACCTTCCTACCAAAGAATCTTTCTAAACAGCGGAATTGACTTTGAATTGAAAAAGGAAGCTTAATCATCAACTTATAGCTTCGGAACATGTTCAATTCAATACTTTGAGAAATCGACCTCGATCAATTCAATTCATGCTGCCAACTCTTTGCCACAATGGCTATCCGGATATCTATCTGGGGCTATAACCGATTCCTCGGCTAGCGGCATGAACCATTGAATCCGGTAAGGTTTTCGGGTGCTTAGGTCGGCCGATAGAAATTGTTTTAAGTTTCGAAGGAAAGGCTGGATGGGCGGTCACTCATCTATGATAGATCGATGAAAGGGTTGCTGTTTGATCTCAAGGAAGCTTAAGGAGGAATAAGAAAAAGTTGGCGGGTGGGTGGAAATAATAAGTAAGTTGCGAGTACTTGGTTCTATGGTTAAGGAGCGAATAAACTAGGTTATATACATTGCGGGAAAAACCGCTTTCAGCTCCGCCTTCACTCCTGGCTCACAATGGAAATCTGCCCAATGTTCGTTTGGCAGCTCAGCTCTATACTTGAATACTTCACTAGCGTCATCTATTTCCGAACGGGTGCAGGCGCTTCATTCACATCTGGATTCGTATCTAGCTTCGGATCTGGAGGGACATGAATGGATGTTGGAACGGGTCCCGAGTCAACTGCATGCGCTACTACTGCCTCCCTAGCAGTCACCTCTGCCTCCTCCATTCCATTTCTAGTGCAATATCTGACGGTAGCAAATCCCGCGGATCGAAAGCCATCACCTTCTCGTCCGGAATCCCTTCGTCCCGTCTTAGCTTCCCCTCGTTCGCTTCCATATACATTACCATTTCATCTACCAGTTTTCCGAGCAGATTCGATCACAGTCCCATAAGCAGTAGGGACCACGAGAGAGCTTATTTCGTGCTCGAGATCCCCTATGAGATCTTCTTCCAGAGAAGCCCCTGCATATGCTGCCCTTATCTATTCATGGTTCCGGATCCAGATATGGAACTGGAATGGACCTTGAGATGATAGCATGCACATCTCCACTCATCTTTGGCCAATAGAAATGCTCTTGAAGAACCTCAAGAGTTTTGTTAAAAAAATGACCAGCCAACCCTCCACCATGCACCTCTCAAATCAGTAATTCACGAAAAGAACTCTTCGACACACATAATCGATTTCCTTTAAAAAGAAACCCATCTTGCAAAGAATATGTACCTTGAACTCCCCGCTTGCAATTGTTGATAATGGATGAGAACACCGCATCTTCATAATAAAGTTCTTTCATTATTGAAATCCGAGAATCCTAGAGTCCAAAACAACAAGCATAGAATATCTTCTCGATAAAGCATATGCTACAACATTAGTGTGCCCGGGTTCATATTTTTAGACAAAAGAAAAGGATTGAAGAAATTCTACCTATTTTGCATGTCTAGAATTAAGCTTGTGTTGGCTGCTAATAAACTTAAGTGCCTCATGATCAGAATGAATGACAAATTGTTTTGGAATATTGACTCCAATGATCAGGAGCTCGGACAATGCCATAGAACTCTCCTCTTGGAATCGGATAACATCTCCCTGAAATATGCCAATGGTTTTTGTGCTTGCATCAAAACATCACCAAAACCTACTCCGCTTGCATCACACTCAACTTCACATACTTTATCAAAATCAGGAAGTGCAAGAATAGGGGACACAGTTTCTGCTTAATTACCGCAAAGGCATTTTGAGCAACTGTTGTCCATTCAAAAGAACCATTCTTCATACATTCAGTTATAGGAGCCATGACGGTACTAAACTTTTTGACAAAACGTCGATAGAAAGAAACAAGTCCATGAAAACTTCTTACATCAGAAATCAACTTCGGAACCGGCCAAGTCTTCATAACTTCCACCTTGGCTTGATCAATAGAGATTCCATCTTTAGAAACCACATAACCAAGAAACACAATGCTTGGAGAGAAGAACTCACACTTCTCTATTTTAGCATATAGTTTTTGTCCTCTCAAGACATTAAAGACCTGTTTTAAAAGTGAGAATTCCTCTACTTGAGTGAACTCCTTTGGAGAGTGGATAACTCTTTTGGTCTCTTTATCCTTGGAGCGTAGATCACTCCTTGGTGGTGAGCCAAGAAGCCCTTTATCCTCGGCTGGTGGATTCTTTAGGCCTTCGTGGTGAGCTTCTCCTATCCCGAAGTCCTTTATCCTTGTCTGGTGCAAGCTTTAGGCCATGGTGGTGAACTTCGTAGATCTCGATCCTCATCCTCGGTTGGCAGAAGGAGAATTGAAGAGACATAAAAGTGGAGGACCCCGGACGTGCATAGGGAAGGGGAGGAGGTCATTCTCTAGTCCCACATCGCTTAGGGGAGAGTTTTGGGCTAGTTTATAAAGGCTTGGGTCCCTCTAATCTGTGTAACACGTTTTAAAGCCGTGAGAACTCAGTGTCTAAAGTCGACAATATTACACAATGGGGCTCGGGTCATTACAAATGGTATCAGAGCATTGCATGGATTTCTTTGTGGCTTTACCAAGAACTCAAAGAGGAAAAGATGCTATCATGGTGGTCGTCGATCGGTTCTCTAAAATGGCTCATTTAGTGCCATGTCACAAGACCAATGATGCATCTCATATTGCTAAATTATATTTCAAAGAGATTATTCGCATTCATGGAGTTGCAAAGACCATTGTGTCAGATCGTGATTCCAAGTTCTTAAGGTACTTCTAGAAGACGCTATGGAGAATGCTTGGTACAAGACTCTTATTTAGCACAACTTATCATCAACAAACCGATGGCCAAACGGAGGTAACAAATCGTACTCTAACCACTCTTCTTCGCGGTATGATGAGTAAATCTTTAAAAGATTGGGATTTAAAGCTTGCGCATGCTGAATTTGCTTACAATCGATCCCAAGTCATACTACTGGTCGATCGCCATTTGAAGTTGTGTATGGAATTAATCCTCTCACGCCCATTGATTTGATTCCAATTGCATCTAACTCTCAAGTAAGCTTCAATGGCAAGAAAACAGCTAAATCAATAAAGAAGCTCCATGAGCAGATTTGATCCAAGATTGAAAATGCCAACAAATCTTACAAGAAGAAAGCTAATCAACAACGCAAGAAGACTCAATTTCAACCGGGTGATCTTGTATGGGTTCACTTGAGGAATGAGAGATTTCCATTTCGACGAAAGAACAAGCTCATGCCTAGAGCTGATGGTCCCTTTAAAGTTATTGAGCGAATTGGTGACAATGCTAACAAGATTGGTCTTCCTGGAGAATTTGCAGTTTCGACAACATTCAACGTGGGAGACCTTTCTCCTTACTTGGAGGATGAAAACTTTCTAGATTTGAGGACAAATCCCAACCAACCCGGGGAGGATGATGCGGGAGCATCCAACATAGCTCCATCAACTAACTCATAACCATCGATAATTATCCAAGCCAAGAAAGAAATTGGGCATTATATGCTTCGATGGATCATTTTGAATGAATAATGTCAATTACTAATCGATACTTTATGTAATATCCATAACTATAAATGGGAGGCCATTTTAGACGTCTTGCATGACCAATATATGAAGTTTCAAGAGGATTATTCTCTGGTAAAGGGAGGAGCACGAATTTTGGAAGACTAAAGGTTCAAGAATGCGGTTCAAGAATACGAAAAGCTAAAGGTTTAAGTATGTGGAAGGCCAGAGGATCAAGAATGCAAGTTTCTGTACTAACAAATGCATTTCTTAAGTATCTAGGTCATTAAAGTCTATTTTTTATATTTCCTAAATCTAAAATCCCCCAATAAACAGGGGAAAACTATTCAATGTATGGGATATACGAATTTGATGAATGAAAATGGTGAGATTTCCTCTGCTTGAGTGAACATCTTTGGAGAGTGGATAACTCCTTTCGGTCTCTTTATCCTTGGAGCGTAGATCACTCTTTGGTGGTGAGCCAAGAAGCCCTTTATCCTTGGCTGGTGGAATCTTTAGGCCTTGGTAGTCAGCTTCTCCTATCCCGAAGTCCTTTATTCTTGGCTGGTGGAAGCTTTAGGCCTTGGTGGTGAACTTCGTAGATCTCAATCCTCATCCTCAGTTGGTGGCGTGGCCTTTATACCTTGGAAGGAGATCATTCTATCTTTTCTTATTCCCCTTCATTTCTTCCCCGTATACACTACTCCATACACTTAAGCATAAAATTCTCAAGAAAAATGAATAATAATAATAATTCCATTCTATAATCACTCGCCCCATCACGCATCACATGCCACGAGACACCGTACGCTACACAGAAGAACAGAAGATTTTTGAATGAATTTCACATCTTGACATTTCCACATTAGACTGATTCAATGGAGAAAGGAATGCCTTTCGGAGCGCATTTCCAGCTGTGAAGATAGACGACTCACATAGCCGGAACTGATCAAGTCTGATCCTCTTTCTTGATGTTCCTTCACAGACCAATTCATTATGTAACCTGATCTTATTACGACGTATCTTTCTTGTCTTGATTGAATACATCATTGAAACAATCATGCGAGAGGTCTACTACGTCAATTGCGTAACGAGTTGGACAGAGAGAATGTGAATTGCTAATTCAAGAGGCGCATGGTGGAGGATTGGCTGGTCATTTTGGTGTTAAAACTCTTGAGGTTCTTCAAGAGCATTTCTATTGGCCAAAGATGAATGGAGAGCCGCATCCTATCATCTCAAGGTGTGCAACTTGTCAAAGATCAAAAAGCCATTTCAATCAAGAATAAGCTCATACACAAAGCTAATGGTCCCTTTAAAGTTATTGAGCGAATTGGTAACAATGCTTACAAGATTGACCTTCCTGGAGAATTTGGAGTTTCGGCAACATTCAACATGGGAGACGTTTCTCCTTACTTGGAGGATGAAAACTTTCTAGATTTGAGGACAAATCTCAAACAACCCAAGGAGGATGATGCGGGAGCATCCAACGTAGCTCCATCAACCAACTCCGAACCACCATGAGGAGCACCAATCTTGTTCGTAAAGAAGAAGGAAGGATCGTTGCATCTATGCATTTGCTATCAACAAATCAACCAAGTGACAATCAAGAACAAGTATCCATTGTCGAGGATCGACTACTTGTTTTATCAACATCAAGGAGCTTCAATATTCTCTAAGATAGACCAAGAAGGATGGGCTATCATCAGCTAAGGACCAAGAAGGAGATATCCCAAAGACTGCATTACGAATACAATACAGCCACAATGAGTTTACAGTGATGTGGTTTGGGTTAACCAACGCCCTAGCTGCTTTCATAGACTTAATGAACTAAGTGTTCAATGTGTATTTGGATCAATTTGTCGTCTTCATTGAAGACATATTGGTGTACTTAAAGAGGCCAAAGGAGCATAAATGACATTTGCTGGTGCTCCTCATGGTGGTTCGAATGAATCCCCTATCAAGCAATTCTTGCATTTGCACTTTCAATTCCTTTAGTTCGAACCACGACATTCGGTATGATGCCTTGGAGTTGGTTCCATTTCAGGGGCCAACTCAATGACAAACTCGATCTCTCTTTTTGGAGGCAATCTTTGTAATTCCTTTCGAAAGACATTTGCGAAGTCTTGCACCTCGACAATATCCTCTAATTTTGGTTCTTTCATCGTCATATCCACAACCATTGCTAGATAGCCCTAGCATCCTTCCTCTAGCAACTATTCTATTTCAAGCAATGTAATTAAGGGCATAGAAGGTCCTCCTACATTTCTAACAAATTCGTAACAAGAACTACCAATCGGGTTGAACTGTATAATTTTACAGTTTAGTCAATGGTGGTTCATTACTTTTTGAGCCAATCTATCTCAATTATGACATCAAAGTCATACATAGCCAAAATAGTTAGGTCTATCAACTCCTTACGGCCATTAACAACTATCTCACACCCTTAACAACTTAAAACAGATAACACCTTATGCTTCATAGGGGTGGAGACGTTAAGAACCATTTCCAACGGCTACAATTCTAATCTAGCTAATCTAACGAACTACTCTACAACAACCAAATGTGTAGCTCCTTAACTCATGAGGCAGCTGTTACGGGATCACCTTTTCCGATAAATGACGACAGCTTGTGCTTTATGAACTGGTCCTCCAACTTATGCATCCATCGATTGCCATTCCTACTCCTAGCTAACGAGGCATTATTGGGAGCAATAGCAATGGCAGTAACAACTTGATTTTGCACTTGTTGTCCCATCAGATTTCCAATAGCCTTCAGGGCTTGCAGAACCTCATCCAGTCTAGGATCCCCTTGTGCCTTTCCCTTAGCACCTGCTTGGCTTGAAGTTGGCCTTCCTTAAGGGCATTCTTGGGATTGAATTATTCATTTGACGTATTCACCATTGTCTCCAAATAGCCTTTAGCAAAAGTAAAGGACACAAATTTCCCTTTTTTTATTTATTTTTATTTACAAGGCAACCGAGTTGCCGCTTTCGAGGATCGAACCTCAGCTAATCTGGGACTCATTCATCCCCCCGTACCACCAGGCCAAGGCACTAGTTGTCACATCCTCGATTTCAGGCTATAAGAATAAGGAATGAGGGTCTATCATGGGAATAAATGACATAAACCTTGGATAGACCAAGACATCACAAGTTCGGCCATGGACCCGGCCCATCCAATCGAGACCCGATTAGGGCAAATAACCAAGACCAACCACGAGGTTTATTTTAAGACATCCAATGGACCAATTCTAATTGAAAATGGTCATGGACAAGTTTAAGAGGGCTACCCACTTAGTCGCCCTCATTTGGTTAAACTTAAGTAATTTTTTGCATGAATTTCGATTCTCATAGAATCGTCGACTGTGTACAAATATTAATGACTTCTCCAATTAGGCAACACCATATGTTAGTCTTATGAATGCCTTGGATGAATTTTGGAGATGACTAATTGATGTGAGGATGAATCATTGGACAAGTGTCAAGGGGTGATTGGGGTTCTAGAATCTTCCATGGTCTTTTGACTTAGTCCATCATTATCTATTATGTGCCACCTGCCATTTGCAAGAAGAACGAGAAAACTTACATGCCAAGCAGTTGGCAAAAATGTATAGGTATCATTTAATGATTTTGGACTTTAGTTCATTAGTGGCATGGATGAATCACCTACTTAGGTGTGCTCTAGAATCTTAGGTGAATCTTAGAGTATGATAGCCTAGATTATAACCTTGATGAACAATGCAAGAGCCAACCAATTGAAAGATAACATTTGCTATAAAAAAAAAAAAGGACATAGGCAATAATGAATCTAAAGTGAGCCTTGGAGGATAAGCAAATAGGTGGACCAATTATAATTAAGCAAAAATAAGTATAGGTGCCAATTGAAAGATAACATTTGCTATAAATAAGAGAAGGCATCCTCACATTTTAAGAATTAACCATTCTCCCATTTCCTCTCCCTTTCTCTCCTCTCTTTCACGCCTCCCTCACCAAGCCATCTTAGGAACCGTTCTGTCACCAAAGAAGCATCATGGAGCTAGGTCCAAAAATTTATAAGTAGACTTTCCTAACTCTTCGATAGGGCGATGTGCTACGCGTATTGATTTAGGATCTTGTCATCGCTTGCTTGTGTTTGCTTGTATGTCGTGTCTGTTGCGTGTTTTCAATTACTTGTCTTTGCATCAAGTAAATCATGGTCTCGCATGCGTGTCAAGCACACCCTGATACGAGGGAAGGTCTCGGCAAATTGGACGTATGCCGAGATGGGTGCATGGCCCACAATTGATCTAGGGACAACATTGAAGTGTGTTGTTACTTGGGACAAGCATCAGGTTGATGCCGAAGCGAAAGCAAATGATTCCAAGTCAAGAACACGAGCTCGAATCGCATTCGGCAAGAGTCTAGTTTTTCTGATAGGCAAGAGTCTAGTTTAATAATGCACAAAAGTCATTGATTCACTCTGTATCGCACGCCTTCGAGTCTTTCATTCGGCTAATGATTCAAGATAACGAAATGGATTGATTGATGCTTGAACACATGGACACACAATGGACTTTTACCGCTAAGGTTGTGGTATACCGGGTTGTTGCCTTTAGTATAGCCCTGGATGCCATCTTGATATTGAGATTGTGGACGATGCCGGCCTAGGTGAGGTTGATGCTTGGGGGTCACCCTAGATGCATTCCTGATAATGAAATCGGGACGATGTCGGTTGCCAAGGGGGGAACCAATGCCTAGTTGATACTGGATGCATTCCTAATAATGAGATGCTTATACCGATACTGGAATTGAGGCCCAGGTGAGGCTGATGCTTGGTGATCCATGACTGATGCATGTGTGATGCTTATACCGATACTGGAATTGAGGCTTGCAAAAGTTGAGTTTGTTTGACATGTACTGTTGAGTATTGCATCAATTTGAGCATATATTTGCATCAAGTCACTTAGTGCTTGAATGAGTTTTATGTGATGCATGCATCCCTCTTCGTGACTGGAATGATCATAAGCCACAAATCATTGGAGTGCTTGTTTTTATGCACTAACTCATTGGTCTTGATTGCCCTCAGCTTCTTAAAGCACCGAATTGATCTCCTCAATTTCTTGAAGAGTCATAACTCTCCGATTTGGACAATTTGCTTGTAAATGCCCAAAACCATGGCACTTAAAGCATTTCATTGCATCGCCTTCAAACTTCTTTTGGACTTCTTTGGAAGGCTCTGCAATTTTTCCCTTGCCTTTGTCTTTTGTCAACGTACTCTCGCCCTTGCTTGAGGAAGCACCCTTAAAATAGGATGTCGCCTTTGTTGAGGTTTTGGAGGAAAACCTCTTGCTCTTCAATTGTTTTTCGACTTTTATGGCTAACTTGCATACGTCTTCAAAGGACCAATACGATTGAAGTTCAACCATATCAGCAATTTCTCGATTCATGCTGCCAAGGAAACGAGCGATGGTTTGCTCAGGAACTTTTGGAACTTCACTCCTTATTTTGAGTTGTTCAAACTCACGAATGTATTCTTCATCAACTTCTTGAGTTTTTCCCAAGACTTGATTCGGCCTTTTCCTTCCCTTGCTCGTTGATGCTTTAGATTCTCCCACCATAGAGAAGCATATTTTGTCAACTTTAGGATAGCAACCTTACATTTTTTTCTCATCCGAACAGGACTTGAAGTCAAAAATTTGTTCGGTTGGGTGTAGCCAATCCACAAAGTCGTCAGGATTGAGATTACCGTCAAACTCAGTGTCTCTTTCATCCTCCTTATGCCTCCCTCTTTGTCTTCCTCTTCGAATTTGAGATTCAGAATCACTAAAGTGCAGAATCGTTCGGTTGTCTCCAATGGACTCGGAATCGCCATTAGAATTTTGACGAGATTCAGAATCGTCACGCTGATGCCGTTCATTGGGACGCCTTGCTGGTTGTCCTTGTCTCGCCAGATTCTTTAGAAGATTGAGGACTTGCTCCATTTGTTGTTGAAGATTTTGGATTGCACGATTTCGCCTTTCGTTGTGCGCTTGCTCCAAAGTCAAGCCTCTTGGAACTTGATCATCCATAAGGAATTTGTAATAGAAGAAAGAAAGGAATTGCTCAAATGAGTTGAACCTTGAGCTCTGATACCAATCTTTTGATGCGTGATGGGGTGAGTGATTCAAGAACGGAAATTTTTCAAAGGGGATATTTCCAGTTAAGTGTATGGAGTAGCGTATACAAGGAAGAAACGAAAATGAATAAGAAAGGATAGAATGATCTCCTTCCAAAGTATATAGGCCACGCCACCAACTAAAGAAGAGGAGATCTACGAAATTCACCACCAATGCCTAAAGCTTCCACCAGCCAAGGATAAAGGACTTCAGGATAGGAGAAGCTCACCACCAAGGCCTAAAGATTCCACCAGCCAAGGATAAAGGGCTTCTTGGCTCACCACCAAGGAGTGATCTACGCTCCAAGGATAAAGAGACCGAAAGGAGTTATCCACTCTCCGAAGGAGTTCGCTCAAGCAGAGGAAATCTCACCATTTTCATTGATCAAATTCTTATCTCCCATACATTGGATATTTTTCCCCTATTTATAGGAGGATTTCAACCTTAGGAAATATTAAAAACAGACTTTAATGACCTAGAAACTTAAATCTTCGACTCTTGAGCTACATAAAAATAAAAACACCCGGGAACTTAAGAAAAGCCTTTATTAACACGGGAACTAAATGCCTTTAATCTTCAGCCTTCTGCATTCTTGAACCTTTAGCTTTCCGTATTCTTGAACCATATTCTTGAACTTTTCGCTTTCCATATTCTTGAACCGCATTCGTGAACCTTTAGCCTTCCCAAAATTGGTGCTCCTCCCTTAACCAGAAAATAATCCTCCTGAAACTTCATCAATTGGTCATACAACACATCTAAAATGGTCTCCCATTGATAGTTATCGATATACTACAAAGTACCAATAAGTAATTAACATTATTCATTCAAAATGATCCATCAAAGCACATAATGCCCAATTTCTTTATTGGCTTGGATAAGCATCGATGGTTCTAAATTGGTCAATTGATGCGGGAGCATCCAACGTAGCTCCATGGACCAACTCAGAACCATTGGTGCTTATCCAAGCCAATAAAGAAGTTGGGCATTATGTGCTTCGATGGATCATTTTGAATGAATAATGTTAATTACTTATCGGTACTTTGTGGTATATGGATAGGTATCAATGGGAGGCCATTTTAGATGTCTTGTATGACCAATTGATGAAGTTTCAGAAGGATTATTTTCTGGTCAAGGGAGGAGCTCGAATTTTGGGAAGGCTAGAGGTTCACGAAAGCGGTTCAAGAATGTGGAAGGCCGAAGATTAAAGGGCATTTAGTTCCCGTGATAAAGGCTCTTTATTAAGTTCCTACCCGTTTTTATTTAATAGCTCAAGAGTCGAACGTTTCAGTTCAGGACATTTAGTTCCTGTGATAAAGGCTCTTTATTAAGTTCCTAGCTGTTTTTATTTTTATTTTATAGCTCAAGAGTCGAATGTTTCAGTTCCTAGGTCATTAAAGTTTGTTTTTAATATTTCCTAAGGCTAAAAATCCCCTCTAAAAAAATTTCCGTTCTTGAATCACTCACCCCATCACGCATCAAAATATTGGTATCAGAGCTCAAGGTTCAACTCATTTGAGTGATTCCTTTATTTTTTTTGTTACAAATTCCTTATGGATGAACAAGTTCCTAGAGGCTTGACTCTGGAGCAAGCACACAACGAAAGGCGAGATCGTGCAATCCAAAATCTTCAACAACAAATGGAGCGAGTCCTCAATCTTCTAGAGAATCCGGCGAGACAAGGACAACCAGCAAGGCATTCCAATGAACAGCATCGGCATGACGATTCTGAATCTCGTCAAAATTCTGATGGCGATTCCGAGTCCACTGGAGACAACCGAACGATTCTGCACTCTAGTGATTCTGAATCTCCAATTCGAAGACGAAGACGGAGAGGGAGGCATAAGGAGGATAAAAGAGACATTAAAGTGGAGGTCCCCGAGTTTGACGGTAATCTTAATCCCGACGACTTTGTAGATTGGCTACATAAAACGAACGAATTTTTGACTTCAAATCCTCTTCGGATGAGAAGAAATGTAAGGTTGCTGTCCTAAAGTTGACCAAATATGCTTCTCTATGGTGGGAGAATCTAAAGCATCAACGAGCAAGGGAAGGAAAAGGCCGAATCAAGTCTTGGGAAAAACTCAAGAAGTTGATGAAGAAGAGGTTCTTGCCCGACAACTATAAGCAAGATGTCTTCCTCAAACTGAACTCCCTAAGACAACATGGGATGAGCGTTGAAGAATACATTCGTGAGTTTGAACAACTCAAAATGAGGAGTGAAGTTCCAGAAGTTCCCGAGCAAACCATCGCTCGTTTCCTTGGCGGCATGAATCGAGAAATTGCTGATATGGTTGAACTTCAACCGTATTGGTCCTTTGAAGACGTTTGCAAGTTAGCCATAAAAGTCGAAAAACAATTGAAGAGCAAGAGGTTTTTCTCTAGAACCTCAACAAAGGCGACATCCTATTTTAAGGGTGCTTCCTCAAGCAAGGGCGAGAGTACGTCGACAAAAGACAAAGGCAAGGGAAAGAATGCAGAGCCTTCCAAAGAAGTCCAAAAGAAGTTTGAAGGTGATGCAAAGAAATGCTTTAAGTGCCATGGTTTTGGGCATTTACAAGCAAATTGTCCAAATCGGAGAGTTATGACTCTTCAAGAAATTGAGGAGATCAATTCGGCGCTTCAAGAGGCTGACGATGAAGACCAAAATATTTCCGAATCTGATCGGGAAGAAGAAGTTGTGGAGAAAGCCGATGATGGTGAGCTGTTGATCATCCAAAGAGCATTGGACGTTGAAGTTTCTCCTAATAAAGAGCAAAGGGAGAATATATTTCACACGCGTTGCACTATTAACGAAAAGGTGTGTTCGGTGATCATCGATGGTGGGAGCTGCACCAATGTTGCTTCAACAACTCTTGTCGACAAGTTGAAGCTTCCAACAACGAAACATCCTCAACCATACAAGCTCCAATGGCTCAATCACGGGAATGAACTCAAGGTAACCAAACGCGTTCTTATATCATTTTCGATTGGGAAGAACTATCGAGATGAGGTTGTATGTGATGTGATTCCTATGGAGGCATGCCACTTGTTATTGGGTAGACCGTGGCAATTTGATATAAATGCTAGGCGTGATGGTCGGAAAAACACATACTCTTTTCAGAAGGAACAAAAATGCATTACTCTTTTACCATTGAGTCCTTATTCGATACATAATAATCAACCTGGGGAGGGAAACACTTGTAAGGAAAATCTGTTCTTGAGTGAGACATGGGTTGAGAGAGCCATTAGCAAACAAAAGAATGTATTTGCTTTGCTTGCGGTCGAGAAAAAGAGTGAGATAGAGCGACCCATACATCCAAAAATGCATTGCTTGTTGAAAGAATTTGCAGATGTGTTTCCGAAGGATTTGCCACTTGGATTACCTCCCATAAGAGGTATTGAGCATCAAATTGATTTGATCCCCGGTGCTCCGCTACCAAACAAGCCAGCTTATCGATGTAATCCGGAGGATACAAAGGAGTTGCAATGACAAGTCGATGAACTTATCCTCAAAGGATATGTTCGAGAAAGCATGAGTCCTTATTCTGTTCCGGCTCTACTTGTGCCTAAGAAGGATGGTACATATCGAACGTGTGTAGATAGTTGGGCCATCAACAACATAACCATTAAGTATAGGTACCCTATACCTAGACTTGATGATATGCTTGACGAATTATATGGTTCTTCTGTGTTTTCAAAGATAGATTTGCGGAGTGGTTATCATCAAATCAGAATGCGAGAAGGTAATGAATGGAAGACGGCTTTCAAAACCAAGGGTGGCCTTTATGAGTGGTTGGTTATGCCATTCGGATTATCTAATGCTCCGAGTACCTTCATGAGACTTATGAATGAGGTTCTTCGTTCTTTTATTGGTCGATTTGTCGTTGTTTATTTCGACGATATTCTTGTTTATAGCACGAACGAGGAGGAGGATATCTCTCATTTAAAACAGGTCTTTAATGTCTTGAGAGAACGAAAACTATATGCTAAAATGGAGAAATGTGAGTTCTTCTCTCCAAGCATTGTGTTTCTTGGTTATGTGGTTTCCAAAGAGGGAATCTCTGTTGATCAAACCAAGGTGGAAGCTATGAAGACTTGGCCAATTCCGAAGTCCATTTCTGATGTAAGAAGTTTTCAATGGACTTGTTTCTTTCTATCGACGCTTTGTCAAAAACTTTAGTACCATCATGGCTCCTATAACTGAATGCATGAAGAATGGTGCTTTTGAATGGACAAAGGCTGCTCAAAACGCCTTTGACATAATCAAGCAGAAACTTTGTGAGTCCCCTATTCTTGCACTTCCTGATTTTGATAAAGTATTTGAAGTTGAGTGTGATGCAAGCGGAGTTGGTATTGGTGCTGTTCTGGTGCAAGCACAAAAACCATTGGCATATTTCAGCGAGAAGTTATCTGATTCCAAGAGGAATTATTCAACTTATGACAAAGAGTTCTATGCCATTGTCCGAGCTCTTGATCATTGGAGTCATTATTTGAGGCCAAAGCAATTTGTCCTTCATTCTGATCATGAGGCGCTTAAGTTTATTAGTGGCCAACGCAAGCTTAATTCGAGACATGCAAAATGGGTAGAATTTCTTCAATCCTTTTCTTTCGTCTCAAAATATAAACCGGGGCACACTAATGTTGTAGCAGATGCTTTATCGAGAAGATATTCTATGCTTGCGGTTTTGGAGTCTAGGATTCTCGGATTTCAATCAATGAAAGAACTTTATTTTGAAGATGCGGAATCCCCCTCTATCATCAACGATTGCAAGCAGGGAGTTCAAGGTATATATTCTTTGCAAGATGGGTTTCTTTTTAAAGGAAATCAATTATGTGTGCCGAAGAGTTCTTTTCGCAAATTGCTAATTCGAGAAGCGCATGGTGGAGGATTGGCTGGTCATTTTGGTATTAACAAAACTCTTGAGGTTCTTCAAGAGCATTTCTATTGGCCAAAGATGAGTGGAGATGTGCATGCTATCATCTCAAGGTGTGCAACTTGTCAAAGATCAAAAAGCCATTTCCATCAAGGTTTGTATACTCCACTTCCGGTACCATTGCAGCCCTGGGAGGATGTTAGCATGGATTTCATTGTGGCTCTACCAAGAACTCAAAGAGGAAAAGATGCTATCATGGTGGTCGTCGATCGGTTCTCTGAAATGGCTCATTTCGTGCCATGTCACAAGACCAATGATGCATCTCATATTGCTGAATTCTATTTCAAAGAGATTATCCGCATTCATGGAGTACCAAAGACCATTGTGTCGGATCGTGATTCCAAGTTCTTAAGCCACTTCTGGAGGACTCTATGGAGAATGCTTGGTATAAGGCTCTTATTCAGCATAGCTTGTCATCGCCAAACGGATGGCCAAACGGAGGTAACAAATCGTACTCTAACCACTCTTCTTCGTGGTATGATGAGTAAATCGTTGAAAGATTGGGACTTAAAGCTTGCGCATTCTGAATTTGCTTACAATCGATCACCAAGTTATACTACTGGTCGATCGCCATTTGAAGTTATGTATGGAATTAATCCTCTCACACCCATTGATTTGGTTCCAATTCCGTCTAACTCTCAAGTGAGCTTTGATGGCAAGAAAAGAGCTGAATCAATGAAGAAGCTCCACGAGCAAATTTGATCCAAGATTGAAAAGGCCAAGGAATCTTACAAGAAGAAAGCTAATCAACATCGCAAGAAGACTCAATTTCAACCGGGCGATCTCGTGTGGCTTCACTTGAGGAAGGAGAGATTTCCATTTCGACGAAAGAACAAGCTCATGCCTAGAGCTGATGGTCCCTTTAAAGTTATTGAGCGAATTGGTGACAATGCTTACAAGATTGACCTTCCGGGGAGTTTGCGTTTCGGCAACATTCAACGTGGGAGACCTTTCTCCTTACTTGGAGGATGAAAACCTTCTAGATTTGAGGACAAATCTCAAACAACCCGGGGAGGATGATGCGGGAGCATCCAACGTAGCTCCATGGACCAACTCAGAACCATCGATGCTTATCCAAGCCAATAAAGAAGTTGGGCATTATGTGCTTCGATGGATCATTTTGAATGAATAATGTTAATTACTTATCGGTACTTTGTGGTATATCGATAGGTATCAATGGGAGGCCATTTTAGATGTCTTGTATGACCAATTGATGAAGTTTCAGAAGGATTATTTTCTGGTCAAGGGAGGAGCTCGAATTTTGGGAAGGCTAGAGGTTCACGAAAGCGGTTCAAGAATGTGGAAGGCCGAAGATTAAAGGGCATTTAGTTCCTGTGATAAAGGCTCTTTATTAAGTTCCTACCCGTTTTTATTTTATAGCTCAAGAGTCGAACGTTTCAGTTCAGGGCATTTAGTTCCCGTGATAAAGGCTCTTTATTAAGTTCCTAGCTATTTTTATTTTTATTTTATAGCTCAAGAGTCGAACGTTTCAGTTCCTAGGTCATTAAAGTTTGTTTTTAATATTTCCTAAGGCTAAAAATCCTCTTATAAATAGGGGAAACTATCCAATGTAGGGGGATACGAATTTCATGAATGAAAATGGTGAGATTTCCTCAACTTGAGTGAACTCCTTTGGAGAGTGGATAACTCCTTTCGGTTTCTTTATCCTTGGAGCATAGATCATTCCTTGGTGGTGAGCCAAGAAGCCCTTTATCCTTGGCTGGTAAAATCTTTAGGCCTTGGTAGTGAGCTTCTCCTATCCCGAAGTCCTTTATCCTTGGCTGGTGGAAGCTTTAGGCCTTGGTGGTGAGCTTTGTAGATCTCGATCCTCTTCCGGTTGGTGGCGTGGCCTTTATACCTTGGAAGGAAATCGTTCTATTTTTTTTTCTTATTCCTTTTTGTTTCTTCACCGTATACACTACTCCATACACTTAACCACAAAAATCCCCTCAAAAAATTTCCGTTCTTGAATCACTCACCCCATCACGCATCATCAATGGAGCTATGTTGGATGCTCCCGTATCAGGAGGAGTCAATCCGTGACCAACACGTGGTCGCACCGAATCGACTCATGGTCATCCAAGGTCGGTACATGACCGAGCAGAATCACCCATGACCAGAACATGATCGCTTTGAATCAATCCATGATCATCCATCGATTAACGGTGGTATGTGACCATCCAACAACTAACTCTTTTGGTTGAGCAGCTATTCCATGGCCAAATGGCTCAAGTCCACTTGCATGGTCAGTGGATTGATTCGTGGCTGATCCCTTGATCAATGCATGGCCAATCCTTTGCCTCCCTTCCAGTCGAGCCGATCGGTCCATGACCAACTTTGGAAACGAGACCGATCCTTGCCACTAGCACAATAGACTCATAGCCATTTTGCATAGGGTCAAAAATTGGGATGTTACATCAACAACCCCAAGCGAGGACCTACAAGGCCTAGCCCAAGCCTAACGAGGGTCATGGGCCCTAGGGGTGTCAAAAAGGCCCGACCCGACCCGCCCGACCCGACCCGACCCGAACACGACCCGAACACGAAACATGTATTAACGTGTTTCGTGTTCTGGTCATGTGTCGGGAACAAATATAAAACAAGCAAACAAAATGTGTTTCGGGTTGGGTCAGGGTTCGAACATTGTTCGACCCGAAACAAGTTTTCTAAAGTACAAACACGCCAAAACACAAAAACACAAACGCTTTAGGCTTTACCCCCAAAAACACGAACAGTCTAACATAACCTCGTCGGCTCCGCCTTCTTCTCCGACGAGTGCGCCTTCTCGTGGAGTCCGCTGCCGCCCTCCGATCGACGCGCCTCCGCCTCGCCGTCGCCTTCGCCACCCCTCGCCTCCGCCTCGCCGACGCCGAAACCCTTGCCGCCGCGTGCGGCCGACCATCGTCGACAGCTTGGGGACTGGGTTCGCTCGGCGATCATGGCGCTCGCTTCTCGCCTCGTTTCCAAGTTTAGATGTATATTTGCTTGAGGCTTGAGCTAAGACACCGGATATTGTTCCTTTTCTTTTCGAGCTGCGAGGGTGATTGTTCTTTCGCGTTGTGTGCAGACTCTGTGTTTGCTTCAATTCCTGAGTGAACTGCGGCATATCTCGCGAAGCTTGCTCGCATCTCCGTGAAACCATACTGAAGTGAGGATCATCCACGGGACATGATGGGTTCGGAGGTTGAAGTCTTCCTTGGTCCAGCTCCATGCGGAAGGTGCCATTCTTGAAAGGTGCCATTCTGATTTTTTTCTCCCGAAGTTTGTTTGTCATACTTGTTCTGTTCTGTGGTGTGGAGGAGGAGTAGCGGGCATGAATAGTTTTGAAGCAAGCTTAGTTTCATTTGTGAATTTGCTGACGAAGAAAATTGTCATGGCAGGAGGCTAAAGTATCTAAGGAGTTGCTCTTATCAGAAACTTCAAAGGGTCTTGTTCATGTATTTTTTGCCCAGCGTACGACATCAAAGGTGCGTCTTAAGTAGATATGTACCTACTACTTCAAAATAACGAGGTAAATGTATTAAGATGTGAGGGATCTTCTCTATCCTTTCTTTGTTGTATTTGACAGAGAAAAAAGTGGGCTGCTAGATGCGTGGTTCTTAGTTTTGAGTTTGAGCAGTTGTAGGAGAGAATTACTGTTTGAAATTTGAGTCTTCTTTTCTGTGGAGATCGGGAATTTTGCGTTTCGCAAAGTCGCCGCTTTCCGCTCGGGCAATTGTTGATGATTGTCTGTTGCTCTTCGTTGCGGGGCGATTTGATTCGGCGATTGTTTTGGGTCGAATGTGTTTTTTTAGGGTTCAATTTTGATGTTGGATTGGAATAATGTGAAATACATGAGATAGCGTCCTTTCCTGTATGACAGGTTCTTAATTTGCTTGCAGTGGAGAGTGAACTGAATAAGTGTTGAATGGATCCGTTGTTTCATTCCCAGAGGACACTGTCTGCAGAATTCTGTCTGCAGAAGAAGTGCATATTTGATTGACATAAGTGTTTATCAGCACGGGTGGGAAAATAAACAAGTGACTAAAAGCCTCCATTGGACTAAGACATCAGCGACGCACAGTTTCTGTTCCCGTAGAAACTAACTTCCTGCAAATTCGTCCTTCGAATAGTAGGATGGCCGTGTCATTTCCTAGACTTGATGTGGAGTCGGGTTGTGAATTGCAGCTACACTAACATGTACATGTAAGTTCGCACATGAAAGTTTCTGCTCTCATTGACAACTGGTCTATGAGATCCGTAATGTTTTTCTGTGCAGACGGTATAGTTGAATTAGTAAAGCGAGTCTTTCTATTATGGCAAGTCTAGATGTGAGTCTACTGATAATCTTGCAATCAAACAGTACACAAGAAGAGCTGCTTTATCGTGTTCATTCTAGAGCATCTTCTATGATTTTGAGTTCTCTAGATGGGCTGCTTCTGTTTCTTCGAAATCTATTTCTCTTTCTGGGTTTCTTTCTTTTAAAATTTCTTTAGCCAGTTTAGTTATTGTTTCATACCCTGCTGCCCAAAATTTATTCTACTTGTTTGCTGGATACATGTTCTTTACCCGATTTTTAGTTCAGTTTAATATCATGTGAACAATATATGTTGTGTTTCGCATGGGACTTATTTGTAAATGAATGAGGCCTCATAGATGGTATAGGCTCTGTTTATAGATAAAAGCCGAAGCATTAAATGGAGATAGATTTAGCTGTTCAGCAAGGTTTTACTTAGACATGTTCACTCTTGTGTACTTATCAGTTGATATTGGAAACAAAGATAGTCTTTGTGTGGTCTTTGAATCATTGGCAATTCTGGGTTTGCATTGATTACTTATGATAAAATTGCATGTGCAGTGTCTTTGCTTTCTGGAACACACGAGCGGCGAGCCTGTTTTTTAGTGGTAGGCTAGGCTTCATTGTGGCGGATTCTGGTGAGGCTAAGCAGGTTGAACTAGGAAATTTGGAGGAGACAGGTGAAAAGCAAACATCTGAACAGGGTAATTCCTGATGTACCATACAAACTTCTATCGTTCCAACAGCTTCTAAGTGGGTCAGTTTGATTTAGGAATGCCCTCTTTGTGATCTGTGTTGATTTGCTTTATCGTGTTCATTCTAGAGCATCTTCTATGATTTTGTAGGTTGGGCAAAGTGAAAATTTCTTTATTTTAAATTATTATGTTTACTCTTGAATATGTCTCTGGGTATTCTGGCGCATTTGACATCGGAAACTGCGTTGTGTAGTTTTCTATGAAACAAGCTTATATGTAAATCTATATTCAGAATTGTCATAAGCCCATTGCTGGAAGTCTATAGCCCCTTGATGTTTCACCGTAATGTAAACGCTTGTGTAGACAAAACCACTGTGACTTACAGCATTTTCCTGCTCACTGTCTGAACTTCTGAGGTATGAGTAGTAAATATTTGCTGCTCAGGGCACAGATTTTACACAGAGTATGCTATTTCACAGCATCTCTTTTCCAAGCAAAGATGACCTCATAAGAAGCTGTTCTGATATCTATTTTTACAAGTCATTCACTGTAATTGAATTTAATTGTGCTGGAAAGTGGATGATCTGAATGTGATAGGACCTATGTTTTTTCAGGCTGTCATAAAATGGCCCTTAGTTTATTGCTAAAGCTCAATGCTATCATTTCTCATGTTAAATTAGCATCTTTGCTCTTTGCTTGGCATAGATTATATTGGATTAGCCCTCCGCTTTGCCCCTCTATGAACTGTTCAGTACATCAATTATTCATCTTTTGCAATAGCTATAGTGGATCCCCTTGCAGCATAGTTGAACCTCTTCAGACATTTCTTATTAGAAGTATGAGAGACTAATGTCCCACTTGTTTGTCATACTTGTTCTGATTTGGGTTTCTGCATACACTAAAGATGATTGTACTAAAGAGTATGATTTTGCCTTTAGCTTCTCATATCACCATCTCTTTTTCTTTTTCCTTTTTCTGCAGGGAAGTCTCGAGGACATCAAGTCAAACTTTGTGAGGCCAGTCAAATGGTAAAATGCAGGGACAACCGAATAGAGAGAACATCAAAAGCCCCCACTCTCCACACACATGAGTAGGCCAGTGCCTATACCCTTGTTCAGCAGGGACGCACGCTCATATAGTTATACTTAGGCTCTAAGATGATCCAAGTTTCATGAAGGGAGTTTGGTCATTCATCTCCTTGGATTTCTCCCTTTTTTCTTTTTCTGCGAAAGCTACATTGTTCATTTGAATTGTTCAAATGCACCTATTTTGGTCAATAGTTTACTTGATGAAAATAACCTCATTTTATGAAGCCAACTTGTTCCAGAATTGGACAAAGTGACCCTTTGAAGTTCAGTGGTGCTTGGAAGTATATAAGGCACATTCAACGAATAATTACATCATTTTCCTTGGGTATACTACATGAGAAACAAAAACTGGCATAGTCCTACTATGAAGCTCATCTTTTAGAAGAACAAGATGTGATCTAAGATATCATTCTGTCCGTGTTCTACTTTTAGCGATGGGGGGGAGCTGTTGCTCTGTAATTTGATCAGAGAGTAGCACCGCCATGTCCCAAGGATATAAGCTCATTATGCGAGCCTTGTTCTGCAACTTTTCCATTCTTAATGACGGCAATTGAGTCAGCCTTCTGTATAGTGGACAGCCTGTGAGCAATGACTATACATGTCCTATTGACATCATCTTTTCCAGTGCTTCTTGAACTAAGCTCTCTAATACACTATCTAGTGCATTGGTAGCCTCATCTAACAAAAGGATTGATGGATTTTTCCAATGCGAAAAATAAAGAGTCGAGCCGAGGCTTGGAATGTTTCGTAATAACCTATAACAGTTGCGAGAAGTCATGAACAACAATGAAGATGAATGCCCCCATTCGACTCTCACCCGGAAAAAAAAAAGGAACGACCCGGAAACCCGACCCGACCCGACCCGAACCGACCCGAATTCCCTATGCGAGTTTTAATGTGTTTCGGGTCGGGTCGGGTCGGGTCGGGTCACAGTATGTGACCAGTATGTTTCGGGTCGGGTAACATAAGACCCGACCCGACCCGACCCGTTTACACCCCTAATGGGCCCCTTTGGGGATGGGTGGCGGCGGCGAGGAAAGCATCCACCGGCAACCTTGCCTTTTTTTTATAGTTTTATATTTTTAAATAAATTTTAGCTTGTCCTTTTTAGTTTTTAAATCTAATTTTTTTGAAAATTTTTAAAAAAGACCACTTGGAAAAATTATTAATTTAAAAATGCCACGTCGCATTTTCCGCTAGTTAAATTGACGATGTTAACTTTAGCACTTGATTATACTTTTTGTAAATTAGACTCAATTGCACTTTTATGACAAATTTTAGGACTTTTATTGCCTTAATTATTTATTAATCTTTGCATTTTTTCTTTGGATATGTGACCTAAATGTTTTTTTTTTTTTTTTGGTAAATGTAAGAATTTATAATTAGCTTTAACCAAAAACACGAAAGATCGGTGCTAGAAACTTTCACTCAAAGTGACAAAGTCAAAATGAGTGAAGGGGAGCCAATGTAAAAGAAAGAACGCCCAAACAAGAAACGGGCAACTAGGCAACAAACAAGAGAACGAGGCTAGCGAAAGCCCACAAGAGCCAAAACGGAGGAAGAAGCAAGGACCGACAGTCTTCAGTCTTCAAAACGACCAAAGTAGCAACGGCAACGAAACCAACCAGCAAGCCGAGCAGTATGACAACAGCAGCATCAATAGACCGCAAGAAGGAGATCGCTAGGCAAGGGGACCAAGAACGCAACCAAAGAGGGAAGAGTTGAAGTAAGTAGAATTCTCATCAACTAAAGTACATTTAGTACCAACATTATGATGGACGGTCATTAAAATCTCAACAAAAACATTCTCAAGTTAAAATTTGTATAGAGTATCACATAAAATTTCAGTTCCAATAAAATTATTATTCTCAAATAAACTAAAAGATCCATAACCAAACTTAATAAAAACCCAACTCCATCAAGTTTTGGCAAAGAAATTAAAATGCAAGTACATAAAGGGTTTGAAACAATTCAAATAATCCCTGTGACCACAAAGTTTTTATTTGGTTTTATGGTTTGGATCATAAGAAATCTCTTTCTTTTCAAACATAGCTTTATTCTTCTAGCAATCTTTCTTCAAGTATCCAATTTTATTATAAAAGTGACACTTAATAAAATTATGTTCTACCACCGCCTTGGTGGTCACGATGGTTTGGGCTCTCTCCCCCTCACAAAGGGGAGGAATTCGAATTCCCTCACGGTCGCTTAGGGTCTTAAGTGGGACGCCGAGGGTGGTGAGTCCTCCCACTTACGTGTCCCCCCAAGTTTACTCGCCGACTACCGGCTGTACAGGGTTCCTAAGTCACTAAAAAAAAAAAATTATATTCCTTCTTATGAATTTAAGAAGCTTTTGAAGGGTCATTTCAAGTTATGTAATCCTTTCTTTTTGGCTCTTTCCACTGTTTTTTTTTTTTTTTGGAGGAATCTAATTAATTCTTCATGTCTTAAGAGATGAACAAAATGAGCATTTTGATTCTTGATCCTTGTTTCCTCTTGAATAAGCATACTGACCAATTCATTTGCACTCCACTTATCATTCATAGTATTATGATTCATCCGAAATGGCTCAAATTGTTCTCAAGACAATAAATTAAGTATAAACTATACTAAAATACTCATTCACTTTCATTCCATAAATCCTTAATTTTGCTGCTAAGTTCATTATCTCAAGTGCATGCTCATGTACGGTAAGTAAACAATCATATTTCATAGTGATCAAAGTGCTCATCAATATACTAGTAAGTGACTTATCAACAGTTTGAGAATATTCTTCCAAAAAGTTCTTAACACTATCAATTTGGGGAAGAGTAGTTTTTAAGTTTTTTGCAACTGTCATTCACAAAACATTAAGCTTAATCCATTTGATCTTTCCTAAGCTTTGTGGAAATATTTTTCATTATCAAAGTGAAACTTGACTTGTTCAGACCAATTAGAAAAATTCATTCCATTGAATAAAGGAATAAATGAAGCATGCGAATGAGGAGAAATTGAAAGTGCTAGTATGAACACCTAGAGTGGGGTGAATAGTTTAAAAGATATCTTAACAAATTAATGCGAAATAAAATAAGTTGTGAGCAAAGTCTAATAAGGATCAGAGTCTGATAAGCGGGCCACCAAATTTCTGGTAGATGTTCAAGATCTGTTGTGTGATGGAACAGACTTTTGAAATAACCTATAAGTGTGCAACATACTTAAATAAGAAGAGTTAAGAGAAGATAATGTTGCACATGAATTTTATAGTGGTTCGACTTAAATCAAGCTTACATCCACTCTCCCACGCTAATAGCCTTCTGGCTGAATGTCACTATGTGATCAACAAGAGATTACAACTTTGAGTGCAAACACTCAGTGATAGATCACACTACCTCACTAAGTCACTATTTTGGTATCTCTCTCACAATCACAAACGTTTAAACTCACCAAAGACAAGTGTATGATCGAAGTTCGCTTGGACTTTGGAATTATAAATTTTATGCTCCGTCTCTTACTTGCTCTTCGGTCCCTAGTCTTCTTAAATACCCGTCCACTTCCAAACTAGTCGTTAGACAATATCTTAGATGATCGTCTTCTAATCTACCCATTGAACAAATCTATATTAAGAAGATTTAGTAGCCGTTGAGTGACAGAAGTAGAATCCCAAGTTGATTATGATTGCTCATATAAACAGAATCTTGATTTCCATAAGCAGAGCTTCTTCGTTTAGATAGTTCTTGTCTTCAAGATCCAATTGTCAATCAATTAGATTGAGTCAATCAAATCTATTTTGGTATGAAATCCAAACCAGATCACTAGCTGTTATATGTGTGGGGCTTGTTACATTCTGTCATTGTTCTAAACATGTGTCTCGTTCTGGACCTTGTCACATTTTGGACTTGTGTCTCATTCTGTATGTAAAGTCTAAGAGTTTTCTGTTAGAAGTAAAACCCGAGTGTCTTCCGTCTGAAGTGGAGTCTGAGTATCTTATGTTTGAAATAGACTTTACAATCTCAACGTAAGTTTGAACATATTCTGCTTCTGAACATATTTAGCCTTAAGGTCTAGACACAACCTGAATAAGTTTAGCTTCAGCATAGAGTCTATCTTCAGGTTCTTCCAAATATAAACTTTGACAATATCATTTACGTGTTCAATCATCTGCATAGTCTATTACTCGACCATTAAACACGTTAGTAGTCTTTGATTTATTTTGTCATCTTCAAAACATCATAAGGGATTTCCTTAACAGAAATAAGTATAGATAATGCAAATACACAAGACAACACTTTAGTGCTTTGATAATATCACATGATTAGATTAAAAAATAAACAATACATATACATCATAATTCTCCTTTGGTTGAACTTATGATGTACATTAAACCACGATGACGCTAATAACTTTTATTTGGTAATTATAAGTAAACCTCATTAAATTTTATTTGTTATCTTTGGATATACAAACAAATGTAACAAGATATATTAGTTACCAATTATTACATTCATAAATTAGAAGAAATTGATTAACTTTGGGTGAATCCCTAAAACTTTAATATAGTGACAACACCAATAAGGATATTTAACATATCAATTTCACTCATAGCATCAATTGACCATGGCTAATTGAATAAAACATTATACAATTTCAAAACATTCAAGAGACCTTAAGGTTCGACCACTTTGGCGACTAACAAACCAATCATAATTAAATTTTTAAATTGTACTACACAATAATTATTTCATAATTTGATTATCTCCAAACATTAAGATTTAATCACTTTCGTGATAAAATTGTCATAAAGGTATGAGAATCAAATTATGCATCATGATGCCTTGAGAATATATATGTCAATTCATATATAGATATATAAATACATATAGCAAAACAATTAATGCGTTGGAAAACATGAAAAATATATATACACCAAGAGCACTGAAGCTAAACAATAATTTACATGCAATTTCATTAAGCAAGTACTCGAATTAATCAGTTCAATGTGTGTGTGTGTGTGTCTATATATATATATAACGAGCATTATTAGGAGAGCATCAACAAAACCATTATACTTTAATAATCGCAAAAATCATGAGATCCTAAATCATGCTCTAATACTAACTGTTCACAAAAATGTAATTGATAATGCGGAAATTTATGATAAAAGAATTTTAGATCTTCATGATTTGTTCACGACAAGAGGGATTAAGGCATATGTTAATCCATAGTAATAACCTTGAGCTTTTGATTGTTGCAAAATTAGGAGAAATGACGATATCCAATTTATCTCCCTTAACCCATTTTTTCTTAACTATTTTACCTAAGGGAGGACATAATAAAAATTTTCGTTTTTAAGTTTGGGTGGAGAGAGGATCAAATTCTTTATATAAGCTATCAATAGATGCCTTTATTAAGTGCCTTCCATCAAAGCATATTGATTTTATCTTTATAAAAGTGGCAACTTCTTATATTCTATTTTTAGGATAAGAACAATAGGAGTGTCAAAACTTTTGTACAGCACTTACTTGAGTGCAAAAAAAAAAATTTCGCTCACTTGATTGCCACGTCGTAGTAAAATCTATCACTCGACCGCCGATTCCGGCAAATCATCCTACGTTGAATTTTTTAATTTTTTTTTGTTATTATTATTCGTTTTTCTTTTTTTCTTTAGGGCCAACGAGGGTGACCCTTGCTAGCCACAAAACCTTGGGTGAGGGCCACCTTACTACGAAGGCCTTGGGCAAGGCTGTTGAGGCCTCGCCAACCTCTGGTGAGGTCATGCCATGGGGGCCCTCACTAGCTTTGAGCGATGCTACTAGTGCTTGGCAAGGCCTCGACAACCTCACCTAGGGCCTTCGTGACTAAGGAAGAGGATTTTGCAGTCGGCAAGAATCATCAATGACCCTAGTCGGTCCTAAAAGAAAAAAAATTAAAAATACTAAAAAAATTGTTTGTGTTAGTGCTAGCGAAGCCCCATTGGACGACCGGCGTCCACGTCGGATTTTCGCGTGAGGCAAATAGGAATTGGCACTCAAAAGATCAATCTTTCAAATTTATGGTACTCAAGTAAGCAAAAAAAAATAAGGTTTAGCACTCCTACTATTCTTCCTCCTATTTTCATGAAAGTTGCAACTTTTCATATGCTATCTTCATAAAAATTGTAAATTTTCACAGCCAATTTGTTTCTAGCATTTAAACAATTGATAAACCATTTACAGTTTTCCTCATAACCCAAACGAAAATAAAGCCCCAACCAAAAAGACCTGAAATTTTCAGTTCAGTTCGCATTTTGGTCCAATTTTGACACCTTGTAAATATCATTTAAGTTTTCCCTTTCTCTTGTTATTACGGATAAAGTTTGTTATGGATTAGTCATTTAAATTGCTACATATATATATATATATATATATATATATATATATATATATATATATGTTCCTTGAATAATTTCATGAAATTAAAGATGCTTTTCACAGAAATCAATCAAAAAATTTTAGTTAGTTTTTATTTGTTTGATAATATATTAAAAAATATGACTGAAAACATCAATATATTTCAATCTCATTTATGAAATTAAATCTCCTCGATGTAATAAAAATAAATCCCTTATAACGATCAGGTAAGGCGTAAAGTACAAAAATATTTTATGTCTTCGATAAAATGTAAGGGCAGGAACATCAATTATCAAAAGACATCATAAAAGAGAAATAAAATATCAAGAAATGTCAATGAAATAAAAGACACTGGAAATGATTTCCTATATTCAAGATTGGAAATTCAATATCCTAATTTTAAGTATGGGTGTTTTCTTTGCTTGTAAATAAATTTCCCTTAACTAACCACTTTTTACGAAACAAATATACGAAAGTCTTAGATTTTCTAACTTTGTAATTCCCTTAACCGACCATTCTTTTTCGACCAACAAAAAAGTTAACCATTCTTTTCTTTTTTTCCCTTTTGTGTGGAGAAACAGAATAATCCCTAGACCACCAACCATGGCAGCGTGGATGGTAAATCTTTTACCCTTCCCTGTAGGGGGCCAAGGTTTGAAGCCCCTACGAAGCAGGGAGGCTGAAGCGCTGTGTGTGGTGACTTACCCGGTGGCATTGGGTGGTGGTTTCACCTGTGCTGCCCCCAGATTCTTCCCGTCGGCTGCCGACTTTCGGGTTTCCTGGGTCATTAAAAAAAAAAAAAAAACACAATAATCCCTAGGCACCACTGCCACCACCGAATCTGCATCGTAAAAAATTACAAATCCGACGCTCACCAACCACCCCGGACCATTTGAAGTTGAACCATCATTCTCTCGCTCGCTCCGCAACTCCTTTTCCTCTTCTCCCCCTTTGTTTTCTCCTCCCGCAACGACACTTCGCCCAAATACGAATTCAACCACCCAAAAAGAAGACAACAGTCCCAAAAGAAAGGGCAAAATGAAGGGGTCTCTGAAGGGGAAGTACGACCTGGACAAGAACGGCGCCGCCGCCACCATTGGTATCGGCGCCGGCGAGCTCAAGCTCCGAGCCTCTATCACTGACGCCACCGTTGCCAAAGGCCCCACCTGAACGGGTTGCTCCTCGGCGTCGAGAAGCCTGGGTTCTTCATCGTCGACTACAACGTCCCCAAAAAGGTCGAGTACTATTTTCTTCTTCTTACTCGCGAATTTCCAAACTTCGGGACTTTGGTGTAGTTATTGGTGTTGGTGACAAAGGGGTGGCTAGGTTCACCGTTTGGATGCGGAGAGGCTAATTGAGGGAAAATATTATATGGGGTATTTAGGTTTAGGCTTTGAGGAATTCCAGCTTGAAGTTCAGTCATCATAAGCTGATTACTGGGTTTTGGTTGTTAATTACCTTGTTATTGTATTCTGTCGTGTAGGACTTTAGGTTCCAGTTCATGAACTCGGTCCGAATAGCGGAGAAGCGGTTGAATTTGACGTACATCCACAGCCAGGGCAATAACCGGACGAATCTCGAAGGAGCGCTCGTGATCGATCCGGCTAATAAGTTATCGGCAAATTACTTGCTTGGTCCAGGGAATTGCAAGTTGAAGTACACTTATGTCCATAAAGGGTTGACTACATTTGAGCCTTCCTATGATTTGTCAAAGAACTCGTGGGATTTTGCAGTGGCAAGGAATGTTTATGGGGATGATTTCCTCAAGGCAACTTACCAGACGTCAAGCAAGGCGTTGGGGCTGGAGTGGTCAAGGAATTCAAAGTTGAGCGGGTGTTTCAAGGTATGGGCTTATTTGTTGGTTTTTGGTATTTCTGATTCAAAGATGCTGTTGGAAAGAGATTTTGCTGTCCTAATTTGATAGGAACCTAGAATAATGAAAACCTTTTATCTTGGTTTGATAAGTTTTTTAAGTTGTATTTCCCTTATGAAATAAGTCCAAGATACCTACTGGATAATATGAAAATGTTCTGAAGATTGTCTTATGTAATATGGTTACATATGGTTTCTTCATAATCTGGCCATTGTTGTATTTGCCATCAGTGGACATTTTCCAAACCCATTGAGGTTGCAGCATGCACAATAAATATCTTTTGGTTCTTTTTCAACTAAAATTGATTTGTCATCAGCACATCATTAAAGACAAGTCAGCTAATTCCCTAAGTTTTAATATCATCACTTCATTGTATCTCAATGTCAGTAATGTAAAGAGTATGCATTGTATTAATTTTAAGAGGTAAAACTACCTCTTTACTTTACTCATGCATATTGCCAAAATTGGCATGGGATCTGACATATACTTGTTTAGCTTGTTTGGAGTTTATTTATTTTGTACTGCTCTGGATGAAGAAACCACCTCAGGGCTTAGTTCTGTTGGATTGTTCACCAAATGTGCTTTCATGACCACCCGATTGTGGGCTGTTGGTCTCTCAAAAATGGAGCAATCCTTAAGTATGGCAATACTTTTGAACTCTTTGACTGCAAATGGTCATTATCCACTTCAACATGATTCATGATTTACTGGAGCAATCACGGTTGATGGGTATGTTTTATGATATGAGAAATGCATCTTGGGTCAATGAGTGATTCATTACAAGAGTATTTTACGCCAGTAACTTTGAGTTTTGAAGGTCCAACGGTCCAGCTTTATGAAGGGATGTGATGAGATGAGAAGGTGTATGTGCAAATCTGATTATATGCTGCCACAGTTAGATCTGCACTTTGAGAGGGGATAAAGAATAAGTCGTTCTTTTTTTTTTTTTCCTTTTTTTTTTTTTATGTTTAAACCTTAAATCAGGGTATTCTAGAATTAACTGCTGGGTTGCTTGTTATGTTGCTGCTACTTCAGAAATTTCATTTCATCTGCAATTGTTGCATATTCTGACTGAGGTGTTTTTCTCTTTTGCAGATATCTGCTTCTCTCAATCTGAATGAAGAATCAAAGGTGCCAAAATTAACTGCTGAAAGTACGTGGAACTTTGACATGTGATTGATGCGTATTCATTCAAGGGGAGTCCTAGTTTCATTTTCTTGTTGAGATTTACTTTGCCTGGATAAGCATTCAGTACCCTAGTGGACTGTGGTCCTGATACTTCTCAGCATCTCTCACTTCTTGATACTTTTCATTTATAAGAGAGCTAAGTTTGGGCAAAGTCTCCAATTTCCAAAGTGCTAAGTACCACTTGGTAGTATTTTTAAGTGGGAATTTACGTTTTCTGGGGATGAAACATTGCATCTCCCATTGCGGTTGTGAATCTATGTTGACCTGGTTTCCAACGAGAATTAATTTTTATCTGGGAAAGCTAACAGAAAGTGCAAGATTGTGGGCTCATTAGTCATTAATCATCAGAGTAACGGAGTGCATTTTTCTTGTGACTTAAAACTGTCGAGCAAAAGTACTATTTTCACCTAGTCTGAGTGATTGATATCTTTTTTATCAAGCTACCTCATAACGGTGCCTTAGAGCTTATCCAGCCTCTGAAGCAGCCTGAAGTTCAAGGCAGAGTGATTAGAAATCTTAGGATAGTGTCTCTAAAGCAGGTTGGAGACTGTGATCAGGTAATGGTTCGAGGATCAGAATTTCATGAATCGTCTTATGATTTAAGGAAGTGTACCATGTAATGGATCTGGCATCGCATCATGTTGACTCCTACGTTATCTGTCAGCAGATCTCTTTATTGTTTATTGCATGTATGGGTGTTGGCAGAAAAAATTGTACTGAGAACTTAATTTAGAATGATGCAGTTCATAAAAATATATCTAACTCTAATCCTAACTCACCTTCTAAATCTAACTGTAATCCTATCTAACCTTCTTTCACGGTTTTATATCCAAGGTCATGGACTTGAAGACACCTCTCTCAATAGGGTGAGCGACCGGTCATTAGGATCCTGGTTCGAGGATTAGACTTTTTCTAGGAGTTGTTGAAGGTTAGGAGTCTTAATCGACTTTTCTAATGGGGCTTTGCACGCTTGAATCGGCTGGTGTGCTATTTGTGGTTTAAGATATGACACGCCCACGATCCTTGAACTCGGGGCTACCATCTCGAACTATGACATTTGGTAATAGAGAAACGTTCCTAAATTGTTTGTGCCGAAGCCACTTGTTACTATGTTCGATCGAGAAGAAGGCTGGCTTTGAGCGTGGAAAGCTTTGATTGAGTGAAGTGATAGAAATTGTATTGCTATCGGGCGAGCTTAGGCCATTCACGTGACATCAATGGAGACATGATTATAGTGCATTTAGGGGGCAAGTGTAGGCCATTTGCAGGGAGAATTATCAAAAAAGTCCTAAACCTATTGCAATTGTGCCAATTCAGTCATAAACTCTTTTTTTTGTCAATTTAGTCCTAAACGTTTTAAAATTGTGCCAATTCGGTCCATCCACCAAAATTGGTGGTCGGCCGAGCCGACGTGGACATCGGCGGGGGACAATGGGGTGGCGAGAAAATTTTTTAATATTTTTTTCGAATTTTTAAATATTTTAAAATATTTTCTAAAAAAATTTATTTCTTTATTTCTTTTTCCTTTTTCACCCTCTTCTTCCTCTCGGCCGGCGCGCTCGCCCTTGTTGGTCCGGAGGCGAGGGCGGCGAGGGCAAGGCCCGCCAAATTTGGCGAGGTCAGCCTCGCCGACCATTGGCAAGGGCAAGGCCCCGCCAAATCCGGCGAGTCGAGCCTCGCCAAGGCTGGGCGAGGCCGAGCCTTGCCAGATCCGGCGAGCTCACCCTCGCCAAGGCTGGGCGAGGCCGAGCCTTGCCAGATTCAATGAGCTCGGCCCTCGCCAAGGTTGGGTGAGGCTGCCGTCGCCAAGGGCTACGGCAGAGGTGGGGAGGGAGAGGATGAGGAGGAGGAGGAGGAGGCGGCCGAGCAGCTGTGGAGATGGGGGCATTGCTCCAACGCCAGAGAAACTCGACATCCCCGTCGTTGTCATTACCGTCGCCATCGTCCTCGCACTCGTACACAGATCTCCGCCCCCAACCTCGCTCTCGCCGCTACAGCCGCAACGCCCCTCTTCGCATCTCCGCAGTCTCTGCTGCCTCCTCCTCCTCCTCCTCCTCATCCTCTCCTCCCCGCCTCCACCGTAGCCCTTGGCGACGGCAACCTTGCCCAACCTTGGCGAGGGTCGAGCTCACCGAATCTGGTGAGGGCCAAGCTCACCGGATTTGGCGAGGCCTCACCCTCGCCGGGCCTCACCTCCTGTCGGTGGGGGCGACCATCACCCGTGGCCACCGAGGCCGACCTCGCCGGCCAACCAAAGGAAGAAGAAGGTGAGAAAAAAAGAAAAGAAAAAAGAATTAATTTTTTTAAATATTAAAAATTTTGAAAAAAAATTAAAAAATTGTCTCGCCGACCGGCTATCCCCCGCCGGCTTCCATGTCAACTTCGGCTAGCTAATTTTGCCCGGATGGACTGAATTGGTACAATTTTAAAAGGTTTATGATTGAATTGGCACAATTACAATAAGTTTATGACTTTTTTGGTAATTCTCCCGTCATTTGCGTAACATCAATGGAGACATCGTGATGGTGCATTTTAGGGGGTGCATTCTGTTGGATGAGCATTGAACATTCATGTAAGATCTAAGGACGGGCAACGACGGTTAAAAGGAAATGAAAGAAAATGATGGGATGGCCCGCAATGAGGGCCTCACGAGTATTAAGTGGATAAGAATGTCACCGTTTTGGTTTTTCCGCATTTCACGAAGGCATGAAGTGAGCCCTATTGTATGGAGAGAAGCATGAGAGATGCTAAATGAACTTTTGAATGATTTAGGGCTTAACAAATAATAGTGCTGCAATACCAAAAGGGCATCGTGGGATCCTAATCTATCTCACACTTAACCAAATCCTTGGACCTAAAATCTTATATTTTTGTTTAATCAATTGCTTTGTAGGCACACTAAGGTAGCTAACTTTCCAAATGCTATCTTTACCCTAAGAGGTTCATTTACTTGAATTAATTGATGGCAATTCTAATATGATTTAAGTTTACGATTACATTCACACCCTGCGGATTATTTGAACCTAAGATATGGGAAGATCTTAGGGATTAAAACACAATTAGCTAGTAACCATCGATTTGCAAAATTTGAGGTGCTACAAAATCAATAAAAAGGAAAAAGCCTCAAAAACCTGATCGAACATTTTATAACAATTGTAAACAAGAGGATCTAGCGGTGTCTTGCAAAAGTAAACTTGGTTACTCGTAGCATAAACTCCGCGTCTAGCAAGCAATCTCTCACTTAAAATTGGGCTTCACACTCGACACATTGCATTTAGCCCCCTTCTTTTGTGACACCGATCGATTGAACTGTCTCTAAGGCAGATCGGTCGTATGACCTTCGTGGCAGATCCTTCGGCTCTCGTCTCAAGGAGGCCCGCCTCCAGCAGGTTCACGCATGGGCCGACCTAGTCCGGTCCGGTCCGGACCGTTAAAGAGAGAACCGGTAATTTTCGCGCTATCGAAATCATCGGTCCCGCGAATACGCTGAGCGCCCTCTCTTCAAACTTTCAAAAAAACTGTCAAAAGGAATTTCGTTGCCGCCTTCGCAAATAATATCCGCCTTGTCACTTTGCCTCTCCATTTCCATCATTATCAACCAATCTCTCTCTCTCTCTCGCTCGCTCTCTCAATCGTCATCGGAAGAAGATGGAGAGCGACGACGACTTCGAGCTGCTCTCTCCCGCAGATCCAACTTCCCCTCCGGTCCACGTACGGAAGCTGAAGCGCCTCAAGAAAGCTGCCCAAGTCGCCGTCGATCACCGTCCTTCCCGGCTCCATGACAACGGAAGCCCTGGCCCGCCATCGTCCCTCGTGCATTCGCTTTATTCTGAATCGCAGAGCTCGGAGGATTCGGGGGCCTGCGTCTCGAGGAACCGAGGGATGAGTCGTCGTTGGAGCTGGAGCTGCCTGCGCCCGACGATCTCCGCGGCGAAAGCGAGCTTGTCGATTCGGAGACTGTGCGTTTCGACGGTGATGACGAAGAGCTTGGCTCCGGAACTGATGGATCCAGAGCGAAAAGAGTCTTGGAGTTTGATTCCGCTGAGGAACAGCGAGATGCGCAGAGAGGCGATGGGGACGGAGATGCAATCGGAGAGGGAAAGGAGGATCCGGGAAGCGATTGGCCTGAGAAGAGGCAGAACGGCACGGAGGTGGCTGATGGGCGTGTAGAGGATACGAAGAATGGGAAGAAAAGGAAAACGAAGGGAGGTGAGAATTGTGTCGAAGAGGATGAGAAGCACCAACCTCATGCTTCCAACAAAAGAAGAGCAGAGAAGGTGTGGTTACTCGCTCCCTTTTCGATGGAGCATAACGGTATCCCTTCTTTATGACTGATTACAGGCTGCTGAAGTTGTTTCTTTTGCCTTCCCTAATTGAACAGGAAAGAAGAGATTATCTCAAGCAGCTTCGTGCAGACTCTCAGAGACTGCTGCGAGGTGCGTGTATAGTCCTGGTTTTTCTACGCAACAAAAATTTTGGTAAACCATGTGATTGAGTATCGTTACATGACTTTACCGCCCTAATTATATTCCACAGAGACTCGAGATGCGACATTTAAACCTGTGCCTCTTGTTCAAAAGCCAATCTCTTCGATTCTGGAGAAGATCCGGCAGAGGAAGCTTGAGCTTTCCAAGAAGTGAGTGTATCATTTTGTCCTTTGGGTTTCATGTTATTTTGTTGGTGTAAATATTGCTGTTGTTTCCATTGTACTACACATTGGTCAAATGATACGTGCGATTCTTATTATCCATGCAGATCTGTCATGCTGAAGAGTTTGTCCACCATACGTGGTTATGACGAGTTTTTGGGGGATGATCTGGAGTTTGAGTTGGAAATTTCTCATTCTCAGAAAGAGGTTGAATATAAGGCCAAAAACGTAGGAGTGGAGGAAAATTTTACAGGTTCTTGTGAGGAAGGGAGAGGTGTAAGTGCCCCAACCTGTGGCGAGTCAGATGATACTTTAAATGAATCAGATTCTGGAGACACTCCTTCGCAAAGGGTAAGCTTTGTATTCTTCCAAAGTTCCTTGATGGTTTTGATTAATAGCAGAATTAAGCAGCATAGCACTTTAAGATTAATCTATTTTCTGTGGCAATCATATGTGAAACACAGCCCTGCGAATTTTCCTAAAAGCAATTTTTATTAACAACTTACTAAGAATTCTTGAATCGGTACTGACAACCCAAGCAGTGCTCTTGTCCTTCTGTTCTGGATGTGGGAGAGATACCAATATACCACTTATACTAATTCATTTTCTGATCAAGCATTAAGGTTTTGAAGTGCACTATTTTCCTTATGTGTTTCCGGTGATCTGACATTGCTTTATAATTATCATCCTTTTGAACTCCAGGCTTTGGAGGAGGAATCCAACTACACATTTCGAGTGCCTATAAAGGATACACAGGTTTCCTCTGGAAGCACTAATTCTTATGTGATTGATGAATTGCTGCCTCTTCTGTTAAAATGTCTATAAAGGGATTGCTGATTTTTTTATATCTGGTGCAGGAATTATTCTCAGATTCACAAAGCAGTGAAAGGAAATATGATTTACCTGATGAGACTCCCAAAAGTCCTGTGGAAGAATTTTTTGCACCATCTTTACTTGCAATGAACTTGAAGTTTGATTCTGCTCCTCAAGACGACATGTAAGTCTAAAGTTAATGATTGCCTTGATCTCATGCTTTGACTAATAAGAATGTTCATGCTGCTTTCTCTTTGCAATATATTTTCCCTTTAATTGTGAGAGTTTAAATACACTGCACAATCGACACTTCCTCTATTTTGGAAGACTAAATCTGTTCCTAGGTTTTTTTTCTTTTTTTTTGGTCAGTCCTATTTTATTTCTACTCTACACTCACTCTCAGACTTTTGTCCTGCCTCTTGCAGGGCGTGGGAGTCGAAACCCATTCCTGAAACTTATGCATCCCCACCCTCATTCCCCGAGAAGGTGGGGATTTGAACCCTTCACCTCCCTCTTCCATGTTGGAAGGGTGGCCACTGGGACGAATCCCAGTGGTTCTGTTCCTAGGTTCATTTACTTGAAAAACTGATAAATTGCTGAATATGGAATTTGTACTCCAAATAAACTCTTCATCCAGTTCGGCATAAGTAGAATATGAAAGCATAATACTAGCATGAGGCAATGAGTAGAGTTGTCAAAAATATTGTAGTCGTTGCTATATTGACTTGCAAACTGCTATTTGGGTACTATCAAGTATCAACAAAATTATCAGTGGTATTTTATTCCTTGACAATTGTTGATCAATCCTTGACCATATTCAGACTTCAGAATCATAAATAGCGTGCAAACATTTAAATGTTATTATTTTATTGCATTAGCGAAATTACACTTGATTTGCTCAAGGACAAATTCTACTCTAGGAGCTATTTCATTCCCCATATTTCACAAGGAATATTTTGAACGGATGTGTAAAAGTGTACCGCAGTCTAGAGCTGTGAACTGATTAAGCCATTGTTTATGTGATGAACCATATTGCATACAAGTAGAAAACATGTCCCTTCCCATGCCACATGCAGCTACCATGATGATCTAGGTAATTTTTGTTCTGGAGTTATTTTTAATTTGGTTTGGAACAAGTGATTCTGATTATCCATTTTTATTCATTTGTGGAACATCTTAATGATTTCATTCATCTCCTTCAAGGTCTGATGAGGAGGATAATAACAAGGAAAATGTCAATCCTCATATGCACCAGTCAGTTGATTTGTCTTTATCTCCAAAAGGAGATCCTGTCAAAGATTTTATTGATGAGGAAGCTGAGGAAGAAGATGACAGTGACAATGATCTACTCCACTTCCAAGACAATGAAGAAGAGGATATTGAAGATGCTGAGGAACTTAATGAAATGATAGAAGCTGACTATAAGGAAAAACCTATAGATAATGACAGGCGCAATCAACTTCACCAGGAGTGGCTTGAGCAGCAGGATGCTGCCGGTACAGAAAATCTGATGCAAAGACTAAATTGTGGTCTGAAACAGAAAGACAAATCACTGCTTGATCTGGAAGAAGACGAGAAAGATGTAGAAGGTGAAGAAGATGAAGAGTTTGGGTATGATGACACAGAAGATTTAGCTCCAGCAAATACTGCACGAATGAATTTACGTAAAGCAAAGCAGATGATTCCAGAAGTGTTTACTGATAAAGATGATACTTATGTGTCTTCTGATGATGAAGAATCTGAGACACGGCTAGTCAAACAGTCTCTATTCAGAAAAACTGTGAGTCCTTGCAGTTAAAATGATGCATTCATAGATTCAGTTCCATATTATAAGACGCATTAATTCAATATTTCCTTTTGTGTTTAAGCAACATCATCCTCTCCACACCCCCCCCTCCTCCTTCTCTTCTTCCCCAAACGCCCATACACGCCCAAAATAAGAAGTCCTTTTAAGTATAACTTTTAGCCTTCACCTAGTGATCTTGTTGTTCTGGAACATATAAGGTCTGAAATCACTGTGTACTTTACCATATTGGACAGGAAGCACATGTTCCTCTCATATCACCAGCAGAGGATGAAAGCTCCAGAGAAGTATTTCATCGCATAAAGAAGCTCAATATGACCCCTGACAGTAGGAAGAAACCAAAAACGTCATGTAAGATCTGCATTATTTCATAATCGGTATTCAAGTGCATTAGCATGAAAAGTTCAGGCCATGCAGACCATTTCTAATCATTTATTCTTCTGCAGCCCGACTTGATGCATCACTTGCACGAGGAAAAACAAGTGGCATTTTAAAGGTAAAATTATCTCCCCATTTTGGATTTTGTGTAATCGCTTGACACATATTAAATGGTGGTTTGGTGGTAGCATGTTCTTGTTTTGCAGACTTTGATAACCTGGTTGCTTGGTGAACATCTGGATAGTGGACACTTCTAAATGTACCATAACCCCCCTTAGTTGGTCATGGAATCTCTGTTGCGTTTGTTGGAAGTTTCACTAACACCACTTGTAATTTGATCATATCCTATACTTCGATAAAGACACAAATATCTACCTGGTTGTTTTCATTAAGGAAAATTGCATGGGTAAAAAGGATTGATTGTATTTCAGAAGGCATGCAATGTCTTTTCTACCTTCATCATATCTTTCACTATTGTCATCTTTTCAAAGCTGCATCTTGATCATATGAGCTTATCTTTTTGCTTTTGCTTATCATCCTTTCTGATATACTTGAGTCGATGGCAACTGATGCAAGTTTATGTTCTTTCTAAATCAAGATGTCCTTGATTCCATATGTTATGATTCCAGGTTCTTGATAATAACCCAACAAACTTAGTAGAAGTCCATGCGACATTAGCTTCCTTTCAGTTTTCTTATTCTCTTATGTTGGAAAATGCAGCAGCCATCTTTTCTAGGTCGAGGGTCAAATCTTCTGCCATCATCAAAGAAACACAAGACAAGCACGGTTCGGACATTTATATTTGGACGGGATGACAGCAATATCAAGAGCACCATATTGGCATCAGAGGACTCCTCAGACATGGTAAGATTTGGCAGTATTGCTAAAGAAGATTACCAATAAGTACTTCTAAGGACTAAAATACTCCAACAATCCTCATTGTAGCTAAGTGGACTTTGAGATAGAATAGTAATCACTTGATATACTTCTGTGACATAATGGTAGTAATATGAAACTTCTGATCACCAATGCTAAACACAGATTCATAAGGAGAGTCGACCGGCAAGAACTTCAGTGGCCAAGTTTAGCAGCTCGCAGTCAAAGGGTAGTACCCAAACAACAGAAAGTGCTGGAGTAAGCTCAAACACAACATTATATGACATTCTGAGGCGGTCTTCTGTGCATTCTGATCAGTGTGCCCGGGAAACTATCGTTGGCCAGACTAAATCTATGTTTGCAGCATTCAGATCAGGAAATAAGTCAAAAAGCAGCAGAATACTGATGTAGGTTCAGTGTCAAGAATCAGTATTGCTATTCCTTCCTAACTAGCAGCATGTTGAGAATGAGAGAAATGACCCGCTGCAAAGAAAAATGACGTTTACTATTGGCAAATTTGACGAAACATCATATTTTCCGCTTTTTTGGCTCAATTGTATCGGGTTAATGAGCTGATATGGGTGCATGCGTTTATCATTGTTCTTTGAGACATTTCTTATTATAGTTCCACCCATGAGTTCTCATATAGAGTTGGCGGAAGACAATTAACCTCTTTTGGATTCGTAATGAATAATTTACCTTGGAATGAATGTTAAATTACGGATGATCTAGATGTAGTCATGAGGAAAATATCTAATTTTCACCGTGTACATGTTAATTGTTTTCGTAAAGGAGTAATGTAACGCCTTTTTTTTGTTTGATGGAAAGGGGAGAGAGAGAATAAAGAATGTTTTGTTTGTTACCTTTTCAATGGTTATCTTCAACAAATTTTTTTTTTTTTGGTATAACTCCCTCATACTCTTTCAAAGGGTGATGATGCGTTTTAATTGCATTTCATCATGGATGTATTAATAAAGTACAACATCTTCCACTTGAACATGATAGACTTGGCAAGAAAGTCGTGCGACTAGTGAGTATATCTATACTTAGGAGCTCAAATTATGCATTGTTAAGGATGATATAATAACTAGTGTACACAATATGCTTTCAGTCCCTAACCACTCAAGAAGCAACACGTGCAACCATGTCAGCGTGGGGGACCGGCTTAGAGAAAATTTCTCCCCAAACCTACACGCATTTATTTTAGTTTATCTCTCTTATATTCTCTCTCCTTGTTATTTCCTTCTTGAAAGAAGAAAAGCCAACCCTCTTCTCTCTCTAAGCGAACGCAGTTGAGAACTCTTTAGGGAACGCTTTTTCTCTCCTCGTTAATTCAAATTTTGGATCTCTACCTTCTCTCTTAGATTTTGCCGCTCCAAAGCTCTGCTCAACAGCGCTCTTATAACTTCACATATTAGTTCGTGTGTAAATTACATTAGTATAAGTTTTTATTCTTGTTGGAGAAAGTGATGACCCTATTTTATAGCACATTTTACTTATCCTTAATACCTTTCAAAGAATCTTGTCCATAAAAAATTCAGAGTATCTTACGTGAAACAAAAAATAATTCTGTTTCAGAAATAATGGTACAAAAACGAAATCTTCAAATTATACAAGGTAAGATTAAAGAAAAAGTGAGGAAAGCTAGTGATTGATCTTAGTGCTCCAAACTAGAAACAAAATAGAAGCAAAAAAATCTTTAAAAAAAAAAAAAAAACTCAACAACTCAACAAAAGTAATGCCTGCTACAAGGCTCCATTTTGCATGCTCAACGGCAACACCAACATCGTCCTCTCCTTTGCCACCACCTTTGTCTTCTTCGTGCTCACCGTTGCTCACTGGCAACAAAAGTAGCCACGGCTTGAAATTCGTGACGTCATTGTCCTCGACTTCTCAATAGCAACACAGCTACATTAGCCTCTTCAAGACTACAAGGAAGATTTGTCGAATCATGTGCCCTCCATTAAGCAAAGCGTCGGAGCAGCAAAATCTAAAAGTGTAGGTAAAATTCCATTTGAATTAATGAGAGGGAGAGAGAAGCTCAAGAGAGAGCGTTTGCTTTTCTTCTTCGGAGAAAGAAAGAATGAGGAGAGAGAATTTAAGAAAGTGAAACAAATGTGTGCAGGTCTTGCGAGAGGGAAAGAAAAATATTTTTATGTGGAAATTTTCTCCTAACATGACTCCGAATGTTGCTTCCTGAGTAGTTTGAGACCAAGCTGACATGTAGGGGTCAGCCTACCAATATTTTCTCACGTAGTCCTTGAACTATGCGAAAAATTCCCATTGTTTTTGTTGAAAGTTGTTTATGTGACAATTTAGGTCATGTTCGGTAACCATCTCCGGAATAACTATTTTTATAATTTTGTTTCTCTAAACGAAAAAAGAACATAAATTCGTTTGGAAAAATTTTTGTTTCCTAAAACAAAAATTTATTTTTTGTTTCTGAGAATAGATTTGAAACAAAATAAAAAAAATTTTCTTATTCTCGAAAATAATTCCTAGAATCAGTTGCTGTTTTTTCTTTTCTCCTCTTTTCTTTTCTTCTCTTCTCTTCCCCTTTCTTCTTCTTCCTTTTGGTTGGTTGTTGGCCCCCGGTAACGTTAGGCCAGGGCGAGGTCAACCTCACGTTGCCTAAGCAAGGTTGAGCCTTGTCGGTAGCCAGGAGAGCGTCGTCTAGCCATCGGTGAGGCTCTAGCAAGCTTGCCGAACCTCACCCAGCCGATCGTCAACTACAGCGGTGGCCGGTGACCAACTACAAAGGAGGAGGAGGAAGAAGAGAAAAAAAAAAAGGAAAAATAAGAAAAATAAGAAAATATATAATAGAAGTATTAAAAAATTAAAAGAAATAAAAGAATTCAAGAATCCTACCAAACGTATTTCTATTCGATAATAGAAATTTTGAACAGCACTAAGCACGCTCTTTTGCTTAGAAATTGTTTCGGGAATAAAATCGTTACCAAACGCATCCTTAGTCATCATTGTATTATGCTCAAATTTACATTGATAATATCCTCATTTATAGTCCAGATGATGTCATATTTTATACACCATTTTACTTAATTTCTGAATCTGTTTTATATTTTCATTTTCTTTTCTTTCCTTTTGGTTACCGTCATCTTATTCTTTTCTGCCCTCAGACCATGTTTTCCGGCGGCTTCCTTGCCTCCCTCACTAGCCTCCGCAAGCCATAGATGCACGTTTGCCGTAAAATCCTTGATCAGCTAATGAAGTGGAAGCTGAAAACTCACCATAAGTTTCACCATCACGCAGTTGATAACTGAGATGGTTGATTTTTCTTTCTTTCTAACCTTTTGGGTCTTCCAAAAATGTGAAATTGATTAGTAGAGTGGGCTGGGAGAGTTAGAGCTGAGTAAAGGGAGCAATTGTAAGATGTGATTAATAAAAAATGTTTCATTTGTACAATAAAAGGGAGCTGTCACCTTCATTTGTCAAGGGCTTTCGCGTGTCGAGAAAAGTTGACTGCGTGTGGGAAAATCCGACACGCGTTGATCGCGTGTCCGACCGTGTCCGACACGCTCCGACACGTGTCGGACACGACACGGAAGCACGGACAACAATAGGTCATCACCAATCGAGTTTGCGGGATGCGTTGGGCTCATAGACGGGCCTCCGGACGCTAGGAAGTCGCGGGAGAGGTTACCATGGTCTAGAGGTTGTCTGGAGGACGAAGAAGAAGACGGAAAAGAAGATGATGAAGTGTAACCTAAAGAAAAAGAGGAAAAAAAATAGAATGTAACCTAAAGAAAAAGAGAAAAAAGAAGAAGAAATTAAGTAAAATAGCATCATTTTGAGTAAATTTATCCATTGCCATCTATGTAGGACGGTCCAACATGCCAATAATTTCCAGCTACAATTATCCATGATGACTGCAAAATGAAAGTTCATACAAAGATTTAAAATTACATAAGATTAATTGAAATGTTTAAAATTAAATTGAAATAAGTGTACATGATTGCATTAAACCTTTGTTTATCATCATTAAACATTGTGAATCTCTGAAGGTTGTTAATGATTGTACTTGATAGCGTAGCCCAAAAAAACAATTGTCATTAATGCTAAAATCTAAATGCAAAAATGGAGTTGTTTTAGTTTGTAATGCTGTGTATCATATTATGGAACAATTTTAGATTGTACATTCACGATACTATTACTGATTATGGAGAGATTTTCCGTAGTAGTAACTTTTTAACTCTTCCGCGAACTAACACATATATGGAAATTTATAAAAAAAAATAATATTATGAGAACTTGAAGGATGTCCGTATTATTTTCAATATAATTTTCAACCCCATTAATATTGGTGGATCAATAGCCTAATATATGTGTTAATTCGATTAACCACTATCTAGTTATACTAACATATATACCAAAACAAGTTTGATCTCTTATAAATCTCTCAACAAACTTTAAAATTTGTCAATCAAATCATTCGAGTTTAAGTATGTATGTATCGCGTATTCGATTACAATAATCATTTTTGATAAGTCACTAAGTCAAAATAAAATTGTTAAAAACAACTCTAAGATAAATTATTGAGATGATTACAAATAGCTTTCTCCTTTTTTTTTTTTTTTTTGATTTCCCAAAAGTTTAAATAATCATGTTGCCTCGACCTTCAAGTTCACAAGAACAAGGATCTTTGTCACCATGAGATAGCTGCCTAAATCAGGCCCAAGTGGTGATACCGACATTGACCCGATCTAAAAATGGCCCCAAAAGGTTAAAAAAAAAAAAAAATCAAATTGAAACTGGAAAATGTTGAGTTTGCCGAAGCACTTTTCGCCTGAAAAGTCGAATTCTTGCCCTAACTCGGGGTCAGTCCCAAGTCAAGAAAAGCTCAAAGCGACTTCAGCTCAATTTCCCATCTGCAGACCCCAAGAAGGAACGCTGTTGATTCTTCCCCTGCGGACATATCGAACTCGGCTCGCATCCCGACGATTTCGATCTCGCATCGGATTCGCGAGGATCTGCAGCAGCTTCCGCCGGGTCCAGCAATGGCGAAGCACTGAATCTCGCACTCGGGTCGGCACCGAATTGTTCCTTCTTCTGCAATGGGTATTCGAGATAACGGCAAGTTCCTTTTGCTCTATCTGCTTCTTGTGTTCTCTCACGTACCTGGGTTTTGGGTGTTCGCGGATAGCGATCATGTCCATGCTCAGGGCGAGCGTGTCGATGCTGAAGGTGTTGATTTGGGCCACGAACAGCATCTTTTGTTGCAGAGGCTTGAGGAATTAGTGAGGAATCTTAGCGAGGTTGTTTCTAGATTAGAGTCGCGGGCTTCGACGCCGGGTGGTGATGTTTCTGAGAGCCCGAAACTGCCCAATAACGATAGTGTTGAAAAAGGAGGCTGTAGTGATAAGAAAGTTAGTGGAGAAGTTGAAGAAAGGATGGTTTCGGGAGCAATGCTCGAGATGAGGAGAGAGATAGGCGGCAGGGTTCTGTTACCAAGTATAGTCCTTTTTGGTCTGAGAAATTCCAGTTTGTGTCTGCGGTGAAATTGGGTCTTGAAGCTACGTGCATCAATGTCTTGCCCTATCAGGATTATGAAGGGCTTAGCAAGTATGTTGCCATCGGGGATGAGAGGGGGAGGGTCTACGTGATCTTGAGAAATGGGGATGTTCCGGATCAGTTCGACACGATGTCGGAATCGCCAGTTACGGCCATGGTGTCGTATATGTCAGTTTATAAGAATGAGAGTGTCATGGTGACGGGGCATCAGAATGGCGTGATCTTGGTGCATAAGGTATGGGAGAGATCAAATGGTGAAGAATCGAGCTCGCTTTCTATGGAAACGGTGGGTAAATTCGCTGTGCGTGGAAACTCTGAGGATGAGGGATCAGCAATTACCATATTGGAAGTACATCATGTTGGGAGAATGAGATATATTATATCAACAGATATAAGTGGAAGGATTAATATACTCAAAGAAGATGGGACAGCGTATGGTTCTGTGATAGAACCTTCAAGCAGGCCACTTGCATTTTTAAAGCAGAGGCTTCTGTTTTTGACCGAGAAAGGGGCTGGGTCATTGGATTTGAGGAGCATGAAACTCCGAGAATCTGAATGTGAAGGATTGAATCATTCGCTAGCGAGGTCCTATGTTTTCGATGCCACCGAGCGGTCTAAAGCATATGGATATACATCAGAGGGTGATCTCATTCATGTGTCGCTGTTGGGGGATGTCGTGAACTTCAAATGCCGGGTCAGATACAAGAAGAAGTCTGAGATAGAAGAGCCTCTAGCTTTAGAGACGATTAAGGGTTACTTGCTCGTTGTTAACCAAGAGAAAGTTTTTGTTTACAATGTGTCATCCCACCATTATGTTAGAGTTGGTGTGCCTCGGCTTCTTTTCTCTGCTTACCTGGATGAGATAAGATCTTCTTTCTTGAATCGTCCAATAAATGATGTAGATGATTCAAGGAAAACAACATTTCCTTTGGTTGCTTGCGATCGGGAAAAGCTAGTTGTTCTTGGACTTGGCAATGGCTTTGTTGGGATGTACCGCTCTAATCTTCCAATTTTCAAGGGTGAGTTCAATACAATGTTGTCGACGAGTCCTGTGGTGTTCTTCATACTCTTCTTGTTTGGAGCATGGTATTTCTTTGCCAAGAAAAAGGAGGCGCTTACGTCATGGGGACCTGACGATCCTTTTAGCTCCACATCTGCCACAACTGGCGCTCCATTAGGAGCTACTTCTGGAGATCGGTCTTTCGTTGAGTCTTCCTCTAGAAGTGATTTAATGGATCTGCGAGGTAGTGGCCTGAGATCATCGCGAAGATATGGTTCTCCTTCACGGTATCCTTCTGGAGCAACCAGTTCATTTAGACCGAGTTCAGCCGATCACAACTCTAGACCTCCTGTTGATCCAAACTACAGGACATCTTCAGAGCTAAAATTTAGAGGGACCCCTATGGAGTCTTCCGGTTTTGCCAAAAGAAGGGAGAGCCTATTTGTAAACAGCCAAGCTGGGGATGATAGTAACTGATATAGAAACACAGGTCGTATACTTTCTTGGAGAGTTGTGGCTCTTTCTCATCGAACATTTGAGCTAAGAGAAGCTGCCTGGACCATCAGTTGCTGTGACTTTGTTACTCTGACACACCAAAAGCAAAATAATGGAGCATTTCAAGAATATCTTGTACTATGTCTTCATCTATGAACACAGTGGTAGTGAAGTTTCTTTTGAGCCTGAAGCCATCTTTCTTGAATGTTTCTTTCTCTGTCTGGTAGAAGAGTTAAAGATTCTATCACAGACTCCGTTTTGGTTGTGTATGAAATGGCATGCTTGAAAGTGTGATTTATTAGGGTGATTTGGAAAGAAGGTAACTGACTTTCTTGGTTACTAGAGAAAAAAATAGACTAACAAAAACATCGTCTTTTGTAGGTCTTTTGTAGGTCTTTTGTAGGGATGAGGACAGAAGGAAATGGAAGGAAAGTAACTATCATTCTTGTTCTCCTGTTTGTGGAAGGATTCAGATCTCACTTAAAAAAAGGGGCATTATGAAAAATGGCCTCTGTACTCTTGTTTATGGCCAAAACTACAGGGATCCTTGTTCACATTGCCAACCACTAAAAATTAGCTACAGATTACGGAAAGGAAATAGTTTGTCCACTCAGACAATCTAGTTTTTCACGATTCTTAAAGGAACGGATTAATTTGTGCAGAGTGCCGAGAACACGAGACCGTTGTGGACTGGCAGCAGCCAAAATCGTACAGGTCACAGCAGCTGCTAAGGCTTGCTCCCCAAACAAATTGCGAGAATGCATACATAAATTTTGATCATAGTGCAAATTCTAATCACACCAGTAACCAGCAAATTCTGGGGTTCAGCACGATCATAGCTGAGTTTCATGTTTGGGCGCATTGGTCTGTATTGACGCTAGCGAATTATGGACTTGGCACAGGGTGGACTTGCGTTGCCGATTTGGTGCCATTGGCCGTGCATCAGAAAATAGCGAGCAGGAAAACCGAAAGGGCAAAGAGAAAGGGGTCGGTCACCAACTAGGGGGATGATCAAGGGGCAACCGTGAGCGTGAGCATCCGCAAGCTCGAGGCCCGACGACCCTCACCTAAGATGACCCTCACCTAAGCACAACGGAGGTCATCAGACCATTATAATGCTCCACGAGTTCGGCGGCTAGGCTGTGACAGCCTCTAGCACGGTGAAAGTTAAAGGATTAAAAGCTACACTGAACGCGCTTTAGACGTATCCAAAGTCACCTCCCGTTTCCGTGAGTCATGGGTGCTTTTGGTTTCAGCCGCTGGCGAACAATCCCCCAACCCCAACCAGGGAACCGATGTCCAATAGACTCCGGGATCTGGTGGAGGAAGGGGAATATTTGGTTGGTCATGAATGTCGGTCCAGAGATGATTTGGATAATAGGCCGTTAACGATTGTAGAACTTTCACGGACTACATGCTGGCGGCATGAGAAATCCTGGGAATAATATGACCCGCTGCAATCTACCTTCGCTCGCTGTTGAGAAGCTCCAACGTTAATCTATTACAAGAATCTTGTTTCTGTTTCAGGGCAAGATGACTTTAGTTAACAGTTGTAGACTAAATGGCTAAAAAGCAAGAACAAGTGATCCACAACATCCCCCATCTTCCTCGAAATCCTTACGGATGATGCGTTTCCAACTGAGAATGAGTTGACGCTTCATTCAAGTTTTTAAGCTTCAACGCAACCCCCAATATTGATAGAAAGACCAAACAGGTCAAAATACACGAGCAATAAGCACGGGCAGCTGATTTTCAATATGTAAAATCTGTCCTCTTGACCATTGGTCATCTAGAGAAGAAGATGAGTGAGACGTAACATAAAACTGAAACTTACCAGCACTTTTTATAGAACAGGAGAGAAAAACCAAATAATGGTCAATACTCTATAATGAACTTCAAAAGGATCACTATGCTCTCTAGGGATGAATTTTCCACTTTGGCTAGTTTAAAGATGATTACAAGTAAAAGTAAAACAAATTAACGTCTTTCCAGGTCGCTTGCATGATATCCACGACGAAAAGCATGTCTCCTCCTAGATATATCTGAACCCCTTCGTCATACTGGCACCGGCAGGCCTTTCTTTGCCATGCCATCAAGAATATCATTAAGAGCTTGACATACTCCAACTATCTGCAAGCACAAGAACATGAAATAGACTGGTCAGTATGAAACTGAGAACACCATGCTTAGAGTTTAATACAAATACAAACAGAATAACACACAGCGCGTCAAAGAAGCTGATAACCCAAAGCTCGTGTTCCTTTGCTGAACTTCATATACAGCATACTTAACAATGATGCGAACTGGTACAACAGAATCATTACTGCTGATTGGAACTTGGTGGTGATTACAGAAGAAGGGGGGACAAAATCACCTGTTGATCCCATTGTTCAAGCTCCTCAGTGTCATCCTCAAAGTGGATGACAGCTTCCACCTAAAGAACTTCTTCAGTTAGTTCCCAAGAAACCAATGCTGAAGAGCTTACACACAATCTATGGTCAGGAGTATGCGATTTGCCATATAGAATATCCTACCTGATCGATGGACCCTTTCATCCTATCCTCGTAAATCATTCGTGAGGCTATCTTTTCAGCCTGCATGCAAATGCCTGACTCTCATTAGTAAAATAACAAATCAAGGTAGATCACACAGCCCAGCTACATGTGCACACATGCCTGTGAGCCAGTTAGATGGAGAACTTTTTTTTCTCAAAAACAAATAAAGATAACAAAGGGTTGGTGGGAAGTAATATCCAGATATTTACAGTTTGCGTATGCTCCAGTAAATAACAATGAATGCCGGCATTTTACATGCCCATCTATTCACAAGAATAAGCAGAAAATAAATAAGGTCATAGCAAATTGCCAACAATATGTGTGCATGCAAAAGCTTTTCTTTCTTTCTTTTTCTTTTGTAGGGATTGGGTGGGGCAGGGGGTGAAGGAGGTCAGGAAGAGGCCCACAATCCCATCAGCATCTGCACAAGGCTCGCATTGCTAAAATAGTGGAATTACTATTGCTGGGAGAAGCTCATTCTCTCATGCACTTTGGGATCCTCATTTTGGTCAACCGACAGCGGAAGCTTTTACTTGAGTTGGTGCTCGACCTAATGAATATTGCTTTTTCTGGTGTTTATTAATGGTGGTATACAATTGGTTTATAGTATCCATTGTATCAAAAGAATATATACAAAATAAAATTGACTGCATTCTGAATTAGTATCAGGCCTACCTTATGAGGAGGAATGCCCAACAAAGTTCCCAGCTCATCAAAGCTATGCCATGGAATTGTGGAAATGGAAAATTAGTTTTGGTTATGTGGCAAAAGAAACTAAAAGAATTAGCAAGCAAACAGAAGGCCCTTTCGAACCTTATATTTTTATAAAGTTTACTCGCACTCAAAAGGTTATGCTCAATCATGGCACGATCCAGCACGGTGAAATTGTCTGGCAGAAGTGCTTTCTGTAAAATTTAACATTTTGGATGAAAAAAGAAAGAAAAAACACCATATGGCACCGGATTATCAAACGGAAGCATGAACCAGTAACCTGATGAGCTTTTAGTTCTTCAGCAAATGCGTCTATTTCCGGTTTTCTAAGGATTCTCTCCAGATAGACCTGTTCAATTTACATTTTAGATGTTCATAAATCATATGGACTTCTGGACCAAATGAAGCTGCAATCAACTCATTATGCACAGGAGTTCACTAAAGCTTAGTAAAGTTTGGAGCAGGGGGCACCTTTTGCAATATCGGATATATTTTCAACTTTGAGCATCTTTCATCCTGACCAACAACCAGATAAAAGGTTATTAGTAGATTAAAGTAAAAATTAACATTCCCAATTCTTGAAGGAACAGATTTACTTTGTAAAGAGTGGCAAGAACACGAGACCGTTGTGGACCGGCAGCAGCCAAAATCGTACAAGTCACAGCAGCGGCTAAGGCTTGCTCCAATGCCTCCTCGTCAATTTCTCTGGGATGAAAGTATCAAACAGCAATAAGAACAATCACTGAAAGTTGTTCATCAATAATAAAAAGCTTCAAAATAAAGATGACGATTTGTTTTGCAAGTAACAAGTGTACAAATAGTAAAGCAATGTGACAAAATAATCGAAGCAAGTTGTTGATCATCAGTATCATCATGCAAAATATTCACAAATTGATTGTCAAGCCAACAAAATTCGCCAAGATGACTTACATGCTTTCCTCTGTGAGGGCATCTGGGATAATTGCTTGAAACAAGAGTAAAATCATATGTCAAATCTGTTTTTATGCCACACTGAACATCAGGGACAAATGCCGTTTGCTATCTTCTGTGAAAAATGATTTCTTTTCATAACACACCATTAGAAAGACAGAGAGACGTATAGTTAACCAGGTTTCAGAACTAAATAGGGTGACCTTTGATGCCATTAACCAGCCAAGTTCTAACCTAAAACTGTTACTGCTGACTCTGATCCATTGAGGAAAATAACACACCTATTAAGTCGCAAGAATAATATTCACATACGTGCATATGTACTCAGGAAGACACCTATTTCTTCATGTCAAAAACTTCTAGCAATGTCAACACAATCGAGAGATTACTCTATCCAGAAGAATTGTGACTGCATTTAGGTTTCTTGCCTACAAATGCGGATGGTAGAATGAATTTAAAATAATACTGATGACATTTCAAAACCAACACCCCCCCAAGGGGTGCCCTTCTCTCTTCCCTAAGAAAGAAGAAAGGAGGAGGAAAAAGACCAGACAAATTATAAAGGACAGTTTTTCAGCACAAAGCAATGCTATCCTATCATATTCCTTTGAACTTGTGAGATCCCAACTTTTTACTGTGAATGTTATGCTTCTACATCAATCTAATTTTCTGCCCTTCCATTTTCTATCAGATATTAGGTGCAGCCTACATTTTTCCCCTCCCAAATACCACTAGATAATTTATTAGCACCAAATATTAATAAATGATGTTTTCCAAGACCGGTATCTTGTGTTTGCATGGGTAGACCAGTGAGCATGAGTTACATGAAGAACCTATACGGGTCTTTTAAAACAATGACCCACTTAAAAGCTCAAGGACAATGCTTTAGAATTTCCATGCTTGGGCCTTTAAATAATAGCAAACTAATCAAAAAAATGTTAAAGATTCTGTCATGTACAGGTTTTGAATACATGACATCCAAAAACATGGTGGTTTGCAATGCTCGTCAAACAACAGCATATACATACATCTGTATGATATATGTTATCTACAGGGAGCTAAAATGACCAAAAGAGATAATTTTGACCTATTAAAAAGAACGATTCAATCAGATCGTCACATCTCAACAGATCTCAAATATATCACAAAAAGACAAAAAGACTGTTCACTGTACATACTCATCTCCTATCTGTCGCTTCTCAATCTGAGATATGTCATAGTACCGCAGTGCGGCTTCTAAGAACTTTCTCTTCAAATCCAAAATCCTTGCATAACAAACCTGCAGAAAATCATATCAAGTTAACAATGAATTTGACAAAAGCTAGCTAAAAATAGTTATTACTGCTGTTACACACCAAACAAGGGCAAACCTTGTATTGTAAATTCAAAACTTCATGCTGACTATTGCTAACTAAGAATGAAGCTTTGTTGATGAAAGCTTCTGCATTTACGGCATCATCATCCTGAAACAAACAAGAAATAGAACATAGCAATTGCTCTACGTACCAAGACTTCAAGATTAGTAATTTAGAGATTGCCAAGATAGTCCAGAGACAAAGCATGCACATGTCAAGTGATGTGCTCAAGACACAATAACAGCTTCAAGCAAAGTGCCTGAAGGCTATAACATAGAGAGCAAATTACCTACAAAAAGTAACAAGGCTGTTTGGTTCATGGAGAATTCCCAAAACTTCATTAACATTTTCCTGATGGAAAAATGAACTGAAAATATGTTTGGCGGGATTTTGGAAACTGATTGTCAAAGAAAGCACAGTGAAGTTTTCCATTCTTTTGCTTCACAGAACTGGATTGAGGAGAGAAACGAATTGGGTTGCGGAGGTGCTAGCGTGATGCTTTGCAGGATTGTCTGGGATTTGACATGGGCTTATGTACTGGAAGTTGGTATTCAATATCAACACCATCACCAGATTGCCTGATAACTTGGCAAGTCATCAACAACAGAACATGAAGCACAGCATCACAATCTAAAATTCATTTGCTGTTCTTCTAATGGTCTTCCCAAGATGGATTAAAAAAAGGTTTCATTTGTGTACTGGAGAGGACGTTGGGAATGATTCAGGATTGCACTTCTCAATATTTCTTGTCGAACTTAGGTGTATATGATGGAATTTTCCTCCTTGTCATTTATGTATAACATCATGACCTCAACTTCTTCAATAACTTAGATCAGATGTCCTATATGTAGTTGGGCAATTTGTTGATTAAAAGTACCATACGATGGGATAAATGTGTACATTGTAATTTCTCAAATTCATTTCAATTGTGAAATAACAAAACCAAACATGTTTGCATAAATTTCATTGCAACAGAGAATTCTGTTTTTCACATATAGCATATCAAACATGTTTCCAAAGAAATTGAAATTGATAACAAGAGGTGTTATCATTTCCATTTTCACTGGAAACATTTTCTAGTACCAGCCCTAGTATTTCGAATTTTGTTGGTTCATAGGCATCACAAGTTGACCACCCTTACATCAGAAAAGAGTTGTTGTATAAAGGTCCTTACCTCAAGGTATAGGCGAGCAATTTGCACACATTTTGACAATCTGAAAGTATCATCTATCATCCTGATGACATAAGACATGTTCAATGTAAACTCAAGACATGTTCGCATGCTAAATGCATGAAGGTGAAAATTACACTTGCACCCATACCTCATTGCTGAGTCTAGATCAATGCCACTAAGCATTTGAGCTGCTTTTGACCATTGTTGCTCTGATTCGTATAATTCTGCAAGCTTCTCTCGAATTATTAGTACCTGCCACTCAGATAAGAGTAACTGTCAACCCTCAACAGTTTCAATATATTACAATTTAAGCATAAGAATTTTAAACCCTCCAATATAAATGCTCGAAGGGGTCAAGCGGAATTAATTGATTGATCTATCTTAAACAATTCATCTATCAAACAATTCACCACGGAGTAGTACTTAATAAGTTACCATCAATGAGAACAAACGATTCTAGCATCAATTTTGCTCAACATCCGTTCTTTCCGGGGAGCTGAATAACAGAATGAATTATAAAAACAGAACCTGCTCTTCGAACGAAACGACTCTTGGCTGTATTTGGGCGAGCGTGTAATGAGCAATCTCCTTTTGGGTCTCCGGGGCCAGAACCCCCAATTCCTGGGCGAAGTTCTGCAACAGCTGCCGTGAGACCACGAGAGGGACATCATCGGAGAGCACTGAAATCCCCCCCAAAAGAACAAACGAAGAACAGCATTTGCGAATTAGTTTTCAATACTAGCGAGAGGACACTCCACACCCGTGGTAACGAGATGCTAGGGCAATTTTGTGGGGGCGAAAGAAAGCACTTAACTGTGATCGATGAACTTCTTAGCCTGGACGATGTCGTTGGAGGAGAGGACGGAAGCCAAAATGTGCTTGTACTGTTCGATCCTCTGCCTCTGGTCCGCGATTGAAGAAGCGCTCGCTAGGGCTCCCTCCATCGCCACGCACGCAACCTCTCTCTCGGAGTCTCGTCGATTCCAGTCCCTAAGCTACCCGGCCTTTGGAGAACAGAAAAACCCTAACTCTTTGGGGCGACGGGAAGAGGTCCGGCACTGCACCGCCGGAGCCGGCCCTGATGGCGTTTATTTTCCGGCGACTCAATTCGCCCTCGAGTGATGCCGGTAAAAGATGAAAGGCGAAGGTGGAGATGAAGCCGCCGTTGCCGTTTGCTCTCAAGTTCTTATACGCTGCTCCGCTTTTGGGTTTTTTCGCTTCCTATCGTAGACTGAAACTGCGGGGAGGGAATATGCATGTCATGTATGTTTTATTGATTTTTACCATGAGATCAAAATCAAACCAGCCTTTTTACCTTTAATTTCACATAATTACAATTTCACACCGCGATATTTGATTTGTTTCTTAAATCCAAAATATCTGAAATAATGATACTTTTAAAAAAAATTAAAATTAAAAAAAATGACAAAAATGCCTAAAAGGTATATTTTGTTTTCACTTTAGCATAAACATACGTATACTAACATATGTGCCTTTGATGTTTATTATGTTTTGTCTCGAAATTATGTTAGCTTGGTTAATTGACGAAGAAATTATTTGCGTTGCATTCGATAATCATGCATTTGTGCTTGCAATTCATCTATATAATTTGCTATCCCACTGCCCTTGATTTGTTGATGATATTATATTTTGCATAACATGCAATTTAACATACTAGTAGGTGAGCCTAGGCACTATATTGAGTGACTAATTATGGTACAATATTAATTGAATTAATAATATACAATATTGGATAGAAATAACATTTTAATTTACCTATAAATTAAATTTCTAATACTTAAATCATGATTACTTAAATCCCTAACACTTTTCGAAATTTGAATTTAAATCTTTATTATTATTTTGGAAAGTTAAACTCCCTATTATCTTATAAAACTAGTGCTTATGTGACTTTGCCACTGTATAATTTTTTATCATGAAAATTGTGTTAGAAAATAAAAAATTACAAAATAATAAAACTATTTATCTCATTTGTCAATTAAAACATGATCGAAATGCAATATAGCTTTCTCATCTACAATTTAGTGGAGCTCGTTGAACAAAATGATTAGAAATTGATGAAATATTTATTTTTTGAGATAAGGTTTATAGTGAACATCATGACGTTGTCCCCCTGTAATTTGATTAGATTAGTATTTTAATAATTTAAATATACATCATATTAATGGTTTCTTTTTTAAAAAAAAAAAACTAAGATTAATAGACTATCAATTAATTGCCAATGAAATGTGAAATTTTCAAATAAGATATAACAATAATTGACATTATCCATTCATGACTTAGCTGTCGTTATAATATTTGGAAGAGAAAGAATCTCATAAGAAAGAAAGAATATCAATCAAGATGGAATAATAAAGAAAATATAGAATATACATCCTTTTTATACATTAAATAGAATAATTGATGTATTAAAAATAAGGCCTAATGTCTTAAAAACCCCAACTTTTAATAGAATCCCAATCGTACACTAAAATTTTTTTCTCATAAAAATACCCCTAATTGTAGGTCCAATCTCAATTTTACACTAAACTTTTGTTGTCTCATAAAAAACCTTTAACTTCAGGTTCAGGTTTAGTTCTAGCCTCAACTTGTTTTTATCTCATAAAAGAACTCCAACTTTAGTCCAATTCCAACTTTATTCTAATTTTTTTTTGTTTGTCTCATAAAAAATCACCAACTTTTACTTAAGTCATAAATTTGCTCCGATTAACTCTCGTCCAAAATTGTACTTAGTGACCTTTCATGGCATTTCCATGTGTCATTACTCTAGTTTTTCTCCAAATTTGAAGTCCAACAAGATGTCTTTTGGAGATAAATTCCCATATTAGCCAAAACATCTTCTTAGATTTGAAATTTGGGGAAAACTAGAGCAATTAGCAATGCTTGCTTCTTATCCTAGTGACTAGGGTGCAATTTCGTTATCCATGAATAAAGGATCTATATAGACACATAGATCCGTGGATCCATATATCTCAATTCATTGACCAGGAAAGGTGCATAGATTATTTGGATTGTGGTAAGACCTACGGAAATGCATATGGGTTTGATGTCTACATAAACTTATTTAAATCTTCTAGAAAGAGTTGCGCTCCTGTATTTTCCAAAAGGAAAACAGATCTCTAAGAGAGCTGATAACAACACAATAGATTGGTTTTGCAAAGAATAGCCCCAAGCTACTCCTTGAACCAATTTACCAAAAAGGTATGCTTCTTTATTGAGTCTTTTTGGGCATGTTCTACAGATATAGGTAAGGAAAATGATAATCTTAAAAAAAATAGAAAAATTAGAACTTGGTCATGATAATACGAGTCCACCCTCTGTTCTTGTGAAAGAATAAAAAAGAATAAAGTAATAAAATTGGAACTGTATCTAAATTGGGGTTTTTTATGAACAAAAAAAAGTTTAGAATATAATTGAGACTGAACCTAAAATTGAGTTTTTGTTTTTAAGGTATTAGAACATAAAATTAGACTAAAGGGAAATGATTCATGCTAATACTAACACATACAATTTATATTTCACACTTGCATCCTTCCCCTTCCCATCATAAATTGCCATTGACGACCCTTCCCTCGTCTTTTGTTGTATAGGTGTCTGCATCACCATCATCTTCTACCATCATACCATTGCTCCACCTCAACAAACCTTATTTATTGATCAAGGAGAAATATCTAAAGATATCAATCAAAATCACAATTGATTCTTGGAGATGCTAGAATCAAGGGATTAACAACTCTTGTGATATAATTATCTCTTCATTTATTATTTTCCTTTATTGTATGATTTCCTTATGAAGTGTAACAATTGTAATATTTTTATTTAATGGAAATCATCTCAACAATTGAATGTTGAGATCAATAATCGAACACTTTTGTTCTTTTATGGTATCAAAGTACATCTTCGAAAGAGATAGATCCTTAACCATGATTGCCACCAATCCTAAGATTAGCAATTTTAGAGCACGTCCTTGAACATTAGCAATTTTGTGTCACTAGAACTGACACAAACAAACTATTCTTGTTGGAGAGCCCATATGCTTGCACTAATTGAAAGTGAAGATTTGGTAGAATTCATTGAATAGTATCCCGTCTGATTTTGGAAAAAAAGGCTAGTGCCTCAAAGGAAGTGACAAATCTAGAGTTTTTACACTAGAGAAAGTCAGATTGCCTTCTATGGGACAGATTATTTCGACGCTCTCTCAAGAAGTTCTTACTCGAGGAGTAGACTTGAAGACATTAGCTGAGGTATGTTTAGCTTTACCAAATATTTTGGCCAAGGTATCTAAGGAACGTGAAGTTTCAATTTTTCTGCAAATCCAAAAATGTCATAGAGATAGTTTATCATTCCTTCATGAGTATCTTGGTGCTTTTCAAAAATATTTTAATGAGTTATCTCTATCGGATGTCCTCTTAAGGACAAAAAGAAGGGCATCTTTGTTTTGAATGGCTTAGATGATCAATATGATTCATTCACAACCTCCATGTTGAAGCCTCCAATGCTGATATTCTCTGACCTAATTTCACAATTGCAAAGCTTTAAGAGTTGGCTCACAAATAAAAGTTCCTTTATAATTCAACACAGGACGGCTTTCTTTGGTCAAAATAGTAATTTTAAGAGTAGCAAGAAGGGAAAGCAATTCCAACATTCCAACAACAATTATTTTTCTTCAAATGGAAGATGGTTTTCTCACAACGGTCCAAGAATGAAAAATTCTCGAGCTGATTTTATGTAGTCACAAGCTACAATTCAATCAAAGCAAGATCGAAAAGATTGTAAAAGGAACAAACAAAGTCATTTCCTTTAAAAAATGTAACAAGTAGGCACATATTTATTTAGATTGCTTTAATCAGTTTAGTCAATCATTTCTCCCAACACATGTGCCAAGGGCATTTGCTGCACGTATTGTATGAGATAATAAGGATTCCATGTGCTCCATTAACACTAGAGCTCCAAATCACATACTGGAGATGAAAGTAACCTTTTCAATTTACAACCATATGTTGAGAAAGATAGCGTTATAGTTGGAAATGATGATTCGCTTAAAATTTCCCATACTAGTGATGCTCTGATCAATTTGGGCCAAAAGAGCATTGACTTAAAATACATTCTATTGGTTCCATAGATGAAAATGATTTTATTATTAGAAAGCCAATTTACAATTGACTATCCTCTAAATTTTGAGTTCTCTACCACTGGTTTTGTGATTAAAAAAAAACACGAAAATGGGAAATGCTCTAATAGTTGAAAACTATGAAGGTGATCTATATATCTTAAAGGCGCCACCAAAAGAAGTACTATTTTCGAATCGGTTCAAGAAAGCTAATTAAAGTCCTTGGCATCAAAGGTTGGAACAACCACAACCGATGACTATATATAGTAGTTGTCATCTATAAAATAAATGTGATATTATTGTTACTACTTAGAATAACACTACTACTATATATAATAGTTGTCAAAGGGGTCGAGCATTTAAGGGTGCATTTGGTAACGTTTCTGTTTAAAAATTATTCCAGGAAACAGAAATAGAAAAAAAGTGTTTTTGTTCCAAGGAACAATTTTTGAACAAAAAAAACGCGTTTGGTAAATCTGTTCCAAAAATATAAAAAGAATAGAAACACATTTGGTAAATTTGTATAATTTTTTAATATTTTTATTTTTTTCTATTTTCTTTCTTATTTTCTTATTTATTTTTCCTTTTTTTCTTTTTTCTTTTTTCTTTTTTCTTTTTTCTTCTTTTGGCCGGTCGCCGGCCTCGCCCAGCCCCGGCGAGGCCGAGCGTCGCCGTAGCTAGGCGAGGCCGAACTCACCTAGCGGCCGGCGAGGCTCGGAGTCGCCGGGCCACCGCCAGCGACGCCAACCCGGCGGTGGCTCGGCGAGGCCAAGCCTCGCCGGCCGTTGGGCGAGCTCGGCCTCGCCGGATCCGGGCGAGATCGAGCTCGCCCGGCTCGGCGTGAGGTCGGCCTCGCCGGCCACCGCCGCGCCGACCTGGTGAAGGAGCAGCGGCTGTCGGTGCCAGAGAGGATGACGGTGGAGAAGCCTGATGGTCTTGAGACAGAGGTGGCTGTCGGCGCCAGAGAGTGGGAGGCGCCGGAGAAGACGACGGTGGAGAAGATGCAGGAGGAGAGGTGGTGTCAAACGGCTGAGCAAGAAACAGAAAGAGCTGATGTTTTTGTTCCTTTTTTGTTCTTAAAATGTGTTCTAGAAACAAGAAACAACTTTTTTTTTGTTTCTTGTTTATGTTCCGATGTGTTTCTAGGAACAAAAAGTAATTTTGGAACAAAAATGCAAACAAACGCGTTTACTTTCCTTTTTTCCTAGGAACAAAAAAACAAAAAAATTGTTTAAAAATAGAAAAAAGAAATCAAAACAAACGCAGCCTAAACTTCCTTTTTTGCCATCCAAATCTAGTACTACTAAGTCTTTTGAAAGATCCATTGTATTTTGCGGGGAAGGAGTCGATAGTCTTTTTCCAAGGTTTTAGTATTATGTTTGCTTTGTGGATGATTATACGCGATATTCTTGGTTGTTTCCATTATAGCGAAAATTTGAATTTTATGTATGTTTTCTTAATCTTGAGAAATATTTGAAAAAGCAATTTGAAGGGCACATTAAAATCTTTCAATCTGATGGAGAAGGAGAGTACAATCGAGCAAAGTTCTTAATTCATTTAAAAAAGAATCGAATTATTAATCAAGTATCTTGCTCAAATACTTCGGAGCAGAATGGAGTTGCTAAGTAGAAACATAGGCACATATGCAAAATTAGCTTGACTATGGTTCATCAAAGTGGAATTCCTAAAAAATATTGGGTTGAAGGCATTCAAACAACAATATTTCTCTTGAATCGACTTCTTACAAGGGTGTTGGGCATGAAATCACATTATAAATTCTTATTTGGCAAAAAACCATACTATAATTCTTTGCGAGTTTTTGGTTGTAGGTGTTTTCCTTATCTTAGGGACTACAACAAAAATAAGTTTGATGCTCGGTCATTGGCATGCATGTTTCACGACATGTCGTTTTTTTTATGAAACCATATTTCCTTATCTCATGTCCAACTCATTATTTCGGGATCAAAGTGACAAAGCAATGGATATTTAAATTTATAAGCTTGCCAAATTAAGACACAATAGTGTCGGACTTGAAATTTTTGCCTTTGTATTTGCAATAAGGTGCGTTCTTCTTTAACTCCAACCAACCACGTGATGGCTTATTAAATTTTGCTACACGTGATACTTTTTATAAAGATAACATTGATGGAGGTGAATCACATGTTCACCAAAATCATGTTAAAATTAGTGACTCATCAAGTGCTCCGCTTAATTCTCCATGCAATTTGGCAAATGAATATTTCTCTATGGATGTCTTTCATAATTTTTCAATAGCACATCCACCCACTCAAAACATTCAATGACTACTGGAACAGGTGCTAATATTGTGAAACCTAATCCAAAATATGCCAATTTACATATGATCGATTCTATACCAAAGGAGTTGAATAATGTACGCTATGCTTTGAAGCATCAAGGGTAAGGGTGAGCGTGGTCTGGATGAACGGTTCGCACCTTGGAATTGGGAACCGCCCATTAGTTCTATGAATCCACCTAGCGAACAAAACTGTCGGTCCGATCCGGTTCCTAGGTGAGTCCATAGAGTCGGTCCCCATTACCTTGGACTTTGTCCACCAACACAAGAAGGGCATGGTTCATGTAGTTTCGATGGCCATAAATGAGATCAATGTCTTCCATGAGAGATTAATGTAAGCCTCTCCCAAGAAACACCATAAATTGTGAGTTTCATTTGGAATTGGTGCAAGACTTGTCAGTTTCATTTGGACTGCAATACCGATGGTAAGTAACCATTTATTCTATTACTCGGCTTGTTCTTCGCCAAAGACTCACCCGACAACTAGGAGATGTCTTGATTCCTGCAGAGGTTCACATCATAAGAGATAAAGTAGGTTCGACAACGAGGCATCGTGCAAGAGGCATTATGTGAGAGCAATTGTTGAAATCGGGAACTAGACTGGTCTCCAAGGAACCGCCTATTCCAAGTCAATCCATGCAGTTCCCAATTCTTTTGTATACTCCTAATCCAAGGTGGTCGATGGCAATAAAAGAGGAACTCAATGCACTACATTGTAATAAAACTTTGACTCTTGTTGTGACATCCTCGATCTGACCCCAACTTTCGGAATAGGATTCAAATAGTGGTCAATTTTCTAAGTGGAATTACAATGAGGATCAATAGACTACAGAAAAGCCAAGAAGGCCAATTTGGGGTGAAAACTCAATTTTTTCCATTAGCGAAGCGCGAAAATTCAAAAAAGTAAATCGAGTTGTAGACAAAAACTCATGTGGGTCCAAGCCCACGAGTGGGCCTAATGGGCCCCACGCCCATGGATGGGTGGCCCAGTGGGCCTCATGCCCAAGGAGGGGCGACCTAAGGAGCCATGGGCTCTCCAAGCCCATCTTAACCCTCTTGCAAGATCCTATATTAATTGTATCAATGTACTTGAATAGTACCAAATCTTTATGTAATGACCATTTTTTTCCCTCTCTTTAAGCTATGGACAAAAGGGCAAGGATGGAAAAGCCAAGAGAGGGGGCGGCCACATGGGATGAGGAGGGAGGAGATGAGGTCACCCTAGACCTAGCCTATCCCCATAATTTCCCCATGTGTGCATATCAAATGTATTAATTACTTTAGATCTCCTCTCTTCATGGCAAGATCTCTTGTTCTCTCTCTCCTCTCCCTGTTTCCCTTTTGAATCACATGCCACTCTCTTCTTCTCTCTCTTCTCTCACTTTGCTCTCATTCCCTCTTCTTTCCTTGAGCTAGCTAAACCCCCTCATCTCCATTTCCTCTCTCTTTGCAAGCCATTTTCTCTCATTTTCCTCCTTAGACCTCACTCCATCGTCTACCACCCATCGTCCAACATCAAGGCCGCCATTCCTGGATTGTCATCCTCGCCGCCATGCCGTATCTCAGAGGTGAAGTGGAGATCGTCCAGCCCCTCGCTACCATCTCTCCCTCCTTTCTTTACTTTCAGTTTGGACCACCACAAGCCCAAAAAACGCCCTCCAGCCCTTGCCGCCGTTGTTCCTCGGCTGTAACACCACCACAGCCTCCACCGTGAGTTGTTTGAGGTGTGACCAGCCGTCACTGAGCACCGCCATCGCCGTCCAACCCTTTTCACTCCTTCATAGTCGTTTACCTAGCTTAGAATCGAGAATGAATGGCTTTTTAACCCTTGTTTAGGGTTGTGATTGTACTTAGAACTAGGACTAGTATTAGATTAAGGTTAAGTGATAATTTGGTTATGTAATAAGTAAGTCTAACTAATAGGTTATCATAGGTTTTCGATAGGTCATCGTGATAGGTTATCGTAGGTATCCGATAAGTCATCGTGATAGGTCATCCTGACTTTCGATAGCTCATCATGATAGGTCATCATGACTTTCCGATAGCTCATCATGATAGGTTATCGTAGGTTTTTGATAGGTCAATGTGATAGGTTATCTAGGTTTCCGATAGGTTATCATGATAAGTTATCGTGGTTTCCAATAGGTTATTGCGATAAGCAATTTTTTTATTTGATAAGTTATTGTGATATGATATGTTAATATTGGATAAGTTATCGGATAGGTTATATTGACATGTGATAGGTTATCGTAATATTTATACTTAAACGTAATGACTTATCTTGTCTTTAATAAATGTTCTCTTTGCTATGAGATCTAGTGGATTGGTGCATTATTGGATGCTAACTTTAGGAGGTACGGACACTTGAAGTGTCAAAACTTGGCACGGAGGGATACTTAAATACCAAAAGTTTGGAAAGTGACAATTAAGTGTCAAAATTGGAGCAAAATGGATCGTGCCACTCCAGCCAAAATCCGGCCAAAATGTCGATATAACAATTTTCCGGTGAAGGAAGTGCAAAATGACGCCATTTTGGAAGCCGACGTGGTTAAACAATACAAAAACGACATCGTTTTGGTGCCAATGTCGTAAAAAATTAATATAAAAATTAATTAAATTAAACTTAAAACTAAACTTATATAAAACATTTAAAAATAAAATAAAAATTTTAAAAAAACTAAAAATTTAAAAATATATATTTAAAAATAAAAAATTTAAAAATATATTAAAAATAAAATTTAAAACATTAAAAAACTAAAATTATTTAAAACATTTTAAAATAAAATAAAAATATTAAAAACTAAAATTTAAAAAAACTAAAAATTAAATTAAAAGGGGGGCCAAGCCCTTCTAGCGGTGGTGAGGGCTCACCCTTAGCCGCCTGCCCTTTTTTTTTTTTTTTTTAAAAAAATTTTTTTTTAGTTTTTTAAATATTTTTATTTTATTTTTAAATGTTTTAAATAAATTTAGTTTTAAATTTAATTTAATTAATTTTTATATTAATTTTTTTACCATGTCAGTACCAAAACGACGTCGTTTTTGTATTGTCTAGCCACGTCAGCGTGCAAAATGGCATCGTTTTGCACTTTCTTCTCCGGAAAATTGCCACATCGACATTTTGGCCACATTTTGGCCGGAATGGCACTTAAGGCTGCGCATGACAACGCTTCTTGGCTGGGGAAGAGTTTTTTTTTTCAGAAACAGTTTTTCTTTTTTGGTCAGAAAAAAAATTGGTCGTAAGTTTTTTTTTTATTTCAATTCCGGGAACAATTTCTAAGTAAAAGAACCCATTTGGTAACTACACAAAATTTATACTCTTGGAATAGAAAAATAATAGAAATGTGTTTGGTAACGCAATAGTTTCTTTTTTGTATTTATTCATTTTTTATTCTTGTTCACGGATTGCCGCCGCCGCCCGCCACCACCGCCGCTTGCTACCGCGTTGCACGATTGCCGCCCGCCGATCATCACCGCCGACCGCCGCCACACAGCCCATCGGCTGCCCCCTCCCACGGCCGCTGAGGGGTCATCGGTGGCCAATGGGCTGTGCAGTGGCGGTCATCGGCGGCTAATGGGCTGTGTGGTGGCGGTCGGCGACGGCGACCGGCAACCAGCGACCGCGATGGCATCCGGCGATCGATGGTGACGGTCGGCGGCCGATGACCAGCGATCATGGCAACGGCAACGATGATGGCCGGCGGTGGGTGGTGGATCCAGGCGGTTGAAGGTGGCCGTGACAAGAGAGAGAAATTAAAAGAAAAATAAAAAAGAAAATTAGCTTATTTCTAGAAATTGTTCCCAGGAACAAGAAGCAACTTTTTTTTTTTTTTTTTGGTGAAGAGAAGCAAACAAGCAACTTTTTTTTGCTTCTTGTTTCTACTCCAAATCTATTCCCGGCCTAACTTTTTATTCCTGGGAATAGAAAAATAACTTAGTGTTACCAAACGGGTTTCTGTTCTTTTTTTGTTCCAGGGAACAAAAGAACAGAAATTCTAAGGAATAGAAACGTTGTCATGCAGTGCCTAAGTGATCCATTTTGCTTTGATTTTGGCACTTAAGAGTCACTTTCCAAACTTTTGGCACTTATAGTGTACTTCTTCCCTAAATTTAGACATGGTGTATGCTCATATAACTCTTAGAATGGAAAATGGTAAATGTTTATGACATTCAATGATTGTAGTCAATCAATATTAATGTAAAGATATGTGGAAAGATAATATGTTAAAGTGTTTAAGTGATGTAATGATGTGATATGATATGAGATACAAGCATGACATGGTTGCATGTGGCAAACCTTATTGCATATTATAGGAGCATTACACACTCCTGCATCGACTAATGAAAAAGATATTAAATGAGCTTGAATGAGGCATGTTCGTGTGATCACTTAAATACTCGAGTACATATGATTATGCGGGGTTATGGAACCGTCCTGATGCGTATGATTATGCGGGACGATACTCAATTAAGTTCGGATGCCCCACATCAACGGGATGCTGTTCGCAGATAGATTTCGGAATGAAGCTCCTCAATTGGAATGCGATCCTGAGGCATATGCATATGCGGGATGATACCATGCCCGATAGGGTGGGATGATGCCTAGTTATGCCGGAAGACCACCCACCTTCAAGTTGGTTGTGGCCCTAAGCAGCCATAATAATCTAGACATATATGTGTGAAACATGCATGAGAATGATATTTGATTATGACTGGATTACTAATGGCATATGTGTATGATTATGAGACATTACACGTTCTTATTTCTGCCTTAGAAATATGTGATTTATTGTGAGAACTACCTTTGTGCTTATGGGATGATGGCTTTGAGAATGTGAGATAACCGTCCTCGTTAGTAATTAAGGCAAAGTAAGGGTTTTGCTATTGATCTGCCATCGATAGATGACTTACACGTTTAAGCCGATTCTAAGGTGAATTACCTCCCTACTCGAGGATTAGGAAGCTTATTCGCTGAGTTTTATCTTATTATTATTTGTTTAAATGTTTTCAAGCCCTAAGTATGTCTAAGCTCTATTGTCATGTTCGGTTCGAGGTCCCCATCGAGCAATGTCAAGAGGTGACTAGGTATCCTATTGAGGGAACCAACGTCTATTACAAACACTATGTGACCATAATCTGAGTAAGTGAGGGGCTTTAGAACTTAGTGCTCCATCACCTCTCAACCCGATACTTTTGGGTTTGAGATGACTTGTAAGGCCCCATTTGAGGTTTTAATGGACCTGGTGCAAGGCCTGGGAACATTAGCTAAGACACGATGGATTTGGATGCGCCCGAAGGGGCAATGTTCGATCTAGAGGTCGACGTCGACATAATTGTCGAGCCAGAGCCCTAGTATATGGAGCCCATAGGGTATTAGATGGTAGTTGGGGTGCATCACTTTTTAAAGTCGCCCTCGTAATATTAGAGGTGCTAGGCTTACCCCCGAAATCTTTTGGAGATGGATGTGGCCACGCTTTTGAGTTGTTTTTGAAGTGGTGTAGCGAGTGATGCTAATGTTGTGTTGCTTAGTTTGTTTGTAAATAGTTTATACGGACTGATGTGATTATGAATGTATATATTTATATAAGTGTGTTTTATGCTATCTCTATTTGAATGGTTGGGTGATTATATTTTTGCTTCCGCTTGTGGATAAGTAAACGATAACACAAATGGGTCGGTGACATCTCTTGAAACATCATAATCAAATAGCCTAAGTGAACAAGGGTTGTCGCATACTTGAGGGTCAAGGCGTAACACTTGTTCTATGTCCTTCAAATACTAATATTGTGGGATGAAAATGGGTTTTTAAGTCTGAGTTAAGGGTCGATGGTACATTAGAAAGATTGGTTGCTAAGGGGTACACTGAAGTAGCATGAGTAGATTACCTTGAAACTTTCTTGCCAATCGTTCAACCAAGAAGTATAAGAACGGTCCTCACCATTGCTATTGTTAAAGGTTGTCTCATCAAATAATTAGATGTTAAAAATGCCTTGTTATGTGATTTTCTATCACATCTTGTTTATATAAAGCAACCGCTAGGTTTTGAGGACAAAAATCATCCCGTCTTATGTTTGCAAATTGGATAATGCTTTTTATGACCTTAAGCAAGCATCAAGAGCATGATTTGATCGCTTTAGCTCATTTCTTTTGCAACGTTGAGGATCCTTTACTGTTTGTTCATAAATCATATCATGGCATTCTAGCTCTATTTTCATATGTAGATGACATGATTGTTACAAGTGATGATCCAAAATTGCTTGATGGGTTCATCTCTTCATTGTGTAGTGAATTTGCAATGAAGGATATGGGGCCGTTCCACTATTTTCTTATTGTGGAGGTTAGGATATCCTCCGGCGGCCTTTATTTGTGCCAACAACAATATGCTTTGTCAATTCTTAAACGTTCACAAATGGAGGGGTTGCAAGTCAGTTTTCACAAAGCTGCTAGCTCTCATCTTAATATAGATGTAAGACTATTTTCGGATCCTACACTATATCAAAGTATCACCTAAGCTCTTAAATATCTCAAAATTACATAGCCAAATATTTCATATGCAATCAATTTTGTCTATCAATTCATGCAATAACCTATCGTGAGTCAATGTTAAATTGTGAAGCGCATTATACGTTATGCCAATGTCAAGGCATGTAAATAATGTCCAAGTCAACTTTGGACTTGTATGCCTTTTGTGATGCAGATTGGACAGGTTGCCACTTGACTCCATGATCAACCAATAGATTTTGTACTTTGTTAGGTAGCAACTGTATATCATGGAGTGTTAAGAAGCAACAAACGGTTGCTCAATCAAATGTCGAGGTAGAGCATTGTGCAATGGTGTTGACAGCTATAGAGATTATGTGGATATCATTCCTTTTGAGAGATTCGGGTATTCATCTCTCTAGTCCACCAATAATATTTTATGATAATATCAACACATTTTATATGTTGATTAATCCAGTGTTTCATGCAAGAAATAAACATTTCAAATTAGATTATCATTACGTGTGAGAAAAAGTGGTTCTTGGAACACTTGTGATGAAGTATGTTCTGTCTGTGCATCAAATTGGTAGTCTCTTCACAAAACCATTGTCTAGAAATGCATTTAGAAACTTATGTCACAAATTGAGAAATTGGGATTCTTCTATTCCCAATTTGAGAGAGAGTAAAGGCACTGATTTATCAATCAAAAAAGAAGAATCTAGATATCAATCAAAATCACAATTGACTCTTAGAGATTCTAGAATAAGGGAATAACAACTCTTGTAATATAATAATCTTTTCATTTATTATTTTTCATTATTGTATTATTTCCTTGTGATGAGTAACATTTGTAATATTTTTATATAATGGAATTCATCTCAACAATTGTAAGTTGAGATCAAGAATCAAATACCTTTGTTGTTTTAAATTTCTCTCCTTGGCCTTCCTTCGCTCAAGACTCCTCGGACTCCTCTAGCATAGCCCCTCCATGCCGTTTTTCTTTTGTTGTTTCACCCCTCTCCTTCCGTGTACGCGCACACGTGCTCGAGGAGGAACGTATCCTCCTTTGCGCCTGTCCGCCAAAGATCATGCCGTCTCTGCAGTCCTTGGCGTAATAGGTCTCATCATTAAAGGTTCCACGGGAATGCCTCCATGGTATTTTAAAGCCACAAGGACTCCTTCGGCTCCATGATGTATTTCTCTATCAAAAAGAAGGCGGTCATGCCGACGACATCCCACTACTATAAGACGGATGGCCAGAGGTGGCCTTAGACTCGAGCATGTTCATCCTTTGACTTCACCCCGTTCCCCCCACCGTGATAACACCGAGCGAATATGATGCCGAAGAACGGAGCCCGCTTTTGTCCTTAAATTCGATAAACCTGAAAATTCCCGTGGATGTGATGTCCACGTTTACCATGCTGGAAGTATATCGTGTCGGGAGAATGAGATCGATTATATCAGCAGATGTTATATAGTCAAAGAAAAAGGGACGGTCTGTTACAGTATTACCAGACTGTACTTCCTACTACAGCAAAGGCATGATAGATATTACACGGCCCTCTCGTGTGATAGCTGTTACAATCAAATTGCAGTAACTATTTTTAAAATGCCCGCATCTTTTTTCTCTCTATCTCTTTCACTGATGATAGACGATATCAATTAGAATTGAAATTACTCAAATAATTAATGCTTCCGAAGAATTATTTAATGTACTACAATTCAAATTTGAGAACACAACTACATTTTCATTGGAAATTGTTTGGTGGCAAAAGGGCCAACCCAACCCAACCTGGGCTCGACCCAGGTGTGGCACGCCTCGCCAGGCACAGGAAATTTGCCGAGCGAAGGGTGCCTGTGCTGCACAACCTGACCATGTCGTGCCTGGCCCAGCTCTCGAATTCCTGCCAAGTCAGTGTGGCCGTTGGATCCTGAAATGAAGCCTGACGGCGGCAACTCACAGAGTAGCGATTGGGCATTTGAGAGCAGATGCAAAGGGCCTCAGGCCCAAAGAGAGAGTCGGAAAAACCCTCAAAGGGGCGAAGAAGAAGATAAAGGCAAACACACCGGCTTTTACCAAATGACCCGGCCTGGTTCCGCCTGCCACAGGTCCAGGCCTAGACCGGCACATCAAGGTGACCATGCCGTGCTCAGGCTGACCTGGCCGATTTGCCAGCACCGTGGTGGACCGATGGTAAAGCCGTGTGAGGGGAACCAAATGCTTCTTTGGTGCATGACAATTAGAACCGCAAGAGATTCAACTCTGCATTAGCATTTGGATCACCATGACGACAAGTAAAAGCAAAAGAAAAGCAACTGAAAAGGCAATCAAAAGCAGTCATGATTAGGTTTTCCTAAGCCAACTAATCAATGCGGCCCCCTTGTGCTCGCGGCACTCGGATTCGCTCTGCACCTTTCACTTCCTCACAGCTGTAACGCGAAGGGTCAGCATGGCATCTCTACAGAGGTTTGGCCATGATGTGTCTGAAAGCGCCATTAGAGTCGAGAGAGAGAGATAGATGTTTGTCTCTCTTTCCCCATTTAGGACAGGGATTTGTCGAGAAGGTTTCTTGCTTCTTCGAGTTGCACATTCCTGTTTTCACGTAATTTGGCTGGTCTTATTTGAGCTTCGCTTCAAAGAAATGTTGGAAAGGAAGAAAATTGATGAGGCGTTTCTTCACGTGTGATTCACTCGGGAACATTTGGTTAAACAGTGGCCGTTTCTACTTAAACGTGTGTCCATTCGAGCTTACTTTGCATCTGAACGAAATCAAGAGATTCACATGAAATTATTTTTTCGTGTCTAGCTCAAAGGATTGCGCCTGGTAAGAATGAATTCAAGACGCTACGATTTTTAAGGAGTAAAGCACCTGTCTTTTTCTGACCGAGCCTAGCAAGTTATTTATCTTGGCTCGAACCCTGTAGACAATACACCATCACGACCTTAGGTGAGAGAAATGAGTAGTGGTGGAGGAAAAACGAAATTGTTGTGTAACCGTTATGAATTTTATCCCCGTCTAAACTAATAATTGATTATGTTTGTATGGAAAACCTACCACGGAAAGACTGATTGGAAGAAGTTTTCTCTAACTCTAATAAGAATGGGGAAAATTATGACCCTTAAAGAAATATTCTTTTGCAGGAAAACAATGTGCAATGATGAAAAAACATGGCGACATTCCTGTCCATACCGGATTCAAAATGGACAAAGCAGATTTTATATGATTCTCCAATGATCGACGTCGGCAAAGGCTTAATTATCACGGGCTAAAGTGGGGAATGGAGGTTGAAACCACCTCTCCCGAAGAGAATCATGGCACTTTTGAAACAAAAGGTTCTTTAAAATTGCTCGCATGGGTTTCATTCTTCTCTCTCCTTTGAAAGATATCAATCTTATAGTAAGTGTTCATCAACGGTAACTCAATCCCTGGCCCTTACTCGTTTGGTTGTAGTAATGATTCAAGCTGCATCAAATGTCTCCACAGAAATCACCAACTCTTTTGAACAGCAAAGTACAAGATGCACAGTATTGCCTAGAAAGGAGGATTATGGCTTTCCAAAGATTTTGATTTAGACATCGCATGCGTACTCAAATATATTTTGAACATCATCTTAAAGAAAATTATCCAAAAAATTTTAAATTTATTGTATTTTTGTCAGTTTACTTTTAAACATATTAATTTTGTTAATTAAGTACTAACATTTTCATTTTTTTGTCAATTAAGCTTATCCAACTAATTTTGGATGATAATTGATGATATGGACACTACCTATCTTATGTGGCGTGGCCACCGCATATGAACAATTTTTAATAATATTTTTATAATTTTTAATTTATTTTTTACTTTTGCTTTTTCAAATTTTTTTTTTTTCCTTCTTTCTCTAACTAGTCGTTGACCCTCAACGGTCGGCTAAAGGTAAGGGCTGACAAGGTCAACCTTACCAGCATTTGGCAAGCTCGCCCCCACTACCACTAGCAAGGGCGAGCATCGCCCACGAATGGTGAGGCTCAAGTCTCACATAACCACTGGCAAGGCCGACCTTGGCGTCGTTAGGCAAGGTTGAGCCTTGCTAAGGGCTTGCTAAAGGCTAGCGAGGCCTCACCTTTGGCTAGTCATCAGCCATCACCGAGGCCTGGCAATTGGCTAGATAAAGAAGGGAAGGAAAAAAAAAACAAAGAAAAGAAAAATAAAAAAGAAATGTGATGGGGTTTTTTATTTGATGGGCCAAGTTAAGCCCGCCTGCCCATGTTGGGCCAAAACCCGACCCGTACGTGAAGGGTCCATAAGAGGAGATGGCAGTTATTTTCTAAGTGAAAATAACTGCAACATATATAATAAAGAAGATAACGTAACTTGTAACGTATATGAGAAAATACGTTTCTCTATTTTTCTCTCCCTTGAAGTAGTACACTTCCTCTTGATGAACGGAACTTCAGGGCTTCAAAGGAATCCTCTGAGACTGCAACAGTACTTAATCTGTGGCAATCAAGGTATATCTATCTCCGTGATATGCCTTCAATCGGTGTTACATGTTTCCAAGCAAGTTTTCGAGTTCATTTTTAGTATTCGATCATTTGAGTATCATTTTTTTAGGAATTTGTTTCCAACATTGGTATCAAAGCGATGCTGTTCATGTTTCCCGATCATTGTTAATTTTTATAAATCGTTTCTTGGCCGAAATTTCAAGAAAAGTTGCTGCCAAACGTTTGGGGACGGAAATCCCAACACGCCCGTACCATTCACCCCCCCCTTTTGATTTTTCGTAAATCAAAACTTGTTTTTGATAGGGTAGGGTCGTCATTCTCGTTGAGACAAGAAAAACAACGGGTGGATTACCGCCAGGGACTGCCGGACGTGCCGCCACGCGCGACTAGAAGGTCCAACGTTGTCAGCGCGTGCGCTGCAGGCGCCTGCACCATTTTACAGATTTGCCCCTATTTTCTTTAAAATATTACATTTTTGGCATTAACAGTTGTTTTTATGATTATGCCCTTATTGTTTGCCATTATTACTATTTTGCCCCTAGCTGACCCGTTGACCCGACTTGATCATCCGTTAATCGTTCGTCATTGACCGTTGATTAGAGTTGACCAGTCGTCGACCAGAGTTGACCGGCAAAAAAAAAAAAGAAGAGGAAAAATATGTTTTTTTCCAATTTTGTTTGTTGTGGATTATTTGTAATCCCTTTTGTTCTGCATTTATTGCAGGAACAATGATGCGTTTTGTACGCATGCCTATATTTCCAAGAACGAACGAATAAAAGGCGAGACTTGAATGGCTAAAAACAGAATTAGCTAATTATCAATAGAATGACGATGATGTAGTATCACACATGGTCACAGTCAATCAGACAATACAATAAATCATTTGAATGGTTATCCTATGCCGGATTTTCAGAAAGTGCCGGCCCTAATGAACACTCTTCCACAGGAATGACAAGCAGTGTAAATCATCTATGGGAGATCAACATGGTCTCGGATTATAAAAGGCTTGCAATAGCTTTTGTAAGAGAGTATTATAGAATTGAAGCAACCAAGACTTCAACCCTCGAGTTGAGTGTCACATGGCACAGAATGAATGCGCATTGGAAGGGTCATAAGGGCTCTTCCAAGGTCTTTTCGTGATTGACCAATGTGCTTTCAAAATTCTCAGAGGATTTTACTAGGAGATTAGAAGAGACTTTCCCAGTTTATGAGATAAATGAGGATACTTAGGCTTAATTATTTATTTTTCTTAGATTAGTTTGAGATGTTTTAGGTGTAAATATTTCTTTCTATGTTGATATATTTCCTCAATATATATTACTTAGTGTAAATGACATGTTTACTTATTGAAATTTCAATGTTATCTATTGTTGTAAATTAATATATTAATTTACAATTCTTTGTGGGAAGTTCAAGAAAGTTCTAATGACTTTAGTGAGCTTATTTTTGCATAAATGATAATATTAATGATAATTCCAAGTTAGGATTTTTGGATGATGATTAGAAATATAGTGATCTTTTAATTCTGAAATCTTATTTGAAATTATTCATTAATATTATTAGTTTATACAAAATGGATGCATAAATGATAGGCATTAATAATTCATGCATATGTGTCTGATATGTTCAGATCCGATGACTTCAACAACTAAGAGTATAATTGTTAAGTTGAACAAAGAAGAGAAATTGAACGATGAGAATTGCGAAATATTGAATTAAAAATTTAATATGTGCTTAAAAAGCAAGAAGCACTAAAAGCTCTTAACCAAATTATGGAAGAACTTAAGGATGTTGTGCGCCACCTTGAGCTAGCAGAGGACCGCCTTATGACATTTGAGCGGGAAACAAATATTCGCTATACTGGTTTAAGCTCAGAAGGGGCTTCGAGCTCTGAGCACAAGTGCATTGATTCATTCAAAAGGTGGAAGTGCAAGGGATCAAATCCTTCAAGCAAGAAACTAAGAGTTAACCAACATAAGAGAGGAAAATATCATCGAGTGAAGAGAATTTTAAGGGTGAAATGTTATAACTGTGGCAAGAGGGGTCATTATACTCGCTATTGTCGCGAGCCAAAGAAGGTAAACACCCCTTGTATTCTTGAGAATTTCGCTTATATATCAAATTCTGTATTCTTAACTGAATATAATCTTTTGTGGACTGTAAATTCGGAAGCAACAGACCATGTGACGAAGGATAGAGAATCCTTTGTGGAATTTCGACGAGTACCGACTAGAACTAAATTGATCTATGTAGGAAACAACTCTAGAATTAAAGTAAAAGGGATTGGCACCTGCCAATTAAACATGCATGATGGACACACCTTGTTCCTACATAATATATTATATGTTCCGGAGATTCATCAGAATTTAGTGTTTGTTTTAGTATTGGTAAAACTTGGTTTTTTAAAGACAATGTCATACTAGGTTTGCACAAATCATCCTTTCCACCAAATTCCATACATCCTTTGTGTCGAGCCCGACCTTTCACATGTGACTTGCAAGCAATGTCACGCCCCGAACCTCGAGCGTGCCAACATCCCACCATGGTCATGCAAATACGACATTCCCAGGTAGTGTCGCCGACCCCATTGAATTATTATTGCGCAAGCGGAACGTATTATAAAACCCCTGACAATGAAATACGGGATAGAAAAGCAGGAAGTAAACCACAACATAACACTTTCATAATTCAACAGAATTACAAACATAGGTCTACGGTCAAAAGTCTACAAAGGACCGGCTCTCAAAAAGGAATTATCCTACGACCTACAAGTCGGACACGTTCTCCAATCCTTATGACTTCACCTCTGCAACTCCTCAAGGTCAACCAAAGCTATTTGGCCACTCCGTCCACTAGGGACTTGAAATTGTAATTCCCAAACCGGGATAAGATAATGTCTCAGCAAGTTCAACCCCCTAAACCCCTATTAGAAAGAAAATATGCCCAAGGGTGGCCTAGCCACACAACATAGAGAACTTACCTCGCCTCGGTTCCTTCCTGCAGGTTAGCATAGTTCATATCACTCAATCATATGCAGTAATAAGAACTTAAACAACCGGAACGCATTCACTTTCATATAACCAACAACCGCGGGGGTCCTGATTATAAGACTAAATCATTATGACACGTCTCATTCCATGCCACACAATTCTGTCCCATAATCCGACATATCAACAACACTCAACATGCATTCCAATTGTTATTCACTACCACACAAGGGCATAGCCTACTCGCAGTTCGGCTATCTACTTGCATATAGCCAGGCATCGCCTCCCCACCTTGGAGCGTAGCTTCGTCAATACGTCGATGGCGTTCCCGAATGAGCATAGGCCCAGAATCAACTACGACCCGCAACCACTACGTGGGCATCCCATATAGGGGCAAGTCCGGCTCAACAGCCTAGGACGATCTCCTCTTAATTATTACACAACAATTCATATTCGGCCCGGGACACTTTGCATTTCACTCAATGCTTCCACTTAAAATAGTGATCCCGGCCACTTTTCTTTGTATTAAAAATAGTCCAGAAATTAACCACGTGTGTGGGGGCGTGTTAATTTCGATCCAGAAAACCAATATCCCACTTTTTTAAACCCCACTATTTAATATAATATTGAAAACCCAATTTTTGCATTAAAACCCGACACTTGGGTTTTTATGAATAAAATCCCTATTTATCACAATCAACACTCAATTTACCATATCCATTCATCAAATTCAAATTCTAAATACACAAAGCAGAATCGGCACGAAATTATGAGAAAATAAGGTTCCAAAATAATTTTCAGAATTTATTAAATAATTAAATTTATTCTGAAAATCAATTAAATAATAATATCCATATCTTTCACGATCTACACTTAATTTATAATATCAAATCGTCAATTTCAAAATCTGACTACACAAAGAAATGACCCAAGACGAAATTCTGAGAATTTAGGGTCCCGACAAAATTTTCGAAATTTAATAATAATTAAATTTATTCCGAAAATAATTAAATAATAATATTTTAATAATTTCGAATAATAAAATATTATTAAATTATTAAACAATTTCGAAATATTTATTTAATCCCAAAAGTAATTCATTTATGTCAAATCACCATTATACTAATATAAACATCAATTTAACCTTAACTAAACATACTTTAAGTTAAACCAACCTCTTAATCTAATTCACAATTAAATAAACTAAACTAACCACCTAAGCTTAATTAACTTAAGCTAAGCACACCTAAAACATAATTAACCCTCTAATCGAAATTTAGTTAGTTAAACTCACCCGATTAACGAACCGATCGGACCAAAACGACGAGGACGTCGAGGGGATCGACTTTTCTCAAGGCGGGCCGAGCATCCGGGGTCGGGAAGCCGGCTAAAACGGGCCAAACGTCCGCTGCCATACCCATTTTCTGCAACTACTGATTTAGGGCCGAGAAGGGCGGATCCGGCGTCGGAATGGGCGGAGGAACAGGGCGGTAGCTCGACGGTGGCTCGGACGGGCGAGGTGGCAGCCAGGCGAGGCCTCACGGCGGCGGGGACGAACTCCGGCAGCTCCTGGAACTCGCGGAGAGAGGTAGACGCAGCTGGGCGTCGGCCGAGCGTGAGCAGCGGCGAAGCGCGAGACGGCGAGCAGCGACGAGCGACGCGAGACGAGGACGGCGTGCGGCGAGCGACGGCTCCCGGCGACGTCGGTTGCTACTTCTGCCCGGCGTCCTACCAGATCTGAGATCTCGAGCAGCAAATGGAGGGGGAGAAAGAAGGCGGAGCAGCACACATGCGGGCGAGCGGAGAGGCGAACGGCAGACGAACGGCGACGGCGTGCGAGCAAGAGCAAACGGCCATGGCTGCAACTTCTTCAGTTGCTAGGTTTCGAACGGCAAGAAGAAATCGGGGAGAGAGGGAGCCGACGGGAGGGAGAAAGAAGAGAGGGAGGAGAGAGAAGGAGGGGGGCCATTTCTTTTTTTCTTTTTCTTTTTCTTTAATCCACAAAATGGCCCACCATGACCTCATGGATGACATCACACTCCACTATCTCCCACAACCTTATTCCAATGGTTGCAATTCCATTTTCCACTAGGACATAAAATCTTGTACAATAATTTCTTTAATTCCATTCAATTCTCTTCCAATTGAGTCCAATTGAAGTCCCTAAAATTAATCCAATGTCACTACACTTCAATTCACATCTTCACTTGTCCATAAAATCAACTTAAGTCCCAAAAGTACAACCAAAAGCGGGCCTACCAATTTTTCGAGCCAAATTAGCCATTCTCTGATTATTTTGTTGAAAAACTCGGCTTGCATGAAAGATCTTCCGAAGATTAGTCAATATTCCTAAAATGATTTGTGACACACCCAGACTTCCCATTTCTGAATTCGATCTCAATTTCACGGTTAATTTTACTTTGGCACGATACTAGCGCAGTCCAACCTACCGGGTAGCCTTTAGAAATTTTCATGCATTTGATCTGTGGTTGATCATCTTAAGCCACAATGTACATCTTTGAAACATTGGCGACTTTCGGTTGTCGGGGTAATCTCAAGGTTTCAAATACGGACACGGGGTACCCAATCGACGTAAAAGTCGGTCCAAAGGTGCCGATCGACCCACTTGTGCGATCCGATGGAATCACACCCACACCTGATCACATGCCTCTGTCGAGTCGACCTATCTCCGATCTCTAATCGATTTTTAATTGTGCCGTAATGACCCTTGCAGATTAGCTCGGTCGAAAGATCGCTTCCTAGTCAAATTCTTGAGTTTGATGCATTAGAATTTATTAACGGCTTCACCTGATAGACTAGTTTTCACATAAGTGGCCAACTCAAGGAAAGGAACTATGTGCGTGCCAACGAAATGCCCGTCTCAATTTTTCGAAAATAGAATTGAAAATCGGGATGTCACAAGTTGCTCACCCATTAGTTGACGAAGAATGGCCAACACACCATTGGCTTCCTTGGGACCTCACTCTCAAGCATTGAGTTCCACTTGATGTGCATTAAGAATGCCACAATGGCACTGTGGTGCAAAACCTCCTCTTGTAGACCCACCCCACAATGCACACCTTTTCCGCTATCACCTCTCTTAGCTCCTTTGCAATGGAGGAGCCACTTTCTTCAGCAATGAAGTCTGGTTGTATGTCCCATAAGAAGTGCCTTCTCATGTTCACGAGGAAAAGTACCAAAAAAGTCCGAGACCTATTGCATTGGTTCCAATTCAATCATAAACTTTTTAATTGAATCTATCTGGTCATAAACATTTTCACATCAATACCAATTTAGTCAATTCAACCAATTTTAGCCAGTTGGTGTTGACATAGATCTCGGCTTGTGGCCAGACATTGACATGGCAATTTTCAAATAATTTTTATTTTTATTTTTTTTCCAATTTTGTTCTTTTTCTTTTTTTCTCATCTTCTTCTTCCTTGGGCTTCTTCTCCCGCAATGGCTGGCGAGGCTTCCGATGAGGCTTGCTAGCCATTAGGTGAGGGCCGCAAAGCCCTTACCCGGTCTCTCCTAGGGTCACAGGCTAAGAGTGTGGCATCCCAAAATTCATAATGACCTCTAGTTACATTAAAGTCTATGAATAGGTGATGGAAGTACCATCAAGTTATTTTATGGCCATTTAATCCATAATTTGCAATAAGATATATGGCCAAGCTTTTAATGGATAATTATTTGATAGGAAAGAAAATCCTATCATTGGCCATGTGTTTTATAAATTGGAATTTTATTAAGCTATGTTGCAAAGTCTTTTGGCCATTTTATCATGCAATTTGGTATTTATTTAAATGAGGATTAAGATGTATTATTAAAAGTAAACTTGGGCCATTTAAGTTTGGGCTTTAGGCCCAAGTGAGATGGGCCTAAAGTGGGCCATAAGCCCGGCCCATTGTCGGCGCATGGAGGGGGAGGAGGAGGAGCCGCATGGCCTCCAAGTGTCTTCAACAAAGGAGACACTTGTCTCCTTCTTAGGGACAAGTGTCCCCCATGCAAGAGAAGAATGCATGCAATATATAAGCAACCAAAAAGGAAGAGAGAGAGGGAGTGGCTGATGGTGAGGGCTACCGTCCAAGTGAGAGTGAGAGAGAGAGAGAGTTGCGAGAGAGAGGAACCGAGAAGGAGGAGAGGAAGGAGCTCGCCCGTCGCCGCCTGCACGCCGTCCGTCCGTCGCCGGTGTGCCGTTCGTGTGTCGCTGTCCGCTTGGTCTTTGAGGCAAGTTGGGATTGATTTCCACTCTTGCATGTGTGTCTTGCATGTGTGGTTGAATTCTTGGATGTTTAGAGGCTAGAAATCGAAGTACTTGAGGTTTGTTCTTGGAGATGCTTGCTGTTTTCGCATGAACCGCCAGACCCAGAATCTTGTGGAGGTTTGCATGCATGTTTTGAGTTTTATTTTGACTTCGATTCCATAATAAAAGTTGTAGCCAACATCTTAAAATACAACATATTAAAATTTGGTACAAAATGATGGAGATTTGAGGGGTCAAACCCTCATCCTACGAAGACACCAGATCTGGAATGATTTCACTGACCTTTCGGTGGATTTGTGGTTGCATGTTGATTTTTACTAAGAATATCTCTTCGACTTCTTCATGAAACTTGTATAGAACATCTTGAAGTTTAACATACTCAAATTTGAAGTAAAATGAGCAAGTTTAGCCTAGTGAATCGACTTACTCTTGAAGATGGTGGATCTGGAAACACGGTACTGGACACCCGAGACTTCATGGATCCGTATGGTGACTATTATTTGGAAATTTGACTTAGGTTCCTTAATGAAAGTTGTAGGGGACCCTTTGAAGTAAAACATATCCAAATTTCAGAGGAAACGAAGAAGAATAAGTGGTTGAAAACTCAGTATTTCGGAGAACCATACACTGGACGTTTCGGTGTTAGATCCAGAAGCTTCGTATGACTATAGAAAATAATCTAAAACGAATTTGGCTTAGAAGTCTTCATGAAAAATCTAATTTAGTGTCTTGGATATAACCTGGTAAAATTTTATAATTTTCAGAGGTCGTTTGGATATTTTAATCAAATTATTTCGGAAACTGTGCATTCTGTTTCTATCCGAAATTGCATGCTGTTTTGTGTGAATTGTACCTTCTTGTGTGGAACTCTATTGGGTATGTGCTTTTCATGAAATTGCTATCTTATTGTCTTGTTTATCACGTGTCTTGATTCCATGAATTTTGAGAAGCATGTGGATATTTAATTTGAATATTTTCTAAAAATGGTACAAGCTGGAATTTTGTAAAAGGCATGAAATATGGACCATTTTAAGTGGTATGGACTCCATGAATGGCATTGTTATAAATGATTGTGTCTTGCTGTATTGTATGATGTTGATTAGAGATGCATGTATGAATCAAAGGATGAAAGTGATCTTGTTTGCCATTATATTGTGTGCCATGCTGAGTTGAGGCATAAATTGGTGAACATGAACAATGATAAATGAGGAAACTGTTTGAGGTGGATGATAATGCCCTGGGAGTATCAGGATGCCGAGGATGGGGGGTGCCGGATGGCCGGAATGTATAGAGATACATGGCCGGATGTCCTCGAGAGTTTCGAGATGCCCGGAGAGTGGGGGAGCCGGAAGCCCCGAAGGTTTGTGCCCGGGGGATGCCTCGCGATGCTAGTTGGGATGCGAGATGCCCGGCCAGGGAGTGTAAATGCCGGAAGCCCGGGAGGTTTGTGCCCAGGGGGATGCCTCGTGATGCTAGTTGGGATACGAGATGCCCGGAATGTGGGGGGCCGGATGCCCGGTTGTATCTTGGATACATGCTTGGATGGTTCTCGCAATGCTAGGATTGGGCGCGAGTGATGAATGTGGGATGCAAACATTGGTCCCGGGAAAGAGAAATGTGTCGGTCCAAAATGAAATTGAAATCGAATTATGCATGATGATATGTGCATGGATGCATGGTAATGATGATGGCACATGTGATATGATGATGATGAGTACATGGATGCATGGTAATGATGATGGTACATGTGATATGATGATGATGAGTACATGGATGCATGGTAATGATGACGGCACATGTGATATAATGATGATGAGTGCATGGATGCATGGTAATGATGATGGCACATGTGATATGATGATGATGAGTACATGGATGCATGGTAATGATGACGGTACATGTGATATGATGATGATGAATGCATGGATGCATGGTAATGATGATGGTACATGTGATATGGTGATGTTACATGCATGGATGCATGGTAATGATGATGGTACATGTGATGGATGCATATGGTGCATGGTAAGGATGATGCCATATGTGACATGATGATGGTGAGTGTATGATATGATGGTGATGTCTATATGATGATGATGGTACATGAGGTACGATGACACGTGCATGATGCCAAGGTATGTTGTGCATGGATGCTTGTATGACATGTGATGCTATGATTGTGTTGATTGCATGGCATGATGCATTGAGTGGTTTATTGATCCTTTACCTGCTGAGTGGCTGTACTCACCCATTTTGGGGACCAACATTTCAGATTAGTAGATGGTTTGAGCGGTTGGATATGACCGCGAGGAGAAGGATAACAAAGGAGGGAACTTTTGGATGCCGACTCTGGTTGATGGACCTTAAGCATACGATTGTAAGGAGGAGATGTCGGTCATCTTTTGAAGTATAGCCGAGTATAGAAGGCTGCGGCATTTTGATGTATCGATGAATGATGTCCATCTGGTTTAAGTAAACAAAAGTGTGCGGCTTTTACCTATAAATGTTTAGTTGGTGTGCATCGTTTTTTGAATATAGGGAAGGGAGTTGTTGGATGTGCTTCCATATATAAATTGTGCAAGGGACCGATCTAAAAGATGTAAACCCCCAAGTTGTATGGACCCGCTGCAAATCTCAATGGTATTAGAGTGACATGATATTAGGAAAAGTGAATGGTAAACGAACTGTGGCGACCCTAATCGGATCGGGGGCCGTCAAGGGGTGCCACAAAGAGGCCTTAGCGAACGTCGCCATGGCCTCGCTTGCCGTGAGCGAGGCCGCCTTCGCTTGTGGTAAGGCCATGGCGAGTTTGGCCTCACCCATATTTGAGCTAAGCCGCTTGCCCGCAGTCCTTGTCGAAGTCTCGTTGGCCACTATGAGAGAAGAAGTGCAAGGAAGATGAACAGAAAAAAGAAAAGGAAAATGAAAAGGAAAAAGAAAAAAATCTAAAAAATTATTTTAAAATTCTCACGTCAACGTTAGTTGGACGACCGCCGCCAGCTGGCATTCACGTCAATGCAAGCCAACTGAAATTGACTAAATGAACTGAATTGATACCAATACAAAAAGGTTTTGGATTAAATTAGTTTAATTGAAAATTTTAAGATTGAATTGGTACCGATGTGATAGGTTTGTGAACTTTTTTTGTACTTTTTACACTATTCATGTGTCCCAAACTTATGTTAACTTGTGTTGGTTGAGAATCGTCATGCTTCGAGGTCAACTTTCTAGATACATGATCAAAATGGTTTGAATCTCACATACAGGAGAAGTCAGGTAGGAGATGGGAATTTGAAAGACTTTTTAAGATTTTTAAACATGAAGAATTTTCAAAAAAAAAAAAAAATTGAAGATTTTTTCAAAGATTTCACATTCTATCTTAGATTGCACCAAACATATAATGGGATATCTTTACAATCTAGGGATATTTTGAGAATTTCAAGTCCCCCTTTATCCAATCCCAATTTGGAACTAGCTAACCAAACATAGTTTAAGTGTTAAGTGGGTTGTAAATGAGTTTACAATTCAAACTCATTTAGACCCAATCCACCTTTATCACTCTCTCAATCTCACACTTACTTACTTCACACTCTCATTTCAGTTTAAATATGACTTTTCCCACATTAGGTTAAATATGGTAGTGTTTTAATAAAATAAAAAAAAATAATCGTAATAGTAATATGAGTTGAGTTGAGTATAAAGTGAGGATGGGTTAATAGATTTTTATTATGAATAAATGGGTTTTAAACGGGTTAATGAGTCGATTAGGATCAGACCAATTATGACACAGCCCAAACTCGACCCGACCCGCTTGTTTGACATGTCTATGAAGATTCCAAATGGCCATTTAATCAACATATTATAAGTGCATACATGCATGACTTTATAGATAGACTCTAAATGATATGGATGAGATGTAATTAGAATATAGCACCAAAATGAATAAAGTAAAAAAAATAAAAATCAAACTTTGTTTGTTTTGCGGAGAATGATGATTTTAAAAAATATTTTCTTAAAAATATTTGCTTGTATCTCATACAAAGATAAATGGACGGAATATATTTTCAATATTTATGAAAATGTTTAGAAATAAATTGTTGTTAATAATACAAATATTTTTATTTAACTAATTATTTCAAGCCATACAAATACTTATTTGAGAAAAATTTTCAAGAAACAAACAAAACATTAAATTTTACAAGAAAAAAAATGAATACAAAACAAACAAATAGCATAAATTAAATAAAGAATAAAGAAACTGAGAATCTTTTAAAGGCTACTCTCCATGGTAGCCCAAGAAAATATGAACAATTGTCCAATTAGCCTTAAATTTATTATATGGATACTAATTCAGTTTTATATTTTTTGATTATGTCAATTTAGTCTTGAACCTTTACATTAAATTTTAATGTGGTCCTTCCAACCGATTTTTGCCAAAATTTGCCAACATAACATTATGCTATGTGGGACGATAACATGACCGAACCACTGCGTCAATAGTTTTTTGAAAAAATTGATTAGAATGACTATATTAAAATTTTGTACAAAAATGTATTACTAAATCGGTAAAATTAGAAAGTTTATAACCAAATTGGCATCCATGCAATAGATTTAAAATTGATTGGGTAATTTTTTTTCCGAAGAATACTTTGTTCTTAAAGGCTAAGATGAAATTTTGATATATTGCTCTTTTTGCTTAATATCTTTGCAATATTGCTGGAAAGAGAGAAATTTTGACAACCCTAGTCCCATGTCAAAATGCTGAATCTATACCGTTATCTAAAGAGGGCAATTAAATATGGTGTCGCGGTTTAAAAAGAAATAACACATCCTGTAAATTATAGAAATGCGTTCACAAAATTAGTTATAACATTAATTACGGACATGGGACGTCCTTTTAATAAATTGGCAAGGATATGACCATTTAAGTTATAATATTTTACTAAAATATCATATAAAAAGTCCGAACTTTCATTTCTTATAATGTAATTTATAACTTAATAAAGTTAATTCATCTTAATTACTTAATAATTGAGTGTTTGAGTTGGCTTAAACTAAACCGAGGTCATTTGGCCAGAAACCGTCTTTCAATTAGGGCAAGGCCTTCAACCGAGATCTAGAAAATCGAGATTTCAATCTACTCTAACCAACCACCTGGGATTCAACCGAGATCTAGAAAATCGAGATTTCAATCTACTACTCTAACCGAGCCAAAACATCCCTCGAGGCTCGAGATGCCCGGCCATTTACACCCATGAAGCTTCATGGCGAGTCAAGCACGCATGCATCGACATCGTGCGCAGCTTCTATAATTTACGATTATGCTCTAATAGGTGCATTAAATCTCGTGTTCGAATCACATTTTCTCCCACTCCGGAAAATGCTCCCTATCGTATAGACGTAGCCATAATCATAATTGGTGAACCTCGCTAAGCCAAAAGGTTTGAACACCTCTCATTACGAAAGAAAATCAACGAAGAAGCATTGCTATTTCATTCCAAAGAATTTAGAGATGCTTCGAGGAGATTCAACGCGTCCCGACTGTTTTCACGGAGTTGGCCCGTCCTGCTCTCTTGCACATGGGCAGTTTGACCGGATAATTCAAACCGAGACGTTTGAATCGTCTGCTCTCGATGATAAAAGAGCCAGGCGGATGCGGACGAGCCCTCCCGTACGTAATCACGTGTCAGCCATTTCGTCGTCGTCTACTCACCGTCTCCGGACCGTCCTCTCTCTGCTACTTCAGCAGGCATCGGAGTCACGTCTCGATCATGGCGCTTCCGTTATTTATCCCCCTGAAAGAGGGAAAAAAGGTCCAAAATCGTCGTCAGCGACGGGCGAAACTTGTCTTTGACCGTGGCAGTGGCGCTACGAGAATAAGAAAGGAGACGATTCCACGAGGTAGTGCGTGCTGCTAAGACACGAAAATGCCCCGATTCGACGTTCCGAGCTCGGGAGCGCGCACGATGGAAGCACGAGAATTGTAATTCCTGAATATCGATGAATCGGCCGGCAAATTAGGTAAGTGGTAAGCACGAGATATCATGATTTACGTGATCACAGATCTTATCTTTTTGGGTTGACGTAATTGATTAGGTGTGGTTGAATTTGGTGTTTAGATCCCATCAATTGCACACGAAATGGTAAGGATGGAGCCATATGTACCAAATGAAGATTCGAACATGACCGGTTTATAGAGCTTGCGGGATTATTTCTTCAGATTTCCGTGCTCGTTCTCCTTAATTGTAAAGAAAAGAGTTTTGTGGTAGTGCCTGCACACAAGGAGAAAGACACAAGATCCACCGAAGAAGGCGATTCCGCAAGTGATGGATACTATGCGAGACATCAACCTCGAAGGGTTAACAGCATTTCATCTCATGCTACTGCAACGTACTTCGCTCACGAATTGTTACGTCGTTGATTTTATGAGGTGACGGTTAATAGCATCATGGGTTGTAAGGGGTTCAAACAAATTGATTTGTCATTTAGAGCGATGTTGGCAACTACTAAGTTATAATCATCGGAATTTATAATAGAGCAGAAATTTTTTCTTCAATATGCATTATCTAAGCTAATATTTATAAGGATGTATAAATAGTGCCACATATGGATCCATAAGTATTAAGGCTCTTTTTATTTCCTAAAAATGAATGATTTGAAAAATATTTTTTTAAATGAAATTTCTTTTTTATTATTTGCGAAAATATTTAAATATAGATTATTTTCGATAATGAAAATATTTTACATTAAGTAATTATTTCAAACGATATAAACAATCGTTTTCAAAAACTAATTGTAAATTATATTTTTTAATGAAACAAGTGGAGTCAAAATATTTGATATTATTTCAAGAGTGTCACACATATATCGATCAGACAGCGAAAGAGAATATTTCATCGCTCTTTGACACGTAGCTTTATAAAGCACGCAATAATATAATAATGGCACCAGGATGAACTCATAGAAAAGACATAGCGAAGGAAAAGGCAAAAAAGGGGTACTGTAAAGCAAAAATCGCCAATAGCGCGTGAGTAAAATTGGCAAGGAACTCACCCGGTTTGTACTAACGAAAGGGAAAAATTTCAGTAGCGCTAAGTAAAATGTTTGGCCTAATTGTCTCTAGAACTCAGCATTTTAAAAAGTGGTGCAATCAACTTCAATAGTAATTAGTTATAATTTGTTAATGTGGCATGTTAGCAATTTGTTGCAGCTTTTCTCAATAGTTTTGTTATATCAGTACCGATGTGACATGAAAATGATGTAGCGTTGCATCACAATTAAAAAAAATCTAAAGAAATCAAAATGCTAAAAAGAATAAAAACAAAACTGGAGATTAACCTAAAAAAAATGCCAAAAAAAGGGAGACGGAGAGAACACCACGAATGGGGTGACGTTTAGCCACGTCCCCACGTCGCCGGCGAGGGCCGGCTCAAAACCTCCCTCACGCTGGCTGTCTTTACTTTGATTTTCTTGATTTTACTTTTGTTTGTGCCTTTTTTTTCTATATACTTTATAAAAAAAATGGCCTATTGGCACCATGTCAACACAGCTTGAAAATAATCAAAGCGACACGTAGGATTATAGTGTGTCATGTCAACAAGTTCAGTTACGATCGTCCGATAAGTTACTGTGCTGGGTTTGAAGCATTGAGAACTTCATTGCACCTTTCCATACATTTAGGAATCGATTGCCCAATGAATCAAATGACCAGGAATAGTACTCAATTCCTTTTAAAAATAATAAAATAATCTTCTATTTTCTGTAACATAACAATCATGGTGAACACTTGTCTAGGATAAAACCTAAAATCGAATCATACTGATCTTATCCGGTTGATTTTAGTCCGATAAGATAGATTTTGGGTTCTAAAAATTAGGTATTGATTTCAATATGATGACTTTCAGGTTTCAAATTCTAGATTCCAATTCTAAAGTTGGTAAGTTTCAAATCTAGAATTTGATATGATGCTACTTCATGATAAAAAATATATATAAATAAATCAAAATGCCCAAAAGAATCAAAATTCTTTTAGAGATTAGCCGGAAAAATGGCAAAATCGAAAAAAAACAAAAAAAAAACAGGGAGATAGAGACAACACCACAAGCAGGGTGGGGTTTAGCAACGTCCCCACATCGCCGGCGGGGGCCAACTCACTTTGATTTCTTGATTTTATTTTTTGTGTCTTTTTTTGATATCATAAATCTTAACAAAAAAAATTGGCCTATTGACACCACTGTTAACACAACACATTCTTGAAAATCATTAAAACAACATGTCAGAATATACCATGTCATGTTAACAAATTTGGTCACGATCTTCCAAATTATTTTTCTGCACTAGATTCAAAATGTTGAGGATTTAATTGTATTTTCTCAAATGTTTAGGAATTATTTGCACATGGAGGAATAGTAATTCGAATTCCTTTTGAAAACAATAAAATTTGACAAGTCTTCTATGTTCTGCAACACTCCTACTACCAACACCAGAAAGGAAGGGAAGAAAGGAAAAAACAAATAAGGACGTGTTTGGTAACACTTCTGATATCGGGAATAATTTATTATCAGAAATTATTATTTTTTATTATATTCATGGGAATAATTTCTAAGTATTTTAAGCCGTTTAGTAATAATCAAAATTTCAATTCCCGAATAGAATTGCGTTTGGCACCACCGTCTTTAAAATTTATACTTCAAATCATTTTCTTTTAATTTTTAAATAATTTTATTACTTTTTCTTTTTCTTTTTTTCCTTTCTTTCTCTTCTTCTTCAAGGTTGTCAATTGCCGGCCTTAGGATAATCGTCGACTAGCCAGATAAGGGCCAGCGACCTCACTGGAGCATCACCGGCCCTCAGTAAAGTCATGCCTCATCAGCCAAGCCTCGCAGACTATTGGGCAAGGCTTGGCCAAACCATGGTTGGGCGAGCGGCCTCACCCGGCTAGGCAAGGCTCACTAGTGGTGGGGGGAGGCTCGCCTAGCCATCGGCGAGCTCGCTTGCCCAACCGGTTGCCAGTGATCGACGGTGGTGGGCAACGGATGGTGGCGGCAATTGAAGAAGAAGAAAGAGAGGAGAAGAACAAGAAAAAAAATAGGATGGTTGATTCTAGAATTATTCTCGGAAACGAAAAATCAATTTTTTTTTTCTTGATTCTATTACTAATCTACTTACAGGAACAAAATAATAGAAATTTGTATCCAGGAACGAAAGAATAGAAATTATCATTGTTTTGCAAGTTTTGCCAAACATACCCTAAATAACCCACCACAAAAATCTCATTCTACGGTGAAGAAGCAAAGGCGCACACATAATTTCCTACTAGTCAAGTTGAACTATTTATATTCTACCATAAAAAAAGGTAAACTATTCATAGAAAAAGGTAAACGAGGTAAAACTAAAAGCTAAATGATTTCAGTGTAGAATTCACAATTTTAGTAGTTAAAGTGGTCATATATTGCAAAACTGTTGCCCATCAAAAGAATTTATTCTCCTTAAATTTAATATCACGGTGGAAATTACGAAATAATAATATTACGAACGTTTGTAAATATTTATTAAATATTTATTAATAAAGTATTGTCATATCAATATAGATGTACACAAGTGTTTTTTAATGTAAAATCTCCCCTCAAAGCGAATCAAAGTGAAATCACAAAAATGGCTCTTGCACGTATTATGCTATCATCGCCCATCGGCACTATTTAACTTCGATCGTCGTACTATCTTTTTTTTTTTTTTTTTTTTTTTTCTCCTTTTCATTGATACTTCTTCTTGTTACAGATTTGCTCTATAAGCTAATTTTTTATCACTATGTCAGGACAGTGTCCATGACTCATCCAAATGTCGTCCAAAATTACTGATTGAGTAAAAAGAGCTAGAGATTAACGCATTTTGCAGATGTGAAAAGAAAAAAGAAGTCGAGAAGAAATTACTAAAACTAGTCCTTATACTATTGTCCTTGTTTGATTTTGCTCTCTGTAATTTATTTTCAAATGGATTCAAAGAAATAAATATCGTATCTCCATCAAAATCCGGACATAGTTTGATGATCAAGCACTAGAGATCAATACATAGCGTCAACGTGGAACAAGCAATGGAAATTTGATGAACTAAAGCAATCCTCAAGAGTTAGGGAAAACTGCTGCGACATCAATTTTTTTATATTGATGGCACGGAGCTATATATTAATCTTAAGTACAATTAAAAATTTAGCACGTATATAATAGATTTTAATTAATTCTTTATAATAGTTAACCCTCCTCGAACTTCCGTGACAGTACACCTTGTCCTTGAATTTTCAAATGTTACGCAATAATCCAGTGAACTATCGTTTTATTGCAACTATTAATTCTTTGTTATATTTTTTTGTCAACATGTATTAAGAGGTAAAAGCATATTTTCATTTCATTTTTTTTAAAGAAATCTCTCTTTTATCCTTAGTTGCTGTACGAAATACAAAAAATTTAAAAAAGGGAGAAAACTAATTATCTAAGTTCAAACAATAGCAAAAATAAATATCATTATGTTAAAATTTGACAAATATATCCACTTTAACAGAAATAAATAATATATTTTGTGAAAAAATTAAATAAAAAGGGAAAATAGCTTGAATAAAAAAAGTTCAAATGACAATAAGTTTTGGTATGTTTAAAGAGTTAATTAATGTCCTCAACTCATAAAAGGATAATTTTTTTAATATGTTCTCAACTCATAAAAAAATGATTAACCAAAATCCAAAATAATATATTTTTTTAAATTTTTTTATTGATCGACAATTTTTTTTTTCATTCATCAATTATTTAAAAATATGTAATGCGTATTCAATTTTGTAATTTGTTTCATTGTTGGGGCATTTTTCTATTTTACTTAACTGTATATTTGTATATAGAAGTATCTTATAAATTCTATTATATATTCATGAAATTCTTACCGTTTTCATTTTTTAATATCATAATCGTTCTTTATTATGTCTGATATTGATATTCTAGATAATTTATTGTTCTCTATTCTTATCTCTTTGTATAGAAATGAAAAAGTGAAATAGAGATTTTCTTAAAAACAATAAGATGAAAATACACTTTTATCTATTAAAAGTTGTGGGCATCGTACTAATGAAAAATAGAGCAGAGAATTAACGGTCATAAAAGATAATATTCAAGAATGCAGCCAAAATTTTAAAAAAGAAAACGTGTACCACCTCCAAATTTCGGGAGGGTTTTGAGTAATATTTTTTCAATAAGATTTTGAGAATAATGAAAGTAAAATGTAAGTTAAACTTAGTAAAAATATTTCAATCAATTATATTACAACAATATTTTCTCTCACAACCAAACACAAGATTCTATTACATTCCCACAATCTGCTAAACAAAAATAGTAAAATTTTCAATTTATTCAACATCATTCTACTAATTCTGGTAATTTTGTCATAGAGAAAGATATTAAAATTATCATTTTATATTTTTCTCATTCCATCCTTTGATTTTATCTCATTCCGTTGAACCGAATGGAACATGAATTTTGTCGGGTCAGTTCGCGGGCGGCGGGCGGGGGCGGCGGGAGAGGGCAGGGCGCCGGCCAAAGCAAAAACCAAGGCTCTATTCCCAATCTTGGAAATAGTATTTGTCGCAAACGAATCATAAAATAGATTTTTCCCGAAAAGATAACCAGAAAAACAGCGCACAAAAAGACAAGCACCGCCGAGACCGGCTCGTCCCGACAACTGTAGATCGGGCGTGGCTTCGCTTTCACACGTGGACGGTGGGGATTACGAGCGCGACCAGCAGCAGCAGCCAAAATGAGGAGCTGAGGAGAGAGGAGAGAGACTTGGGGATCGGGTTTTCCGGCTAACCATGGTTGAACCCCCATCCAACGTTCCAAGCCTTTGAAGGCCAGGCCCCTTCTTAACCATGGTTAACTCTCGCCGCTTCCCAGTTCCCAGTTTCTTCCCCTTGCAAACAAAAAGCTCTTTTGCTTTTTGACAATCCAGGAATCTCTCTCTCTCTCTCTACGATTTGTCTTCTTCCTCTTCCCAGAATCGCAGCCGCCGCCTTCGGGGACCAGTGTTCTCCGGTCAAGACCCGGCTAGCCATTATCCTCAATCTGGAACTCCGCATTTCGTTTTCTTTTGAATAAGCTCGAGCTGAATGCGAGTGCTGGAAGAACTCTTGGAGAAGAGAGAGAGATAGAGAGAGAGAGAGAGAGAGAGAGAGAGAGGGAGGCGGTTCTCTCTCGGATGATCCTTTCGCCGGAGAGTGCTCCATCTTGTTCTTCAGCCTTTCGATTGTGTTGTAAGAGCTTTAGGACCGAGTCGAGCCTCTAAGACCCATCTTCGGTTCAGTTCGATATAGTCGAAGAACGCAGGAACTGGGATTTTGGCCGAGCTCGTTGGAGTAGCCATTGATGGTGGAGATGCCAAATCCGTCTTCGCAAGAGGTTTCTTCCAGCGACCTATCGGCACCGCCGGCAAAGAAGAAGCGTAGTCTTCCGGGGATGCCAGGTATGATTGGCCCAGCTGAGCTACGACATGATCGCACAAAACCCTAAATTTGCCGCTCTAAAATCTCTCTTTCTCTCTCTCTCTGCGTGTGGCAGATCCTGAGGCGGAGGTGATAGCTCTGTCGCCGAAGACGCTGCTGGCGACGAACCGGTTCGTGTGCGAGATCTGCAACAAGGGGTTCCAGCGGGACCAGAACCTGCAGCTCCACCGGCGGGGCCACAACCTGCCTTGGAGGCTTCGCCAGCGGGACAGCAATGCGGAGCCGCCGCGGAAGAAGGTCTACGTGTGCCCCGAGCCGGGCTGTGTCCACCACAGCCCCGCCAGGGCCCTCGGCGACCTCACCGGGATCAAGAAGCACTTCTGCCGGAAGCACGGCGAGAAGAAGTGGAAGTGCGAGCGGTGCTCCAAGAAGTACGCCGTCCAGTCCGACTGGAAGGCCCACATGAGGACCTGCGGCACCCGCGAGTACAAGTGCGACTGCGGGATGTTGTTCTCTCGGTATTACCGTGTTCCTTCTCCAGACGAAGACGGGTCAATGACAATATGACATTTACGAATTTTCTTTTTCGGGTTTCTGATTTGCAGGAGGGATAGTTTCGTGACGCACAGAGCCTTCTGCGACGCATTGGCGGAGGAGAGCTCGAGAGCTCAGAATAACAACTCGGTGCAAGACGAGCAGAATGCCAGGAGGTCTGGGGCGGCGGCCGCCGCCGCCGCCGCCGCCTCCGCCTCCGCCTCGTCGCCTCCACCTCCGCCGCTTACCCCGTCGACCACGGTGGTGTCTCCGGTCCTCTCCCTTCAAAGTTCAGGTGAATTCTTTTATTCCAGCTGAGATAGCCAGGCTTGGCGTGCAAGATAGGCGTGTGAATTAGCGGAGGTCAAAGGGGAAATGTTTAAATAATGAGGCGTATCATGTTCCATTCAGATGTCGCGGTCTAATTTGCTTAGCTTGACGATCTGGTCCGAGTGTTTTATTATAAAGATTCGTGTTTTGTCTGTTCTTGAAGTCTCTCTCCTTGTCCGCTGCGTAGCCGGTAATAGGGGCGGAGGAGACAAGACAGACTGTTAAAGAGAAAGAGGGGGAGGGGGGTTGGATTTTAATGGGTTTTTGGATCACTGGTTCTTTGCTTAGTTGACTATGGAGATCAGAGAATCCATTGGGCAACAAAAGGGAAAAGGGGGTGGGGGATTGTTCATTATGGTGGGTGAGAAAGGACGCCATTATTGTTTCTCCTTTAAAGCTTTGAAAATGTGGGAAAAAGCTCTTGTGAAGTTCATTCCAGCTAGGACTCGGGAGAGTTTTCGCGATCCCGAAAGAGTCTTTTTCTTCACTGTTTTCTTTTCGCACTTCCATTGGGATCGCGCAATTATCTTTCTGGATCTTACTTTTCGCTTTCCATGTCCCTTTTTTAATTCGGGCCTCCTTTGCTTTCGGGGGTTGCAGATTTGCCTGAAAACGCAATTGAACTTGTGCCATCTGCTCTGGCGTCGTCTTCTGTTGCTGCCACCGTCACGACTGCCACCCCCACTGCCCCCACTGGCCCGGACAGCAGTGCTGTCACTGGCAGCAACACTGCCTTCACCTGCATATTTCCGGCGTCGGCTCCGCCACTGCCGCAGGCCTCGCCTTCTTCGCTCTCCAATCTGGTCTGCACCGCGGCAACCCCATCACCCTCTACTACGGAACCAGCCTCCCTCTCCCTCTTCCTCTCCAGCACTGCCTCGTCCCTCTTCTCGAGGCCTGATCAGAATCAGCAGCACCTCTACGCCCTGCCTCCTCAGCCCGCCCCAACCATGTCTGCCACGGCCTTGCTTCAAAAGGCCGCTCAAATGGGCACGGCAGCCACCAATGCGTCACTGCTTCGTGGGCTTGGCTTAGCTATTTCCTCACCTATTGCTTCTTCTAGCCACGAGGCAACTCTGGTGACTGCCGGCGATGGCTCCACCCGGTGGAGCAGCCAAGGGAAGGTGGAGAGCTCCTCGGAAGGAGCTGGGCTCGGGCTGGGCCTCCCATCTCCGCCATCGCTGTTTGGCAACAGGCCCATGACAGTGGATTTTCTGGGACTGGGAATGGGTCCTGCCGGGGGCCACACAGGCAGGCTGTCAGCTCTGCTCACTTCAATTGACGGTGGGCTGTCGTCGGACCGTGGATTCAGCGGCGGAGTGCCTGGTGTTTTGTTTGGAGGAGGAGGAGGAGGAGGAGGAGGAGGGGGAGAGAGAGGGTGGATGACCTCAGTCGAGGTTCTTGGGAGGAGTTTCCTGAGTCGAAGCCCGACGGGCCAGACGGGCCAAATGGGCCTCCTCACTATCTCTAGTAACCGTCCAAGTGCACTTCCCGGGCTCTTTTTGCTCCTGGCCTCTTGGGGAAGTTCACGATCAAGCTTGAGACTGCTTTTTTGTAATAACAACAGTATAGGTGTGATTTATTTTACGAATGTATATCGTTCTATTTCTCTAGTCTTTGTGTCATCTTGCTCTTTTTTAGCCAATATAATATAGTTCTTGCTTCTTACTAAACCCTATATGGGTGCTAGTCCTCTTTCAAATGACTCAAATGCATTTTGTGGCGAACCTTAAGTTTGCTAGTCTCTATGTATTGTAGTATTGCATCTTGCCTTTATGCACCCGTTATTTGACTAAACAGGAAGCTGACTTTAGCTTTCCTAGAAATAAATTTACGATGTTTCAAGGAGCCAACAGTCCCCTACCCAATTATCTAATCCAAGCGCTTCATTTAGTAATTACGATAGGAAGCGATGAGGGTGCATGTGATTGAAAGTAATAGCCACGTTGTTCCAGGATGTTGCAATTGGAGTTAGATTGCAAGCAACGAGTGACGTGCTTCGGATAAACTCATCTAAAGAATCTTATATGCCATTTTAGCGCCTGCTTTTCAAAGGATATAATTTAATAGGAACTTATACGCATAATTAGTAAAACGTGATGCAAACGGTTGGGCTCCCTGGGTAGCACCTCCATGTAACTTTATTCGTGACGGGACTTTTGTCTAAATGGCTTCAGTTAAGTTGACGGGTCCCTGGCTCTTTTTAATCAGCAAGAGGCACCAATGGTTACAATCTCTTTCTGAAACGGTAATGTACAGACTAAATGTTCGTTTTGTTGCCGCAAGAATAGAAGACACGAGACAAAAGCACCATGTAGTAGAGTACAGAGAAAATCACTCTGCTGTTCTTTTGCTTTCTTATTTCTAAACCACGTCCTACGGGTTTGGTTTTCAGATCTCTTAAGTGCGGTATTCCATGCTTTCACTTGCTAATGTTGGGATAGTCTAATTGCGGATGTAGTAGTAGAAGGTAGGAAAGGACCGAGTTCACTCGCACGTTGATACGTTTAAAATGCCTTTCTTCTGTAAAGGAGTCCGTTTTTGTGTGAGAACTGCAGTTGATGTAGCTATTAGTGAACTTAAGAAGCTCAGTGAAGTTATTAGAGAGCTAAGACGAACTGGGAACATACCTGTACTATATCTTCTATAATTCTTTTTCAAGGTTGTTAATAGTGTTATCGATAATAATCAAACATGCTATTGGTACTATTGATGCCTCAGCAGTATCGAAAATATTAAATGAATCATATGCAGTGCTTCGAGAACCTGTGATTTGCATGTCTCTCTGTTTCTCATTGGTATTCTAGCACGAGTTCCTGTTCTCCTTTCCATTTCTGCTGAATTGTCTGTTTACATATGTTTTATTATTCTGTAGAATTACCATGGGAGCTGTATTGTTTTTAGGTGATACTAGTACAAGAACAACTGTCCAAGAACAGGATAATTATTGATACTAACAATTAGGGGAATTGAGTTTTCTTTACTGTCAGTATTTGCTATTATTTTCACCTAAATAAGACCTCGTAGATTGTTCATCTTGCTGCTGCCGGGTTATTGGTTTTCCTGATAGAATTCGTACCTGTAACTCTGATTAATTTACTTGGTCATTCTTATCTCATTTTGAAGTAGAGCTTCACTGTAGGAAACATTGATACTCTTTTGCAAATGTCTAGTTTAACACGTATCTGATTCTGCAGAACTCCAAGCCCTTGTGTGATTTGGAATGAACCTTTCTTTGTGGCAGAAAGGAATGGCAATGAATTCTGATGGAGCATCCAAGAGTGAGAAGATTTAATTGGACGACGGATTCTTGCATGGTCCAAGGAAATCAATGGTTGGCTTTCACGTTAAAACTGTTGTGATATTCTATGTCCAGAGAGCGATGTTCCTTATGGCCTGGTTTGGCTTGTTGCAGCATAAGTGCATCTGTTGCTAGTAGTACAGAGGTGACAAATAGCAAAACAGTGGTTGTTATGGAAAAAGAGAAGATGTACTTACAAATCAATCAATTTGAAAGGGTGGTTTTATATGTTTTGGTTTCATTCACATGCTTAAAAGGACACTCTCTGAATTTTTGTGTTGAGCTTTCGGAAGAATATTCCGATTATGATAGTCATGAAGTTAATGGGAATGGAAAGCCATTGAGAGGTTGTCCAGATGATTGGCAGAGATCCTAGATACAGCGCCCTACTTCTTCCATCAACTGAGATGTTTGGTCAAGGAAAACTATGTATGCTCGTCAACATCAATCATTTTTCATCTTACAATTCTATATGCGTTCAAATGAATGTGATTATCCTAGATAAAATGACAGATTTTCTATAATGCTTGTGATTATGCGCATATGATCTCTTGTTTATGATCTTTTGGAGCATTATTTTTCTCATGCCGACGTGACGTTTTTAATTGCCAATGATAATCATCTTCTTAGAAAATGGAATTATGGAAACCTCATTGTCCAGGATGAATTTAGCGAAGTCATCATGGAAGCGGATAAGCTTAATCCAGTTTACTTATCAGTACCTTATAGGAAAGATATGAAGTCATATCTGGCTCCATGTTTCTGATTTGGTGTATCTTCTGTAGATTTTGGCTATTCTGTCTCACAAGTTGCTTTAATCACAGGAATGTGCAAGCCTGGGTATATTTACGCAACAAGCTCTTGAGCTCCCCGAGGAAAAGGTTTGAAAAGCTTTGCAACTTCAAACTCTTGACATCACTATTGCGTCTCTCTTCTGCAAGAGTGCAACAAGTTCCTTAAAATTGTAATATAGTCCCCATCAACTCTACACTTTAAACAGAAAAGAGGGACCACTCCGTTATCAAATACACCATGCCAATTGTTTGTTTGCGCACTCTCGGACCTATGACTTTTGTCCAAGAATCAGCAACTCAGATTGCATTTGAGCCATAAGCCCATAGCCAGATTTTAGCCACGATGCACAAGGTTCTTCGAGGCATCCACAGAAAATATCTTAAACCAACATAATCAAGGCAACACTTGTTAAGGATCTTCTCAACCCATTCTTCTGCTCAGCCTCAGTGGCATTCGAATAGATTTATAATTATCTGGAATATCTTCTCACTCCTTTCTTCTATGATAGTGTTAGTACTTGCAAATTGGTTGCTAAGTAATCGATGGTCTTTCAGTCCGGTAAGGTACAGTAACTATATACATGACAATGAAAAAGTTAGATACAGCTAATTTCTATTGTGACTGTTGTATGTTAAGTAAGTGGGAGATTCAGTTGTTGTTTTAACTGGAAGTAAGTGATGGCATAGTGTTTCTGCTCATCTTCTCACACATTGATTTCTACTGCAGGTTATTTCAACTAGAGAGGTCATGCCAAAAAGAACTGAATCTCCCACTTACTTAAGGACATGCTATGCTCAAGGACATGCTATTACAGATTATCAAGTTTGCCCTAATATCAAGTACTTTTTAGCACCTCCCGAGTGGCACTTACTTTGTTTGTATGACTTGTTCCGGAAGGTGGAGCTGTGTCTATACTTCGAGATGTATTTCTTGCCGACGTGTGGGTAACCTTTGCCTTAATGTCTTTCTCTTAGACGTCATTAGCATAACCCAACTCTTTATTTATTTTTGTAATATGAATTTATGTATCTATTTATGTTTCTTATGCATAAGGTGAAGAACTTTCTGTTGTGGCAATATTTTGACGTGTGAACAGGAGTAAATTATATTGAGATGAAGCGTATGCTTTGTTTAGAATGGCCAAGGACATATTTTGGGAGGACAGGGAAGCCATTCCGCTGTCTGATTGCTTCTCAAAATTTTCCTCCAATAGAAGTTTGAATGCATTTCCCTAGCTCTTCAGAGATGATAATATATCACCTGCAGAATCGGCTGGCGTTATATAACTTCTGTTGAGGTAATAATAAGTGATATTAGCATTTAGCTATTAGTTAGTATTAAGTTAGGCAAATAGAATTTTGTAGTGTATCTCAATGCTATAACAAGATAATCATCTTCATTTGGCAATTGGAATGGCAATTGGATAAAATCTTTTGATCGAAGGGACTTTTTGTATGCTTGTAATGGTACATTTTCAGAGACAAGTGTTTGTTGGCTCCCATATAACTATGTGTTTCGCTCATCAAGTTTTGACACGTTCTTCTTATCACACTTTTATGTTACCGAGTTTTTTCCACCTATAAAACAGGTGTTGTAGAGACTTGGTTACATGGAGGCTCATGTATTTGTCACGGGTCGATCGATTTGACGTTCCCTAACCCATGCGGCTTTAGGATTTCTCCTAAGCAGCCTTACTCACACTCGACTCATAAGGATCTTAGAGAGATAAGCTTCAAAGAGAGAAGTTTTGAATTTGTATTTCACTTGTGAATAAGTTGATATAATGAGGGGGAGGAGACCTTTTTATATACAAGTAAGGAGAGACCGTATAAGTAGATCTCTTATCGATCTAATGGTGGAGATCGCATTTTCCTAACTACCAGCTACCCGCATTTATTACATATTCGTACATTTATCGTATCGCCCACCCCTAATAGTATTTTAGAACATTTGAGAAAACCCTAGGATTTAGGGATATCGGTTGAGGGTCGCTCGTCCCAAGATTTGGTCACTGCAATCGTGTAGAACCCTCTTGGATTGTCCTTTTCTTCGAGCCATGACATTCTCTCCCACCTACTCGGGCAATCCTCGTCGCATCTTCAGTATGGAAGGCATCGATTTGCTTCTGGAACTACCAAAAAGCATCCGTAGGTTCCCAACTAGCTTCACTCTCTGGAAGACCCTTATATCGGACCAAAAATTCTTGCTTTAGCGCACAGTACCATTCCGTATGACTCAATCCACTCTTATGCATTTGACTTTTCGATCATACAAGGTTCTCGCTCCAAGTGGTGCCCGTTGCGACTCCCCTCGATTTGGATCTTCCTCATCTACATGGAAAGATTTAAGCATACTCACATGGAAAACCGAATGTATCTTTAGTTTTGGTGGCAACCTCGGCTTGTATGCAACCTTCCCAACCCGCTATAGCACACAAAGTGGCCCATCGTGACGATGGATCAACCCCTTGTGCACATCCTTGTACTGGAGAACCGCGTGTAGCTTAGCCAACACTTGGTCCCTGACTTGAAACTCCACATGCCATCGCTTCTTGTCAACCCACTTTTTCATGCACTTTGAGCCCTTGTGGAGACACACTCACACTAAGTTTGTCTGCTCTTGCTAATCCTTGGCAAAATTGTATGCGGATGGGCTATTCCCCTGATAGGCAAATGCAACTGCACTTAGAGTTTGCGGTTGTTGCCTGATCGCAATCTCAAATGGACTTTGGCTAGTGGACTCACTCCACTGCAAGTTGTACGAGAACTGGGCTACGTCGATCAGTTTCACCCAATTCACTTGCGTTGTGCTCAAATGGTGTCGGAGATAAATCTCCAAGAGTGCATTTACTCTCTCTGTCTGACCGTCGGTTTGGGGATGTAGGCTCGTAAAGAAGTTTAGCTCCAACCCTAGTAGTTTGAAGAGCTCAATCTAGAAATGCCCCGTGAATCATGGATCACAATCATTCACGATTGTTTATGAGACTCCCTCGTACTTGACCATGTAGTTCAAGAATAATTTGGCTGCCTCCTCGCCTGAACAATCCTTCATCACAAGCACGAACGTCGGATATTTAGAGAACCGATCCACCATGAACATGAGAGTCTGACACTCTTCGAACTTCGGCAAATTTACACTGAAGTCCATGGAAACACTCTTTGATGGATATGTTGTGATGAGAAGTAGCTCTAGGAGACCTGGTGACGATCATTACTCTAGCTTATCTTGTTGGCACACAAAATGGGTCTTCACATAGGCTTCAACGTCATCCTGCATCCGAGGCCACTAGTATTGGTCTTCAACAAGGGCTAAGGTACAGTCAATCCCTAGATGACTCACCCACTTGGAATTGTGACACTTGCGCAACATTTCTTTCCTCATCTTCTTATGGAATGGCACATATAGTCGTTGCACCTTGGTGTAAAGGAGATCATCCTCACACCAAAATTGTTGGGTCTTGCCCTCCGCGCATACCCAATTAGAGTCCTTTAATCATACTTGAGCCCCTCCTTGATACGATCGATTCATGGGCAATCCGGTTGACTCATAGTGCTTGCCAACTCCATTTCCGACTAAGTGCGTTCGATCACGGAGTTAGCTTTCCCCAGCTTGTACTCTAGCACACAGTCGAATTTTGCCAAAAAGTCTTACTATCGAGCTTACTTCGGACTCAGCTTCTTTTGGGTCTAAAAATAGCTCGTGGCTATGTTGTATATTGCCAAAAAGTCTTCACATTTGAAGGCAATGGACCACTGTAGTCATCTTATTCTCTTGAACGATATACCGTCACTCGATATCGTCAACTTCTAAGACTCGAACGTCACCGGGTGTCCATCCTACATAAGAACACCGCCAACAGCTTAATCCGATGCATTAGTCTCTACCTCGTACGGTTTGGTATGACCAGACAACACCAGCACTGACTCATTGGTCATGGTTTGCTTCAATTGATCAAACACTTTTTAGCATTGGTCCGTCCAGTCCCATGACTTCTTTTTCTTCAGTATGTCTGTGACTAGCACGGTGATGCTTGAGTAGTTCCGAACAAAGTGCCAATAGTAGGTGGTGAGGCCAATGAATGATCTCAACTTTGTTACTTTTATTGGTGGCTCCCATTCGATGATGGCTCGGATCTTCACCTGATCCACTCGTACTTGCCCACCCTCGACAATGTACCCCAAAAATGGAACTTCCTTTTGAGCAAAGGCATGTTTATCGTGCTTGACGTGCAAGTCATTCTTGCCCAAGACTTGATAACCTGTTTTAAGTGTTTGACGTGCTCCTCAAGCATCCGACTATATATAACAATATCATCAAGATAAACCACGACAAACCGATCTAGGAACGGGTGGAGTACCTTGTTCATGAAGGTGCAAAATGTAGTCAAAGCATTAGTTAGGCCGAATGGTATGACGAAGAACTCGTATGATCGATATTGCTTTACGCATGTAGTCTTTAGCTCATCCCCTTTGACAATCCAGACTTGATAGTCACTTGATCAGAGATCAAGCTTAGTGAACCACTGAGCTCCTCCAAGCTAATCAAAAAGATCTGCAATGAATGGGGTCAGTTATTTGTTCTTGACATCGAGCTTGTTTAGCACTAAGTAGTGTATACACATCCGGAGTGACCCATTGTGCTTCTTTTGGCATAGGACCGACGCACCGAACGGAGTCTTGGACAGTCAAATATACCCTGCATCAAGTAGTTTTTTCAGTTGCTTCCTTAGTTCTTCCAATTCGAGGGGTGCCATGCAGTATGGCGCCATGGTAGGCAGTCGAGTGTTAGGCATTAGCTCAATCCAATGATGCAACTCCCTTAGAGGCGGAAGTTTCTTGGCAACTCAAGAGGGATCACGTCCTTAAATGAGTTAAGGATTTGGGTCACCTCCGTCAGGACATCGCTCCCTTCACCATCCTTGTCCTTGGCCTTTAAGGCCACTAGGATGGTCACGTCACCTTTCCTCGCTCCCTTAGTAAGTTGCATTGTCGAGATCATCTTCCAATCACGGTTTGACTCACGATAGACTAGAATCACGCATTGGCATCGTTTATCCAAGATGCATAAACACTTGGCAAATGGCAATATAACGGCATGGATCCTATCTAGGAATTTCAATCAAATGATAAAGTCATAGTCATCGAGTGGAATTACCTCGATAGTCTCTTTACTCTTCTATTGCCCGATTTGAATCTTCACGTCCTTAGTATCACTAATAGTAGGGACCTCCTTGGAGTTCAAAATCTTGAGCCACTCGGCTTTTTTCTCAACCCGAAAATTAAGTTTTTTCGTAGTTTCTTCAGATATAAAGAGATTAGGTGCCCCAATGTTCACGAGCGCACTTATTGTGGTTTCTCTGATTTTTAGATCTGCGAACATAAGTCTCTTAAGCTTCTTTGTCTTCTTTGACTTAATTGTGTTGAGGATCTGCAATAAACCCAATCGCAACTAGCTGCCAATTTGTCCCCCACCACTCGACTCTGCGTGAGCTTTATGAGGGCCTGCCGGTGGTTTGCCTCCATTCTGGTGATTGAATTTTCCCCGATCTCTCCCACCATTTGTCTTGTCCTTCAAATGAGAGTCCGACTTTGATGTAGAAGGTGCCTTATTCTCTACGAGGGATTTGACCATGGTTATGGTCGTTGTCCTCTCACATTAAACCCCTTGAACTCTTGTTTGGTCCACGACTTGAGATCACTTATGAATTGGTAGTATGCCTTCGTCTCATTCATCAAAGGGATTTGAAGTAGCAACTTCGAAAACTGCTTCACGTAGTCGTGCGCCACGCCTTTTTGCTCAAGATGCTTTAGCTTGTCGCGAGCTTCCTCTTCTGCATAAGCGAGATAGTAGTTTCATTGAAACTTTTCGACAAACCTAGCCTAGGTCATGATAAGGTCTCCACACCTATCATCTGACCAAATAACGCTACCACAACAATGCATTATCACTCAAGTATATAGATGCAATGTTTACTCGTGATAGATCGTTGTTGATCCCCATGGCTTAGAGGTACCATTCCATGTGCCATAAGAAGTTGTCCAAATTCTTGGCCATCCGCGAGCCCTTGAACTCCTTAGGTTTGGGTGCATCCATTTGTGAACTGACTTGCCCAATGATCATTCCATCCACGTGTGCTGCTTCCGATTCAGGGTGCTTCCTTTTGAGCTCTGCTATTCCCGTGCGCATCGCCTCCATCAAGGCCTTCAAGGACTCGTCCCAGTGTTGAAGTTCTTCCCTCAGGGTCCCCAACAACTCGGCCCAAAATTCTATGCCGGCTTTGAGCTCATGCATCTCGGCCTCGAGCTCTTCCTTTTTGATGTCCACTCCTTTGATGGTCTGGGTCAGGTCATCGATCGATCCTTTGATTTTGATAATGAACAACTCTATCTTTGTCATCCAATGCTCTAGATCCCCCATAAGAACCCTTGAACTCGAAACAACACGGTTCTTCCTTCTCTTGGTAGCTCCCTTCTCGGCGTTCCTCCCACAATCATCATTAGAACGTGGATCGACCATTACGCTTGGAACAAACTTTCTCTTATACCACTTATTACAAGCTAATCGATCTAGCATTCCCTAATCTGTGTGGCCTTGGAATTTCTCCTAAGCAACCTTACTCACACTTAACTCACAAGGATCTTAGTGAGAAAAACTCTAAAAAGAGAAGTTTTGGATTTGTATTTCATTTATGAATGAGTTGATACAATGTAGGGGTGTATATATATATATAAGTACATGACAAATCATATTCATAGATCTCTCATCGATCTAACGGTAGAGATCATATTTCCCTAACTACCAACTACCGGTATTTACTACATATTCATACATTTAGCATATCACCCGCCTTAAAGAGTATTTTAGAACAGTCAAGAAAACTTTAGGATTTAAGGATACCGGTTAAGGGTCGCTCATTCCAAGGTTTGGTTACGACCGTCGTGGATTGTCCATTTCTTCGGGCCATGACTTATCACTTCATAAACATTATGAATAAATTATATCTAAGTTGTGGCATATGTGGACAATTATGACTTGGACCAGTTCATTTATATAGTTTGTGGGATTTAATCAAGTGAACTTTGTTGACACTTGATTTTTAGTCAACGTGTCAAATATGTAAAAAATTGCAACTTGAGTTTTCGATCGTGATGGAGCCCATTTTTTAGCAAAAAATGTCGTTTTTTATTTCTTTCTTTTATGTTGTTACTTTTAAGCAATTTCCAATTTATTTATGAGAAAATCCAAAAAGTCAAATAATTGACTTTTGAGTTGACTTTTTGGTCAATCATTTATTAAAAGTCAAACCCGGGTCAAAAATTAACTTTTCACCCAAAAAAAAAAAATACCATTTAGCTTGAATATCACTTTTCTTAAATCAATTTTTCAAAATTCAAAGATTCGACTTAAAATTAACATTTTAGAAAAAGTCAACTAAAATGTTGACTAACCTTTGACCAAAAAATCAGAAAAAATAAAAAAATCTTCATAACATTTCTTTTAGTGTCAATTTGGCTTGTATGCCAAAATTTTCACAAAATTCGATGAAGAATCTGGTATTTTGAATCTTTCGGTTTTAGGTTCTAAATTTATCAAAAATAAAATTACTTTTGTTTTAATGACAATTAGATGTAATTCCTTTTATGACATTTGGTTTAGGGATTATTGTAAATTCGCTCATGCATTCAATTTCGCAAATTGCTACATCGAAAAGCGAATTGCCATTTTAAGCCCTAATTAGAGGGTCAAAATCAATTCTTCATAACTTGCAAATAGACAATTATTTTTTACTATTTTCTTAAGATATGTCCAAATCCAAGGTCAATTTTGAAAAATTCATATTAAAGTTTCCTGATTTGAGAAACTTCACCCTCTTGAAAGTAAGAAAATTGAGCCATCGAGCTTCAATCGAAGAAATTTAAGTTGACTCATTCAAGACTAGGGCTCAATTGCATGAATTTAGGTCCAATTTTTATATTAGACCTCGATTCATTTTTGGCATAAGTTTTGGTACTTCGATTTAAAGCTAATTTGAACACATTAGGTGATCTTATACATGGATAATTAGTTAAATATGGCTATTACAACATTAATTGAATTGCAATTTCAATTAATTTGCAATTTTGGCCAATGGATTGCAAAATTGCTCATTTTAGCCCTTAAGGCTCGATCTTAAGTACCCATGGTTTCAGTCTGTTGTTTTTTGTAATAATCACTCAATTAAGTTAATAGAGTGTCCATAAATCACGTTTATGAAGTTTAATTGACTTAATTGAATTGAAATTGGACAATTTCTACTCAAATCGTGCAAGGGATCAAATTGCATAAATTTTCAACCCACAAGGGCCACAAGTGCATGAAGTAGCCAAAATCGGACAAAACCAGCCTAGACAGGTCAAGAAATTGATCAAACTGACGTGAACTGATCTGATTGTTCGATCGGCCGCTGGTGAGGCAAGTCAATTCGGCCCCTTCTGGACTTTCGACAATCAATTTCGGGACCCTCATTGTGCCAATTTCACTTTTATGCCCTCAATTTCCCAAGATTTTGTAGATTGGCCCTCAAATTTTGTGAATTTACAATTTAACTCCTAAGTGCAATTCTCGTATCTAGCTTGGGTTTTCACAAATCGAGCCCATCCAATCAATTGCCCGATACCTCATAATGATTATTAAACTTTTAAAATCATAATTTGGCCGTTGGATTTAGAATTCGACCGTTGGATCGAACTGATGACCGAGATCAATTTATTTAGGAGTGGTATAAATATCATTTTTCCCTCCAAAATGCAGGGGGCTCATTTGTGCATATCATAATCTCTCTCTAAACCAGAATTTTCTCTCTCCTCTCTGCATTTTCCTGTCAACTCTCTCCCTCTCTTCTCTTTATGCAGCCACCATTACTACTAGCTATGCCTCCTTGCCGATGGCCATTTGATTGGCATCATTGCTCAACACCTCCACCAATGTCCTCCTGCTATGGTCGCAAGTCCAGACCATTGCAGGAGTACCTAAAGCCCCACGCTAAGGCCGATCGATCGATTGGACTTCAAGACTAGCGTGAACACCGGTCCGCTTGTTTGCTACTTCACTAGACCAAATCAATGGTCCAATGATCTCCTTAGGCGAATCAACAGCCACTGATCCATTGATCGGCAATCCCTAACCACTTGGTAGTCAGAGTGGGACCGATTAGCCACTAGAATAACTTTGGTGGCCTGATCTTTGATCTAAGCTCAAGGATTGGTCCAATCAGACTACTCTTATCTCTAGATCGAGCCGATAGCCAGGTGATATCCTTTAATGGTCTGACCACTGCCAACATCCTCATCCAAGAATCCTCGACCAGTAAGTAGTCGGGACTTGAAGGATCAATCACTGGATCCTCTCCGATGACCCAATCTCCAACAACGCCCCTCAAATTGGTCCATCTTGGATCGGTTCCACTCATGAATTAAACCGATTGCTCAGTTGACTCGTTGGTGATCCATAGGTGTTTGATCTATCCCTTATAGTCCCGATCGTGTTTTGACAAGGTTGTTTTGTCCGATTACGTCAAAATTGACGAAAATCAAAGCAAAAGGTAATATTCTTGGACTCAAATCCAATGAAGCGAGGTTAGAATAGCTAATTGAGGCTAGGATTCGCATCTAAGACCTTATGAAATGCTTAAATGAGTTGTTAATATGCTAGATTATTGAATTGCTGAGATTGAATGGAGATTGAAGTTGATTTGTGGTTGATTGTGTTGGTAAATATGCATCTCTCGGATCTCTATGACATGTTCGCTATTTAGCCTAAAACGAGGTCTTAGATAGCCTTATTTCGACTTGAGACCTTCTAGACTTAGAAACTGCACTCTAAGACCTTTGAATTGATAGATTGCATGGCTTGAATGACCAACATTTGACTCTCAAAAAACACATTACAATCTACTCAATTTTTGCATATTCTTGGTTCTCTTTAGGTTCTATCTTTAATCGGCCTTAGCATTTTTATTTTTTATTTTTGTCCAGCCTTTTAGAATAGTTTTTTGACGAAGTTGTCTTCATGAAACTTGTTCCTCACTATCTTAAGAAAGTATTGTTCTTTATATGTATATATATATAATTTTTAGACATGTTTCAGTAGGTCAAAACCTCTTAAATCTAAATATGTGTTTGTCTACCCTACACTAATCCAAGGCATAATTAGTCAAAATTAAATACATGATTTGACATTAGGGCCTTCGTGAAAAATTAAATACATGTCGTATGCTTTCTATTGGTGCATGATTTGCATGATTTTGACATCATTTGATATGTCAATCATGTGTGTAAACATACATTGGTACTGCTGCAATTAGGATAATTAGTAATGCGCACCTATTTTGCCATTTTTGTCATCATTAGTATGATTGCAATTAGATTTTGAGTTCTTAACGGAAAACATTTGTCATCATTCATTCTATATGACATATTTTTGTTGGATTTGTGCATATTCTTAAGTGATCAAAATTAGACATGTTTTCAGCTCTTGATATAAGGATTAAAACCTTATCACGTGTATGCCTTTTCATGCTTGTTTAGGTCTCTTAGAGACCAAATTTCATATTAGTGCTTTCTTGATTTTTGAATTACATATTGCAAGCTTCGTGTGCATAGATGGTTTGCAATAGTTGAATGTCATTTTGCAAGTGAAAATAATGTCATAATTGTGCTAGTTACACTTAGAAATTTTCGAATACGTCATTATAAGTCTTAGATTATTTTGTATTGACATTGAATCGTATGGCATTTTCGCATCCGACTTAGGGTTAGATGATTCCCCTAATCACTTGTCACATCCAATTTTAAGTCGTGTATGATCTTCATGCCATTTGTGTCGTGCATGAATAATTTTAGGACTTAATAATGTATGTTTAAGTTCTTTTTTTATGGCTGACATCCACACTTTTACAAACCTCGGTCTTAAAGCACCAAGTTGACCTTGATTGGACCCAAACCCTTCTAGGAAATTATAAACCACACCTAGAGATTTCAAATGCTATTGATTCCATGCAAATTGCTTGTCGTTAGGTACATTTTCCATTTTTCCTAAACTAGACTAGAATTTAAACTTAAGATTAAATTCAGACCCCTGTTTTTGCCCCTGTCTATATAGACTTTTACCATTTTTGTACCAATTTTTTGGTAGGGATTTTGAGGTTGGTCCCTCAATAAATTTTGTTTGTTACCTTGTTGACTATATTGTGGAAAAATTTCATAATTTTTAGACTTTACTTGATAGGATAAATCTTGATTGCAATAACTTGGTACATGCTGTTTGATAAGTTCCGAATGCATTGTTGCTTATTTTCTGATTTTTATAAAATTATGCTCAACTCTTTTAGAAAAAATTTCTTCATGAAAGTTGTTTCATATCATGTTGTACATGTTAAGTAATTTTTTTTTTTTTATAACTAGATCATCAATGGGTATAGCCCAATTTTACTGATTTGTTATACTTGATCTGAAATTTCCTGTTATAAACCTTTGGTTATGATTGCTTCGATAGGCTTTTTAGACTAGTTTGTATATGATATTAAGGCATGTCATCTTCATGAAGATTGTTTCAAATCCTTCGATTTCCATTGTCAAATGATTTTTTTAATGAACGAATTTCCCGAATTACATCGTGAAACTAATTTGGTATATGTGATGTTTCCAAAAGCAAATCTCTTAAACATTTTTCTCAATAATTGATTTGACTTAGGAAAGTCATGGTTTGGACCATATTCAAAAAATATGCAATGCTTGTGAGTGCATTTATGCAAGTTTCGGGTTAGCCTTAGCAATTAAATACGTTATATAGCCTAGATTTTCCTTAGTCTAAAATGTCTTCAACACATTTTCAAACTTCGAATTAACATTGTGAAAGTCACGGTTTGGACCGTATTCAAAATGTTTGCGACACTTGTGAGTGTATTTATACGAGCCCTGGACTGGCCTTAGCAATTGAATATGTTCCGTAGTCGAGATATCACTTTGTCTCAAAAAACCTTTTCGGTGATTTCAAAACCCATTTTTGAAACATCACATCTACCCCCTCATGCATATAATCACATCATTCATTAGAAATGCTTGTATTTATGATTGGCGCATGTGTTAGTAATAAATTACCCGATGGTTCACTCTAATGGTTAATTGATTGGGAAATAAGGTCTAAAAGGCTTACATGTATGTTTAATTCCTACAACGCATATGGATTCTAGATGTATGCTAGGTGCGATACATGATACTGAGGGAAAATCTTGGGAAAACACATAGAATGCCTTATTAGGGACTAACAAGCGTTATTGACCATGCAAAAATACAAATGGTCAATAATGGCTATAAATCATGAAAAATGAATCGGGTAGATGTTTGGAGAGACCTACGCATGAATTGCAAAGGCCGACCTCAATGCTTAAATTTGATCGATTTAAAACCTTGTTTCTTTAGATTATTTGATATTGGCCTTGTGTCGTGATTTTGGTTGTTTTGCCATTGATTCTTTCTATTGTAAGTACCTAGCTATAGTTCTTAGATTAGGTTTAGATTTGGATCCCAAAGTTGAAGAGAACATGAAGATGGTGGAAGGTCGATATTTATTATGACCACACTTTTGCACCCTTCATCCCTGACATATGTCTCGAGTTTCCTTTGTTTGTATAAAAACCTGACGAGTTGTAAGTTCATTTTTTTCCGTCTTTTCATTTTATTACTTTATTTTATCTTTTTTAGGATTGCATGATGAATTTAATGCTTTCATTAATCGTTTACTTACCATTTTGTACTTTCAATTCAATTGATTGATTTCTTTTATTTTTCTTAAAAATACAATGGCATGAAAATGATTACCCATGCATGATCACCTAGCTGAGGATAAATGATCCTGAAAAGATAAAAAGAGATACATGGACTCCTCAGGTAACATGACACTGTTAGATACCGAAAAATGGCGCTAATAGAAATATTAGCGTGACTCAAGTCTTTGACCTTCGATTACGTTCTCTAGCTAACCCCCCAAAAACGAGACTATTGGCGACTCCCGTCTTATTTCTAGGCTGTTTAAAAAAGTAAACTGTATAAATAAACTTGTCATGAGGGGTATGGACCTTTGGAAAAGGTTCACGGTCGTAATTTAGCATACCTAAGATAGTGAAGCCGATAAAAATGAAGTGATGTCATCTTTGGTGGATGTATATCTTGGGAGGGCTATCATGATCGTAAAAATACCATTAAACTCACATTTACGCCTGGTTTCCTTTTGACTTTAGAACCGTCAATCAAGCCAAGACATCAAGATAAGGTCATGACATCTTTCACTGTCACACAGGTACAAGCTTGGGAGAGCTCGCGACTAGGATCAAGTGAACTCATAAGAGGTTTGCCCGGAAGGCGAGGTGATGACACCTCTGTAGATGAGAACCATGAGAGAGTTTTCATGATCAAGTACCTCTAAATCCGACCTTTCTACCCTCCCTTTTCATGAGGGCTGGGTGGTGGAGAGATTAGGTCACAACAAACTCCAATTCCTTACGTGGAAATCCCTTGATGCCCCTCACTAACTGGTCCAATCCTAAAGGATTTTATGAGGTCTTTTGTCTATTTAGTTTGCACTCACATATTACCTATCATGGTTGAGAATTTGGGCCTTTTATTTGTAACTGTTCTTTGAGAAAGGAGAAAAAAAATCATTATCATTTTTGTTTCCTCCTTCATATTTGATAAAGAACATAGACAATCCACTAGAATAGTTCCGGAAAGGGTAATTATTGCTATGAAATTCCTCTTTTAAGCAGTCTATTGATAAAGAATTCAATAAGCACGTTGCACATGCATTAGTTCAACATTCTTAAGCCCTATACATGGGTGTATTTGCAAAGGCATTTCCCAGTAGCGTTGAGCTTGGTAACACAATTTCAAGGGTCTTTGGTGTAGAGTTGAGCTCTGATAATGCTTAAAGCTCAGTACTCGAGCTTTGGGTTTTGACATTTTCTAAATGCTACTTTTAAGGGGCTTAATGGAATTTTTATCTTTTCCATCTTGTCCTTATTAGTAGATCAGTATTCAAAGCGCCCCCCCGCGACGGAGAAGAGGGGAAGTGGGTCGTGTGCGCAACGAGATAGGGGTAATGAATGAGGGGATGTCGGGATGGTGGTGTGGCTGGTGGTGGGAGGCGAGGGTGCTGGTATTGATTTTTGGGGGTTGGGGTTTAGGAGAGAATTTGATTTGGAGCAAGCCAAGCTCGTAATGTCAAAGTTGCTTTTCAAAGTGTACTTTATATTGATTGCCAAATAATATATGTACTCAATAAAAAAAATCCTTGGAATCAAAAGTCCTTTGTCTAGGTGCAAAGTCATCATTTCAAAACTCTCTCAATCACAAATGTATCTTGATATAGTGAATAAGGGGAATCGATAAGACATCAGGTCGCCATAATCAAACCTAGTAGTGAAATTTGAAAAGAGAAAGACTTTACAACGGCAAAACTTTCTTTGGTTGATGCATGAAGTGGCCCAATAAGCGTTCCCTTGGGTATTTGCACGTCCCACGTTGAATTTCCTATTCCTCATCCTCCATTTCGGGAAAAGCCCTTGACTAACGTCACTTAACTTATAAATCAAGCATTCACATGGAATGGGTCTTGAAAGACCTATATTTGTTTAGACTTCAATGAAAGCAAGTTCCCATCAAAATCTATAAACATTAATCAAAATTCAGAAAAACGCAAAACATTTGCATGCGAATCTTCGTAGTAACATCCGAATGTTGTGAAAGCCATGGGAGTTTCGGATTTTAGAAAAGTCGATAGGCATATGAATTCTATATTGAGGAAAAAGTAGAAATCAATCAAATGGGCCTTAATGTTTTCACACAAATACTAAAACTCTGCCTTTTTTGTCATGTCTTGAGCTTGGTAACACAATCTCAAAGGTCTTTGAGGTAAAGTTGAGCTTTGACAATGCTTAATGTTCCTGTTTTACCCCCTCACTCTTTTTTTTTTAAACTTTTCTTGTGCTAGAGATGGAGAAGAGCGGAAGGGGGCCGTGCGCGTGACGAGAGAGCGGCAGCAAAGGAGGGGAGGTTGGCATTGGTGGTGCGGCTGCTGGTGGGATGCGAGGGGGTGGTGGTATTGAACTTTGGGGTTGGGGTTTGGGAGAGAAGGTGAGCCGGAGCTGGCGAGGCTCATGACGTCAAAGTTGCTTTCCGAAGCCTACTTTATATTTATTACCAAATAATATATGATGCATGGGAAGAAGAAAATCCTTGAAGTCAAAGTCCTTTAAGGGGACTGCGGTTTCGTTTACTTCAATGAAACGAAACCGCAGTCCCCTTTTTCGAGATCACCGGAAATACACCAGATCCCGGGGAAGAAGGAGCCACGGTGCCAAGACCGAACGCAACAACACTAGATCTTGCACGAAACAGAGGAACAATCGAGCACCGAAGCGCCATCTCCTGCATCTGTCGAGACCATCGTGGCTGCCTGGTGGATGGATTCAAAGACGATCTTAGCGGCCTCAGCTGAACAAGCGGAAGCAGTAGCACTGCTGGAAACCCTAGACTTCCTCTCAAACTACCCGAACAAAGATAAAGACTTTGAAGTACACTCTGACTCACTAACGCTCGTGCAAGCAGTTGAAGAGGAAACAGCACCAAACTGGGAAGTGGCAGGGTTGGTGGACCGGATACGAGAGAAAAAGAGGAACCTACCGGGCCTGACTTTGGCCCACTGCAGTAGAGATGCCAATAGGCCCGCTGATTGGCTTGCAAGGGCCCAACGACAGCATTACCTACCTCCAAACTAGGTGAGCTACCCTCCGATCGGTTTAATCGATTTACTTAGCGCTGATGCTATTAATGTAATTTCCCCGAACTTATCCAAGTAAATGAAGAGAACAAGCATTTTCGACCAAAAAAAAAAAAAGAGTCCTTTATTGGATGCGAAGTCATTCTTTCAAAACTTTTTCAAACACAAATGCATCCTGAAGTATGTGAATAAAGGGAATCGAGGAGATTTCACTTTTCAGGCCGCCATCATCAAACTTCATTGTGAAATTCGAAAAGAAAGATGAGAGACTTTACAACGGCAAAACTTTCCTTTGTTGATGTATGGAGAGGCACAACAAACGGTCCATTTGGTATTTGCATGTCCCATGTTGAATTTCCTTTTCCTCATCCTCCATTTAGGGAAAAAGCATCTGACTAACATCACTTAACTTATAAATCAAGTATTTCGCATGAAATGGAGACCTATTTGTCTCGACTTAAGCCAAAGCAAATTCTAGTTGAAATTTATAGACATTAAATTAAGAAAAAACACGAATCCTTCACATGCGTATCCACATAATATTAGTAACATCCAAATGTTGTGAAAGTGACGGGAGTTTTAAATTTGAAAAAAGTTAATGTGCATATGAATCCTAAATTAAGTAAAAGTGAAATTCAATTGAAACGGATTTTAATGTTTTCACATATATACTAAAACTCTGCCTTTTTTTTTGTTTTTTTATCATGTCTTGTTGCATTTTCTAAGTATTCCATAAAATATTTGCTTCTATAACGGGATTGCTATTACTAATGCTTGCTTTCGAACTTCCTTTCGTATCTTCGACTGGGACTGTTGAGGGCATTTGATCTTTAAATGAAGCTACGCTTTTCACATATATACTAAAACTATGCCTTTTTTATCATGTCTTGTTGCATTTTCTAAGTATTCCACAAAACATTTGCTTCTATAACAGGATTGCTATTACTAATGCCTGCTTTCGAACTTCCCTTTGGTATCTTCAACTGGGACCGTTCGGGGCATTCGATCTTTAAACGAAGCCACGCTACCTAAAAAAAGTGAGTAGAAATTCTCCATATGAAGCACGCGCGTTCAGGAAATTTCACGCAACGCATATATATTGCCTTCCAACTAAATCGGGACCCCGACACCGACCACCTCAAAAAAAGAAAAAAAGAAAAAAACGAGAAAGTTAGGTTGGCATGCCGACCTTTTCGAAATGACCAAACTAGCCCCGCTCCATCGCCCTTCGCGAAGCTAATGCCGCTGTCAAATCGGTCAATACACAAATAAATTTTATTACTCATTACTCCAATGGGAACGAGGGATTGGTCTCTCTCCTGCGTCGCCCTTTGCCCCTCTCTCTCGTTGGGGCCTTTTCTAGGGTTTCGTCATCTCCATTTCCATCTCTCATTCGAGCTTTTTCTGCTTCGAGGGGAACTCTCTCGACTCTCTCTCTCTCAATTCGTTGGCTTTTCTTACCGTTCAGCGACGGCCAGCTGCGTCTGTTGAAGGGCAGAGGAAGAGAGGGGTAGCGAGAGGGAGGGGGGCCTCGTGATTCCCACCGGACGCCGCTCGCGTTTTGTCCTCTTGCTGGAGCTTCGCTTTCGAGCCCCTCTCGGTCGTCGCGTCTGTTAGAGCTGATCCGTGGTGGTTCCGGAGGGTTGTTGGTTTCTCTCGGGGCTCGACTTTGATTCCGTCGTGCCCGTTAGTCGTCCGCGATTGCCTTGAGGGCCCGGTGAGCCGCTGACGAGGGCAGGTGCGGTCTTTGGGCCTCCTGCTGATAATTCTTTGCTAATTGCGGCGAGTCTGATTTCTCTTGAATAGCTTCTGCTGGTTATCGCCTTGTTGCTCGGTTGCTTTTGTTTTGCTGGAAGAAGCTGTGGTTAGGGTTGAGGGAGATGGGTTTTTTAACATGATGACGATGGAGGGTTTGTTTTTATTGAACTTGTGCCTTTTTTTTTTCTTTTTTTTTTGATTGTTTGTTTGGGACCTGGTTATTGGAGGTGATTTTGCTCACCAGTCTAGTCATTCGCTCTGTTACCAGGTTTATGGGGACCTTGTTGGGCACTGAAGAGGAGACTGCTTACAAGTACCAGTTCCCCGCGAAATAGATGTTGTTCAGATATGATAATACTTGTCAAATCAGCTGTTAATCGTTGGGCTCTTTGCAATAAAGGGGTTCGAGAGAGGCTGTTTTATTTCGAAAGTACATGATGCCATCCTCCTATACTTTGAAACTGAGAACTGCTGTTCAGAATGGTGTCTCAAAATCAAGTATTGGGAAGGATGGTAAGGTGCAAGGGCCAGTGGAAGCTCTAGTCGAGCAAGGGAAGTCTTGGTTTGGGAATTCTAGGTTATTTCATTCTGTGCCCTTTTCAGGAGTTCCAGACCTGCAATTGCTTTTACCTCCGGGCACTGTTGTTGCTGCAAGATCAGACTCGCAGTTAGCTAATCAAAGAAGAAACATCTCTGTTGTTGGAGCTCTGTCTCGCACATTCTCTACTCCTTCAGTGTCTGGCCCTTCATTTCAAGTTTGTGCATATCACGTCAATCGGGCCTTCTCTGAATCAGGCCAGTCTGTGGACAGCTGCAAGTTTCAAGATAAACCAATGGCTGCCTGTGGTTCAAGAGCTGTGTTGAGTGATTACCGTTTAATTTCAGAGCATCCACATCATTCAACTTTTACAAATCATGTCACTGCTCATTATAGCAACAAAAGCTTTGACAGTTGCCAAAGAGTTAGCATGAGTTTAAAAAATAAGGAGCAACCCAGTAAGCATCAGATATATGGGTACTTTGTGTTCAGTGCCTTGAAGGGCAAATACAACTCCGGTCAATACTTTGAGTCAGGGCTCAGAGATCTTTATGCTTCTTCTTGTAGAAGTTTATCTACAGGCACTGCTCCAGATGTCTCCTTTGACAATTTTTCAAGGGACGAACAGCTTGGAAGTCAAACAGTGTCTTCTGAGGGGTATAATTCTATTTTAAAATTCTGCCATTTTGTTATTTATTATGGTTCTTAATCCGTGATTCCTCCTAGCTATGGCATTTCTTCATTTTCTTGGTGTCTTATTTAAATTTCTCCTTACGACAAAATGATGCAAAGGACAGAAGGCTTGTTAAATATTTCTACTTGGCAGCTCATTTGGTTTGTAAAGGATTTGATAGGTTTTTTGGGTTTGTAATTTAAGTAGGTTCTTTCTGACATTGGTTGTTTGCTTTGTCTTTTTAAATGGTTAGCCGTTGAATTAGCATGAGCTCATTGTGCTATAAAACTATTTGCTCCTTCCTCATTATTGGTGGAAGGAATTATTTGGTCCCATGTTAGTTATGTTTCTTTCTATGACATCAGAACAAATCTACCTGGAAAAATGCTGAAGCTACTTTCAGGGTCGTGTTACCTACCCCATCCTGATAAAGAAGAAACTGGTGGAGAGGATGCTCATTTTATCTGTTCTGATGAGCAAGCAATAGGCGTGGCCGATGGTGTTGGTGGCTGGGCAGATTATGGAATAGATGCTGGGCAATATTCTCGAGAGCTTATGTCTAATTCAATAACTGCTATTCAGGATGAGCCCAAGGGCTCTATTGACCCCTTCAGAGTTTTGGAAAAGGCATACTCAAGTACCAAAGCAAAGGGTTCATCCACAGCTTGCATCATTGCTCTCACAGACCAGGTATTGTGCTCTTAGAACACAGATCTTACCATATGATGTATCTGTTCTTGAAAATGATTAGCATTGATACTGTTACATTGGTTTGATATTTCCCTATTTAGATGGCAATGCAAATCGCAGTTGCTTGTGCTTTGATGCATCTACTACTAAATAGTTGGATCGTATCACATGATTCGTTTCAGTGGGCTGCAGTGATTCTGAAATTTTCCTGGGAGAGTGATTCCACTTGTCTGATTGGACACTAGGTCACAGCTCAGGGATTTGAATGAGCACGGAGGGCATTTTTCAGCTGATCTGGCTCATTTGCATAAGATTTTCATATGTCCTGGGTGCTTTGATATAAATTGTATGCATGAGGTTGCTTGATGGAGTTGATTTGTCTGATGCCGACAAATTACTATGCTGGTTACATATTGATCTGCAGTGTGAAAACATGGGTGATTTTAGATGAATCTTTATTTGACTTTGGACTCTTCCACAGAAGAATGATGTTGCTTTGAGTTCTGTTTGTTAGGATGATGTTATGCTCTTTTCAACAATGGTATATTGCTTCTATTTATATGGCAGGGTCTCCATGCTATTAATCTGGGTGACAGTGGTTTCATGGTAGTCCGGGATGGATGCACAATCTTTAGGTCTCCTGTTCAACAGCATGATTTTAATCTTACCTATCAACTGGAGTGTGGAAATAGTGGTGATTTGCCCAGTTCTGGTCAGGTCAGTAAAGGCATAAGTTCTGTTGTGTCTTATTTTCCTAGATACTCATTGCTCAGCTATTTACTTGGCTGGAGTTAATTCTGCTTTTTGTTGTTATTATTTTACTGTTTGCGGTCTTTTGCCCTGCGATTATCTGGTTTGAGATGGTACCAAAAATAGCTATTAATTTGGAATTTGTTGTACAAGTCGATATATCAGAGATTATCAAATAACTAAACATGGATTATGCATGCTTATGATTCACCATAATGCAACTGTTGGTTCAATATTCCAGCTATCTTAATGGCCTTCTCTTGACGCAGGTATTCACAATTCCTGTTGCACCGGGGGATGTTGTGATTGCTGGTACTGATGGACTATTTGATAACCTCTACAACAATGAGATTACTGCTGTAGTTGTTCATGCGACAAGGGCTGGTCTAGGGCCACAAGTCACGGCTCAGAAGATAGCAGCATTGGCACGCCAAAGAGCGCAGGATAGGGATCGACAGACTCCATTCTCTACTGCTGCGCAAGATGCTGGTTTTCGCTATTATGGTGGCAAGCTTGATGACATCACTGTTGTTGTTTCCTACATAACTGGTTCTAGAGATGTAAGTTCTGTTCCTTTCCATACTTCATGCATTTTCTGTTTCATTATATTGTTCATTATGTTCCAACTTTAAAAAAGAACTCCATGCATTTTCTTTTTCATATATGGAGATTAGAACTATAATAATTGATTGCTCTTCTGCTTGTATATGTAGGAAAAACAATCATCAGCTTAAGATGGTACTCCTTATGCAAAATATGGGGTCATCACACGAGACAGCTCAATTTTGGTACTTGGTTCTCCCAGGTTATTTTCGGGGCTCGAGCTGACATGAAATATCATGAGCTAGAAAGCGTTTCTATGCCCCATATAGCCATTTATTGGTTGTCTGAGCAGCTCCTGTAAATATTGTTTGGTCTGCTATGTCCATGCTCTAATCATGCGATGAGGGAACACCTGTGACTTTGCAAAAATTGCATGAATTTCTAATGGATGAGATGAGATTACAGTGGGCTAGTATGTCACCCTGTCATGCCCCCTTGCTTTTTTTCCTCCCTGCTCCTGGGTCCCTGAATATTGGCCGAATCTGACCTTAAAACTTTGTGCAACTAAACCCTAATTGAATGGGATAAAGGCGAATTTGTTAGTGATGCACTTAACTATTTAATGATATATGTTTGGCTTAGCCTGGTAAGACTGACACTGACTTCTCTTGTGAAGGATGTCGTGGCTGAATTTTACCTATATAATGGGCTAAACTGGTCCTTTTCAACAAAATGTCTTGTCTGCTTAATATCGTTGAAATGCCTAAGTGCCGATAAGGTTCAGTTGGTTTTATTATGCTTCCTTTCCTCTCTTTTTATTTAAGATATGCAGTAAAATTGTCTGTACACTTAATGCTTGGAGAATTTGCGAGTGATGCACATAACTATTTAATAATATGTGTTTGGCTTAGCCTGGTAAGACCGACACTGACTTCTCTTGTGAAGGATGCTGTGGGTGAAATTTACCTATATAATGGGTTAAACTGGTCCTTTTCAACAAAATGTCTTGTCTGCTTAATATTGTTGAAATGCCTAAGTGCCGATAAGGTTTAGTTGGTTTTATTATGCTGTCTTCTCCTCTCTTTTTATTTAAGATACGCAGTAAAATTGTCTGTACACTTAATGCTTGGAAACCATTTTTGTGTTTGATTCCCCTCAGTTTGTAGATTGATGATTTCTTCGTTTAGGATTATAGGTTCAATGAGAGCTTTGGCTACTTTTTGACATTGAGATTCTTGTATATTTGTGTAGCTGTCATACGATAAGGCACTTGCTATTACTGTAATATTCTGTTTGACATATGTAAAGATACCTGGTCGACTTCCCTCACTCCATCAATAATACATTTCACCCAGAATCACTCTAGAGTTGAACTTCCTTCACAAGATCGCGGAGAGAATCACCAACACCATCTGATTGTAATTGAAACAATTTTTTGATTATTGTAGGTAGACATCAACATTATTGTATGTTTTAAGTGTCAATTGTGACATCAGCTGACTTCTTTCGCGAAATGACGTCAATGTTTTGCACAATAAAAAAGGGAGATGAAAGATTATTTGATCTATGTTTTGCATGCAAGCTAGTATTATTGTTTTATCGGGAGATGATGAATGGTCTATGAATCCAACTAGAACGTGCGTATGTAGAAGAGACTTGTCTACTTCTTAAAGAATATCCTGGGACTTACTATTTGTAAGGTTTGAGCGTAGGCGGAGATCGCCCACCCTCAAACCTTAAGGGTTGAATAAGTTGGTGCTTTAAAACTGACCGACTTTATTTTTGATTTCTTAGTCAGTGTTGTGGAGGCAAACATTGTTTAATTCTTTTGTATGGTCGGAATCAGGCACATCCTGACGACCGATTGCAGAAAGGGTGATATTACGTATTACATACACCGATTGAGTACTAATCCGCGCTTATGGAGTTGTCTCTGGAGGATGCTTATCTTTTATGATCAAGGTTTGAAGCAAATGTGACCTCCTTCCGACAACTATAGGTGTTTAATGAGGGTGGCGAACGCGCATGAAATAGAACCCCGTGACCGACAAAAGACGGGGCCTTTTATTTCTTTTGTTATTTACATAAAATGACACAAACTTCAGTTTTTATAATATGACAGTGGGGGTGCGGTATCTCAATGTCCAATATTGACCTTTATTTGAAATGTTTTGGATTTTCCCTTTTTGATAATACAGTGTGTTGTAGAAGATTCCGATTAGCGGTGGTCAATGTTAAACCCGAACCGAAATGGAAGCGCACATGACCCTACCCGAACCGATACCTGAACTGCAAATAACCCAAGGCATCAGGTTGGGTCGGGTTTCAAGTTTTTTTTAAATCTTTTTCGGAACCGCAAATAACAGGGAAGTCAAACGTGTTCATGATAATTAGCGGCTTTCGTCCTCAGGTTTTGATAGTGATCTATGGCTGAATTAAATGTGCTTTGGACGTGTTGTTCCTCTGGTTTTGATACAGTCGCAGAAGCCTACGTGTCATCACCATCAACCTCCGGTTTCACGAAGAACTCAACATAAGCAATTCGATTGGGTTGATGATAACCACCATGTGTTGGCGCATAGTAGAAGTATCTTGCAACGAAATCCAAGTGCTGAACTTTCAAAATTCCACCTCTCCTAATGGTCAACTTGCTTCCGCTGTTGGGCAGCTGACCTATCGGTGGGTGTGGCGCTGGCTCATCTGATTTTGCTGCTCCTCCATCTCCAGCCATTTTCTCTTCTCATTATTCATTGCTTCTAGAAAAAGCCCTGTCCTTAATCAAAACAAAGAAAGAGCCCCACTCAATCAATCAAAGAGAAAGCAACTAGCACAGTACAAATCTAAGCATAAGCTATATCCCAGAGCATACCCAAACACCCCCAAATAGTATGTGCCAGACCCAAAAACACAACACAAGGTTGACAAAACGCAGAGTCCTTGTACTGGTTGAGTAGATTTCTCTGGATATTAAAGCAAAGAGTCCTGAAAAGGAATACAGATGAAGATGAATCTTATTCTTTTAGTCCCAAAAATACTGTTCTAATTTCGTAAAAATGGCAACAAAAATTCAAATCCACATACCACACAATCAACCATACCACATAGTTCAATGCACATGTACTGTTGATAGTGCAAACCAATAAGCAAATCCACCCAGAAAACAAAAAAACTAATCCCAATGTCCAAAGCTCAACAGCCTCAATCCTCCAAAATCCACTTCAGACTCACCAATCATTTTGTAGGAAACAACCCAGAATTTATTGAGCAGAAAAATAAAAGTCAAAATATTCTTCCCATCTCTTTCCTGGCCCATCACATTCCTCCCATTTTCCCCGTGCTTTTTTTTTCCCCTTCCCTCTCTCTCTCTCCAATTGAATGTACTCCAATGGCTACTCTAAAGGACATTGGGGTATCGGCATTCTTGAACTAAGTCAGTTTGCAAGTCTCGATAGTCCACCCACAGAAAGTCGATTCATAACATAGTGGATGAAATACGCCTTCGTCCACGATAGGACAGTGGCAGGACCATTCTCTGGAAAGCCAAGTGAATTGTTCATCAGATAGTTATGTGTCTCACCGGTATGGTTGTACCACTGTTGAACTTGGGACAGAGGGGAAAAGTATTATCATTATGGATTGAGGAATACCTGTAAAGAAAGAGTTTGGATTAGTGCATGTCATGACAGCGAGTGAACACTCTGAAATGTGCATCCCCTCTCCTTAGTTTTTCTTGCTCAGTTTATCCTCTAAGCAATTTCAACGAACACATTATTGTGGCTTGACTTTCCACCTGCCGTTTCCTTGAGATTTTGCCTTCATGTCTGAAATCTAAAGCTGCTTTCCTTTCCCGTAATTAATGAATTTGAAGTTTCTGAGATACTAGCATGAAATCAACCGTGTTTGTGACTACACTACTCATATCATTTAAATGATATTGTAACATAATAATCTATCTTCAGAGTTCATCATTTTACATTGATGTCGAATCGTTCAGGTTCTGGAAAGAGCAAAAGCAGCAGTCAGATGGTTCAAGGGGAGTGTGTGTTTTCTCAGATATGAATCCATATGGTGGGCACCCCAATCCCTTAAAAGAAGGCCAAAACCTCTTCCACAAAGGGCTTCTGGGTGAAGCAATTCTTGCTTTAGAGGCTGAAATTCTGAAAAATCCTGATAATGCTGAAGATTGGAGATCACTTGGCATAGCACATGCAGAGAATGATTGTTAACAGGTTATTCAAGTTAGTGTATCTTAAAGTCAGTGAGTGTGTTCTCATGCTTAGGATTTTCCCTCAGGCACATTATCTGTTCCTTCGTCAAGGGCCTCTTTTTCCCCTGAGTTTGTTGTTCTATTGTTGTCTTCACAAGAAAGCTACCATCTGCTTTTCAAACCACTTGTTGACCCAGTTGTGCCAGTTAATTGAGAGGCGGACAATTAGCTGCTTTAAGAACAAGTACTTCCAAGTGTATAGCTAAGCTTAAAGGTGCGTTTGTTTCACCAATTGTAAAGCCCTTTGGCCCCAAAGCTCTTAGGCAGATGCAAATGTCATTTAGCAAAATCTTTGGGTGCTTTTGGCAGATATAATTGCATCTATAGAGCACTCTAAAGACCTTTAGCTCAAAGTAGATCCGAAGATACTCTGAAATGTTACATTTCCACAATGCAAACAGAATTTTTTTTTCTTAAAATTTTGCCCTCGCTCAACTTTCATAATTCTGGAAATGTCCACAAAAACCCTAACTTTGCCTCAGCCACTTATGAGCGGCTAGTAAGCGGCTGGCATGTCACTAGCATGCAGCCAGTGTGCCACTGGCGAGTTCCACCACCAAATAGTTTGAGATTTTTTATTAAATAAAATTAGCAAAAGTCTTTTATAAAGTATAGCTTTTATAAACGGCATTTACATCAAAGTTACTTTCCAATGTGTTTTATACTTTGACAAGTACCACTTGTATTTCAAAAAACCCATTTAGCTCAAAGGCCTTTGCATTTCCTTAATAACATTTTTCTAAAGTCAAACCAAAGACCTCCTATGTCCATGTAGAATTCATGTGCTATTGTAGGAAACTCCTATGACTATGCAAAAATTGCGTGAATTTTAATGGAGGAGATGAGATTTCGGTGGGACAGGACGTCCCCCTGTTTTTGTGCCCCTTTTCTTTTCTATATTATCAAATGTTATGATTGCTTTGGATTAAGTCTATCATTATTAATGGTTGTGATTGCTTTGGATCTTGGAAACGTTTGCTTGAGAATGGTGATGGTGGTGCCCCTCGGAAGTATGTGCACGGGTGCAAATCAACAGTGAAAAACGAGTGTGCATCGTGTTACCATGGATCAACGCCAAGCATGGCCATACTCAATCATGTTATCTGCTACTGATGTAAAATTTGCTCTCTCGATTTATTGCAGAAGCTTACCAAATGACATTGTTCGTGCTCATGCGAAGGTGTGTCTTTAATTGCTAGTCTTAACCCATCTTCTGCGTTGACCGCTATTTACATCATAAGATCACATTTCCTCGTACAAAAATCAGTGAGTTGATACATATCTGTTCAGATGCATGACTTGAATACCTGAATTTTAATCAATGCCTTTTGTCAGGATCGCTATTTTGATGTGATGACAAATGTAGTAGGTCTCGCAGCGGCCATTCTTGGTGATAAATTCTACTGGTGGATTGACCCTGCTGATGCTTGACCACGTATTTTCATGCAGTTTCGCTCATAGGGCAGTTGGCGCCTCCAGAAGTTTTGAAGAAACTAACTTATTTGGTGATAAGACATCCTCAAGTCAAGCAGATCGACACTGTTTGGGATTACATCTTTGGTTTGCTTTATTCTGTGGAGTCGAGTCCTTAATTATAATCACTTTCTTTTGTCTTGGAGAGCCATGGATAGCTCCACTGAGTTTTGTTGGATGGCCGCAAAACTGATGAGTGCTGGTTTGTCGACTGAATTCATCATACTTGCTATGTTTTAGTGTAGCTTTGTCTGAACTGAGTTGATCTCTGATAGATTGCTTGTTTAGCAAAATGTTGACTCGTTTTGTTCAATTTCTTGCTGACTAAATTGGCTTTTGGATGATTATGATTAATCTTGACCATCCAACATGGCACATCATCAATCAACGTGATGAAAAAATTCAACCAATGGGGGTTTTTCTCAATTATTAAGTATTCAATTTGAGTAGGTCCTTAAACTGCTCAAAGGAGAAACAGGCGGGAGAACCGCCCTGGGATGAGAGTCCCCCGTGCTGTCTCCTGTAAAGGCAAGGTTGGGGCCTTGAAAAAGATTCCCAACCCCATTGCTGGACCGGCCACAATCCCTTTAAGGGACACGGCCAGCACGCCTAATCCTCGTGAAGCCAATCCCCAGGTAACCAATCACGACCACCTCGTCCTTCGGACGAGCACCATCATTTCCTTGAACCTGCCCCAGGATTGGTTACCTAGGGATCGGCTTCACGAGGATCAGGCGTGCTGGCCGTGTCCCTTAAAGGGATTGTGGCCGATCCAGCAATGGGGTTGGGAATCTTTTTCAAGGCCCCAACCTTGCCTTTTACAGAGAGACAGACGGGGACTCTCACCCCAGGGCGGTTCTCCCACATGTTTCTCCTTTTGAAAAAGATTCCCAACCCCATTGTTGGACCAGCCACAATCCCTTTAAGGGACACGACCAACACGCCTGATCCTCGTGAAGCCACCTCGTCCTTTGGACGAGCACCATCATTTCCTTGAACCTGCCCCAGGATTGGTTACCTGGGGATTCACGAGGATTAGGCATGCTGACCGTATCCCTTAAAAGGGATTGTGGCCAATCCAGCAATGGGGTTGGGAATCTTTTTCAAGGCCCCAACCTTGCCTTTACAGGAGACAACACGGGGACTCTCACCCTAGGGCGGTTCTCCCGCCTGTTTCTCCTTTGAGCAGTTTAAGGACCTACTCGTCCGAAGGACAAGGTGAGTGAGGATTTTAAGACAGGCGGGAGAACCGCCCTAGGGTGAGAGTCCCCCGTGCTGTCTCTTGTTGGAGAAACAGGCGGGAGAACCGCCCTGGGGTGAGAGTCTCCCGTGCTGTCTCCTGTAAAGGTAAGGTTGGGGCCTTGAAAAAGATTCACAATCCCATTGCTGGACCGGCCACAATCCCTTTAAGGGACACAGCCAGTACGCCTAATTCTCGTGAAGCCAATCCCCAGGTAACCAATCCTGGGGCAGGGTCAAGGAAATGATGGTGCTTGTCCGAAGGACGGGGTGGCCGGCTAAAAAATGGATCGGCCACAATCCCTTTTAGGGACACGGCCATCATGCTTGATGTGACATCCCGATTTTCCAATTCGATTTTCAATAAATTCAGACGGGCATTTTGTTGGCACGCATATAGTTCTTTTCCTTGAGTCGGTCATTCATGTGAAAACTAGTCTATCGGGTGAAGTCGTTAAGAAATTCTAATGCATCAGACTCGAGAATTTGACCAGAAAGCGATCTTTCGACCGAGCTAATCTATAAGGGTCATTACGGCACAATTGAAAATCGATTAGAGATCGGAGATAGGTCGACTCGACAGAGGCATGTGATCAGGTGTGGGTGATTTCACCAGATCGCACAATTCTTGTCGATCGGCACTGGACCGACTTTTCTGTCGATTGGGTACCATGTGTTCATATTTGAAACCTTGAAATTACCCTGACAACCGAAAGTCGCAAATGTTTCAAAGATGTACATTGTGACTTGAGATGATCAACCACAGGTCAAATGCATGAAAATTTATAAAGGCTACCTGGTAGGTTGGGCCGCGCTAGTATCGTGCAAAAGTGAAATTAACCGTGAGATTGATATCGAATTCTGAAATTAGAAGTCATGGTGTGTCACAAATCTTATTAAGAACATTGGATTAATTAATGGACTTTAATTGGACTCAATTGGAAGAGAATTGATTGGAATTGAAGAAGTTAGTGTACAAGATTTTAGGCCCCGGCGGAAAATGAAATTGGACCCATTGAAGATTGTTGTGGGAGGTTTGGAGATAGTGGAGTATGACACCATATGATGTCACGGTGGTGGGCCATTTTTGTGGATTAAAGAAAAAGAAAAAGAAAAAAAGAAAATGGTCCCATCTCTCTCTCTCTCCCCTCTCCATCTTCTTCTCCTTCTTCGCACGCCCAGCAGGAGAGATCCGGTTGCAGCAGCTCCACGCCGCTCAGCCGCCAGCTCGCTCGTCACCGGAGCTTGTCACCGCCGCGCACCGTCGCCGCTCCGCCTTGGCCGCACGCCCTCCGTCTTCCCCCTTCCTCTCCCGTCGCCTCTCTCCTCCATCTTCATTTTGCGAAGACCAGAAAATGCAGAGAAGAAATCGGAGCAGCCCCTTCGCCCGCTCGCATGCCCGTCGCCAGAGCTCGCCGCCGCCGCCGTCGTCCGCGCGCGAAGCCCGTGCGCCCGCGTGTTACTCCGCCGGCCAGTCATCGCGCGCCGCTCCGCCTTGCTCGCCCGACCTCGAGCTCCATCCCCTCTGTTCAGCCGCCGTTGCCGTCGCTAGGGTCGCCGGGAGTCCCGCCGGAGCCGCCGCCTCGCCCGCCAAGCTGCAGCCGCCGCTTCTCCGCCGTTCCCCGCGCCCGAACCGCCGCCGAACAGCCTCCGTCCAGCCGCAACCAGTAGCTGCAAAAATGGGTTTCTCAGCCCCTTCTTGGCCCGTTTCGGCCGCCTTCCCGAGCCCGAATGCTCGGCCCGCCTTGAGAAAAGTCGATCCTCGCGTCGTCCCCGTCATTTTGGTCCGCTTGGCTCGCTAATCCGGTGAGTTTAGCTCACTAAATCTCGATTAGATGGTTAATAATGTCCTAAGTGTGCTTAGTCTAAGTTAAGTAAGTTTAGGTGATTAGATTAGTTTATTTGGTTGATGATTAGATTAAGATGTTTAATTAAGTTAAAGTATGTTCAGTTTAAAGTTAAGTATGTTTATTTTTAATATAAAGTATTGATGTGACATAATAGGATTTTAATTTTGAATTATTTAATTGCTTCGAAATTCTGGAAATTATAATATTATATTATAATCCGAAATTATTAAAATATTATTATTTTAAAAAAAAAAAAAAAAAAGGAAAAATTATTTGACCCCGGTTGCTCATAATTTCGTGCCGATCGCTTTCTTTGTGTAGTCAGATTTTGAAATTGATGATTGGATATTATAAATTGAGTGTGGATTGTGAAAAATATGGATATTATTATTTAATTAATTCTCGGAATAAATTTAATTATTTAATAAATTCCGAAAAATTATTTTGGGACCCTAAATTCTCGAATATCGTGATGATCGCTGCTGTACATTTAGAATTTGAATTTGATGAATGGATGTGGCAAATTGAGTGTTGATTGTGATAAATAGGGATTTTATTCACAAAAACTAGGGGTGAGCACGGTTCCCGGGTAGAATCGGGAGCAGGAGAACGCACCCGGAGGGTCCGGTTCGGTTCTCGGTTCCAAAGAGACCGGTTCCGGTTCCCCTTTTCTAGGAACCGGCGTTCTCGGTTCCGGTCATATAATTCAAAAAAAAAAAAAAAAAAAAAAAAAACTTCCCCCACAAATTTCCCCCTCTGCGGATTCTTCCCCCTTCCCCTTTCTTTTTCTCTCTCTTTCTTTTCTGCCATTTTCCCTCCTCACGTCACTTCTTGCCCCCCAACTTTTTTTTTCTTCTCTCTCCCTCTCTTCTCTTTCCGGTTCCGGTTCCGAATCGCCTAGGGTTTCCTGGATTGCTCTCTCTCTCTCTCTCTCTAGAATCCTCCGTTTCTTTCTCAACAAGCGCCTCCTCCCGGCGCCGTCTCCGATCTCCTGCTTTCCGGACCTGATCCGCGCGACGCCCTCTGTTCCGCGGCCACTCCGATTCGGAGCTTCGATCGAGCGCTCGTCGCCGTCGATTAGTTCCCGCTCTTCTTCTTCTGATCTCTTTCTTGTTTTTTGTGGCTTGAGAGAGCGAGAGAGAGAGAGGGAAGGGGGAAATGGTGAGGGGGAAGACGCAGATGAAGAGGATAGAGAACGACACGAGCAGGCAGGTGACATTCTCGAAACGCAGGAACGGGTTGCTGAAGAAGGCCTTCGAGCTCTCCGTCCTCTGCGACGCCGAGGTTGCACTCATCATCTTCTCCCCGAGGGGCAAGCTCTACGAGTTCTCGAGCTCGACGAGATGGTAGGTTTTCCTTCGCATTTTTGCTCGTCTTCGCTCGCGACCCACCGCCTCTGCTCAGCGCCAGAAGCCCCGACGCCCCTGCTGCTGGGTCCTCCTCTGCTCCACTGCCGCTGCAACCAGACGCCAGAAGCCACCATTCCTGCCGCGACGCTGCTGCTGCTGTCTCTGACGGCCCCACGCCAGCAGTTGCGACGCCTAACACCGTTGCCCCGAAGACCAGCGACCGACGTCTTTCTTTGGGGCGCTAGAAGCCCCGACGCCCCGCCGCCCGGTCCTCCTCTCTCTCTCCCCGACGCCCCGCAAGTGCATGCTTTGCTTTATTCTTGGTTGTGAATCTTTGGTAGAGCTAAGTTGCGGTGTCGACTTCCTCATTATTGTGAATTATTTAATACTTTTGAGGCTTTATTCCCCTTGTTTTCTCTTGACTAAGTGTGTATCTCCAAGTGTGCCCTCTCTCCTTGTTCTAACCCTCTTTGTGTCGGTTTCCTCATTTGAGTTGACCCTCCGCGGATGATTTCGACTTTTAATATGGTTGCACTTATGCCTTGCTTCTCATGCAAAACTCTGTTTCTGCGATGATAATATATTAAAGGTCTTACTATGGCAAGTATGTTGGTGCCATGCCATTTTCAGGAGCGAAATTGGGTATGATGGATGGAGGCTCGATTTTGTTAGAGGTTTTGGGGTGGCTATGTCAAAGACTACTTGGATGCTAGCGAACCTTACTTTGCTGTTGGTGAGTACTGGGATTCCCTCAGCTATACATATGGAGAAATGGATCACAATCAAGATGCACACAGGCAGAGAATTATCGACTGGATAAACGCTACAAATGGCACAGCTGGAGCATTTGATGTCACCACAAAAGGAATTCTTCATGCCGTAAGCACTATCACTGATGGATAGGCACTTTTTTAGATGTTCTGGAAGCATACACTCTGATTAAGTGCACTGACTCTAGATAGAGGAAATTCATTCGGTGTTTTGTTTTTCTTTTTGGATGAGTATGCATACCATGTCAATTAATTTGTTCGAGATGTACAGCTATTACACTGCTGGACCTGCTGTTATTCAAGTAGTTATGCTCTTGGATGTTGCTGGTGAAGGAGAACTGTAGACTAAAACTCAGGCTCTAACCCTTGAATTATGTACTGATCTACACTTGATGAATCTCACTAATTAGGTTCTTTGAAGGACAGGCTTTTATAGATTACTTGTATGAGCATTAACTGTACCGCTGATTATCTTCAGAAGCAAAAGCTCTTGATTCCTGATTATCTCTTTGTGCTTTCTAACTGAATTAAAGGATTTAACTTGGCAAAAAGTGCCATTACCTCAACCAACAAATTTATAGAATATGTAGAGTTTGTTACCCTTCTTCAAGTTTCAATTATGTGTGCCTGATGTTTCAACAGTCATCCATTAGCTAACATCTGGCATTATTGATAACTGTAATTTTTAATTTGTTAACAGGTTAAGCGTAGCAAAACTTCTTCACGAACTTACAAAAAAGATTTCTATGTTTTAATAAAAAAAAAAGGTTTGAGAAGAAAGATCAGTAACAACCAGCATCTCGACAGTGCTGAAGATTCCGATAATATGCACGTACGTTATAATTCAACTTTGAAAATGAACTAAAAAAAAAAAAGAACCTATTGGAACTGGAACCGACCTTGGAACCCGTGACCAGGGTAGGCTCCGGGTTCTTGGTTCTGACGGGTAGGTTCCGGGTTCCAAATTTTTTGGAACTGTATGCCGAGGTAGGTTCGGGTTCCAGACGGAACCGAACCGGAACCTGGAACCGCTCACCCCTAACAAAAACCCAAGTGTCAGGTTTTAATGCAAAAATTGGATTTTCAATATTATATTAAATAGTGGGGTTTGAAAAAGTGAGATATTGACTTTCTGGTTCGAAATTAGCGTGCCCCCACACACGTGAGTAATTTCTGGAATATTTTTAATATGAAGAAAAATGGCCGGGATCACTATTTTAAGTGGAAGCGTTGAGTGAAATGCAAAATGTCCTGGGGCCGAGTATGATTTGGCTGTGTGATAATTAAGAGGAACCGTCCTGGGCTGTTGAGCTAAACTTACCCCTATATGGGATGCCCACGCGGTGGTTGCGGGTCGCAGTAGATTTTGGGCCCATGCTCCTTCGGGGATGCCGTCGACGTATTGACGAAGCCGCGCTCCAAGGTGGAGAGGCGATGCCTGGCTATATGCTAGTAGATAGCTGAACTGTGAGTAGGCTATGCCCTTGTGTGGTAGTGAATAACAATTGGAATGCATGTTGAGTGTTGTTGATGTGTCGGATTATGGGACGGAATTGTGTGGCATGGAATGGGACGTGTCATAACAATTTAGTCTTATAATCAGGACTCCCGCGGTTGTTGGTTATATGAAAGTGAATGCGTTCCGGTTGTTTAAGTTCCTATTACTATCTGTGATTGAGTGATTTGAATTGTGCTAACCTGCAGGAAGGAACTGAGGCGAGGTAAGTCTTCTGTGTGATGTGGTTAGGCCACCCGGGGTGTTTTTTCTTTCTAATAAGGGTTTAGGGGGTTGAACTTGCTGAGACATTGTCTCATCCCGGTTTGGGGATTACAATTTCAGGTCCCTGGTGGACGGAGTGGCTAAATAGCTTTGGTTGGCCTTGAGGAGTTGCAGAGGTGAAGTCATGAGGATTGGAGAACGTGTCCGACTTGTAGGTCGTAGGACAGTTCATTTTTAAGAGTCGGTCTTTTGTAGACTTTTGGCTGTAGGCTTTCGTTTGTAACTCCGTTGATTTATGTAGTGATTGGTTGTGAATTTGCTTCCTGCTTTTCTATCCCGTATTTCATTGTCAGGGGTTTTATAATACGTTCCGCTTGCGCAATAATAAATAAATGGGGTCGGCGACACTACCTGGGAATGTCGCATTTGCATGACCATGGTGGGATGTTGGCGCGCTCGAGGTTCGAGGCGTGACACCTGATCCTCGTGAAGCCGATCCCCGGTGGTTGTCCTTCAGACGAGCACCATCATTTCCTTGAACCTGCCCCAGGATTGGTTACTTGGGGATCGGCTTCACGAGGATCAGGCGTGCTGGCCGTGTCCCTTAAAGGGATTGTGGCCGGTCCAGCAATGGGGTTGGGAATCTTTTTTAAAGCCCCAACCTTGCCTTTACAGGAGACAACACGGGGGACTCTCACCCCAAGGCGGTTCTCCCGCCTGTTTCTCCTTTGAGCAGTTTAAGGACCTGCTCAGGTCCTCAATTGTTAAGTATTCAATTTGAGCTCATTATAAAGGTAAAAAGCTTGATATTAGAATTTCTGATCACAATAGAGCTCATTTTTCAACCCAAAAATAGCCATTTACTATTTTTCTTGTATTAACATTTCATTTCCCTTTCATTTTCATCTTAATTTCAAAAAGTTAAAACGTTAATTTTTGAGTTGACTTTTCTATCACAACCTAAAGAGATTCAAAGCCATGATGGATCTCTCTCACTGGTAAAGCTCCTCCTCTCTCCTATGGGCAGAGCTTCTCTCTATCCCTTCAACGGGTGATAGTGCAAACAAAACCTTAAAACCATCGTGACCCTCATCCTACTTCTTCTTCCACATGGCTCCTTCTACTCTCTAGGCTTGGAAACAACCCTAACTCCATAGCCAACATTCCCCAGACTCGCATCCTTCCCTCCCCTCCACAATACCATTTCGACCTACCTTCGATCAATACACAACCTAAAAGGTTTTAATCCTTGCTATAGCTCAACTCGCAAACCCATCCCAGCTTGCAAACCCATCTTCACATAGCTCCCTTCAATCTTTCTCCATTTAACCCATCTCCAAAAACCACTGAAACAAACAACAAAACCTTCTTGTCCCTCATATAGCACCTTTTTGCCTATAAGAAGACCAAAAATAGGAAGCTTCACTCCTCTATTCTTAGCCATCTTCTTGTGAACAGTAGAACCAGAAGCAAACCCCACACCTGCAGAAAGGAACAATGGAAGGTGAAATGGAGAATGATTTGCATCTAGCAGCTCTATGCAAAAGTCTAGGCCACTTATGGTCAGATAATGAAGCAATAGAAGCTATAAAGGAAATCCCCCTAGAAAAAAGGAGGGAATGCGACCACACCCTATTTGGTGAGTTATTCTTAAAACCTAACGTCAACTTCCAAGCCTTTATTAATACAATGAAGAATGCATGGAAAATAGAATTAGCAGTTTCCTCCTAAAAGGAACCGGGATTCTTCTCTTTTATTTTTCAATCGGGGGAGGAAAAAGAGAGAGTCATGCAATCGGGACCTTGGTCCTTTGCTAGTAATCTATTAGTCCTTAAACAATGTGAACTAGAAATTCCAGAGCATTGCTACAATAATTCTCAATGTGCTTTTAGGGTGCAAATTGGAGGGATATTGGGTGGATTTTATAAGAAGTGTTTGCTGATTTGGCAAAACAAGTGGGCAAAGTATTGGAAATTCAAGTGGAATCAAAAGGAAATGGACCACACAAAGTCAGGAGGGCGAAGGCGAAAGTGGATTTGTTAGCTTCCTTAAAATCACGTGCTATTCTGGACATAGGAAACAAGAAGTTATGAGTGAAATTCAAATATGAATGCCTTTGGCATTATTGCTACTCATGCAGGAGAATCGGTCATTATGGCACTTATTGTGAAGAAATCCCTTATAAGCATACTAAATGGGCTCAAAACAAAGCAAGAAAATATGGCCCATGGCTTAAGGCGGAAGTGCAAGATCACAATCCTAACTAAGAAGCCTTCTATGGCAAATTAGAATAAAAAATTGATGCTGATGATACAGTTCCCGAAACACCAAACACAGCATCCAAGATGGAAATAGTGGTTAGGAATGAAATTGAGACAAGGGCGGTCCCTATCCACAACAAGAAAACGGCAAAAAAGCTCATGCTTTCAGGAGATAATAGAAGAATTAGCATTAACCCCTGCAAAGAAGACAAACAACGGTAAAAAGATTATGTGCCTTCAACTTTCCAAGCCAATCCTTTCGAAGGAAGGAAATTGCAGCAAGCAAAGTTCGTAGTTGCAGAGGGCAAAAAAACATAAACAAACAGTATAACCTCCCCCTATAAGATGGAGCTTTTGGAGACCCCCATTCAAGTCGTAAAATATGACAATAAGTGGGCTTTGGTGATTACCCCTAATAAGTCACCGGAGACGACATGAGAATTATAAGCTAGAACTATTAGGGGTTGGGCAACCCCCCGATATTCCAGGAGTTGAGAGCCTAGTAGTTCTCGAAAGGCCTAACCTAGTTTTCGTGATGGAAACCAAGAACAAAGAGATGATGGTGGAGGTGTAAGAAGATGCCTCAAGTTCCCAAATTTATTCCTAGAAAATCCAGAAGGAATTGCTCGAGGATTAGCAATTATGTGGAATGGAGAAGTGGAGTTAAAGGTGAGATCCAGCTCTAAAAATATTATTGATTTGAAGTGCAAAGACCCAATTAGTTCCTCCATGCTCTGATGAACTTTGGGGTGAGACTAATATTATGGCAAAAATTGAGGGATTTCCAATCAAATAACCAATTACCATGGATTTACATGGGAGACTTTAACGAAATTTTATATATTTGGGAGAAGGTAGGGAAAAGGGAAGCTAATTACCACTGAATAACAACTTTCCACGAACTTTTGAATGACTGCTCCCTAATGAACATCGATAGCAAAAGGTGTGCTTATACTTACGCAAACAACCGGGAAGGGGAGGCCCTTGTCAAAAAAAAACTAGACAGAGTTCTATGCATCATGGATTGGAGAATTACCTTCCCTAACGCTGAAGTTCAAGCTCTACCAACAGTTGGCTCGGACCACAGCCCTCTTCCCCTTATGTTACAACCTAAAAGTAAGAAAATGAATAGAGAATTTAAGTTTGAAGCATACTAGTTGGAAGATCAAGAATGCGAGGAGATCATAAAGAGAATACAGAATGGGAGTCCATCAATCTACACAAGCTTTTCAGAGAAAGTCCATGAAGTCTCTAAGGAATCAACAACTTGGAGTAAAGATAAGTTCTCCAATGCACCAAGTCGAATTACGGAGCTAAAGAGGAAATTAACGAAGATCACCAATAGAGATTCAGGAAACTTCAGCAAAGAGGAAACCCAAAACATTGTCGACCAAATTGACAAGTTTTGGAAACAAAAGGAAAAATATTAGGGGTTGAGATCTCGCATCAATTGGCTACAATGGGGAGATAGAAACACAAAATTTTTCCATGTAACCATAGTGCAAAGAAGGCAGCGAAATAGGATTATGATGCCAAAAACTGATGAAGAAAACTGGTGCAGGGAACCATCCGCACTCGAGCAACACATAGGGGCCTTTTACTGAACACTTTATAAATCGATGGGTTTGAGGAACTTTCATACTGGTCGTAAATTAGTGTCCCAACCTAGTAAATGAAGAAATAAATGAAAAGCTAATGGCAAACATTACTCTTGAAGAAGTGAAAGAAGTGATTTTCCAATTGGGTTCATTAAAGGCCCTAGGACCTGATGGACTAAATGGACAATTTTATCAGCATTTTTGGGAGTACATCAAGACTGAATGGTTTCAGCTAGTGTAGAATTTTTTTGACATAAGTACGGCAGAAGTATAGCCCAAGTGCCAAAAGTTTGGAAATGTATACGTAAGTACCACTTTCTTTGAAAAGTGAGACACTTGAGTGCCACCTCCGGCAAACCTTACCAGAAATCCTATGTGACAATATTTTATTATTTTTGTTTGTCTACGTGGCTCGCCGGAGAGCTAACTCGACTCTAACTCACCCGAAACAACGCCGTTTCCAAAGTTGACCAAAATAAAAGCTCTGAATCTGCAAAAACGACGTCGTCTCCCAAATTGCCCTAAATCTAAAACCCTAAATTGGCCAAAATCCCTATTGAAGTGCTCGAATCCAAGTCTTGAACCCTAGTTTTGATTTGCCCAAAATTCCATTGTTGAATATTGGAAATGGAGAGCAGGACTTGCAGCAGTGCCTCAAATTCCTCTCACCGAAGCGAATGAGAAGGCCAGAGTTTCTGTTTTTGTGGGTCACCGAGTCCAAGAAGAACATCATGGACTCGAATCAATCCTAGGAGAAGATTTTATGGATGCGCCCGATATAAAGAATGGTCGAAATGCAAATACTTCAAATGGGTCGATGCGAAATTCTCTAACCGAGCCACGGAGGTGATATTGGACCTACTTCATAAAAGACATCAATCTCCATCTATGTTCGTGGACGACTTGGACGATGTTGACTTAATGCAAGCTCAAGCGTCTTCAGCTAAACTTTTCAAGAATGAAGTCTCAATGCAAGCTCAAGCATCTTCAACTAAACCTTTCAAGAATGAAGTTTCAATGATGAAAATTGAACGGAAGTGTTACCAAGCGTTTATTATGGTGTTGTTTTGTTGTCTATTATGCTTTACGATGAAATGTAAAACACTTGAAAATGAGAAAAAGTTTCTCCAACTGCCATAATTAAAAATGAGTGAACAAATGTAATTGTTTTGGATTAAATGTGGGCTTTTTTTCTTTTTAAAAGATGAGAAAAAGTTTGTGTTGTTCTACAAGATCGTTGTGACTTTATTGTTGTTTGTGTTGTTATATGTATTGTGAGTTATTTCTTGTGTTTGTGGGAAGGTTAAGGAAATGGAATGAGTGAATTAGATAATGCTTGTATTATGTTTTTACTTGTTCTTGAATATAAACCAATAATGATAGATGACCACCTGTGGTGGTGGCGTAATAGGTGAGCGCAAGTTCCTTTCAGGAGAGGTCCTGGGTTTGAACCGCCGCGTTATCTGCCTTGCGAGAAAGGAACCCACGACTTACTTGGGATAGCAAGGGTGGTGATGACTCTACTGTTCCTCCAGGGTTTACTCCGCCGCAAAGCGGCGCATAGAGATTCCCTGGGTACAAAAAAAAAACAACCAATAATGATGGATGTGTATTTGGTCAATGTGTTGTGGTGGCTTTTTTACTTGAACCAAATATAAACATAAACCAGCAACAAATATTAGAATTGAATGGAGTTGCTATAAATTAAATTACCATCACCTTCTCTGTTTTGCTACAGACCAGCATATACATAAAACAAACATGAGTGATTACCCAAGTGTCATAAGTTATATTTAGTAATCACTTAAGTGCTAGTCGTGATGAAAAAATAATCACTTAAGTGTTAAGTTATTATTAAAGTGATCACTTAAGTGTCACTCGTAGTTAAAAGTGAACACTTAAGTGCCAAGTTTTTTAGAATGTGATCAGTTAAGTGCCAATTTTTTATTTTTTTTTAGGTTTTCTTTAAAAATCGCGCCAGCCAGCCACCACCACCTCACCACTAGCCACACTAGGCGCTCCAGCCACCACCGTGTTGGTGGTGTTGCTGTACAAGGTACTGGTGCAAGCTGAGCTTTGCACTAGCTTACACCAGTATACATGGTGTAAGATGTACAAATCGCACACTTGCACCAAGTGCAGCATAAGCTCATAACCCCCACCACAAACCCATAATCACTAGGCATCACCAGCCACCACCACTAGCCACACCAACACTCCAGCCACCACATTAGCACTCAAATAACAAACTCATTATCATTAAGCATCACCATCCACTACCACCAGCCACACCAGCACTCCAGCTACCACCACAGACCCAACACCAACAGCAACAAGTAAAAGCAAAATCCATATCTTACAAAAAGCAAAAGAATTTGACAAGCAACAAGATTATTCCATTGATATTGAAATTAAGTCTTACAAACTAAAGAAAAATAAATAAATAACCATCCATAGCAGATTATTATAAATGTTTACAAAACTGACTCCTAAGCTCCACAAATCCTATCACGTCCCATCTCATCAATCAATATGCACAACACCCCAAGTTCATGCTCCTTTTGATGGGCCTTTCACTTAATTCATAATTCTTGCACTCTTTCTAACTGGACGTGCAACTTCTTCTTCAACCTTCTTAGTATCCACTAACTCAGATGGAGTTACAAATGTCCTAGGCTAAATTGATTCAAAAGGAGCCGCAATTGTCCTAGGCTAAATTAAATTAGATGAACCTGCAACTGGGTTCTTGCTCTTCTTTCTTATTGGTGCAGCTGATGTTTTCTTTTTTGTTGGTGCAGCCGTTGACTCTTGAGTTAGGCCTAAGATAAGAACCTATGAACTTCTCTCAAGCTACAAAAAGACAATAAATTGTTAGCAAAAGTCTGCAGCATAAATTAAATTAAATGCAGTTAATAAAACTTACATTCAAAATGACTGTTTCAGTACGCTCATCTGTATAAAGACCATAGCCATATTATCTTAACCTCTTCCCAAGTGCCCATCTTGTTTGAAGAGGGGCATCACTTTCAGAAACTTGTGATTTGTTGGCTTTTTTTCTTGCCAGTGATTTCTTGGGCCCTTCAGCTACAGCCGGGGCTTCTTCGACCAATTCTTCAATTGGGCGTCTTCTAGATGGCCTTTGTATAGCTACCCCTTCACCTAGCCTTCTTCTAGTTGTCCTTCTATGTGGCCCTTCAACTTTAGTGACACCTTTTATTGGGCCTTCTGGTGGTACTTGTGGTGCCCCTTGTAGTAATTCTTCTGGTGGCCCTATGGTGACTCTTGTGGTGACTCTTGTGATGGCTCTTCAGTTGGCAGTTGAGCTCCAACTTGCATTCTTTGAACCTGAGAAAGAGGCAAAAGACACCATAAATATAACATCGAACCATATAATAACATAAAGAAAAATTGAATACAAATTGTTGAATTTACTAGGTATTTATTTCTCTGTTAAAGACACTGAACTGACCGTTTAGCTGCTTGGGCCAATCCTTCAGCTGGTCGTCTTCTACCTTGCCTTTTTCGAACAGGCCGTTCAGTTTCATAACTTACTGGAGTTCTTCTTGTGACCTAACAAAGACATTACATATAAGACCAAATAAGATATTATGTACATATTTATGATAAACCACAAAGCAACATAAACATAAATTTTATTTAATGACTTACTGGGGTTCTAGTTGTCGACTGAATAATAGTCGACTCACTTGGCCCTTCTGTTTGCCTTTCTCCAACTGTCTCTTCACTAGACCCTTCAGCTGGCCTCAACTGTTCTTGTTGCTTCCTCAATTGATAACCTTTAATATTGTGCCATGTTACATGGCAATAAGAGCACGTCATCTTTGCACTTGTCTTGCTCATTCTTTGCTGACCTGAGACATCTCCCTCCGCCATTCTTCGTCTTCGTTTTGGCCTTCCAATTTTCTTCTTTAATGGCAAAAGTTGAGGTGCTTCATGATCCGTGGGCTCCCAAAACTTGCTATTTCTAATTAGCTGCATCATGAACTGGTACGAAGTAAGGTATTTTGATTTTTTGTACCAATCATCGATGTAATCATCTGTATTGTGGCCCTTCAACTGGATAGCATACAAAGAATTCCACTTAATTGTCATGCTCTACATGAACACTTCCTTGTGCCTAGATGGATAACATACTTATTGGAACCCTTCATTATCTCATATCCTTCATCTCCATTCCAAATGGGATGACAATGCCTACTTGCAGCCAAGTTCTCATCCAATTTCTTAGCAATCCTAGGATTACATTATCTAGTCCACTTTGCAACCTTATCTCTTTGTTTCTGCAGTGAGTCATGATCGCAACTCGTATATCTTCAAGCATTGAGATGATTGGTTTGCATCTGTCATATATTATCTTCGAATTAAATACTTCATAAATGTTGTTGTCGATGTTATCGCACTTGAATTCCTCACTGAAAAATGCCATGCACCAATACTTCAGTTGTAGTTGAAATAATGTAGCACAACATTCCTTTATCAACTGAAACAATCCTTTTTTGGCTATCTTAAAGTCAGACATGTTTGTACTCTTTCATAATTGCCAAAATTGCAATTACAGCTTATCCCCTTTGTAGATCTTTGCCCAATTTCCATATATGTGCCTCGCACACATTCGATGTTCAGCATGGGGCAACAACTCGGTTACTGCCTGAACCAATCCCTGCAATAATTCAAAGTAAAAAATGTAAACAAATAACATGTTAATATTACAAAGCAAATTATTGACTAAATTTTTCAAAAAGCAAGCATTACAAATTATTGCCTTTTAATTAAAGCGTTAAAATCACTTTTAATTCATAAATACTCGTATCATTCGAAAAAAAATGATTTCTTTTGCGACCTAAGACTAGCATTAAGGAGGAGCAGAAGGAACCGCCTAGATCGAATTGAATCAGACCGGACCGGACTGATTAGTTGTGAACATCTTAAGGGCACTGTTTTAGTTTCCAATTTCAAAAATGAGAATTGGTGATTTTCAATTCGGTTTCCAGTTTCAAGAGTGGAATCACTCACCTAGACTGCTTGGATCGGATGGACTTTCTTTTCGTAAATTCTTGAAACTTTTCAAAAAAATAAAAACAAAAATAAAACCCCTCAGGACTCTCTCCAAGACCATAGCGACCTGCTCAAATCCATGCACGACTCTTTGGTATCCTACACTTACCATCTTTCATTCTTTCTTTCTTTCTATCTTTCTTTTTTTGTACCTTATGCATAAAAGAATGATCACTGCCCCTCGTAAATGCACTAAAACTGTTACTGATACTAATAAATGAGTACCATTTGGAGTCAAAGGCGTTTGCGGACCGGCTCCATGGCGTCCACACTCCTTCTGTGAGTGTGAGTTCATTTGCCCAATTGCAATGACCACCAAACCAAAGCACCTATTTTTTGTAGAGAAAACTACTCAATTGAAAGAAAAGTGGATTGCATACGGTTCAAAAAAAACTAAACTAAACTAAACACAAAGCCGATTTATTGGCTTACTTAGAAATCAATTTAGTCTGATTCGGTTCATAAGGAGTTTCAATCCAGATCCCGATTCCTAAAAATGAAAGCTGGTCCCGGCTATCCGAACCGCCGTGAAACCGATAACCATAGCACAAAAGAATGCCTCTTTCATTCGAGACAGTGTCGCATAAACTGCATGTGTCGCATCGTCATTTTCGTCCTCCTAAACTTGCGGATTGTTACATGGACCGGCCGGACGGTCCGGACCGGATCTTCGGGCCGAATGTCAAAAGCTCGTCCGGACTGACCGGTCCTCGAGACAAAAACCCCCCCAAAACCCTCGCCTTAGGATCGTCGCATTCCTCTGCAACAGATCTTTGCTCTGTCGATTTTCCAAGTTGTTTCTGCGATTTCGGTGACGAACATCTCGCCGAAAGGTAAAGCATTCGTTACGTTTTTCCTTTCATGACGATCTTGCGGGGAGGATGATGGGATGACATCGAGCAATGGAACAGCAAACGCACTTCTTTAGCGGATTGTCTTTATCTTATAGTCTTCCATTGGGCCCTCTGAATGAAGAAGGTCGCTTCTGTTGTTGCTGCAGATTTGTGAGCTAGTGTTCCGCTCGGAATTAATTGATTGGAAAGCGAGCTGACGGCAGGATTGCCGGAAGGGGAGGGGGATTCGGGCGCAGAAGAGGTCGCGATTTGGGGGGTACGTCTTCCGATACGAATTCACCAGGCAAATGCAATTAGATTGCACAGTCAGGTTTCCTTTGCTTTAGCTTGATGACATTTTATATACATGCGATCTTGGTGGGTTTGGATTTGGCCTCACGGACTGTTCTTGGTTTCTGCATATGATATGTATAAGATTCATGATTAAGCATATAGAGAGAGCCCTGAGAGATGCCATCGGAATTAGGGATGTTGTGCATGTGTCGTCACCTTCAGTCCCCATTCCAAAATCATGGTCCTTGTGGATTCAGTCGAAGCAAAAATCCAGTCGAGCAGGAAGACCCAAGAAGAAAATCTATCATAGAGTCCAGGAACTTGACAAAGTCATGGACTTGCAAAAGAAACCGGCTTTGATCCTACAGCTCAAATCTATCATCCAATCCCAAAAGAACCAATCTCTCCTTCTTAGGGACCTAGAAAAAGAAGTAGGGTTCGTTCAAAAGTGGAACTTTATGGCTGTGATCGAAAGGTACCCTTCAATGTTCTACGTAGGTGGTGGTAATAGATCGCCCCCTTTTGTATCACTCACTGAGAAAGCTGAGAAGATTGCTCGTGGAGAAGCTCAAGCCAGGATATTAATGGAACCCATTTTGGTGAAAAATTTGAGGAAGCTGTTAATGTTGTCCGTGGATTGTCAAATCCCACTTGAGAAGATTGAATTTATTGGGTCTGAACTGGGATTGCCTGATAATTTCAAGGATACTTTAATCCCAAAGTACCCAGAGTTCTTCTCAGTCAAAAATGTCAATGGAAGAGATTGTCTTCGGCTGGAACATTGGGATTCCTCATTAGCTGTTACAGCCCGTGAGGAAAGACTAGCACATGAAGGTTTTTTGGACTCCAATGTAGGTCAAATGAAGGTTAAAATATCCAAAGATGGTAATTATGCAGGTCCCTTTGCATTTAGACTGAGTTATCCTGCTGGTTTTAGACCAAACACAGGTTATCTTATGGCAGTTGAGAGGTGGCAGAGATTGGAATTTCCTTCACCTTACTTGAATGCAAGAAGATTTGAGATGACAGATACTAAAGCTCGAAAAAGGGTGGTGGCTGTGCTTCATGAGCTCCTCAGTTTGACTATGGAGAAAAGGATGACATATTCACAATTGGATGCATTTCACTCAGAGTATCTATTGCCATCTAGGTTGGTGCTTTGTTTGATCAAGCATCAAGGCATCTTTTACCTCACTAATAAGGGTGCTAGGGGCACGGTGTTTCTTAAAGACGCTTATGATGGATCAAATCTAGTAGAGAAGTGTCCTTTGTTATCATTCAATGATGAATTTATGGAACTTTGTGGGCGAAGAAGTACGAGTTTGTGTGTAACAAGATGACTTTGTCAGATGGTGTTAAATGAGAGATATACTTAATCGTTCTTCTGACATTGAGAATGTCATGCTTTAAATAAAGTCAAACATAGTAAAACGTGTGACTACTTTGGCTTTCCTTTCCTCCCTCTCCCAAATGCATTGAGGCTAAACTTGTCTCTAAAACCTCTTACTTAAATCTACCTTGTGAAACTATGCCTTTTCAAGTAAAGACATACTTTTTAAAGATAAGGATTGCGAATGAGGTTATTTATCCAAGTACTATCTCTGTAACAGGTGGCATACTTTGATTGAGCCAATTCTTCCATTTAACAGTTTTATGTCCAACAAAATAGACACAAGTGATTTGATAATTGCTATGTGGCTCGACAAAGTTGGATGGACTGAAGGCAATAGAAAAGAAGCAAAATCAATGTAAAGCTGAGTTTTTTGTTATGTCCAATTAAGTGATAATTACTCGAGTGGTTTCTTGATTTTGTGAGAAGGAAAGTTTTGTAAGCGCTATGCTCAGAGGGACTGATTTGGTTGGTGTAGATCAATCCAACAGTTAAAAGATTATAATTTGTCGGCACTCAGATATCTGGGTGGAAATGGATTTGAACTGGGTTTGTCTGGTGTAGGTCAATTGCACCAGCCAAAACTGGTCAAAATGAGTTAAATGGGTAAATTCAAGTCAAACCAGTTCTGAACCCACCTATTTGCAACTGCCAGTTTATAGACCCATTTTATACATCAGCATTTCTATTATTAGCTGGTGCAGGAGACAGAGAGTGAACCCTTATGGATCGAAGAGAGAATCAATCTCCCCAAGGTGATTTTGCATTTGTTGATTCATCACGTGAAAAGATAATTCTTCTGGTTGTACCAGTTCTTAGTATTTTTTTTTTTTTCACAATAAATTGTAGGTGAGACTGCTCGTATTCTGGTAGAATTCTTAGAGGTTGCCATCACATCCATTGTTTACCTTAAGGGACTCTATCCTTCCGGTAAGGAAATTGTGGTAACTGTTTTTGAATTATGAATGGGCAGAGAAATAGGACTGCCTGGCGAGGCTTGATGAAAGCCACTTTGCTATATTTGGACACTTGTGCTTCATCCTTTTGACCTTCTTACTTTTCTGCCTCACCTACCAATTTGTTACAATTTGCCAATTTTTTTGGAGGTGCCTTTGAGAGGAGGAGATATTTGAATTTGGTAGTCCATAGAGCTCGGCACCCTCAACTGAGGAATTATATCCATATGTCTGTATCAGGGCTTCAACCTTTCATTGAAAAGGTTTGCATGTTTCTTTCTTTTCCTTCTCTAACTTGTATTCCAATCTCCATGTGAATAGAATTGCTTAACGAACACTTGCCAGTGTTTGGAGCCTTTTCTCAAAAATAAGCTCTTTGAATTGGAAAGCAGGGACTGATAGAGAGAATAGCTGTTGTGTTCTTTGACACCGAGAATGTCCCATTGGAGAGATTCATTTTCAAGCTCTCAGTAAACCAGTCATGCGGCTCAATGGTGGAAGATGCTGACCTAGAATTTTCTCTTCGATCATTTTTGATCAAGTTGTCTGTGTCCCAACCCCTGACTAGTGCTCTTTCTCAAGGTAAGTGAATCATGTATCGGATGTAGTTTTTGTCCTGTTGGAGGAACCCTTAAGCTTGCATTGGAATATGTGTGATTACATTTGTTGCATCACCAAGGATGAAAATATGCCTTAGGTGTTGTAACAGTCGAAGCATCTTTTGAGCTCGGCTTCCTTGTTTCTTATGAAGTGTATGTTTCTTGGTTCTTAGTGCTCGTTAGTTGGGGACCGTTCTTCTAAGACCACATTATGGCAGTAGATTGCAGGTGGGAGATTGTAGGTTACTTTCGGATGCTTCCTCAGGCCGATATGGGCAACACTGCTGCATTGTGGATCCCAACGGATACAAAGCTGTGGCAGCAGCCTCCACTTATAACCCCCATCAAGTCAATGAGTAGTGAACCTTTGAATGTTCAGTTATATTTGGAGCATCCAAGTTTATCCAAGACGACGAAGTCCTAGGTTCAACACTCATGACGTTATGCGTAACATGTAAATCAGTTGTCGCTAAGAATTTGACAGCTTCTTTCGATCTGATGGGAATAATATGTTGATAGATTTTGCCAATATATGCATTTTCTCCACCAATTTATTGCTGGGTCCTACTTTTTAGTTCATTTCTGAGTTCTATATATCTGTTATGGAGTCATTTGGTTTCTCAGGTACGATGTCGGGCACAAACTAGGGGCAGCATTCCTTGAGCTCTGCGCAGCCATTGGCACCATAATTATTCTGATCTTTGGGTCCTGGGTCTCCGGGAGCTGAACTTGTTGCCAGTATAGCTCTATGAGTCCCTCCATCTGAGTAAACTAAGCATGGAGGAAGGCCGAGGATTAGATTTTTGCAGCTGCTCAACGTTTTTGATCAAATGCGTTGTGTTTTTTTTCCTTGTCATGTTTTGTATTCAACATCTGTCTTGGGGTCGGTTCACTGTGGGAAGAATCTGATTTACTCCCACCGGAGGGAGTCTGGCAATTCCTTGTCGGAGCAATTTCTCTATTGTTCTTGAAGCGTTTGAATTGGAGCTTAATCTACGAAAGACAGACCAGAGCTTATATTCGTTGAATGGATGATGAACTTGTCCTATATGGCCGAACTAATTCCATAAGGAATGTAGTTAAGAGGAGCTTGTCATTCTGATGTATTTTGGTTTACTGATACATGAGGTGAAGAGGTTATGGCTAACATTATGGGTTTTAATCTTGGTTTTAAGTCTTCGAAGTGTATTTGACTCTTTAAATTTTGGAACATTACTGCAGACCAAAACCCCCATGCATCAAGCACGCTCAACTTCCGAGGAAAATTGTAGTTAAATGTAGAAGTCACCTCCAACATAATGTTTATTCTCTTATATTGTAAAGCAGAACAAGAGAGGCATTAAGACCTATGTAGAAAGTATTTGGTCCACCAATTTTCCTAGTCAAAGTGAAGTAGGTTAATACTAGTTACAACGAGATCGTTTAAAAACTAGGGCTTATTTTTCTTAAAAGCCCAAATTTAGGTCCAATTTTAATTATGCCTTGAACCTTTTTGTTTAAAAAAAAAAATTTACAAACTTTCACGATAATCCCAAATCTACCTCTGTGTGAAAAGATTTCTACTATTTTTTTCAAGGCAAAAGAACATCCAAAGTGCCAAAACTTGGCACAAAGAGATACTTAAGTGCCAAAATTTATGAAAATAACACTTAAATGTCATTTTTTTATGAAAAATTGGACACTAAGTGCCACGTCCGACGAACCCCGCTAAAAATTCTATATAACAATTTTTTTATTAATTTTCTCGTTTACGTGGCTCGCCGGAAGGTTGACTCAGCAAACCACACATAAAAACAGCATCATTTTGGTATAATTCGAATTCTAATATAATAATAATATTTATTTATTTATTTATTTATTTATTTATTAAAAAAAAAAAAAAAAAGAGGAAGAGAAGGGAGGCAGCCAGCGGCTAAGGGCCCTCCGTCGCTAGAAAGGAGAAAGGTGGGGGAGGGTTAGCCAGGGGTTGGCTAGGGTCACCGGCCCCTTGCCAAGGCTCGGTAGCCCCGACCGACCCTCCCCACCTTTCCAGCAACGAACGAAGGGAGGTGGTGGCGACAAGGGTTGAGCCCTCAACCATCGGCGGCCTCCCTCCTCCTCCTCCTCCTCCTCCTCCCCCTTTTTTTAATTATTTAAATTTTAAATTTTAATTTAATTATTATATTAATTATTTATCACGTCAGCATCAAAATGACGCCGTTTTAACACTGTTTAGCTACATCAATTAGCAAAACGACATCGTTTTGCACATAGCTTGCCGGAAAATTGCCACATCAACGTTTTGACCAAATTTTCTCGCTAATGGCACTTAAGTGATCCATTTTACTCCAATTTGAGCACTTAAGTCACTTTCGTAACTTTTAACAAGTGTCCTTCTGTGCCAAGTTTTGGCACGCCAAATGTCCCGATGTCGGTTTTTTCAAAATTATCAACATTAAAGTCAATTAAAGGTTCAATATCGAAACCCACATCTTCACAACCCTTTGCATTTGTACGCAACGATAACAATCATATGATATTGATAATTTTTAAGAAATCAATGGTTATTTTTTGGACATGGGGAAAATTTGGAGTTAGAATGAAAGTTGTTGATTTTTTTTAGACAAATTCAGTGCATAATTCAAATTGGACCTAAAATTGGAGGGTTTTCTTTAGAGAATTAGGGCTAAAAGCTAATGATGATAAAGAGAAAAAAGAGTTAGCATATCTTTCTAATTGCGGATTAAAAAGTCCACAAACCATGTAACTCAAACTGAAAACTCAATGCTAAACTCTCTTGAAAAGAAGTGATGGGCAGTCATTTGTTAGTGGGCTCGCAACACGTGACTAATCAGGACTTATGACCCCACCCGAAAAATTATTTCCCGTAAGGATTCTTATAAAGTCCTTAGAGGGAAAAAAAATTTACATGACAACCATTTTTTTAAAATAATTAAAGTGAAGAGGAGAAAATGACAGAAGTGAGTTTAATTAATTTTATAATCGCCATCAAACCAGCAATATTTGGAAAATTTCAGCCATGTAAATAACTTTCAAACAAACCCATCGTCTATCGAACATCAATCGAGTAATTATATTTTCGCTACTTCATCCAATCTAGATAACTTTTTTCTTCAAAATTCTATGAGTTGGCCTTATCATATTTTTTATTCTTTTTATTGAATGAGATCATTTATCAGACAGCTGGTGGTTAATCTACTGGAGGAGGACCCAACTCAAGAACCCACAAGATGTTCATGAGTTGCCTTTAGAACTTTATGAAGCTGTGTACACGAGAAAGCTCTTGATCTCCTCCACCCTTTTCACGCTTGGACTCATCATTTAAAGACCCCCCGTTGACTTTTGACTGTTCTTCAGAATACAATGCCGGAGAGATGAAATATTAAATACCACAATTCGTGCTGCATCGACGGTCAATAATGGAATGGAGCGATGTGCTACATGCTGTGGAGCATTGTTTTATTCGATTTATCTATTCCTTTTTTACCCAGAAGCATTTTTTAATCCATTTTATTGCAAGTTACGTGACATCTATAAATTCATGTGAACTTTGCATGAACATCATTTTTCTGGATAAAAGATAAGTAAAGTTAACTAATTCAATGATTACCCATCTAGAAACGAATCGACTGAACTAATGTAAATCCTTGAAGAGGGGAATTCGCTCTCTCGACCTACGATTGGCAAGGTGTGTTTAGGCAACGCTTTTAATGTAAAAGCAACTCAAGACATATCTCTCATTATATATACACTAAAACTCTAACTGGGTTTTTTTCCAAATAACATTGTAAAAAATGTGACTTTTTTATTTTTATTCTTTAGAAAATGAATGATATGTTTATAAGCTAGTCAATGTCTATCAAATAACTACCGCTGTCGAATAATTCTTTGTCTTTGGATGGGGGACTTAATCTGTCCCAGTTGGCGCGCTTTGTCAATTTGCGAGTCCAATAATACCCGCAGGCAACATATAAATATTTATTTTTAAAATTCTATTTCTTTTTTTTCTAAATTCTGTTTCTTTCTCGCAAGCTGTAGCAGTTGTATGGACGTGGTATAACTTTTTTTTCCCTTATTTTTTGGGGTCATTTTATGAGATTCCGTACCTCCTCGGAGACGGCATATAATTCCAGAGAGAGAGAGAGAGAGAGAGACTCCGTGATTGAGCGGCGAAGATAGGAAAGGCAAGCGAGAGGGTCCTTGCGGGCTGGTGGTCGCTTGAAGCTCCGAGCTTTGCGTCTTTGCTCTTTCCTTTGTCTTTTCTTTCTCGTTTCCCCCATTTTCTCCACTGTGTTTTGCTTTTCTTTGACCTTGCTGTTGCTGCCCGAAAATGAGAGTGTGTTTCAGGAGCAAGCATTATCTCGCTCAAAGACTGAACTTGGTGGCTTCTGAAGGTGGTCTTCCATCTGGGCTCTAATGGCGGCCTCCTCCTCTAATTCTGTAAGTTTTGTTTCTCTCTCTCTCTCTCTCTCTCTCTCTCTCTCTCTTCTCCTTCTTGCTCTGCCATTTACTCTGCTGTTTTAGTCTCGAGATTTCCTCTTCAGTTTCATGGTGGGTATTTTTTGACCACCTGGAACTTGGCCAACTAAAGAAGAAGAAGGAACAATGATTGATCCGTCCGTTTCTTTTTCGTTTGATCTGTTACTGTTGCTCTGTAATGCAGGTGAGCTTGTTGCGTGTTTTCGTTCCCATTTTGGTTTGTCTCTTGTTCTGTGCCGTTCTGAAGCAGATCTCCGGTCCTTGACCCTTAAGATCTGAAGTCGACCCGTTCGCTTGGTGGGTTCTTGAGCTTGTCGCTGCTGGCTCTGGTGCTGCAATTTTTAGCTCCAGTTCCTTTTCTTATCTCCTCCCGAATTTTCAGAGTTTTTTGGTAAATTGAACTTTTAGACTTGAATGGGAGTCGTCTTTTTCCAACTTCTTTGACGTTTTTCTTTAGCTGATGCAATGAGAATCTCTATTAAGATGATGGAATTCGGCACACATTTTCTGCCTTATACTCTGGATAAAATCCAGAATTAGATACTTATCTAGAATTTCACCTTCACAATGAAGGTTTCATCGCCTTATCTCACCTCTTATTTTCATCACCTTTGCAATGAATAATCTAAGCAGTTTTCTAGTCGATTTCTCAGCTATTCCCTTCAAGTTTGACCTAATTGTGCTAAAAATTCGGTCAAAGCTTGAGCGATACATTTTCTAGAGTGGAGAAGGCTACTTGTCTTTAAATACCGTTTCTTATATTGTTTATTGACCAAAATATTATAAGCCTGCATCTGTTGTCATCTTCATGTTTTGATTTTTTCCCCACGATGTCATGACATGCACGGCACTAATAATTGTTGTTGACTTGTGCCAAAGGGTGGGAATCATGTAGATTTGTTACATTCTTGAAGCTCTCTGAGTTTGATCTGGGGAGGCTTATCTTGCGTTCCTGCTTCAATTTTTTACCATCTAGTCATTTGCTGCTTGCTAAAGAGCTCCCCTATTGGATTGAAACATAGTGCTTGACCTTATTTGGCTGGCTTATATGTAGGGAGACTTGTTTGTGCATTTGATTGTGGTATTATATGTATATATGGAGAATGATTTGCGTACGACTGCAGTGTCACTGCTTATTTGTGACTTCTACATTCTAGGATGTATAATGTGACATTCTACGCCAACATGGGAACAAAAGTTGTTGGAGAGGAGTTGAGTTCCAAAGATCCCTAGAAGCGTTTAGATAGAAGATCAGAGCAAGATTCCTTTTATGTAAGAACTCAGTAAAAGTCGATTGATAAAAATACCATGTAATCGATTCATCTTTTTGCTTATCAAGTGCTGTAATTATGTTTCTCCAATAGTTGTTTTAATCCCTTCATGTTGATGCAGTAACCTCCAAGCTTCAGGATTTTTGACATCATCAGCCTCAAAAGCTAGCATTAGTTACCCCTCTAAATATATTGCTTACTCTTACCAAAAAAAAAAAAGCTAGCATTAGTTGATAAGGCATTGGTCATTTTATGAAATCTTAGTATTAACTTGAAGTGAAAGGGCTGTTGCAGTTAGTTTTTCACATCATTCTTAGATTTGCTAGTCCATGTTCTATCTAGTCTCTTCAGCTCAGTAATTCTTGGAAAATTTGATGATTCCCAATTCCAATGGCTCTTTGATTGTCTTAACACTTAGATAATTCATGATCCCATTCAACAAATGACAATGTCGGTACTCTTATCATTTAGTTGTGTAGCTCCTCTTCTTGAGAAGTAAATATTAGCTGATTTAAGAGCTTTGGAATGCAAAGAATGTAGCTGTCCTTTTTTAGTGCTCAACCAATTCGTTGCCACATTGTCAACCTCCCCCCTCTCTCCACCCTGAAAAAGTAGATGAAATCTTTAATAAATAACATGCAGCATGAATTTCATACAGGTTGCTTATGGTTCTACGTTTGGCCTATTATTCAGGTTGTCCGTGCTCCTTTGACTAAACTTTTGTTTCTTTTGTCGGCCTTTCATACAGGTAGGTAAAACTCCTTGACTGCGATTTTGTTTTTTCACCCAAGATAAGAATGAAACTGGGATCCAAGAAAGCGTGGAAATCAGTGGTTCCCTGTCGTTTGAGAGGCAAATCAGCAACTCGTTTTTGCTTCCTTCCCAAGGCAAAGTCAGTTGAATGTGGTCCAGGCCGTGCACCAGTTTATCTCAATGTGTATGATCTGACCCCAATTAATGGATATGTTTACTGGGCTGGACTTGGCATCTTTCATTCTGGTGTAGAGGGTAAGCCAACCTTATTCAATACAGAATTGATTAAAATTATTACTTCTGGTTGTCCTTTTGGACTTAAAATGGGAGCTTATATGCTAAATAGTAGAAAGGGGAAGGGCATATCTTAGTTTCACAGGTAGAACAAGGTGCAATTCTAACGGAACATGGAACTGCGCTTGATGCTGAGTTGTTTCCATCTAAAATGAATTTAAAAAGACTAAAAGGTTAAAGTTTTGTTGTAGTTTGTTGTAGTTTGTTGTAGTATATGTGGATCTCACCACTCTTCTTCTGACTCTAAAAACTCTTGAAAGTACAATTGCAGGATTTATCTTTATTTTACATTCAGACAAACAATGGGAAAGATGAATCAATTAGGAAGTTAATGCTGTATGGTCTTTCTTGTGAAAATTTTGAACAAACTTCCTATAAACCAATAGCAAGGATACATTAGTGCACTGTCTGAATGAGTTTTAAACATGTTTGGAAACATCAGAGAGCAAAAGGGACAGTCGGATGTATACCTAAACTAATATTGCTGCCTGTGTCCTCAAGGAAGCTACTCAATAGTGGAGAAAGACTTCACGAAATTTATTCCGTCTTTTTTCTATGGATAAGCAATCACTATGCATTGTAATAACTTCAGATATCACTGCAGTTATTACTTCCAAACTAAGTTTAACATTTTGACAATTGCAACTTCTTTACAGTTCATGGTGTAGAATATGCATTTGGAGCCCATGACTATCCAAGCAGTGGCGTATTTGAGGTCGAACCTCGGCAGTGCCCTGGCTTCAAGTTTAGAAAATCGATATTCATTGGGACCACCTCCTTGGACCCTATTCAGGTTAGGGAGTTTATGGAAAACCATGCTGCAAGCTACAATGGTGATTCATATCACTTGATATTTAAGAATTGCAACCACTTCTGCAAGGATGTTTGTTACAAGCTGACGGGGAAACCGATTCCAAAGTGGGTCAATCGACTTGCGACAATAGGTATCCTATTTGAATCTCACTTTTCTACACTGAGTTTCTTCTGCAACATAATACGACCCAAAAGCATGCTTCCAGGGTGATTGAGCTCATGCTGGATTTTTTTTCATTTTCTTTTGCTGCTTTTGTCTTTTTGCACTCTACAAGTACATAAAAAGGAAATAAGTTATGCATGGCCTTCATTTCCCTTTTAATATTTCTCATGAAACCTAGCTGCTCTAGAAATTGGTCATCATGGCCTCGCTTTTATCCTGCCTTTAAAATCATTTTTTGAGCTACTTAAGTTGCAGCTTTTTTCACGTCAAATGTAATAATGCCTTTCTTTTGTAATGCTGCTGCTTTAGTTCAATTTCTCTTCTCCATCTCTGGAGGATTGAGAAGTTATTACCTTTCCAGGTTACTTTCAAGGTATTACTTCTTAAAATTGCAACATTTGCTTATCTTCTGGACTTCTTTCACTCTTTTTATTTATTTATCTTTCATCATGTTAAAGAGGTCATTAAGGGCATTTGTTGAGTAGTCTTAGTTAGGAAGGGGGATTTCTATATCAATTAAAATTATTGACAGAAGATATAGAGCATTTGGAACTGCAAATTTTCGTCATTTGATTACACGACAAGTGCCTAAAAGGCTCTTTCAACAAAATCTCCATAATAATCTGGTTTTGTCCATGGACGGAGGTAGCAGACTGTTTTCTGCTACTCAGTGCAAAATAGTTACAAGCCTTTCGTGTATGTGCATGTGTGTAACTTAAATGAAACATTTGTTTAGTTCAGAGATGAATACATGGTTTAATAATGGTGCGCCATGGTCCTCTCTCTTCCACGAGAAGGACCAGAAGAAGAAAAAGAACTGGTTAGTTCTTGTATATGATAAATGATAGATCCCCAAATATAGGGAAAAGAATATGGTACTCCTTTTATTCCACAATATTCTTCAATTCTTCCCGTTCGTTACTCTCTCAAGTTTTTGAGGATTTCCTCTGTATCTGGTCTATCATAGGTTCTGCCTGCAACTGCTTCCTTCCCGAAACCCTTAAGATCACTGCAGTACATCATGAACCTAACTGCCAACCATGCGAAAGTGAGAAGCGGAGGTTAACAAACAACTTCAGTTGCCTGTCTTCAATATCGATGAGGCAGAAGCAGTTATCTACATCCTCGTTATTCCTTCGTTCTCCCTTGAGAGGCTGTCTACCGCCTTGGGAACTCAAAAGGTCTAACAATGGCTCCTTGAAGGAAAGATGAGAAAATGCCCGGAGTGAAACTACATCACAAGCAATCATGGAGCGCTGGGACATTCAGTTTCAGTTTTGTGTATAAAGCTTAAGCACCATGGCTTCTCACGTTTGCTTATGCTGTGCTGGTTAGAAAAGAAGCTCGTTGCCAATTGCAAGACATGTTTATGAAACCCCTAATTCTCTGCAGAAGGCAAGTATGTGAACTGAGAGAGAGTAATCTGTATACAATTAGGGACTTTATGTATGAGTGGTGTGCTTGTTCCCTAGGTTTTCTGTACCAGCTCTTGAAAAGTATCTGCCAACGGACTCTGTCCGATGGAATGAGAAAGGATTCTGCCCGTTCATCTTGTAATGTGTTTACTCTCTCTTTACCTTCGTGGTTGTTCAATCGTCTTGACTCTCGAATGAAGAAATTCTGCATTTATTATCTCTTTGGAGGTAATTCCTTTTTGAGTGGCCCTTTGACGACGGAAGGTTTCAATATTACTCTGGTTTCCTTACCCTAGATGTCTGTTTTGGTTCTCTTCAAGATGGACGACTTGCAGCATCTGAGAATCCACTTCAATCCTCTCATGGATGCCGTACTGTTCAGAAACATTTACGCATCAAATAAAGCTTGTGATACCCTTTGTGCCTATCTGTTGTGACGATCATTTTTCTCGGGTCATATTCTTTCAAGCATGACATGACACTGTAGTTATCTTAAGTTGTAACGATGAACAGATTAACATCCAAGGTCGCCCGGGAGAATTTACTTCAACTCCATGGAACTTCACTATACACTCATTGATTCTGTATTCTTCTCTTGCGATTGCAACACCAATTGGACTCCTAACTTTTCAACAATCATGATTTCCCACCGAAAGTGAAGTCGTTGGGAGAGTCTTTGGGGCATTAGGTTTACGCACATTGCTGGGTCAGAAAAAAGAAATAACTTAAGATTTCTCCTTCATGACATGATTTTAAACCTGTCCCTGCCATTCGATCTAATCTTGGCAAATGAAATTTACAATCTAGACTATAATAATGGAAAGATGAAAAGTTGGGTAGGCTTGTTGCATTGACAGCGTTGAAGCTACTACTATATGCCATGTCACGCTGCATTGGCCATTACTCTAGTGTCCACGGCAGTGAAATTGCTGAATCTCATGAGAAATCTTCTAAGCCGCCATTTGATGCTTCTCTTAAAAATTTAGTTCGTGCATTTGAGATTCTTTCTTGTCACATGCGAACACGAGTAGCAAAGACTCATCCCACCACACAGTCCACACCTGGTGCATGACAAGTAAAAGCCCCCAACTTGAGGATGGAAATGTCCCGAATAAAAGTTTCAGTGAGATCTAACTAACAGATATATCATCTGAGAGGTCGAGAATTGCAGGCAATCCTGAATATATTTCATATGAGCACCCACTAAAAAGCTTAATGTCGATATGGAATTGTGACTTCCACTACTCCCCAAGTCAAACCTACAGGCAGACTAAACTGCTGTTCCCTTTCCCATGGCTATACAAGAATTACCTCTATGAACAAAAGCATTCAAAGTACAGTTAACTAATCTGACAACATAAAACGAAACTGTGGCCAGATTCAAAAATGCCACACTAGCTACAGAGGAAAAAACTATGGTTTGGAAAATACATTTTGGTCGGGTTCAATGCAAGTATTCTGGTTCTGCACAGGATTTTCACAATGATTTTTAATTTGTTTAAATTAATAATAGAATTGAGTAATGAATACACAGACGGCATATCCAGATTAGCATTGGCAAATCAAACCTGCAGCACAACGAAAGAGAAGCTTCAGCATTACAGATCCATATTGCTGCTCATAAGGTTTTATTTAGGGGCTTTGCATAATTCAAGAGACAGGCCAACGCCACCCACGAAAAAGAAGCATTAGCATCACGACCTCTAATTGCATTTCAAATGTTATTTCAACTTTTCATTAGCAAAATTTACTGTAAGTTACAAGATCAGCTCAACGATTCCCATTTCCTTCAAATGGATAAAATGATAAACTTTGCTTTGGCTGCACCAGCCAGAGCAGATATCACTGTATATTAAACTCAACCGGAACAACAAATCAATTGGGAGCATAGCCATGAAATAATCAGTCTTCTTTCTGACGCAAAACACTAGGCAGGCTATTATTACCATTAAGGGCCGCATGATATACACGCTTCTCAGCGAGGCCAATATCCGATAGAATCAAATGACCCTGCAGGCAAAAACAAACCAATATTTCTAACTCAGAACATGCCTTGCAACCAAAGGATTTGTAGACAGCTTAGTCACAGCTATATGACATCAGCGAAATGTAGGTTTTTCACAGCAAAGGTCTTCATAGTAAAAGATCAAATGATAAATTAAAGCTATGACCAATATCCAACATAAACAAACCACTGACTTTAGACTAGGATATATAGAGGAGTGCAACAGGAACTGCCCGAACCGGCCGGTACCGGACCAGACTGGCCTGTTCTAGGTAGTTCCCAGGGGCACCGGTCCAATTTCCGGTTCCATGAAACTGGTGACGGTCGGGGTCCGTTTCCTAGTTCCAGGGTGGGAACCGGAGCGACCGGATCAACTGGACTGCCCGAACCGAACCGATTTTTGATCCTTTGAGAATGCTTTTTCTTGATTCTATATCCTCTTTTTCACTCCCTTCATTTTTTCAAAGGAAAAAAAGTACACGGTCATTCCACGTTCTCTCTCCCTCTCTCTGACATCATCAATCCATAGTCTCCTCACATCAATTTGTACAGTCTTAATTAGTGACTCTTTGTGCTATACACCAGCATCCTTTTGCAGATTCATGTGAACTGTCATTTTCTAGTCCCGCATCTCTCTTCTAATAACTTTGTTCTATTTATCCCTTTCGTTGGGTTGTTCTCCATTTTCATTCTCTGTTGATCATGGCACCACCAAATGACCCAGCCAAGCCACTATCCACTGTCCTCCAGACCAACGCCCAGCGAAACTCCTTCGACCTCTCCAAAGGCAAGCTCTCAGTCAACAGAGTCCCCATCCTCACCAAAGTCCCCAGCAACCTCTCACTGACCCACTTCTCCTCCACAGGTCGCTCCTCCATGCGCCCCTCCCCTTGCTCCCACCGGGCATCAAGAACGTCTGCAACATCAGTTTCTTCGGCAATGTCCCCATCATCTCCACCCTCCGCCTCCCCCTCACCCAATGGTTTGCCTCCCATCCCAACCCTCTCGTGGCCATCCTCTCCGACTTCTTACCCTCGACTTGGCCAACAAACACGGTCCACCAATTTTGTTGGACCACCCAAGAACCGATCCTCTTGGTCCAGTTCCCAGTTCCTGGGTGGGATCGGATCAAACCGGGAACCCTTCACCCTTAGGAATAAATATAGAGAGAGATCTAATGAAGTGCCTTTTCAGCTTCAACTTTTTTATAATATTCAATGGCTTTTGATCATGTTAGAGGCTTGATCATGTCAGGGGTAAGGCAACTAAAGACAAGACAATTGAAACCACAAGAATGGAATGGGGAGTTGTGGTTGGGGGTGGAGTAGGAATAGTCATTTTAAAGGATCTCTATAGTGCCTTCATGACTTAGAGACACACATACATTGCCTGTGCAGGGGTAGATACTCATGTCTTACAGAACATAAGCAGTAATTTTAGTACAAAGAAGTTAAGGAATAACATTTGAAAGCATCAACATGTCCAAGTTAACACCAACATGCAAATTGCATAGGCCTGTCCTGGCTTACTAGGTTCGCAATTTACAGCAACTGCTCCTTCAGAGGTGCCTTGAGGATGAAATAGGTAATTGGTTGATTTTCTATTCAAAATTTACCTAATCTTCGAGATATCAAATTTCTCTTATTTCCCTCAAAAGATTTTCCTCCTTCCAGAAAAGGAAGAGTTGCAATGTTCTCCTTCACAAAATAAAGTGTAGATGAACTAACATTGGTTTTGAAATATCACATGAGCATAGAATGTGTTCTGCCAATGATGAGGTAACCTAATCCTTACAGCATGTACTTTGTCGGGACCATAAAGAGGCCACTAACAAGCCTCCAAGAAAACACTGACTTCAAGTGCTACACAAAGCTAGAAGGATGGCAGTGCATACCTCTTTAGCCATCAGCTTTCTGACATTATTAGCATACAGTTTTGCATCATCCTTTTCCTGCTCCGAAGGGTGGTAAACAGGCAGATGTGTCACTTCAATATGATTTATGAATTGACAGAGTAGAAAAAGCACATGGCGCGCCTGCAAAAGGAATCTGTGATTACTTATCATTTGGAATAGATAAGTGCAACCCAAGATAAGTATTTCTTGAAAGAAAAGAACAGATAGGTTCTCAGAATTTTAACTTCTGCAAAGAAGTAGACAAGAATACAAGCCCAAAGAAGATAAACATCACTTATATTTATGAGACTACATCATGGATACCAATATAAAGAACAATAACGACAAGGAAAGAAATAACGCAAACTTAGATTCCATTTTTCTGTTTTTGACTTAACAGATTGCTTCGTCAATTTTGCAGCAGTCTGTCCAGTAAATTAGACCTCTTTCTTTCTTTACATTGACCATAAATTCTATGGGTTCTATCCTTAAGTCACCATTTTTTTGGGACAACTTACTAGTTTGAGCATCCTCCCTAGAAAAATGCAAAAACTTCTTTCCAGCAAACCCCAGAGAGATCATCCATTCATTGTAAAACAAATGTAAGGATTCAAAGGTCCTCTCATCATGCCAACTGAAAATGCATGAACAAGCCAATTAGAGTCTAATGCAAAAGGTTCAGAAGAAAACTGAGGATGCTGGCCCAACATTGTGAATGAAAATTCTAACCAACATTTGAAGATTCCTTAACGAATGCCATAGAAAGAATTGATAGCATCTGCCATCTGGATTTTTAAACTTTGTTTAAGGAAGGCAAAGTCATCAACTGACCCCACTTATCGAGTCCCAGGCAGGACTAAATCTCTGATAAGGATATTTTAGGATCACCGGAAGCACAGGAGCTTTTGCCAAAAATGCACCCGTCTTGAAAGGAAGTAGGTATTCCCCATTTGTGGTTGTGCCTTCTGTTGATAGTAGATTGTTACCATTTGATAATTCTCAGAGAACATACAGAAAGAGACAAAAAAGACTATGAGCACCATGGCACAATGGGAGACCATAATGCTTGACATTTTTAACCACGATCAGCAAATATGCACATGATTAAATAATGATAACCTGGAAAAAGCATCATCATTGGAGCATCTTTGTTCTGATGAGCTTCCCTAACTCTTTCAGTGATAACACCTACAACAAAAAAATAAAATAAATAAATAAATGCAAGTATAGGCTGTCAAAAATTTGGTATGGTGAAAAAGGTTGTAGAACCCAGAACAGCTCAAAAATATGAAAGAAACTGCAATGAGAATAGGTGCTCTATCTATCTTATAAATCATTCGGAACATAAAGCAAGAAGAGGAAAGTGCTAAACAATCTAGTTAAATGAAAGAAGTGAAGAAAATGAAACAATCTATACTCAAGAGTAAGTAATAATATGTATCCAGCTCGTGCAACAATTTGGCCATGTCAGCCTAAGGTACGCACCGGAAACACCCTTGAAGTCAGATGACTTGGACTCTCGTTGAACATATACACAGCCAAGGCATTTGCTGACAAAAGCAAGTTATAAAGTGTATCATTTCCTAAGTACATATATCAAGAAAGGTCAACAACTGGCCATGGACAAAGCAATTAGATCAGGAATATAGAAGTCATCATATCTCAAATACTAAAAGAATTGGTGAAAGTTCATAATAAACAATGGTCATAATTAAACAGAAAGATAACCACACATAGGGACTTGGCATTGTTTGGTTTTAAAAAAAACCAGTACTGTTTTAAACTTCAATATAGCCATTTTACAAATCTTTAAAATGAGGACCAACGATCAAAACTAACAGGCAAATCCATAACAAAGATTACGTGATGATCTGAAAGAGTCAACTTTCATCTTTGGCTAGAAATAAAATCATGGAACAATAAAAACACGTGAACAGACAATTTCAGGATGCTTACAGAAAAGTGTACCAACCTGATGAGACCAACTAGAGGAAGTTTAGCCACTGATCTCTTCAGCCATTACAGAAAAGGGAAGAGATTGTCAGCAATGATAGAACAAGGTACAACAGAAGATAAGGCACCAAAGTAATCATGACCTAAGCGGCAGAAACAGCACATTCTCTCACATGAAAAGCTAACAAACCTTGGCAACAAAGCTTGGGAAGGAAGAAGACATGTGGTACAAGATATCAACGTAAGACACATGATTGGATACGATTGCCCCAGGTCTTTCGTGCTCTTCCTGTCGTTTCCCGCCATCATGCTAATGATTTTGGAGAGAAGTAGAAAGGATTGGAGTCATTCCGAGGCAACAGAGGAACAAAGGAAATTCGCAAAACCCAAAACGCAATATCAATCATATACCACAACGAAATCAGTTGAATTGACTAGAACAACAGGCCGTGGTTTCACAACCAAGTTCGATTAGCAAGGCACATGTTGAATGAGAGTACATAACAAACATCCGATTCATAGGTTTAATTGATTCCATACCAAAAGTTGATGAGAACAGATACCGAATTGACAAAACTCATTTCAATTAACAGGTTCGAAAAGCCACAGTGACCACTATCAAAGACCACTCCTAAAGCAGACGCAATGAAATCACTCCTCATCACTCCTTATCAACCAAACACCAATAGCTTCGAACTAAAACTCAAAAAACGGGGTAAAGAGAGGTACTTCGGGACCGCAGGAAGCACCGCGAGATGTCTCGTTGATCCAATAAAACCCCATCACAAAGAGCATGGCTCGAGACAGCACCCTCCCGCACGCGACGATCACCTTCCTCCTCCACCCTCCCATGTGCGCGTAGTCCTCCTGCTCGCCCTCCTCCTCCCGGTTCGGCTTCTTGAGCAGCGTGCAGCCCCTGCAGATCAGGTAGTACGCCACCAGTATCGCCAGCGCGGCGACCACGCGCACGGGCACGAGCGTGGCCATCGCGACGCCGAGGAGCAGCTTCTCCCTCAGCGGGAGCTCGCCGCGGCCCATGCTTCCGTAGGCGTCGCGGCGGACGTACGCGGCGAACCGCTTCTCGAGCTCGGCCAGGTTCTCCGGCGTGATCGCCGAGGCCTCGGCGTCCGGCTCCGGCTTGAGGAGGGGGCGGTCGTCCTTGTCGGCGGGGGCGGGGGTTGGGGCGGGGGCGGGGGCGGGGGCTGGGTGGCGGGAGAGAGGTCTTTGAGCTCGGTTTCCATGGCGGAGCGGGGAGATTCCGCTGATGCGGGGTGGGCGTGGGCGTGGGCGTGGGCGGGGGCGCGTTTCAATGGAATCGGAGCGGCGCCGGCAGCGGCGGTGGTGGTTGCATTGCGGATGAGGAAGGGCGGAGTGCTCGTAGATCTGGGAAAGCTAGTGGCGTCATGGGTTTTTTTTAGCGTCTGGGTTTGGCTTTGCGTTTGCGTTTTGTTCGTTGGCGTGAGATTTCTTCTTCTTTTTTTTCTTTTTTTCTTTTCTTTTTTGGCTTTTTAATATTGCGCCCGCCAGGTGATGTGTTCGGATTCGATGCCGGTACGCGCGACGAGGATCGATTGGGGGAGCTCGGATCGTAGACCTTTGATTGGGCCACGTGTCATATCAGGTAGCCGCTTTCCCCCATTTTTTTCCCATGTTATACTTCATTTTAAATACTGCGATTTGCAGATAATGATCATGCGAGAGCAGTTCGTAATATTGAAAACTGAAAGATTTTCTTAATCAATTGCTTAAAAAGTGCAGCATTAATTAATAACACCTTTTTTTGGGGGGAGGGGGGTTCGAATACTTTTTGAATTATTGATTTGTGGGGTAGATTAGTCCTGAGCATGACTTTAAAAGGTTCCACCCTGAATCGGATATTCCGGGTGACTTCCTCCTGGCCCATTTACGGAAAATGAGGGGTAGTAGTATGGGATAATGTCCCCAGATGCCGTAAAACCCCGAAAGGGGTAGGGACCCACTCTTGATCCCCGTGAAGCCTTCCCCAGGGTTACCTGGGCGCGGTTCAGGGAAATGACAGAGCTTCTCCTAGAAACAGGAGAAGAACTTTTTGAATTATTGATTTGTGGGGTAGATATTTTCGATTTTTGATGGTTGCATTTTCAGATTTTTCAGAACTCCCGTATGTTGCATTTTTTAAAGCCAAAATCACACATATCACCAAAGCAACAAGATTCGAGATGCATATAAAATAGTAATGTTGTAAATCACTAAATAGACACAAATTGAATGGTGATGGCTTAAAGTTTTCAATGCTACGCCAATCTTTTTAACCATTTTCATACATCTCCCTAATTAGCATCGGAATTAGCATTATATATGATTGGAATCGAAAATGGGTATAGACGACAGTAACCCCCACTAGAATTCTATTAAAAGTCTTAAAATAACTCAAGAATGATGTAAGAGGAAGAAGAAGCGAAGCTACCTTTCTCCCTCTCTTTAATTTCCTGATATGATGATGTGCACAATTGAGACATTATGCCAATATTTTCGTAAGAGGATTTTGGTCACGCTAGTTTAAATTGAATTTAAAAAAAAAAAAAATCGCAAAGCGTCTAAATTATTCCCATCCCTTCATGTTAGTCGCGGGATAACGGATATTCGGGAATCAAAGATAAAAAGGAAGTAATCGACTTCCCCCGGAGTAGTGGGGTTGGGACCCACCGATATTGACTTCCGGTTAATCAAACTTCGCTTTTTTCGTTATCTCCCCGCAGCCAAAACAGCTCTTATCTATTTTCTTTCTTTCTTTCTTTCTTTCTTTCTTTCTTTCTTCTTCTTTTTTTTTTTTTTTTATTTGGCTTTTCTATAATGGCCTTTTTCTGTTTCAGAAGACTTGTAAAATACAGACATAGCCCATAGGTGCATGATTTTCCAAAAAAAAAAAGAAACTTTCGTATCTCGCACATTTACTGAATTTATGCAAAAATGCTCGTTCTTTGGGTATAGAACGTGCTGTGCACGTATAAAACACACGGCGTATTGTACTCACGCAAAAATACTTAAATTATTTTTTGCTTATATCTTTTTGGTTACTCAATTCATGATGTAACATGTTGATTAATATATATATATACACTCGTACTCCTATAAATTGGTGTTATATCCTTTTAATTTATCATTAGATGTCGGAAATATTAACAAGACTCAATTGTTTAGCCGCAATAATTTTATACAAGTTTGCAATTGAAATAGGTTTATTTTTATGTGCGGGTTTTATTCACCCATAATACAACTAACGAAAACCCACAGCCAACATATTTAAATTTTATATTAGGATTGATACCACGGAAAACTCTAAATTGATATATATTTATGACAAATCAAAAAGCCAAAATTAGTTTATTTATGAAAAAATTATTATATGTTACTTTCCGTATACCAATCAACTACCATGTCTCTTCTAACTCGACAATTTGATAGTAAAATTTAATAAAAATTAATGAAGAGCAAATTTTTCACGTATATTAATTTGTAATTTTTTATAGTTGAAATAAATTTATTATAGATATACCAATTTAAGAATTTTCGCGATATTAACTATTCATTATAATACATTTTCAAGGAAAATATTAACGTACACCCGTTCGTGTCACGTACCTTTTAAACTTAAATCCTTGTGCCACTAACGGAAGTTTTAGAAGATAATCTCAGCATTTCGATGTCACTATTCAAAGTTAAATTTGATACTTTTTTGCTTACTATGACCGATAGCAATAGACAAATTAACGAAAAGGACTTTTATATTTCACCAAAGAATTTAATACAAGGAATGGCAGTCTTTTTATATGGACTCCAAAGTAATATGGAAACACACTTATATATTTATATATAAAAGGTATACACAATGTTCCAAATATTTGCAAGATTTGATAAATTGTGAAAAATATCAAATTAAATAGGGTTAATACTACGAATTACCTAGAATTGGTACCTTCATGGCAAACTTACCCCAAATTAATATTTTGACCGCTATGAATCCATTTGGCAATGCCTCTATTTCGGAGAATAATTTCTTTTCAGAAATAGTCTTTTTCTATTTTTATTCCTCAAAACAATTTTTTAGTTAAAAAAACACATTTAGTAATTACACAAAATTTCTATTTTCGAAATAGAAAAAGAATAGGAATGTATTTGATGAGATTCACGAAATTTTGTGTAATGTAGAATTTTTTTAAATTTTTTTCTCATTCTTCCTTACCTCCGCCAACGACAGTCGCCATCAATCACTGGCTGCCGGTCGTTGCCGATCGCCGCCACTCACTATCAACCCTCACCGCCAATGATTGCCAACAGCAATTGGCAATGGCGACGAGTGGCGATGATGACAGGCGGCGAGCAGCGGCAGAGGGAGATGGCGGCCGACAAAGAAGAAGAAAAGAAGAAAAAGAAAAAAGATAGAGAGAAAATAACTTGTTTCTAGAAATTGTTCTGGAAATAAGAAGTTATTTTTATACTTCTTATTTTTATTCCAAATCTATTTCCACCACTTTTCTATTATGAGGAATAAAAAAATTAATTGATTTCTTCTTTTTTATTTTATTTCGAGGAAAAGAACAAAAATTGAGAAAAACATAAACATTACCATGTATGGCATAAAAACCTTTTTTATTTTATTTTGTTAGATTGGATTAATATTACGAAAAAAAAAAATTGAGAAAAACATAAACATTACCATGTATGGCATAAAAACCTCAAAACGAATACATTTATGATGAATTTATACTCCATTAATTTCTGTTAGATTGGATTAATATTACGAGAAAAAATAAATTGGTAAAACATTAAATCGATAGACTCTCACTAGCTAGGTGGGTCTATAAAATCAACGAGCATTAGTAGGTGGTTCCCGAATACAGGGTGGGATATTGTCCACCCTAAAACCGATTGCCCCCAGTTAAGAGTAGGGCCATCAAATAGGTAGATTGGGTTGACAATAGTTCAACACAAATCGACTCATATAATTCGTTTTGGTCATTTACATGCAATACCAATTTATTGCCCCATACTTGACTCAACTCACATCACCAAAACACATAAATATGATGTGCTCGTTTCGCGGAAAATGAGTAAAATAATTGCCGATATCTCCTACAAAAATAAATTAATAGAAATTTTTTTGATCGCCCGCAAAAAAAGCTGGGATAAATTATTTTATCGATGATGAAAATATTTTTCATTAACTAATTTTCTAAACAATATAATCAATCATTTTCAAAAAATATTTTTTAGATCACTCATTTTTTGCAAAATGAACACATGCTTAAATCAGTGGCCCCATAACGTAAGACTCAACTTATGATGGGCACTGATATTCGAAAAGCCGCTTACCTAACTTTGTCTAATCTCGAGGAGACCATCTCTGAGAAAGTGCTAATTCGTGATCTTCCTTTTCCAATCGTGATGCTCTAGATGGGAAGGCGAACTGTAAAGAGTCAATAGATCTGTATAGCCCAATACTAGGCAACTAACCCCTGTTGCAATCGATGTCAGAGTCGATCTCGAACCTGGTAAATGATCCTAATGGCAGCAGTGATCTCTATCAGGTGAGTCAACTTCGAACTTGTTACTACGTCAGCTCGATTATAGCCCTGGTTGAGATCCTAGTATTGATTGATTTTTACTTTGGCCAAATACCAAACGAGGGCTGAAACCTGTGCCATGGTCCTAGGTAACGCATATCATATCCTATCATCTCCCCTTTCAGACGAATCCCATAACACTGACCTCAAGACAATCTATCCAGCTATCACTGACATATGACACTAAGCAATTTTAGTTAAACCTGGAAGCCAAGCACTGCATAGAAGAAATCAGATGATATCAATATGACGATACAATCAAAAGCCAAGAAAAGAATGAACAGCGAGTCAATGAAGGGGCGGTGCATAGCTTGCGGAAGAGTACTCAAGATCCAGAGCACCAAGTTACAGATAATAGACAGTGTTGCAAATGACTCAAAACCAGCTTCTTTCTGCAAGTCCATATAATCTACAGCCCACAGAAACATTATTTGAAGACCGCTGGTTTTGATAATCTGCCAAGTTCCTTCCTACAGAGAGATCTACCCACTGCCTACAGAAACATCATTCGAAGAGCGCTAGTTTCGATAAGTTTGTCAAGTTCCTACAGAGAGATAGACCTGAGAGTTAAAACCATTGTTTCTCAGGGATATCCAGAAGGAACTTTGCAGTCCCCTTCCTTTGATTTGATTCGACTTCAACAGTCTTGGTCGAATTCTGAAATATAAGCTCAGACTGAGGATTTGAGATTGAAATCATCCTCGCCTGCTTGATTTGCAAGACTCTTAGCATACTTGACAAAGAAATTAAAAGGACATCGCAATTGCGCCTATTGCTCAAGAATGACATTTCAGTTTGCACATCAGAATCAGAACCCATCAATCAAATAGATAAAATCCACCACGCCTTCATCAAAATGATGGTGAAGCACAAAAGCCTCTCTTTTTGCATTTCACTTTCATTTCAAATTCCAATTCCAATTCCAATTCCAATTCCTAGTCCTTCTCTGCCATTCGCCCTGTCAAATTCTCTAAACAAGAATCTGAGTGATCGCCATTAAAAGGAAAGAAAGCAGCTCAAACTCACTGTGCAAAGTCACGGCAGGATCAACAAGACACCCAGTTCTTATGAGTGCTAATCAGGGCTGACACGAGCCCCGCGCACGACAACAAAAGCGGACCCGAGAGCCGCCCCTTCCCGTCCCTAATGTCGGCCAAGGCCATCAGCCCATCAGCCAGGTCCTGAATTATGGACAGCTTCTTCATCAACTTCTTCTCCCTCAACTTCCTCAACTTCAATTCTTCGTCCTTGCAATCGACCCCCCTCGACGTTGCGATCTCGATGCTGGACTCGACGCACGCCTCGTCCTCCCGCAACATCCTCAGATCCCTAATTTTCAGATTCACGCTCCCGACGTACCCGACGAACTCCGCCCACGCGCTGATCTTCGACAGAAGGCGCGAGTGGCGGCCGTCGATGAGGCCCGATTTCGCCAACCAGACGAACTGCTCGACGAAGTAGTATATCCCCTCGCCGCCGTAGGCGATGAGGGAGAGAATCAGGTCCTGCCCGGAGTCGAGGGGCGAGGCTCGGAAAGCGTTCACGTCCTGGACGAACTTGCCGAGCCGGAAGGCCTTGCGGCTGAGGCCGACGCTGGACTCGAAGCTCTTGAGGCGGCGGTGGAGGGGCAGCGTCTCGGGGAGGAGGGATGAGGCGAGGACGATCTTCGCGGCGTACCTGGAGATCTTGAGGGCCTTGTCGACGCCGTCTCGCTTGGCGAGGTAGGCCTCGAGGTGGAGGAGGAAATCCCCGTCTCTGGTTGTTTTGCTCGCGGCCGTCGCGTCCGGCGCTTTGGTGGCGGTCGGGGAGGGAGCGAACGGCGGTAGTGCTTGAGGGACCGGCGGTTCCATGGAGTTCCACAGAGAGAGAGAGAGATCCGACCGATCCGGCAAAGAAAGAGACAGTTTACGACGGCGGCGGCGCTTTAGGCCTAATCTTCGCGGGAGACTCGAATCTGGAAATGACGCCACGCGCTTAGAGGTGGTGGGAGAGGGACGCGCTCACCATTCCAACGCGTAATGCCCCCACGTGGAAAAGTTAATTATGAATTTTTTAGAATTAGTAATGCGTTTATTTCACAAAAAAGTAAATAATTAAAAAAACATTTTTTAGAAATGATCATATTCCTATCGCATACAAATATATTAAATAAAAATATTTTCATCGTCTATAAAATATTTAAACATAAATTATTGTAAATAATGAAAATATTTTTTTATTTCAAATGATATAAATTGTTATTTTTAAGAAAATATATTTACTAAATCACTCATTTTCGACCAAATAAACAAAGTTCAAGTGCATTAACAATTGAGATTTGTTCATCCTCAAACAATTTTTTTTTTTTTTTGGTCGGTATCCTCAAACAATTTGCAAACCCTATTTGAGTAATCAGGTTCTTGAGTTCAATTTGAAACTCCATCTTGAACCTTAACTGGGGATTGTAATTTTGGTTAAGCAAATTAAGTTTTTTTAGACCTTGCTTGTGCAACTCGTACCTGGTTGAGCTCCACCTTAAGAGGCTTGCGCCTAAAGGTGCATTCGTTGTCAAAAGAAATTATATGTTTTTGCTTTATATACAAATTGCATTGCATAAACATGGCAACCAACAATGCACGCATAATTAATCATCAACAAATGAAATTCACACTTGGTATCAACCCAAAAAAAAAAAAAAAAATCACACTTGGTGCATATGCATTAAGGGATTGTTAGAAATTTTCTTTGTTGGGATGAAACTGAGTTGAGTTTTATGTGTGACTAGCTCGGGTTCAGCTCAATTGTTGCTCGAGATTGACTCATTAGATTTGAAGTCGAGCTTTGACTCAAGCTACTCAAGCATCTTGTTGAGGTGAGCTCAACTCATCAATACTTGTCTCGATGAGCTAGAGAATGTAATTAGGCTACTAGAACATTTTTTTCATAATTTATTTACAGTAATTATACAAAAAAAGAGACCCAAAAATTATATTCGTTGAATTGGAGCTTTTTGAGAGAGCTCGAGTTCTTTTGTAAATTGATTGTAAACTAGCTAAGCTCAATATTCCAATTTTTTACTGGTGAAAAATAAGTATCCCAACTTTTTTATTCGAGTATAGCTCAAGTAGATATATTAATACTTAATTAGGGGGTGTATGAAAAACTATAATTTCTATTCCAAAAATAATTTTTTTATTTTATACTTGTTTTTAGAATAAAAATCCATTTGATAAAATTATTTCATTTTTTATTTAAAATAGATTTTTGTTAGAAATATATTTGGAATAGAAATCGAAGTAAAAATTTTCATTTTTCATTTTGGAACAGGCAATGCGCGAAAATGAGAAATAAAAATTATTAATCATTCGTCCTTCTTATGAACCGGTTGTCCATTCATCACCGTTAATCACTGTCCGCCAGTCGCCGACCACCGTTGCCGCCAACCATTATCCACCGATTGCCAGCCATTGCCGCCAACCACCATTCGCCGGTTGCCGGTTGTCGCCGCCGCCAGCCGCCAATCACCGTCATTCAAAATAAATAAATTTTGTGTTTTATCAAACGTGTATTTTTCTTAAAAACTCATCTATAAATAAAAATAAAAATAAATTATTTTTCTTTCAAAAATCAATTTCTGATCAAAATAATTATTATTCGCGCCCTTAAGCCCTTGCTGAGTTGTGACCATCGAATTGGGAATTGGTTCTAGTTCAAACATGGCACCGGATTAGATGAGTACGAAGGACGAAAAAATCTTGGGTGCAACGCTGAACGAACGGGGTTCCAGCTTTGGCATGTCACGTTTCATCTAATCAAAAGATCAGATGGCGTCGCGCGGTGGACTCTCCCAATGGAGACGGCGTGCGATTGGAAGGAAGCAAGACAAGATTATTGGGTCCCTCTTCTCATTGTTATGTGTGCCCTTGACTTATTAAAAGATTGAAGATAAAGAAAAAGGCTTGTCGTCACCTTATTGCATTCCGTCTCCAAAAAGTTTTTAAAAAAATTAATTCAATATAATTTTTTAACTTAATCAATATATAATATTTAACTAAATTTTAAATTTATTCAATATAGTCCATGAACTTTTCATGCATGCTCAATTTAGTCTTCAAACTATATAAAAATATTCACTGTTGTCCATCCATTAATTCCAATTTGGGGACTACATAGAATATTTTCATATAATTTAGGAATTATCTTATATAAATCGAAAGTTTAAAGATTGTATTAAATAAATTAAAAATTCAAAAACGATATTGCACATTTGAATAAAATTTATAGATTATATTGAACTAATTAAAAATTCAATGGTCATATTATTTATTAGGTCAAAGTTCAAGAAACAATTGTATCATTATTATAAAGTTCAAACAAGCCCAATTGAGCAGTAAAAGAGTTTCGGTTGTTTTTTGACGACTTCGTTTGACGATGACTATGGACAAAATTGGCATGCCCACGTATCAATACAAAGACTCCGTGACTTATAATTGGGACGTGGGCTTGTTTGATAACATTTACATTTCTTTATTTTTCTATATTTTTGTTCTTGAAATAATAATAAATATATATATATATATATATATATATATATATATATATATATTATCCTAGTGTAATGGCCCAGGTGGCGGCAATGTGTTCATGCCTCAATCCTCGAACGTGTGCAGGGAGAGGAGGGGGCGCATCTTTTGTCCCACATCGCCTAGGGATGAGTGATGAACTGTTTTATAAGGTTTGGCGATCTTTATCTGTACATATGCATTTTTTGGGCGAAGCCAGAAAAACAAAACCATGAGGGTCCAGTGGGGTCAAAAGCAGATAGTATGTGTACAGAGTATAATTGGGGTTCTCTATCTATACATACGCATTTTCTGCGTGGAGAGTATGATCAGGGTTCTCTATCTATACATACGCATTTTATGCGTGAAACCCAAAGGAACAAAAGCGTGTGAGGCCATAGTGAGGACCCTGTGCTCGTAGGGATGGAGAGTTGAAACCCAAAGGAACAAAAGCGTGTGAGACCATAGTGAGGACCCTATGCTCGTAGGGGTGGAGAGTATGATTCGGGTTCTCTATCTATACATACGTGTTTTCTGCGTGAAACCCAAAGGAACAAAAGGCCATAGCGAGGACCCTGTGCTCGTAGGGGTGGAGAGTATGATCGGGGTTCTCTATCTATACATACGCGTTTTCTGTGCGAAACCCAAAGGAACAAAAGCGTGAGAGCCTAGTGGGATCCAAAGTGGACAATATGCGTACAATGACATACCCAAAGCATTAGAGGAAAGTTAATTTTTCTATTCAGAATAAATCAATGGCTGATGAATGGATTTGAAACAAAAATAAAAAGTAAAAAAAAAAAATTGTTCTTAGGAACAAAAAGAGAAACAATGCCATTTTAGAGACACAAGTTCAATGTAACCCAATACTTGTCTTTACACAATTGACACAAGATTTAGGTGAGACCCGCATTTGGATTGGATCTCCTAACTTGATCCGAGTCTGCATTTTTTGGAATAAAAATAAAAAATTCAGAAATTTAGGAAAAAATTTAAAAATTAGGTTTTGAGTAGTTTTGCAAGATTTTAGTATTAATTCTAGAATAGAATAAGTTTAGCATAAAAAATACGAAAATATTTTTGATGCAAATAGTATTTAAAATTAAATAAGTTATTAAGGCTTTGTCAAATGGATTTTGGAATACTGTTTTCTTTTAAAGACAATGTTAGGTCACGACAACTTGGCTCTATTGAAAGAAGATGTCTTCTTCCCTTAAGATTCTATTGGAGACATCATTTAAAATCATACACAAATTTGTTTTAATAGAAAATTAGATGGTTTTGAACAAATTTTTTGTATTAACATTTGTTTTGTGCTCATGTCAATTGAATAAGCCCGTGCTTCGTAGATTTTCAATATCATTTACTTGAAGGTTTGATGAGTTTGTGCAAGAGCCCACCAACTTTAGGATTGCCTACATCCTCAATTGTTTCATCCTTTCCCATTCCACTAGGCAACATTTACTCTTTTTCTTGCAGCTAAAAATACTCAAAAGGTTTATGCACCTGTTTATTATTCAGTTTTATACAAACATGAATCATTAAGTCTATATTAACATTTTTATAATTAAATGAAAAAAAAATAAGAATAGAAATTTTAGGGTCATATTAAACGCATTTATGTTCTTTTTCTACTCTATGAATAAAAATTTTGTGCAGTTACCAAACGTGTTTCTTCTACTCAGAAAATCATTAAAGAAGAAGAAGAAGAAGAAGAAGAAGAAGAAGAAGGAGAAGGAGAAGGAGAAGGAGAAGCATAAGCAAAAGGAGGAGGAGAAGAAGAAGAAGAAGCAGAAGAAGAAGAAGCGGGAGGAGAAGAAGGAGAAGTAGGAGAAGGAGGAGAAGGAGAAGGAGAAGGAGAAGAAGAAGAAGGAGGAGAAGCAGAAGGAGAAGGAGAAGCAGAAGAAGAAGCAGAAGGAGAAGGAGAAGGAGGAGAAGCAGAAGGAGAAGGAGAAGGAGGAGCAGAAGCATAAGGAGAAGCAGGAGAAGGAGAAGGAAAGGAGAAGGAGGAGAAGGAGAAGGAGAAGGATGAGAAGCAGGAGGAGAAGGAGAAGCAGGAGGAGAAGGAGTAGAAGAAGGAGTAGAAGAAGGAGGAGAAGGAGAAGGAGAAGGAGAAGAAGAAAAATCTGTTTAGTAACGTCAATTAATTTTTTTATTCCCTCAAATAGATTTGCTCACAGGAATATATTTGAAACTAAATAAGAACAAAAATCCGTTTAGTAACACCAATTAATTTTTTTATTCCCTCAAATAGATTTGCTCACAGGAATATATTTGAAACTGAATCAACAAGTAAAAAAAAATTACTTCTTTATTCTTGAAAACAATTCTAGAATCAAGCCATTTTTCTTCCTCTTTCTCCTCTAGTTGGTGGCGATTGACCAAAGACCTCGTTGGCCCTCGGCGAGGCTCAACCTCATGGTGGCTAGGTGAGACCACCGACTAGAGGAAGAAGAAGAAGAGAAGGAAAAAAAGAAAAATCTTATAAAATTATAAAAAATTAAAAGAAATTATACGCTATAAAAAATTTAAGGGTTGTACCAAATGCCTTTCTATTCTTTTTTTATTTTTAGGAATAAAAATTTTATGTAGTTACTAAACGCATTAGAATGCTTAGAAACTCATTCGGAGAACGGAATTAGAAAAAACTAATTTTGAACAGAGATTATTAATAGGAATAGAATGGTTATCAAACACACTCTAAGTGAGTATGCCTACATCTTTAGGCATATTCATTTATTAGAAGATCTTCATGCCATTTGGAAACTCACAAGATAATTACGCCACAAGAGTTGAAAAGTATTTTCTCTCTCTTCTCTCTCTTTTTCCATCGTCTTCTTCAATCTTTAGTCATGGGGGAGGGTTTAAGCTAGTCTCACCCTCCACTTTCTTTCTTGTTGATTTTGTTTGTGTTTTATTTTTCTTTTCTTGCTTTTTGTTCTTTTCCAATTTAGATCTTGGAGTTTAATGTATATGCGTTTTGGGATTCGATGTCCCTCTACTTTGTCTGTGTGCAGGTTATATGCCTCAATACTTAATGATGATCGTAGGAGTTTTGACATCTTATTGAATTACGAACATTTGCTTATCCATATGTTAGTTCTGTATTTGTTTAACCTATTTTGGTTGTCTCCGCATGATGATGGTGCAGAGACAGTCGAACCTAAGCACCTATTGTCAACTAACAACGTCGTAATTATTGGATAATGAATTTTCGGCGAGTGCTCATTACTGACAAAGACATAAGATCTAGTAATAGGCCGCTGAATTTGTTTGATAGATCTATTTTTGTGGAACGAATTTGTGCTCAACTTTGCTGGTGCTATGTTAATTCTCTTTATTTTTCTGTTTTGATTTTGCTTTTCAGTATTTATGCTCTATTTTGCTTTATTTTGTCAAGAAGACTATTTATTTTTGTATCATTTAGAGTAATGAATAAAATTTTCTTTTACCACCGCTCGCGGCAACATCGCTGGCTTTGCGCTCTCACCCTCATTCGGGAGGATAGGAGTTCAAATCCCAACGCTGTCGTTAGAGATTCTTAAGTGTGGTGCCCTGGTGGAGGGTCCTAGGCTAGCGCCGTCTTGCTTTATCTCGTCGGCCGCTGGCTGTACAGGGATTCCAGGGTCATCAAAAAAAAAAAATTCTTTTGATTAAAAAAAATAAGAACTCTCAAGATAAGCCAGAACCACATGACAACTCAATCACAATGTTGGTAGATATTGATACTTTTTTCCTTAAATTCTTTCATTCAAATCGCAAACTGAATCTTAGAATGATGTGAAAGCACAAGGATCTTGAATGATCGAACTAATTTGGATGGATTGGAAAAATAAACTTTTAATGTTTAACAAGTTCATCTTAAACAAAGACGGACGGAGACTCGGTCCGAAAAATCCGAAATTTGATTTGATTTGATTCAGATATTTCACATCCCTGACACAGACCACCAGCGACAAATTTGGGTCAACAAATTGTATCACTAGACAACTTATTGTAAAGTTATTGAAGGTACGAAACAATTATTTATCTATTAATTTCCTGAACAAAATACAAAACGTCATTATATTTTATTGTCGACATCCTTGTCAACTAGCTAAAAGTTAACAAGAAACTGGGTACTTCATTCATTTGCGCTCAGACGCTACAAGACATGTACGATTCCTTTCCTGTTTTTGTTAACGTAGTCTGGTTATTGACAACCTGGCGTTCTACTCCTCGACAAGATGCCAAGGCCGTATGAATGCAAGTCATGGGAAAACAAAAAGAACATGTGAATAACCGATCAATACGGGGTCTTGGATTGGGCATGTGTAACAATCCAGCTCGTTTTACGTGAGCCAAGTCCACAAAAGGAGAACTCTGAATAAAAGTTGGTGGCTCTTTGAGGGTAAGCCTTATTTATGAATAACATCACAATGTCTCGTCAAGATATAGGACATAGATTGTCAGTTGTTGCACACTTCTCAGTTCTCACTTAATAAATTGGCATCCTCATTAGTGTTGGCTCATATCACCCCGTAATACTTTCCCTATTCAATATGTAGACCCGATCCATTTCAACATCCTCAGCCATTTTAGAAGCTTATCAAAAGTTGCACATTGTTTGAACCCGCTTGCCCCATAAATCAATCCTGCCTTTGTCTAATTGGGTTTAGACCCAACCCTTCCAAACAACACACCTTCTGAAGGGAGGGGGGGGTGGTCGGGGTCTTGCTATCATCATTTGCAGCGTCTCGACCTGTCCCAACGAGGCAAACTCTCAAAAGAAGCTTTCCGAGTAGCCACACTAGGTGATATGACTTCTTGAGGGTGGGTCTCGTCTTATTTATAAATAACGGTTCCATCCATCTAATATGAGACTTTGGATGGCACAATCCATGATTAAGATATTAAAGTTTTATTAAGACTGTTTTTTGTTTCTTTCAAATCTCGCAACCTATTCAACATTTAATAATATTGAACATTTAAAAACATTTTAAAATTCACAAACGCTGACATGTAGAGTCATGTTAAAAATATCTCATGATTTTCAAAGATTAAAGATATACAGTTTTTCTCAATTTCAAGTTTATTTAGGGACGCAAAAGGTTATATATATATGTATATATACATATGTGTGTGTGTGTGTGTGTATTTGTCATATGATTGGCAAAACATGACTTAAAAATATTTTATATGAGAAATAATAGGACCAAAGAGGGCTTGGTTGGATAGGTTAGTGCTAAGAAGGAAACAACTTTTACCCATTTATAATTCAGGCCCGATGGGCTTAGCAGAGCTATCCGGCAAGCCCATGATCACTCGATTTCTAAATCAATGACTTTAAAAGATATTTGGTGCAAAAATTTGAAAAATGGGGCGCTAAAAACTGAAATAAGCTTTAAGGGATAAAAAAAAAAAAAAATTAAAATTGATATGCAGTTGAAGGGTGATTGGCAATTATTCCACTATTAAATTTAACTGTATGGGTATGGGAAATGAGAGGAGGACGGTGTATTTTTTAGGAAAGTGGTGGTCTTTCTTGCACCTCTCCTTTTGAATGAAAATTGGTTGGCTCACTCAAACGGTTCCAATTCCCATTTATTTATTTTTTCTTTGCCACGATTGTTCTAATCAATATATTCTCAATTATATTTATGCTTATAATCGTAATTGGCAATTTCTTGTTCTCTCTCTTTTTTTTTTTTTTGGTGGAAAATTTCTTATTTATATGTCTATAGAGATAATTATAAAGGTCGTTTTTATATGTAATGATATTACAAGTACAGAAATCTAATTTTTAGAGCAGAATTTGGTAGTTAAGCTTCTTCTTGTTCATTTACATACGTACATCAATTTTGAAAGTGTAAAATATTTGATCGAATGAAAAAAATTGAGGTATCAACTTGCAAGAAAAAGGAAATATTTATGTTCTCAAGGTTCAATCATCCTTAATTCTTTCAAGCATGAATTTTTAAAATGTTTTGCTTCTACCAATTCGGAATCAATCCTAAAGACAAGATTGGTCCTCTGGACAATGGTTGACCATTGTCGTGGTGGTCGTCCTTGATATGTAGCCATTGCGACATTGGTTGTCTCGTTGACAGATGGCCGTTGCAAATAATGGTTGTGTGCACGTCTAGGTTAAGATTGAGATACAAATCTCGATATGATTTCCCTCGTATATGTCATGGTTGTTCATATAATTCACATAAACTAAATGTGTGGTTATAATGTGCCAATACTTACATGCAGTTCCCTCCATCAAGTTTAAGTTTGGTATAAAGATTCAAACATAATATCAAAGTATGGGTCGATAATTTCAATCCTCACAATCCAATTGGCTCATACAAAATATGAATTACATCTATTTCACAACAGTTGAGCTGAGTCAAGTACATGTGAGGGAGAAGCTTACACGCACGGCGAGTATCAGTGTAATATTTATCTGCTTGTAATGGCTAGCTTTTTCAAGACTTTTGAGCACTTGGCATAGTGCACATAAGTACATGCTCTCAAATCTTCCTCTCCATCAAAAGCTTTGATTTATATCTCTCTTGCATACCTCTCTCTCTTCTTTCTCCATCTTCTTCTTCAACCTTCTCCCGTAGGGGAGGATTGAGAGGATTTGAGCTAGTCTCACCATTCCCTCCCTCTGTTGGTGATTTTGATTGTGTATCTTTGTTTTTTGTTTTTTATATTAATTCTTCTTCTACCAATCTAGCTTTAGATATGGGAGCTATCCTCTCTTAATCTAACTCTGAGAGTTTAACAAACATGCTTTCGCGAATTCAACGCCCCATTACTTTTCCATGTACAAGTCCTATGTCTCATTGTATTACGAAGATTTGCTTTTCAAATGTTAAATCCACGTTCATTCAACCTATCTTGGTTGTCTTTGTACGACAAGGATGTAAGGAAGTCAAATCTAGGTGCAACAATGTCGTAGTTATTGGAGAAAGAATTCCCACATGTGCTTATCACTGAAGAAGATACGGAATCCAGTAATCGGCCACCGATTATTTCGCTTGACCAATCTTTTTATGGAACGAGTGTATGCTTGACATTGTTGGTGTTCGGTTGATCCTCATTGTTTTCGAGATTTGATTTTAGTTTGCAATGAAATTTATAATACTTCTCATGTATTTTTTTGAGCAATGAACACAATTTTATTTTATTTAAAAAAAAATTGTAAGATCCGATCTTGAGCAAGAAAGACAATGACATATATTATTCGATTGACAACCATTATTACCCAGGAACATGTTTCTTAGAAAGAAATGGATATTTATTTCAATATAAATATTGAGGATAGGGGCCGGATTTTCATCGTTCAGTCATCTCCTTTAATGATCAAAGGAATGGGTGTTCCCATGAAAGGGAATAAATATGCATTGCATTTGTTTTATGGAAAATCAATTATTTGTAGAATATTTTTCAAAAAATAAGTACTTTTATCGTTTAAAATAATTGGTTGATAATTTTTTTCATTATCTACGACAATTTATTTCTAAATAGTTTCATGGAGATGAAAATATTTTTTGCTCATTCATTTTTGTACCCGATATAAGTGATTATTTTTAAAAATATATATTTTTCTAATTATTTATTTTTTGCAAAATAAATGGATTAGACTCTTTTTTTGGTGGGTAAGGGTACGGTATATTGGATTGATTTTGCACAATAAAGTAAATCTGCCATCTAATTTAATTAAATTGTGGGCTACTAATATTCTCTACTGAGATTATAAAATTTGCAAGGAACGACACCGTCATAAATCATATCCCCACTTTAAGAAGCGGTGCCCATCTCGAAGTATGAATTTTGAAACAACAAAAGGTTAATGAGAAGTTCAAGTTTAACAAATATTTTGAGAGCGCATAAAAATTAAAAATGGCAACGAAAACAATGCTCGATTTTAATGAAAATAGTTTTAGTTAGCAAAGAAAAAGTTTCTCAAAGCCCAAACATGAAGAAGCTAATGCCAAAACCAAGCTATGACAATACGGTTAACCCATAAGGCTCAATTGATAGAATGCTTGACGATTTCATCAATCGTAAAGGTCTTTACAATATAATTGACCTAGACCACCATTAAATGCCAGACTAGTTCATTGATCCCGAGCTTCCAATTAGCAAAGCTTAAGTGGAGTACATAACATGTGACGATCGATTGATTCGAAGAATGCGCAGAAGTTGAAAACTGAGTTAAAAAAGATACCCCGTGGATAACCATTTGTAAGGAATCAGGAGCTATTACAAATCATCTCTAGGGTTGAGCGCAAGTGAAGACAGCTCAAAATTCTTGTAAAGAAAAGATCAAGACACATGACGGATAGCCCATTTAAAGATACGGGGAAGAATCAAGGAAGGGGACATTTTTTCTCAAGCAATCGAGACATATAAGAAATAAAGAAAAAACAACATGCCAGATTTTGACTCTAAAAAGAATTTATTAAAAGAGGTAAACAATTTACAATTTTTATTAATTATACTTACATAAGTAAGAGTTTTTTGAATACCATACTATTTCTCTCCAGGCCTGTCAAGCCTGCTTTCTTCGATGAAAGCCCACAGAAGGGCCAAAGCACAACAAGCCTACCCATCATCAAAGCAGGCCCAAGTCCATGCAAGAAGGCCCGCTGGATCTATCCAAATTCAAAGCCCGCCAAAGGTGGCAGCTCCTCACATGAAATCATCAAAAGGATCCGAGCTCATCAAAGACTCTCCTACATGAAAGGATCTGAATCTATCCAAATAGCCCAGAAAATGACAGCCATCAAAAGGCCTAAGCCCATATAGCCTCGGCCCATCCAAATGATGTTCAGCGGTCTAAACCCAAATAGCTGTGGCCCATGATCCAAGGGACCCGCAAGCAGCATAATTCTGTTCCGAGGCTGCCTTTCATTCCAGCAACAGTAGTATATGGTTCGAAGCGCCTTGTTCCATCCGGCCCGAATCCCCTCCATAACTAGTATAGTGGAGGTGTTCTTTTTGTTTTGAATAAAGAAGCGCGTGAACTTTTAGTGTAACGCAGGCGTTTTTCTCGGTTGATGGATGGGATAAATGCCTATATCGCTTTAGAATGTGTTGGTTATGTTGATGCAATTATAAAAAATAGAATCTAAAAAAGTTTATTTAATTCCCATTCTTTCTAATTGTCTTTCTTTTACTGTGTAAACGAACTTCAAGTCAACTCAACAGGAAGCGTCACAGCCTAGGTTTGGGCCACCTCCGATGTCGATCTGCAGTAATAGTTTTCGAAAGTAGGTTAACCGAGGTAGGTTTTTATTTTAACCTAGAGCGATTTGCCTGCTTCTTTCTTCTTAGCCCGCGCCGCACCTAATAAACTAAAGGTGAGATCGGGGGATTCCATACGGTCTTAAGCAAGCATCTCCTGAACAATCACCATGAAGGGCTAGGAAAGAAAGATACTTGAAAAAGCAGTCTCGTCGCTTCGGTGCCCTGAGGTGAGCTAAGCTAGGTGTGGGGCGGAAGGCCTTACTAAGAGGGTCCCGTGTCGTGCATTGTCATACGCCGAGCCGGAGCCTGGTTTAATAGTTTTGACGGTCAGCCCTCCAAATTCGACAGGTTTGCAATGCAAGAAAGCGTCTTCATTTTGAAATTTAGCATTCTAACATCATCAAACCCTAAACCTACAAGTGCTATGTTTTCTTTTCTCTCTTTGCGGCACTGCCGCCGATCGGCTAACCTAGTGGTTGACCCGGGCCGCCAAAGCCCGTTAGCTCACCCGGCCCAAAACTTTACTCTTTCTCTTCCGCTGAACTTGGATTTATTGTATGCGGATGCTTTAGCTGCAGGATGTACTCTTCCTCTATAATTAATATATAAGAGTGTTTATGTCAAAAAAAAAAAGATTTTGACTCTAAAAACATGAAGATGCGGGGCATTGATTTAGATTAGATTTTGTTTAGGTTTTAATTAGAAATTCGAATTAGGCTCCGTTTGTTTCATAAAAGATAAACGATTTTTTTAATAAAAGATCATTTCTATTATTAAAACTATTAGTCGATGAGATATATTTTCACTAATGACAATAATTTATGTTTAAATATTTTTATGGATGATGAAAATACTTTTTTTCATTTTCTTTTATAAGCAATACAGACGATCATTTTTTAAAAAATATTTTCCACATGATTCATTTTCCACGAAACATAGAAAGTCTTATATTAGATTTTTTGATTCCATTACCCATTTTTTTTAATTATAAAAGCTCTCCATTCATATTTAATAAGATTTTTACTTTCTCTACACATTTCAGTCGGCTCCATTAGAAGTTTATGTTCAGTTTCATTCATTGAGTAAGCATGGTCTCCAAGAATGTAACTTGTCAGTTCAATTCAATAAAGTTCCATGCAAATCTCCTGTTGTTTTCACTCTATTGTTTGCTCATTAGTTAGTAATACGATTTTTGGAGAGAGTTCTTGAGACTTCAAGGTGTATTCGATCCCATTTATCTTTTATTCAGAGCTGAATTTAATAATTTAATCAGCCATCAAACATCCTTGATCGCAGTTTAATCACTAATTAGAATAATTTTTTTTTTTGTCAGAATTGGAAACATTGAGTTTCTGATGGACAACTTTATAAAAATCCATGTAACAGGCTGAAAATTTGTGGGGACATTTTTGTGTTTCATGAAAATTAGAAAAAGTGACTTTCGTGTTTGGACTGAAACATCATAAACACAGAAAGCTCATCCTCAATTTTTGGACTTCAGTTTTACAGATAGTTTTCGTTTTTTTCGTTCAAAATTATTCTTAAAAATATTTGTTAAATGAGGAGCAGTTTTCAGTTTTCAATATATAGAGAAACAGAAACACATTCAATATATATATATAAAGTCTCAATATCAGGCGGGTCAAGACGTACTACGGAATGCTTTCCCCACTAATATTCTTTTTTTTCCCACCCCATGAGAAATTCTTTAGAAACATTCTAGAAGGATGATTCGTTATTTTGGATTTGATTTGAGTCACTCATTCCTTCATATTGTCAAAAAGGAGTGCACCCCACCGTACTTGTCATTAACCCAAAAAGAGGCAACAAATTCTTTCTTTTTTCTCATCTTATCGGGGAATATGAAGCACTTCTTATTTCGGCATTTGACATGCATTAGTCTCACGTCGGCAAAGTGGATGCTATCGTGGTGATTGGTCGAGTAGTTGAGGATTTAGCTTGCAAAAGTTGAATGTCACAAGTTTCAATCATCAGCCTATTATCAGTCTCTAAAAACTTTGGTTAGTTTACATAAAAAGGGCTTAAATTTAAGTAAATCATTTGTTTATGATGGGCTTGCCTAGCGGGTAGTGAGGTAAATCTGCAACATTGAATTAAGGGTCGATATGACAAAAAAAAAATCTCAAATTAATATATATGTGATAAATTTATTGTAAACTAATTTTTGAGTCATCAAATACCTTAAATTAGTATACTATTGTATATCTACCTCGATCAATTTTACTATAAATCTGGTCAAAATAGTAACTCAATTAACATGGCAAGGAAGTTGTACTGTCTAGGGTTTTTAGCGACCCAAAATTTAATTAGAAGTAAATTTATCATAAGTGTACCGGTTTTGGATTTTTCGTGATATAATCCCTTGAATTAAACATTCTTTTGTGGACAATACGTAACTTGCTGATATTCAACACTCTTTTATACATGGCAAGAAAAGTGAGATGCATATTGCGCAAAACTGTTCTAGAAAATAAGCGAACAAGCAATTATTGAAAGTCCGAATTCTTTGAAATGATTCGTAGTTATTTGATTTTTCCTTTGCAAATCTTATTTTTGAATATAAGCGATTATTTTTTTAAAATATTTTTCAAATCATTCATTTTTTGTAAGATAAACTCATCATAAATATCTAAATTTTCTTAAATGTGTAAATACCAAACAGAAAAAAATGATCGCAATGGAGAGAAATGAACAAGAAAAGTTTCAAAGTGGGGAAATGGATCAGGTGGTACCCCACCCCTCGGTCAGCGACGCTTGTCGCGAAAGGGCAAAACGAAAGACACCACGTGTCCCAATGGCGCGAAGGTTCTTCGGAATGACAACGAACCGCGTACGGTGCGCAATTGCAGCGTGCGCTCGGTACTACACGGGCTCCCGATCTTTAACGGCTGAGATGCATCGGTGCCCTGGTGGGGGTCCACTTCACTGCACTAGCTCGGCCAATGGGAGCTCGCCACGTAGTCGACCGCCACGGATGAAGCTCCCGGGCACGTGACGTCACAGAGAGTGACGACGAGGGTGGCGGGGATTAGAGAGAAAGAGAGGTGGGATTGGCCTTAACTGCGTGCGCGGGGCGAACTCCTTAACCAGGGTCAAGTGGGCGGGGGATCACTCCCGTCCCCGCTATAAAAAGTTCACTTGACTTCTCTTTCTCGAAACACCTGCGCCAAGAAGTGAACGAGGTGGTCGGGTGGTGGCGACTCGGTTCTTCGTCTTCTTCGTCTTCTTTGTCTAGGTCAGTGGGAACCCTCGATCACCGTCTCTTCGATCGCGATCGCGATCGCAATTCAATAAAACCGAGAGAGAGAGAGTAACTCGAACTCACTCGATCGCGAGCTCTCTCGCCTCTAATTTCGGATTTTCCCGCGATTTGGGGAGGTGAATTGCGGCTTGTCGAGAGTTGCGAATTGGGAGGGACCCGCGGGGGGGGGGTGGGTGGGGTGGGTGGGGTGGGGGCGAGGGGTTTGTTAATTTTGGAAGTGATCGATTGCCCTTTCCTTCGTCGGAGCTTTGGGTGGATTTCCTTGATTATGTAGTTCTCGCGTCAGTGGAGGGTTCTTGCGTTACGGGGTTCATTCTTTCTAAATGTGGAAATGTTTTCCGAATTTGGAGATCGTCGTCTGAGACGGTTTTTGAATCGATAGCGATGAGAGCAGAATTTAGAAGGCGGGTGTTGGCTGATAGCTGTACGGACTGCTGTTATGATGCGGCTAATGCCGGACTAGGTACTCATGAGGGTCGCTTTTGCTTATTGCTTCAGGTCAAGAGCGCGAGTTGAGGGCCATCTGTCTATAAAATCTTGGGGGGTTTTGGATATTTCTGTAGCTGGGTCCTGAGGATTGTGCTTTTTCTTTTGTATTGATGTCGTGTGTTCTGTGGTTGAGCCCAAGAGCATGAGAAGATTCGTGCTGCTGAGCCCTGTTTGTGGGTTTAAAGCTTTGTCTCCTCCTTGTCATGAACGTTTTGTGATTGTTGCCTTCGTGATGTTATGAACACGATGGATTGGTGAGGTTTGCTGGAATGTGATTATCTAACTGCTTGATTTCGTGCTTCTGTAACTTTGTCTGTCCAGGCTGCATCATCTGGGATCTTTGGTTATGCTCTGTAATTGTCCACTTCTCCGTTCCATGTGTTAAAAAAACTTATACGCAGCAACTTACTTTTAGAATGATTTACTTAAAATGGATGCAAGGAGAACCATGTTTAGATTTCTGTGGGTACGACTGAATGATAGGAATTAGTCAAATGTGGTTATAACTATGAGAAAGTAACTAGATTTGCTTGGTCATCCCCATTGTACCTGTGAAGTTCCAATTGCAACTTTCACTTTACAAAATTTCAAGTAATCATGCTCTGCCTTGTTACCCTACTTTGGTGATTAAATAATTTTCCCTTACCTTTTTTCTCCTAGGACATTGCCTTCACTTTTCTTTTGCTCTTTTCCAGAGTGAAAGTCATCCTGGTCGTGGGGCATTTTCTCAAGAGACATAATCAAATTGTGGTTTTGTGGTCATGTCTCCTCCAGCAGCTGAGCCTTTGGCTGATATCAAATATGATTGTTCTGTTGAGGAGCTGTTCGAGTCCTTGCAGTGCATTTTATGTGGAAGTTCTCCTCCGCTGAATGTAATCACTGATTCAAATCCCTATGACTATCGGCCTGAAAATTTACCAAGTAAGATTTGTGTTTTTTGCAAATTTGTACTCTTTTCAGGTATCACTTACTGTTAAATGTCTAGTTTTGAGTAATTTGCCATTGTTTATTCCTTTATGCTGGCTTGCACTGTCTGACTCTTAAGTTGTTTGAGTAGATAGTCCTATGAATCCTGTGCATCAACGATATCTTTGACCTTCTTGCTGGACCTGGTTGGGGGTCTACACCAAAGTATAGAAGGCTCAAAAGCATCTATATTCTCCATATGCCATGTTTCCCATATGCAACCCACTAGGTTTAATTGGTACTTTTAAATGCTTGAGCAGCATGACATCTAACTTCTATAGATAAGTGATTTTCCTGCTTCAACATATCAGAATATTTCCAAGGGTTAGGAGACCGTGGGAGTAAAATTACTTCTCTGGTACAATGTCTGTTATGCTGAGGCTCAGCCCATATTTCTCCTCGCTTGCTCTGTGCTTCTTACCTTTGGATACCATCAGATGGCAATTCTCATCCATCTGGACGTCTTGCCTAATTAAGGAGAATTAATTTGCATCTCCACTGTATGTTCACACTTTCTATATTAGTAACTTTTCAGATAAACCTGTTTTCATAAATAGGGAGAGGCATGTTTCAAGTTATTACAAGCATCTTAATAAACGAGTCTGACTTGGATGGAGTCCAGAGCTAGTTGTGCCCTGATACAATTATGATCCTGCTTGAAGTAAAATTATACAGATTATTAGTACCTCTCACAAGACAGAATGTCTCTATCATACTTATTAGTATTGCTGTGCTAGCTAAGCTATTTTCTATTGTCGTGATTTCTTCATTAATAATGGTAAAGGAAAAGGGAACACCAAAGCAAAGTAACATTTTATTATCATGAGAAAGAAGAGAACATGTCACCTTGTTAGGGGTTTGTATGTGGGCCTAGTCCGCCTGCAAAGTCTTGAAGCGCAATGAAATTGTCTTACTTGTCAAAAAAGAAAAAAAAAAAAGAAAAAAACAGAGAAGAGAATGAAACATGATACATGGAATTGTAATTTGAGAAGACTTCTTTTGCACATTGGCCTTTAGCATTTGTGCCTATTATGATGTGCTTGCATTGGCCACTTTGTGCTTTGGGCAAGAAGCATGTGCCTTTTCCAAAGTCAGATTGAGTCAAGGAGATGCTATTGATGGCATAGAATATGTTTAGCGGTTCGTGAAGTTGTCTATGTGTTTTGAGTCATGGAGATGCTATTGATGGCACATAATATGTATAGCGGTTCGTGAAGTTGTCTATGCGTCTTATTATAGTACCTGCCGATGCTAGCAGTAGGGAAATTTAAATAGGTGGTGCAATGTGTCTTAGAGACAAAATCGAGTAAAGTGAAAAATCATTTGCATGTCTAGAGGAACTGCACTGTTCGCTTCAAGCGGTTTCATTAGGATTGTGCTAAGAAAAGTGTAGTTGATTTAGAAAATTATTTGTCATCCTATCAAGGAAATAAGAAGTGCTCGTTAGAATTGTACTTGACTCATGGAGATGATTTATGCAGAAGATATTTGGTATTTGATACATTCGGAGGACAATAGAGCTAAAGAGAATGGATTCTGGAAGCCCAAAGGGAATCCCCTTAAAGTACCATTATGTTCCTCCATTAACGGCTGGATAACAACTCTCGAATTCCATGATCCTCAAGCTTTGGGGGATTTTAAGACTGATTGGATAATGCAGGAGTACAAAATGACATGGGATGGGTCAAATTGCGACACCAGGGCAAAGGTAAAGGATCGGTTGAGCTATAGGCTAAAATATCAAGATGTTTCTTTTGCTTTTATCATTTAGTCTGCTTCCTCCACTCTGAATTCTGTTGGGCAAAATGCAGGGGATCAATTCTCTATGCAGAGTTTTCCGAGAACACGTACACCAAGTTGACCAGAAAATGGCCCAAACGTTTGATGGTTCTGACATCTCTAGGGGAAACAACAACCTGTCAACTGCTTCGCTTACCATTGCCTCCAGGAGCAATGCTGAAAAAGGATCCACAAGCAACCACCAGGTATATTATATTGTCCAATTTAGCTATTCTTGAATGCTTCTTGAGCTCTTCTGAACTTTTTTGCATCTAGATGTCTAACGTTGAACATACGTAGCCTCTTATGTTGAATAATTTACAGTTGATACATTATGTTGGTATAGGTTTCTATTAGAAAAGCGCTAAAACAACTTAAGACATGTCTGGTGGTAGAAGTTTTTCATCTTTCCATAAGGGTTACTTTTGATGAGTTTTATTCTTCAACTTTCATGCGGTTATCATTATGCTCCCGCTAGGGCTGACCTTGATTCTTTCTGATGTCAGCACAACTAATAATGACGAAATTATTGGCTATGAGTTTACCGTTCCAAATATAACATGATTTTCCCTGTACATCTATTTTATGAAGCACTAGGTGATAAACATTTTTCAATGTCCTAATGAATAAGTTACGTTGTGGTCTTCAATCGTGTGGGATCAGCTAGTTTTGTTAAGTTGAGATTTTTCTTCACAAAATTGGCTCTTGCATGCTATAGAGATCCACCTAAATTGAGTTACTTTGAAGATCTTAAATTTAGGATGCTGAGTTTAGATGGTCTTGCAATAAGCTTTTGATACATTGTAAACATGGTAATGATGCCAATTTTTCGCCTACTTTGTGAGAGAACCTCCTGCTCAATAGAATTTACATTATCTCACATGAATATTGGAACAAATTAGATTCTATCTTTATATGATCTCCTTTGTTGCTTGCATCCTGTATCTGTTCTTTGGGAAAAGGGAGAGGAACTACTTGCCAGGTGGTAAAATTCTCTTAGCATGAATGGGTGAATAATAGATTTGGAAATTACAGGCTGTTGCAGCAGATATTCTGCAGAACCATCCTTTGGAAGATCTGCATGCAAATGTTGATGGCTTGGATAACTTCTTGGAGCTACGAGATCTTGAAAATCGTCAGTCAGCTTCCTCTAGTTCAGACAATTCTAGTTGCGTGACCATGTCATCAGATGAATGTTTTGATTCATTGGCCCTTTTGCGAGACATTGAGGCTGAACGGCTCCAAGAGCTGGAGAAGAAGGATGCGCATGCTAAGTTCAGTGTATCAACTGTTAAACCATCCAATGTGGTAACGCATGAAGTGACTTCAGGTAATTTTAGTAGAAAAAAAGGTCCTAAGCAAATTAAGTGCTTTTATTGACTTCTGATATTTTAGTTCCAACGCTGTTGTGAGTGGTGATCATTGTTAAGTGTTAGTATGATCTCCAATTTCGATAATAGCTTACTCTGCTTATAGGTGGAGATTGAATTAGCATACTTCTGCAATTTTATTGCTTATCTTGCTTACAGCTCTTAGATGCCTATGAGAACATCTCTTTTCCTTAAGGACAGAAAAAGTTTTCTTATATAATGTGATATTCTCACCTTCCGAATCTACTTTCCAACCTGTGTTCCTCAATGATGCCCTGTAGAAATACGTGTGGAAGAGTGTGCCTGCTAATTCTTGTCGGGGCCTTCTTCTCCAAAGAGTCGCTTGTAGGGAAGCGGGAACTCTCTGTCAGGATTCTGGGGATACCCGAGAAGATCTCGTGATTCTTTCTAATACATAAACAACAATTTGAAAAACTTAGATGAGCAGGTTTTGTTTGACCCTGAAAGAGAAGAGCAGAGACTGTTTCCATTTTTAGGAAATTAGCCAGCTAACATAAAGAAAGGGCTGACCAAAAAATAATAATAATAACAAAGAAAGAAAGAAAGGACTGAATTTTTTTTTCCTCTGTTCAATTTATAAAACTTGAAGTGTAGAATCTACAATTCAATTAGACAGACAGCAGAAGGATTGTTAATGCTAATTAAGTTTTCATGATCTTCATAAAGTTCATTATGCTTGACTGGTTTTCTGTGGCTTTGCTAGTGCTAATGTTAAGTGGTAATTCTTTTCTGTTAAGAGATCTTGAGCAGTTGTAAAGTGAAGCAAAGCTAACTTGTCTCTCTGATGTAGATTCTTTTCTTTGACTGCCAAAAATAATGTTGTATGCATCTAGTACTTTTTGTACATGGATGCCTTTATAGTTCTTAAAGAATTTCTTGCGGTCAGTGTAGACACTAGTTCTTTTTATTACTTAGATTTTCTTTGTGGTCTAATTATTACTTAGATTAGAACGCTAGAAAATGCTCTTACTATCGTTTCACTGATCTGACACACAAAGGCAACTAAATTGATATTTAATCATCTGCAGGATCATTTACCAGTCATGAACGCAAAGACATCCCCAAAACTGGTTCCTCTCTTCTCGATACAGCTTCAGCTAGAAGTAAAGCAGTAGATAGAAGGAATCCGAAGCATGTACTTGGAGATGGGGAAAGCCAATCTGGTTGCGAAAATATTGCATCCCGTGCTTCAACAAGTGAAGATACTTCAGCATTAGAAAGGAGAAGGAAGTCTGATAAGAAAACCAAGATGTTTAAGAAGTTGTGCTTGCCATTTCAGTTCCTGTTCTGATCCTTACCTCTTTGGAGTTTTCTTTTCCTGCCATTTAACTGTATCATCAAGACACGGCATCTTCATATGATTAGAGCGGTAGCAATATGCAGGGATAGGTATACAAAATGTTCTTTGTGCTGGTCTGAGATGTTCATTTTATTTAAGAGGTTAGGGTACATAGGGAAGAGGATACAACCTGATTGATGGCCATAAGAGTAGGAGATTGGATACAATAGTAAATGGGTGGAGACTAGATAACTTTGTTGTAATGTATGTGTGAATGACGGAAAGTTTTTCTTTCCATCTACTTAGTCTACCAATGTCAAATATTACTAGGATTGTTCTGTGTCTATTGTACTGAAATTTCTTGTATTGTGGTTGAAAAGGAAGCAGGAAACATCAAATTGCAAAACATCATTGGCAATTTCTAACATGGCATCTTTCTGGTTGGTTGCTTAGATTGTACGATGCCACCTCAACTACAGTTATGAGATTTTTCTATGGTCCCCGGACGTACTTCATTTTACGGATTTCGTTGTCTTTATTTATTTTTTACTTGGCAAGTTCATTGTTGTATTAATATTTGAACAGCGGTCGCTGCCTTCAGTTTGTTTGATTCACATCTTCTACGAGGCAAGTAAGGCTTTTTTATTAAAGAAATTTGTTTATAGGGCCGCGTACCATTAGTTTCTATTTTAGTAATTCACCAACCAAATTTAAATTGATGGGGAGGGCTTGGTAGGAGCAGTAAAGACAAGACTTCTGACTAGGAAAACATGACAGAGACAAAGCGGTGCGTTCGGTAACGTTTCGTTTAAAAATTGTTCCGAAAAATGTAAATAGAAAAAGTATTTACCCAATAATTTCGAACAAAAACGCGTTTGCAGAATCGTATAAAATTTACATTTTATGGAATAGAAAAAAAGAGCAAACACGTTTGTAGAATCGAAAAATTTCATTTTAGAATGAAAAAGAACGAAAACACGTGTTTGGTAATGTATGAAATTTCTGTTCCAATTTTTTTCAATTGTTCTTTTTTTTTTAAATAAAGTGTAAACTTGGTATTGAATTATCATTCTCATGAAATGCTCATCAATTTAATTTTGTTCATATTAAGTGAAAACAAACATTCTAAACTTGATCATATTTGCTTACTTGGAAGAAAATTTTTAATTTTGTACCAAAATTTTCCCTATTGTTTTTTTTAAAAATAAAGTGTAAACTTGATTTTGAATTCTCATTATCATAAAATGCTCATCAATTTAATTTTGTTCATGGTGAGTAAAGTCAAACATTCTGAACATGGTTATAAGTGCATACTTTGAAGAAAATTTTATAAATAAACTTTGTACCAAATTTTTCTCACCATTTTGTTCACAACACACATGACTAGAAGTTCCTCGTGTTTTGCATACAAAGACAGGCATGAACTCCCACTTTCGACTGTGTGGGTCTCTTACATTTTAGTCCTCCGCGCTCCAACCCGCCAAAGCGGGGGCAAAAGAGCGGGGAAACATGGCGAGAGACAGATGTATGTTTCTTCGGGAGCAACAAAATTTGTTGAGGTTACGTGCTATTAAGTGTAAAAGTAAGCTAACATGACCTATGGCTCTCTTCCAATGAATGACGGCTTGCTTCGGCCATTTAAAGGCATATGTATGGACTGGACACTCGCCGTTCGAAGAATCCTCCCTCTCCTCAATCAAAATCGCAAAAGGAATCGTCGCCCTCTACACTTCGCTCATCGGCGAGCTCCGGTTGCTATGCTCCCGGTGGTTCCTCGATAGTGTACCGGTTACACTAGGCGTTGAGGAGGAAAGAGGAAGCTCGGTCTAGCACCATGATTTACCAGCGCCGTGGAACCTCACCTCAATGCATCAAACACGTTTGATCCCAAGCGACCTGAAAGAATCCGGACCCACTAGAAACACATGCCGTGGTGGTGAATACCGGAGATTACTTGCTCCTTCATATGCTGTCCTTGGTACACCATCCTGCACGTGGGAGAAAGCATCATATCTTTTGTGCGAGTAAGAGAGAAAGAGAGTATCCAACTCTAGAATCATTAATACAAGCAAGGACAATGCGTAAGGGAGCCGTTATAAGCCCTCTACCATGAGCATGGCCGTGAATAATCGCTTATAAATTTACATACTATATTATACATGCAAAACTTGCAAAGTAACCGCACAAGACCGAAGTGACCACACATCGAGTATACGTGTTCGGCCGAATAAATTGTCGACCTTGGTGGTTCTCTTGTAGCCTCAACCAGTCATCCCTAAAAGTTAGTGTTGTCAAAGAAAATTTCGGGAGACACATGAGCTATAAACATATGTGATCTAAAACCAATATATCAAACCAATAAGGATATGCCTTAGGCCACTTTGGGGATAATTCCTTCCATGTAGATCTGGTCAACAGCCATCCCAGTCCGGGAAAGAAATCGGATCGATAAAGGATTTCCGCAAAATGTATTTAAAGATTACAAGAAAAGAGAGATGGAGAAGGAAACACATATCTTCGACAAGAAAAGGTTGATAAGGCTGTGAAGATGAATAAAAGAAGCTTCAAACTTGAAATAAAATGAACTATAGCATCCCTCTCGTCTAAACAGTCCCCCATTAAAACTTCTTGGATCAATCATTAAACACAATACATGGGAATTACTAGCATAATTTAGTGTGAATCCTCTCGAAGCTACTCCTCCCGAAGGACAAAGAAGACAATAAAACCATCCGAAGACAAAACTAACCAAATAATGTAATGGATCCACCATTAGTACTTCTTGACTAACCATAAAAACACAATATATGAGAATTACTACCATCATTTGATGGGGTATAATATTCTCACTTGAACGGATTGACTCTTCCCAATTGATATTTCAAGCAAGACAGTAAATTTACTAAACGTTGGATGAAAGAGAGATTCAGCACTCAGCGTTTTCAAAAATTTTGCTCAATATGACAAATTCGAAAGGTTCCTCCCACACAAAGAAGGAAAGGGTTCCACCACACACTCAAATTTATTTTTCAAATTCACTAGGCGGAGTGAGTTGCGGATCTAAATTCACCTAAGCTTATAATTACATAACTTAAAAGTCTAGATGCTGGCTGCACATGATAATAACAAATTTACCGAGTACATATCTTAATAATCGAATGTGTATCTCTTGGAACAAAGCTAGAGGTTCAAATGGCCGTCGATCCAAGTAGATACCAGGGATGAGGTAATAGGATGGAGACTTCCAGCGGCAGCAAGTTGATCGCATGTTCCAATTGTGTCGTGAAAAGACACATCTCGCGAGAGAGAGGGAAAAAAACAAAAACAGAAAGATAAAAGTCAAACGAGGAAACATATAATTTTGGTGGATAAACAAATGAAGTAAGGACAACCATTGGATAAACATACCAATGGAAGAAGAATTGATCATGGAAGCCAACATGACTGCTACATACATAAGTACATTGCTTGATGCTGGAGCATCTCTTTAAAGCCAAAAAAGACGATAATGTTGGGGAAGAAACTGAACGAAAGATTTAACCGAAACTGGAGAAAAGAAAAGTTTAGCACAAATCCTTTTTCTGGCCAAGAACCGTTTTGGATATCTCGTTTGTGATAATCATAAGATAAGCATCTCCCTAACCATCGAACAACGGTTTATACATGAAATTGGAGAGCTAAAGGGCTAAAAAGGCAGCAATTGAAGGTGAATCTGACAAAGAAAGATAGTTTAAGTGTGGTTATAGAAAATTAGTATGTTTTAGGATTGGATTACTATAATTCTTGATGGTAACTTGATGAGTTAAAATTTATGAATGGGGCACAAGGCCATACAATTCTGTACTCAATCATAAGATGTCCTGTCCTTTACTAGAAACCGCACCAGCGAGAGGAAAGAAAAACGAGTTTCACCAAAAATACTACAAATACAAAGATCAAATACTTGAGTTAATGGACCCATATTTTGCCTCTTGAATCAAAGCATCTCTTAATTTTCCTGCTGAAATTCCTAAAGTACCACATGTCCATGGTCATCAAAGCAAAATTCCTACAAAGTAACCCCACAACAGAGCACAGAAGGCAACGAACATCTAAAATCACGCTATTCTATAGTTACGAGACTTTCTGCAATTAATAGACGGCCCACAAACACTATAATTTTCTACATCTTTACTAGGAGTAGACAATCTAGTGCTATCAACCCCTTCTCATTTGTTCTACATCGAACACTTCTTTCACATGTTAGGAAAGAAGCCTTAGTCCTTCTATCTCGCATGATTTTGTAAATTACTTTAGTTCGGCGACATGCAAGCACGCGCAAAAGGAAATGAATCTCTGGTCAAAATACATAAGCTAAGATAAAGGTGCAATTGAATTCGCCCGCATTTTCAGTCCATCGATTAGCAAACTGAAAATTCAGCGGACGAAACAACTTTTGTTCCATTTATTCGCATCGGTCTTACGTTTTACACGCGAAATGGCGTTTAAGAAAGAAGCGAACAACAAAAACCTACAAAACCACACAAAAGCAGCCGCGAGCACATATGCACGTGGATCGGTCACACAAAACCGCAAAATTCCAGATCGCGTGAGAATCGGGACCAAGGAATCACCTGGATGTGGATCAACGCCACCGCCGTGGCGAGGAGGAGGAACCACCGGAAGTCGCAGAGGAACTTGCTCACCATCGTCTCTCCGGAGACGGCGGGGGAAACCGCCGTAGCGGCCAAGATCACGCGGCGGGCGTCGCGAGCACCGAACATGGCCGAGCTAGCGAGAGGAGCTTGAGGATTTCTGAGAAGGCTTTGATGGCGAATCTCGAGCGTCGAAGGTGGGGTGCTTCGTTCTCCTTGAAGCGACGACGGCGACGGCGACGACGACGACGACGACTAGGAGCGGCGAGTCAACAAAGCCGAGCCGAGGCGGGAGATCGGCTTCCGGCGGACGATCGGCGCCCGGCCGACCGAAGCTGTTTGGAGACGAGGCTCGCGAGGAGAGGCGTGTTCGAAGGGCCGAGCAAGAAATAGAAAAGGAACACAATTTTGTTCCTTTTTGTTCCTCGATGTGTTTTAAATAAGAAACACAAAATTTGTGTTTCTTATTTCTTTTTTTTTTATTCTTTAACAAAAGAACAAAAAAAAAACAGAAACGCACCCAAACGTTTTGTTAAACTTTTTGTTCCCAGGAACAAAAAAACAGAAAAAGTGTTCAAAAACAAAAAAAAGAAACACAACCAAACGCAGCCAAAGCAACTGACAAGGGTCCTTCCATTGCTTGCCGTGCGAGACGAATGATAAACCCGCCAAATAGAGAAAAAGAACCAAACAGTCGTGATTAGTTAATACCGCAGCCAACGCAGGTAACATATGATTAATTTTGTCGGTCAGGGACGATACACCGGACAGCGACGTCCTGGCCAGAAACACGGATCACTCGAAAAGCCGTTCTCATTTACTTTTACATCATTGTTAAAGGCATCGAAAGTGTAATCCTTGATGTCAAGAGCACTCATTAATATCACCTTATCATGTAGACCCATTTATTCAAATAGTAGACAAGTGTCGAACACGGCATAATTTGTATAGCACACTTCTCAAGCAAGGTTCGTATATGAACATGTTTAATGTGTGCATGGGTTTGTTAATCGTGAGATTTAAGCTACTAATTAGTGCTAGATTGCTAGTATTAATTTAACTTAACACCATTTGATACCTACTGATTTTCATTGCTATAAACTATTACTTCCTTCAAAGATAATGGTATCCGTATATTTGTTTTCTTGTTCTTTAATTTGAAAGTTAATAACACGAACAACCTTAAATTTGCACATCTATGATAAATTTATCCAAAATTAATATTTTAATTACAAAAAAAAACCTCAAATTAATAAACCTATGACATTTGGATCTTTATTAGTCTCCATTAAATTTTAGTACCGAATTGACGGATGTACCAATTTAGAGTTTTACCTTCTGATTGTCACAGGTTTACCTATTTTGTGGTTTTTCATTATATTAATCAAATTTAACAAAAGGCATATTTATAACTTTGGGTTTTTAGTGGTTAAAATATTAGCCTGGAGTAAATTTGTCATAAATGTATCAATTTGGGATTTTTCATGATAAAAAAATTAATTTTGGGTAAATTTGCTACATGCGTATCAGTTTGAGATTTTTCGTGATATTAACCCTTGATCTCATATCCATATAAAAGATAGTGATGAGTATTTTCATAGTGCTCACCGGTAGAAATATTTGTCTTGGATTTTATAAAAAGTACATGAATAATTAATTTTTGAATAAGAGTAAAGAGATGGGTGATGTCATTTTACCTTTTCATTTATTGAAAACCGCGTTGTTAGTACCTTAATGGTTCCGGTCCAAGTATTCAAATAAATAAAAGAGCTTATGAAGATCCGTTACCTTGCTGGATTTTATCAAAGATGTTTTCTTTAATTTATTTTTTTCTAAAAAGTGCACTTGGCACACTTGTTGATATATTAAATAAGGAAATATTATAAACAATTTCTGATGTATCGACTTTTGGAGCACATGCGCACAATCGTTATTTTTGAGAAGTGAATATCCATTCATTACATTTGTTCAATAAACGCTCCAAAGAACTCATTAACAAAACTCTTTCTTTTTATTAGACGATAAAACATTTTAAAGGATGCGCATGCATTTAAAATAAGCAATTATATTATCAAGGCACAATTATAAATAATCCACCGACAAATTTTCACATGCAACAGAAGTTGGGTGAATTGAAAAACCTGTATCATCATTGGTTAAGTTAGATTATTAGTTAACTTACGAATTCAAACCACTACACTTAAGAAAGAATAATTCATGCACCGAATATTATAATTTTTATGTATTTAGTTACTGAATAAGTATTGCGCTTCGTAGAGAGAGGGTAACAAATTTCTTTACAAAAAGTAATTTTCAGAATTTAGGCACCAATAATTTATTCTTCTAAATATAAGGGCCCCAATCACCCTAAACAATATTTTCCCTTGAAATTATTGCATAGAGAAATAATGTACAAGTCACCCATATTTGAGGGAACCCATTGTGTTTCGGGGAGCTAACAATCGGTGTTATCACGATGGAACCATATCTTTACTCTTGTATTTTATTGAATTTGAATTAAATCTCAATGCAACACACTTATTAATCACATCATAACTTCAACGCTCCAAATGTAGTATGATGACGGGTTGAAGATACTAGTTTATGTAAGGAATAATGACACATTTGAATTTTTGCTAATTTCACAGTCGAGTATATAAACTTAATTTTTATCAAGTCCCTTAAATTTTCAGATGTTGGTGAATGTAAATCCTTCATTAAAATCAAGAACGAAAAATGCCAATGTGGAAGCTAAGGCTGTTAAATAGCCATCAGTTGACCATGAGGACATTCTATGTGGCTTAGTGGAGACATATTGGACAGCTACCTCCGCCTCCCATTCTCTCTCATCAGGCAACACCTAAATGGAAGAAACACAATGATTGTTAAGTAAGCAAGCCACATCACCTATTGTGCTTAACATTTACCAAGTAGATGAGTCACATCAAAGGAATTACGTGACATCACGATCTATATAAATGGACGCTTCAGCATGAGCTAAATCTCAAAAGCCGAGTTATTTGATTAACAATATTGTAAAATTGCCAAAAGTTCAATCACTTTCAATTTCACTAACCCTTTACATAAACGTGCATAAACATGTCTAGACATGAATAAACATATCTAAATGTGTGAAGATTCATTTGGAGTTCCAAACAAACGATGTTGACACGAATAACATGCTAACATGCATAGTTCAAAGTTTTATGCATGTCATAAAGACATTAAAAGGGTCAGCTCGCAAACCGGTGTTTATAATTCTTGTATAAATGAGTTGACCCGTTTACAACGAGCTTAAAGTTGACCCGAACATCCTTTAAGACGTATTGTGTGAACGTCTTGTGCCAAAATAACTAGCCTCATTGTCAAATTTCACCGAAAAATAGTTCACACGATCTCATCACCAATAATTTAATCTGTTCAACTGCAATTCCCTGGAAAAAGTGGAGGATAAAGCGGCTGAGGATTCTAAGTTTTTTCAAACTCGTGCAATTTCTTCCATGAATTCTTCTTTTTTTTGCATCATTCATGAACTATGTAATTTTCTGTTTGTGTTAATCCTTTTTGTCAAAGGCCTTAATGAAAATGCAACATGGCCGTTGAGTGTCATGTCAACTCTGACGTGATATCCACGAAGTGCGTATATGGCTCAAAAATTAAAGCAAGGTCATATTCAACATTATCAATTTTCAACTAAATACTAAAATAAGAGGAAAATTGCTGCCAGCCGATAAAGGTTGGCGGTGCGCCTCCTAGCCACCGGAGAGGGTGGCCAAACTTTTTGCCGAACCACCAGAGACACCCATAGGTGGAGAGACTAGGGTGTGTGAGAGAGAGGTCCCCCAGTTAGGTCACAGACTTCACTAACCTAGCCACTGGTCGGCAAGGGACACAATTCTCATGTGCATTGGATCTATAAATTCTGGGTATTTGAAATTCCAAGTAATTTAAAGTTTAGTTTGTTTCGTGAAAAATAAATAATTTAAAAGATATATATATATATATTTTTAAATGATCACTCATATTGTTTACAAAATAAATAAATGAAAAATATTTTATCGTTCGCGAATATGTTTATGATAAATTGTTATTGGTAATGAAATATTTTTAATGATTAATTATTTTAAATGATATAAGTCATCATTTTTAGGATAATATTTTCTAAATTATTTATTTTTCGTAAACAAATAAAGTGTAAGGTGTTATTATTCTTTTTCTTCATCTTTAGCTAAAATTAAGGGTCCTTGTCATGCTCTAGTACTTCTTACGTTCAAGTCTAGCAACAGGACTCTTCGATCATTCCATTTCTCAACCACCACTTGCACCGGTGATATCGCTCGAATTGTGCAGTAGAGGAGTTACCATCGAGCCCTCACTCATTGAAACTCGGTGTCTCCTCATTTGCCCTCCTAAGGTCAGCCCAATTGTGAAACTCCAAGCCACACATTTAGTGCTTTTCCTATTAAAATATCCTCACGTGGTTAATCTACAAAGATTATATATTCTTGATAAACACATGATTTCCATCTACCTATTAGTTTAAACTTTTAGATTTAGTAGTTTTAATAGATACTGTTCCAATCTATATTATATGTGTGCTCCCCCTTTCATTAAATTTACGTGTAGTTTTTAATATGGTATGTGAAAAGATGTGTTAAAATATCCTATATCACTTGTTTATAGGGCTAGTTGGACAACCATATGCATCGACATGCATAAATTGTTGGGCAATTCATTGAAGACAAATCAAGAAGAAGAAGAATTCATAAGTGTATATACATGCGATTTTCCTTAACCTGTCTTTCCCATTTGAATTGTACATTTGAACACTCGCATTTTCAACTTCGTTGGCAACAATCATTGCGACCGAGCAGGCTCATTGCTGGAACAATAGGAATTACAGTGGCAGATGAATCCGAATTTCTTTTTCTTTTTTGTTGCAGATTTCCACTCAGAAAGATTAACTTTTTAAAATTTTTATAATATCTGATAGCCATGTAAGCCCCATACCGCCGGCACATAGGTGAAAGCACGGCATTTAACGACATTTTGATGGCCATGTCATCATTTACTTCATCTTATTTAACGGACAGACAAATATAAAATAAAAAAAAAATTCATCGTTCAGCATTGGATAAATAAAATGTTTCGAAATCTGATTGCATAAAATATATAAAAAGAGTCAAGGGATTTCCGTGGCTTTATCCACAACTCTATTGAGAGCTGATGACACGTGAACTTGTCTCTCGGGTGGGGACGGCTCGGATACTCCGAATCCCGAACCGACGGCTCAGATCGCACCAATCTGGCGGGAAAAATCATGGCCCCACCGCGATTCCATTGTCAGCAGAATCAGCAGATATTTCTCTCTCGCCTTGTGCTCCTTTTCGTTCGCATATAACCCAGTTCACCTTGTTTTCATTTATCCAATTATTTTTTTAAAAAAATATTTCGTCCCATAATAAATAAAAAAATGGGAAAAAAAGGGGGTATCCCATGCTGGATAAGACAGCACTCCTCCCACGTCAGGGTCTCCGACCGGGCCCCACCAACCCCACCCAGCGCCCCCTTCATTTCCGGCTTCTGAACAACCGTTACTCCCGGTTCCACGCCCCCCCCTTACTTTCCAATTTTCTCCCCTGCCCCGCGCCGCTATTACCGCGACGACCGGCCGCCTCCGGGGCCAAGACGAGGGCGCTCGCGTCATTTCGCGACCACCCCCACGCGGCCCCGCGCTCCGGTCAACCGGTCAACCGCCGGTAAACGCTCCCTCCCCCAGGTCTCCAGAACACTAGCTGTGTCGCATAATGCTGGGGAACGGAAACCTCCCGTCAGACGTGGCAGCGCTGCATTGGCGGGTTCCGCGTCGTCGGGATTCATAGAACCACACCAATAAAAAACACCCGTCACTCTCACCTCTCTCTTCCTCTCTCTCTCTCTCTCTCTCTATCACTACGACTGTGTTTTCTCTCTGCTAAGAACCCGAAATCCGTCGCGATTTCGCCCGCCATTGGCTTCCGAGACCTCCGAATTCGAGCTCAGCGATGCGCGATCTCTCCGTCGACCCCGATTTCGACTCGTGAGGCCTCCCGTAGATTATTCAGGGGCGGGGGTCGGGCTGCGGCTTGCGGGGAGCGGAAATGCTGGAAGCAGTGCAGAGCTCAGTGAACGGAGGAGGACTGTCTCAGTTGCAGAGCTGCGGCGGGGGCGGCGACAGCAGCGAGGAGGAGCTCTCCGTGCTGCCGCGTCACACCAAGGTCGTCGTCACCGGCAACAACCGCACCAAGTCGGTGCTCGTCGGCCTCCAGGGCGTCGTCAAGAAGGCCGTCGGCCTCGGGGGGTGGCATTGGCTGGTAAAATTCTCCGCTTCTTCTTATCTGTTTGGTTTCGCATTCGGCTTGGCAATGCGGCTTTGGATGACTCCTCTGCATTGCGACACGCAATGCGGTTTGTCTGCATTTTGAATTTTGAATTGTCGGAGCTGCAATCGTTGCTTCGCCACAATGTGGGTGCTGATTTGGCCATTAGGGCAATTTACCTTTATTTTTCCTGGCGATTGATTGGAGATTTTGTTTTGATGATGAGAAAGATTCACTCTCCCCTGTGGAGCTGTGGGTTAGGTCTTTCTGCTCATTGCTGGGTAATGCATGTTTACTCTTGCAATGGTTTGGAGATCCTGCGTGCCTATGAAGGATTTAGTGTCATTCGGCGCCAATCAAGGATTCTTTTGATGATTGTACTATCAATTGGGCATTGCATGTCTGATCGAGTCCACGGATCTGGTGATTGGATTGTCTTGCTCTTGGGGTGACACCGTTGACTGGCATTTGACTGAAATTGAACTTGCTATTTGGTGCTTCATAGTCAACTTTCCTTGCTTACCGATAATACTTCTTCCTGGGCTGGGTTACCTTTTTTTTCTTTTCTCTTTTTTTGTGTGTTTGAATCTGAAGCTTCTCTTACTAACATGTACTGTATTCGATTTCTCTTTGCCGTCATTAGAGAAGTTCGATCTGGGAATTTGCACTCGAAAAAAATATGTAGGAGATAGGAGAGTTTTGTACTTATTGCTCTGGGGAATTTATTGAGGGGATTCCTCAACCAATTATGTGGATTGGCCTCGAAAAATATATCGGTTGGGTGAGGATGCGTTCTAGGCTTCTCTTCTTATTTTCCCAAGTATCAAGTGGATGGTGTGCTGTAGTGCCAATTATGTACCATGAAGAAGTATTCTCCTTACATATTATCAAAAGTGAAAGGGCACTTTGTGTTTGTCGGTTTCAGAAAAGTTGTTGCGTTCTGTGCCTATAGTGAGATTATCTTCTTTTTAAGCAACTACATTTTATCTGCTTTGCTTCATCATCATGTCCCTTCAAGTCTCTTCATCATCATATGTCCCTTCAAGTCTCTTCCTTTTATGTATTTTATGCTCATCTTTCTATTCGGCATTCACTTGATCATGGACTTTTCGGCCTGCCAAATTCTGATGGTGTAGGTTCTGACCAATGGAATCGAAGTTAAGCTTCAACGAAATGCACTCAGCGTGATTGAAGCTCCAACTGGAAATGAGGAAGATGATGACCTTGATTTTGAGAATGGACAATGGAATGGATCAGATATGGGTGAGTATACAATAAGTATAACTTTAAAGCTACTTGTTCCTTCAGAGGAAAAAAGGGTCCTTTTAAGTGGAGTCTGCCAGAAATTACCTCATTGTGTGAACCTGGGATTATTGTTAATCCAGACATAAGGCTTTTCGGTAGACAGCATTCTTTTCCTTAATCATGCTGTCTGCCGCTTGAGGAAAGAAAGTTAATAATAAACCTGCTTATGTCTGTGATATTCTACCAAATATGTTTATGACTGAGTACATGATTTTAGAAAAGTGATATTCCTAATAGGTTCTTTAATGGTCACACTTGCTGTTTAGTGAGGAAAGTGCTGATTGCCATTGCATAATAATAATCTGGAAGAACAGGCATTTAGCTTAGAATGCATTATTTTTCGTATGTACTGAAATAGTGTTCATGGGCTTCTTTTGGAACATTGTTGAGGTTGCTACATTGGATCCGATTTTTTTTGCCTTTTGCTTTTTACATTGCTTAATGTCTCCCTTGTCTCCTGTCAACTTTTTTTATATTGTCATATCATTGGCACTAACACTCTTTTCAATTGTACTATGTTTGTGTGATACCTTGTTTTTTAGCGTCAGATGACACTCAGAAGTCACACAAATCGAGGCATCGGGTGCATAAATCATCTGGGTCCTCCCACAAGACTATGAGCCGGTCCCTCTCTTGTGATTCTCACTCTAAAGGATCTATTTCATTTCCCCGTGGGTCCACAGTATGTAGAAAAACACTCGTGTTTTCTCTTATTTTGTTTTGTATAGCTGGAGAGCCTCCACTTTCCTTCCTCTTCCATGGCCTTGAAATAATGCTCAAACTAGGCTTCTCCTGTGCAGAAGGTTGACCTTAGCAAATTGGAGACAGCTGCTTTGTGGAGATATTTACGACATTTTAATCTTGTTAGTTCATTTTTCCCTTTTATTTCTTTATGTGGCAAAAAGCATTATCGCATGTGACTGTCCGCGTCTCATCTTGTCTCATCACTGTCATTTTTCCAGGTGGATGCTATCCCCAACCCATCAAAAGAGCAACTAATCAATATTGTTCAGAGGCATTTCATGTCGCAGGTACTCTTATAACTGCCACCTTTGTTCATTATTCAGTTGCATGGGGTACTCAATGTGCTGGAGGATGCAAATGTTGGTTATCAGCATTCATCTTGAACTTTGATTATATTTATTTAGGTTGAAGCAATGGGAACCTCATACTTGTGTTAGTAGGTAGCAGATAGTTTATGGGGCTCCACTTAAATCTCGTTAGCATTCAAGTTTCTGCGATTTGCCAACATCTTTCCTTTTTTTTTCCCTTGTTCTGGTGAAGCAAATGGACGAGCTGCAGGTTATTGTGGGGTTTGTTCATGCTGCGAAGAGGATGAAAAATGCTGGAAAGTTAACCGGAGAGAAATGACCGCCTTTTGCCGCTGTTGATGCTAACTGATCAACTGATACTGCTACTGGAGTTCTCCTCCTGTTTTTGTAACATATGTGTCCATGTGCTGTCTATCCTTCTAATCTCGGTTACTAGGTTAGAGTTGGTCTGACTTGTAGAGTTTCTTAACATTTTCAGGTAGCACTAAACTTGTAGATATGATGCGAGACTCTTGACATGATACTCAAGAACCAGGAATCCCATGTTCAGACATTAAATTAATTCTCGTCTCAGGGAAAAAGGGTTTCTCCAATATATGTACATATGCTTCATTTAATTCAATCTCTCTCTCTCTCTCTCTCATGCCCACATGTTCTTGATACTTTGTAGTAGTGCATATGGATATTTTGGAATGTCTGTTTTCTATCGTCTCTTTTATTGTTGATTTTGAGTCCAGACTGTTTGCATGTTGCAAATGTGAGGAGATGGTCCCCCCAATCCTAATCTGTCGGAGAATTAAATGAAAGTTGTTTGAGATTGTAGCCCGCGATTCTCTCTGTCAAAGTACTTGTGGATTTCGTGCACGTTTGAACTTTGTAGTAATCCATGCACATACCAAAAATGCTTGGAGCGCGTCCAGTTTCACGGATAGCAGTTCCCTACAATCTCGCACTTGCTAAAAAAAGCGAGGAGAAAAAAACCCTCAGAAATAACAGTGAGGGCTACAACAATATCGAGCAACTCCCTACAATCTCGCACGTGGTATAAAAAACCAAGGAGAAGAAATCCCTCAGAAAGAAAAACAGTGAGGGTTGAAAAGACATGGGGCTTTTGCCAAGATGAAAGTCACAACAACATGGAGAGTCGCGAGAATTCGATAATGGGTCATATTCGAAGTGTATTTCCACCACTTAATGCTGTGAAGTGATAAACCGTAACGCGACGCGCCATAGTAAGCTGGTAAAGCCATGTCGATGGAACCCGGGGATCAGGACGTGGCGAGGCCGAAAATTGCACCTTTCCCGGTAGCGAAACTTGGTGGTTTTATGGAGGGCTGTCTCTAGAAATGCTCGCTGGATATGTCGTTGCATCTTTGGCATCGCCACTGCCCTTGTAAAAACTTTTGGAAAATATTACTTCGAAATGGGTTGAACAATAAAATCGGATCGAGTAAAACAACTCGGACTTTGAGGCGTAATATCACTATCTTTAAGGATTTATTTACTTTATAACGTTGCTAATGGTCATTGACAAAAATCCTCCAGAATACAACAAAGTCTCGGATGAGAATACTTGATAACAATTCTAGTATTTCTTCAGGTCTCTTTAGGAAACAATCGAAAAATTGGCTGCAGTTTTTTTTTTTTTTTTTTTTTTTTAGAAAGAAGACTCGAAAAATGACCACCTTTCTCTTTCCAAAAAATGACAAGTATATATACGGAACGGTCTTATAACTCTTCGTGAAAATTGCCAAAGAATGAACAAACACGTCATTTAGAAAAATTGTTCGGATAAACAAATGCGACTTTTTGGAAGAAGTCGAAAACCGAACAATTGCAACATTTCGGAAAAAGTTGCAAAACCGAATAAGTAATTTTTCCAAAAGTTGTCTTGAAAAGACACAAACAAAATTCGGAATAATATTTTTTTTAAATAGAATTTCGAATTTTCATTTCCGAAAATTCTCAAATTAAAAGGCAACATTTGAATTAAAAAATAAAATAATAAATAAATAAATAACAAGGGATTAATACTAATTAAACCACGGGCGCGCAAGCATGCGCCAAAATCGCACACCCACACGCGGTTATGATGGAGTCTAGCCCCACCAAATCATTCCTTTAACTACAAAAAAGAAATCCCACATTTTTAAATTGGCCCACTTCCTCCCACATTTTCTATGTGGGACAAAGAAAAAAGAACTCATTTTGTTTTAACAAACAAAACTCCAACAAAAACTACGCGCACGTGAAATGTTGTTCTCTGAATGCCATCGGTGGAGCAACAACGGCATACAGCAGAATCTGTATAGACACCAAGTGCCACGACCTCGTCCTTGGACCGCCCCCAAGTTCTCAAACACGATTTCCGCGGCTAGCAACCCTGGAGCCGGAAGAAAGATGCAAACAGTTGGGGGACGAATTGGAGAATCAGGAAAAGAGCAGAAGGAACCGTCTGAAGAGAAGTAGAGAGTATTTGTGCGAGAATATGTCCGAGGGTTGCTCTTGAAAGATAATATCTAGAGCTAAACTTGTAGAGCTACGTATTCGATATACGACTATATCTTGCTTATTTTAGCTACTAGTGTTGGACGCAAATTGCATAATCCCAAGATCTCCATAATTAGAACAAGAACATACATAATTGAGTAGAAAGATTAACGCATTTGTTTTGAGATTCATTGTTCTTGAAGCGGAAGCGGCAACACAATGTTCCACGCGCAAGTCCTTCTCCTCTATTGCCCTCCGTATCACTGGCTCAATGAGGCGGCTCCCTCATAGGTGAGGATACAGGTGAGAATTAGGGTTAGAGGAGAGACTTGGAAAGACTATTTATGAGTTTCCGCCGCCCCTCTCATTACGGGCCAGCTCAACTCGGCCCACACTAGCCAACCCATATTAGATTAATTAAGAAACCTTTTATCTCACCTTAGACCAACCCTGTTTTACGGTAACCGTAAAAACAGTAAATTACAATATCAATTAATTTAGTCTACATCAGGAAAACTCTTACAACTAGTAAATGGCCTAGTGCTACCCGTGTTCGTTTGGTGAATTCGCGGGGAGAGAGAAAATAAACAGTCCTTGAAGAAGTTGATGAAGTGGGGAATTACCGAAGATGTGTTATTATGTCCTTTTTTGTTTTTCGTTTAAGGAAAGAGTGATTTAGGAACGCCTATTAAATGAGACAAAAAGCCTCTATTTTCCTTAAATAATCCAAGGACTTTCACGTGTAGAAAGTCACAAAATTTAATACACTTTGCTCATTTAGTTATAAACTTTCAATTATACTAATTCAATCAAAAACCTCTTGACAATTTGTTAATAGAGTCCGTCCAGCCAATTTATTTTAGAAAATTCTTACATGGATACCTAGTAATGTCTGCCGGCCTAGATGGCTAGATTGGTGCTAACATGGACATCAGATATCAAAACGACGACTTTTTTTTTTGTCGTTTCGTTTCAATGCGTTTTAGTGCAGAGAGCCCTTCTTGCACCTGATCAAAAGGATAAAAAAAGCCCTAATTCAAAAAATTAGAACCTCATAGCCCAAAATTGATCAATCAAGTGCGATGCTAGACGATGGCCGTCCGATGCCCAAGAGAAACAAAGGGATTTCTATGAGCAGCTTGTGAGGAAACTTGACGACGACGACTTGGTGTAGTGAGAGGAGGACGAGGCAAGGTTGCACAGTTCATCAAGACCTGATTCGACGTGAAGACTCGATTCACCGATACCCAGTTTTGACTTAATTAGGCCTTGAGATTTTGCATTGAACATGACATCAAGGTATGATTTCTTTTGGATTGTCCCAGTTTGCAATGCAATCTGTTTCTCCTCTTGTATATGAAGTGAAGGTTGTCTGTAGTCTGCAAAACATACATGTTTGTGACAATGTTTTCTATGATGTTTGGCAATGATATTGATGAAAGTGAAGGTTCTTTATAATGTCTGTGTTTTTTAATAGTCCAAGTAACAATAGTAATACTTGTACGGTTTTCAGAGAGCACAATTCTCATGGGTCTTATGGGTATTGGTCTTTTGTCTAGTTCACTTTGGCAGCATCTCAATAGTTATTAAACAATGATAAATGTACGGATAAAATTAAACAACAACTATCCTACCAACACCTGCTTCAACTTAAGCATTTATTTTACTTATTGTGGAATATGCAACAACAGATTAACTCCGATATATCATAATAAACAAGCACGTTTCATTGTAATAAAGAAATGATTACCAGTACAATATTTTACTGATCCCCATCATTGACAAACAATAAAACATTCACAATATTATTTCACTAAATCCATAGGTGACAAAAAATAAAATAAAATGGAGTTACAACACCACTTCATGAAACCATCACAAAAAAGACAACTGCATCACTTCTTTGAACCCAACCCTAAATATGGCTATCATTCTATATTCGCGAAGTCAATTTTCCTTCCAGTTGGGGCTTTGAAAACATTTCTAATCTTGTCACTTCTTGTAGATTAGATTTTTCTTCCTTATAATATTTTTCTTCTTTCTTGATGGCTCTACTACTTTAAGTGGAACTTTAACTAGAGTTCCTTGTGATGTTGATTCAGCCTGTGCATATGTATCAATTCTTTATCTCTTGTTCTCTCTGGTCCTTGTACTATTAACCTATCATTATTTGTTTTCATTAGTTCACAAACTTTGCTAGTAAAAATGCAAATCTAACAAAAGGAAGTACTTACTTGAAGTTTTCTCTTGGACTCTGGTATTTATGATGTCATTGACCCAGCCTTCCTAGTGGGGTATGTTAAACTACTGTGTCCTTTCTGTTTGCAACTTCGACAAGTTATCTTCATTGTTGGAGAACAGAGATAGAGAAAGAACCTAGAGATTCAAATTCTGCTTAGCATAGCTTCAACTCATCTTCGGGCTGTTTGGATCGGACTGTGCTGGGTTTAGGCCCATATCCTAACTTCGGGCCTAATATCGACCAATAACCCAGTAAAGACTAGATTACATGACGGGCTTTTACAAATTTTGAGGGCATATTTCTAGCATGCATGCAACTAGGTGAGTTGAAACTTAATTTGGTCAACCTATATTCTAACTTCTGGAAAAACAAGAATGCTATTCTGACTTCAAAGAAACTAGGTTTCTTCTTTAATGAGTATACAACTATCGCAACCCTCTTAAAACTAGGTTTCTTCTTTAATGAGTATACAACTATCGCAACCCTCTTTTTCGTCGGGAAAAAATATAGTTTTACATGTATTGTCGAGTTGAGGACCGATGGCCCTCAATCAACATGGGTTCTCCTGAACACTTACCTCATGCAACATTGGGAAACTATGATTGGAATAAAATCTACTTACGATGTCTAAATTGACTTGGAGCTGCTACTAACCTATTAGGGCTGACTAAGAATCGAGTGAGATATAGGAGGATATCTTACTTTCTACTGAACCAGAGAAATATTGGAGACTTTATTACATTAATTATCTAACTAGTCCCCTTTCGATTTCCTAGCTTGATTGGTTTGTTACTTAACTGATTCAGACATACTTTGACCATTTTATTATCCTATGCCACTAAACGATGTTCATGCATGAGTGTGCAATCAAGCAAAAGTAGACAATCACAATCATGTGATAAAAATTAAAGTGTAGGAAAGCAAACCTGATAAAGTATAGATAGGCATGGCCTTATAATTAAGCCTCTGGGCAACAACTGCATAAGTTAAGTTCAAATTAAGTCCAATTTGTTACCTAAAAGATTGATCTAGCTAAACCCAAGCTTTATTAAAGATGTTCGCTAAAACTCTTAAACTAAGTGTATACTAACTAAATGAAATACAATTATTCTAAATGTAAAACTTAACAACCTAATCAAGGTCTTTATCTCTAACCATTTTCTAATATTTTTAATTTTTAATTTGTTTCTTAATTCCGAAAATGGGGACCCAGGCTGGGCCATTAGGCCCTGTTCGCATACAAGGTCAGATATGGTTTGGGCCAGTGACTTCAATTGGACTTTATTAAATTAAGCCCTCCTTAGCCACAATTTCTCAAGTGCCCACTCCGAAACGATCTCTACTAAGCCCAAGCCTAGTTAACGTAAAATTTAACCCAAAGATCTCCAATCCAAATGCCGCTAGAATTAAAATATGAACTTATATACTCCATCATTAATCCGCATATTCATCACCAAATCACCACCGCGGTTTGCCTCTAGTCACCAGACTACAACACCACTGACCAACACCTTGAATTCCCAGATGCCACCAACGATTACCACCATCCTCCACTGAGTCCACCATCCTCGTTCAATTACCGTCGAGAATTACTGAGACAATGCAGAATCTGGAAATACGAAGTGAAACCGCAACAAGGGATCAGACTTGAATGTCCTCGGAGAATCCACAGACATGACGTCAATTTTGGCAATTTAATGCTAGAGGGGCATATAATATCAAGTAAAGAAAAGCAGGGATTCAGAAACACGTTCGGTCATGATAAAATGGCTAAATCCATACTTGAATGACTTGAAAATCAATTAATATCATTTAGTCCAGGTCAAAATAGACTTTTGGATCAGAAAGAAATGGAAATAACTGGCACATATACATTTCATCGAACAGGTGACTGCGTTTGTTCAGGTAATGAAATCAGTCATCAACTGTGATTGGCTCCTAAATTAGACTCATATAAACATGATGAAACATTCAGAATCATGTACCAAGTCCCCCTCCGCTTTTTTTGGTTGTGTCCTCTTCCTCTCGGGTAACCTAGAAAGACTTGAGACTGGGCATTTTCTTTCTTCTTTTGGGCTTCATATATCAAGTCCACTAAAGCTGAAATGGCCAAATTTTGTAGATGGGCCAGAGTTGCGCGGATTGGGTCATATGAGTTGATTTACCGGCCTTTTATTTATTTATTAAATTTTCATTATCTAAATGCCAATTTAATATTTTGACTTAAATTAAGGCGTTAACAAAAAATTCTATTCCATCAACATAAAACAATTGGCATCTAATGGGGAGACTGCTAAACTGCAAGAAGGTAAAATTAAGTTTAATAATGCTTAGGATTTAACATGAGTAGTTTAAACTTTTATCTATTTGACCTTGCGAATCTATTAGAACAAGGACCTTATAACTTGGATCGATTTAATTTTTATGTTGGCTTGGAATTATAGAAAGAAAAAATCATTTTTCCTTCGAGAAAACTGATTAATTCTGATCGGCTAGAATTGGGTTCATATATGTTGGTTTTGTTTTCGTGTTCCTTTCGTCTCCCACCATGATGGGTTATGTAGCATGCACATTCTCCGGAAGCCTTCGTGTCATGTCCGACACTCCGACATGTGTCCGACACGCTCTAACACGTCTTGACACGCTCCGACACACAGTTAACGAGTGTCGAAAAATCCGACACGTGGTCAACTCTCTCCGACACACGAGTCCAGAATTCCGACACGCGATTCTGACATGCACGGATTCAATTTTAAAATTTATAATACTTGAGGGGTCAAAATATAAATATGCACAAAAGAAGTAATGAAAGAAGTAATAAAATTGCTATAAATATACACGCACGGGGTCATTTTTTTTTTTCAGTTTTGTTTTTTTAGAATTGTTTATTTTTTTTAAAAGTCTTTTACTATGAAAGAAGTAATAAAAAATGCTATATATGATAAATAAATAAATTTAAAAATATCATTTCAGCATTTTTCTTTAAACAATGTTTTTTCCCTCTAAGTTTTGTGTATTATTGTAACAAATCAAAATAATGAATGATATTATTTATTATTTTTCATGTAAATTAATTCTAGGCTATTTATATTATTATTTATTTATGTATTTATATATAAAAATATATTTAATATATAACGTGTCGGAACGTGTCGAAATTATCTATTTTTAAGAAATGACGTATCGGCGTATCGTGTCGTGTCGCATGTTGCGTGTCCGTGTCCGTGTCGGTGCTACATAAATGATGGGTTGAACGTGTAGCACATTTGCTTCACATATGAACCATTCCCTCGGCACTTGGATTATTCTAGAGCAAGCAAATCGTGCCTCGCCCGTTCGTGTATTTCATGCCCGCACAGACCGATCCCTTCTGCCGTGCCGACTGATCCATCCTCATTCCAACTCGTGACCTTATTCTGGGCACGCCTAGCCCGTGTTCGTGATCCATGTTTGACACGAGTTAAAGCCCCCACTTCATGCCAAATCGATGAATCTGGTTCGGGGGCCACTCAAGTGGCCAAAGGTGAATGGACGTCGTATATGAGGCCACAAGTCGGGGTGATACAGTGAGTAAATCTCTGGTCGGCTTGTGCAATAGGCGACTATTAACTTCCTGTGGATTTTCTGGCTTTTGGCACACCAGTGGAGTTGGGATGACGGATTCCTCAATGTTGAACGATTCAAATTATATATTTCGCACCAGTTTAACACCATTGTACTATCTTTTTAAAAGTAGTTGGACTGTTCCTCCCTCTCCTTCCTTTCGCCTACATATAAGAGGAAGACAATACGCAAACTTCTCTTTCAACTCCAATTAGGCATAAAAAATCCCAAAAGCTTTGATACACACCTTGTCACTCTCTTTTTTTGTGGGTGTAAAATGAGGTGGTGATGCTATTGATCACAATGACTAGCTCTTCTTTATGGGTACGTACAAAAACCAATGCCCCCCTTATAAGGACTCCACTTCCCAACATCTTTCCCTTCCTTTTTTCCATTCAACAACTCATGGGACGACGCCAAAACAAGCACCCAACAAAGATCCCAAACCCTTTTGGTCAAAGATCCATTGGAGACCCCATGATGTGAGATTCTCTTCGTGCACAATCCAAAAGTCACTAATTTGCAACTTTAGCACTAATCTGTTTTCCGGCGTATTTATCACCTCACGATTAGAAATTGTGGATGCCCACTGAGTTTTTCAGTCAAAGAAACGACTTTTCTGCTTTGGCCACTCCACTTGTTTAAGTGCGCCGACTGGATGTGAAAAGGGACACGGAGGAATAATTTGAAAATTAGCCATTTTAGCTTATTGATGGTGAGATTCAATTTTCTCGGAAAAATCACGGTTTGACAAGTATACTTTGACGAGAGTGACGTGACAATGACGTGCGAAGAAATTCTCCATCTACAAGTACACATGAGACTTTAAAGAGGCAGATGGAAGTCGATTTCAGTTGGAAGTCGATTTCAGTTATACGAAGCAAATATTGCTATCGGCTCATTTTACTTCTTCGGTAATATAGCTGATATATAGAATATTTTCCGGTGCACCGCCACTGCTATTGATGCTAAATTTGGTGGCTGGTTCTCTCAACACGACGATGCAGTGGTCAACCTTTGATGTCATCTAAGGGCCTCGTTGATTAAACTTTTCCTCCATTCTTGGCAAATGCGGCACTTTACTCACTTTTATTTATTTTATTTATTTTTGTTGTAAATTGAGTTTTGGGATATTTTTTAATAACTTTGTGGTAAGAATAGTAGATATGATAATTTTAATTTATGATAAAGTGTAGTCTTCCTTAAAGCACTGGGAAGGAATGGAACTGAATAAAACGGTTGTCCATGTCAGGCACTTTTGGGACCATAGATGGTAGATGCATAAGTAAAAAAAGAGTCGAAATTGAGATTTTAGGATTAATTTGGCAATTATGGGCACGGATGTGTGTTTGGACTACTTCCTACCCATCTTATAATAATCTGAGAAGAGTAGATATTTTGTATGCAGTTATTTTTTTTTTTAAAAAGAGAGATTTCGAAACATAGAAATGAGAAGGAGAAAATGACGCAGACATTCAATTTTTTTTTTTTTTTGGCTCAATACCATTTAAAATTCCAAATTTGATACCTATGAAATTTTTACCTAAATTAATTTTCATCTAAAAAAAAAAAAATTCCAAAATGGATCCATGAGAGATATACCCCGAACAACTATGACATAGTTAAATGAAACTATTTTTTTTTTTGGTAAATGTTAAATGAAACTATTTTTTGTCTCACACAAAATTCCAAATTGGTACACTTGACCCAAATTTATCCTCCATTAAGATGTATACGTGTAAACGCACATGGTTTTCCAAGTCAGATTTGTCATTTTTTTTGTTAGATTCAATGCTAATGGGATATTGGATGGAATGTCAATAGAAAGTAAATTTGAGCTAAGGGTACCGGAATGGATCATTTGTGAGATTCAAATTAGTTTGGAGTATATGTAATTTAGGTACCAATTTGAGATTTTTTGAAAGACAGAAATTAATGAGGTAAGGGTGCATTTATTTCACCGAAAACTTCATGACAAGGAAAATATTTTCTATGCAAGGAAAATAGTTAGTTTTTCTATGCTTGGTTATTTAGGGAAAGTGGTTTCCTTCTTACGAGAAGAGGAAGTTATTTTCTCTCAATCTAAGTTTATTGATTTTAGTCTACAAAAGACGTTTTCCATAGATTGATTAATTTTCAGTCCTCCAAACATTGGAAAGTCGGAAAATGAATTTTCAAAAACAGTTTTGTTTCAAACAAACGGAGCCTAAACATGTTAGCGAGTACTGGTCTATGATTTTTCATGTGAAAAAATTTAATTTGAGCTAAATACGTCACGGGAATATCAATTTCTAATAGTATTGACCCTTTCTTTTTTGTCAAAGCATGAGGTTAAATAAGGAAGAAGAAATTGGAAGAAAATTTTGGTTTGAGCTCGTGTTTTAGCAATCACTCCAAGCATAGAGAGGAAATGCCTAGGAATTTGCTTTTTCATTTCAAATTACTGCATGGCGTTCATATTTGATAAAATAACAATAAGTCAAGATGAATTAATAATTTTATTACTATTGTTTTTTATTTACTTGAACTTTATCTATTTTCTTCTCCTTTTTCCTTTTCATCCAAATAGGAGGGAGTCATTTTTATTTTCTGTCTACTGTCAATCCTTATACAAATCATTCCTTCCGCTCTTTTTCTCCAAGACACAGCAGAAAATGACGTTCGATTCTATATTCTGAATAATCTTATTTGACCACAATTATCATAATCTCTCTCTCTCTCTCTCTCTCTAATATTTTCTTAACCAAGTTCTTACGGAAATTCAGAATTTTTTAAGAGGTGTGATCTTATTTCACAAACTTAATTAGATCTCTTGAATGTTTTGGGTTGAAGGACGTTTAGCCTCTCCTTCAAGGATGTCCACACAAGTTTCACGATGAGAATTAACGGGTCTTTTTCTAATTGTTTTTATTACATGATGGGATGCAGTCCTTTGAAAATCACTTGCACGCTTGCAAACAAGGCGCTTTACCTAACTAAGCTATAGCTGTCGTGTTTGTCATACATGTTTATAATATCTTCTTTCTAAAAGTCATTTCCTTTTTCATTTTTCTAAAGTTCCAATGAATACGGGCCGTCAAATTCTCTACAGCTTGCTTCTCCAAGCCGGTGCAGATATTATGGTGTGAAATCCAAGAGACTCGATGTGTCCTTAAATCTTCTCTTTAATGGGGCCATTGGGTCGCGGACCAACCATCTAACAGCAGCGCTTAAAATCTCCCATCTCCAACCTTCCTCTTTCTTTTAAGTTGTAAGCATGAAAATGATATAGTCATCACTTGACATTTCAAATACAAAACCTATTTAAGACTAAATATATCTATATTGATCTCTCCTTGCAATTTTAATTGTTCAACATTTTTTTTTTATAGTGTCACTTCTCTCACGTGCAATGCAATTATCATATTATCTGGGCATCGCCCGGGTGCATGGAATGCCGCACGAGATGTCACCTCAACATCTTTATCACAATTTTCAATATTCCACACGAGAAAGTTCTCGCATTAATGCCAACCCAAGTTACACGCATGATGGAAACTTGTAGATGGGGAAAGAGTAAGTAGGCACGAACGAAGCAGGAAGACTAGTCCGAAATTTCCGCGAGCGTCTGAAGAATCTTCAAGAGTCACCAAAATGGAATCTGACCAGCACGACGGAATCCTACTTTTCCACCCTTCATTGGACTTAACTTAGATTCCTAGATTTAGCATTCATTCAGTGAACGAAGATTCATCAAAAACTAGAGAAAAGTCACATGGGAATCTATGTAGGCACGAATAAATGTATGATATTCTCCGGCAGAAGTACAGCGCAAGTGCCATAACTTGGCACCGAGGGACACTTAAGTGCCATAACTTTAAAATGGTACGCACACTTGAGTGCCAGGTTTTGAAGTTAAATAGGACACTTAAGTGCCACTCCCGAAGATCCGGCCAAATGGCTTACGTGGCGACTTTCCGGCGAGCTTGGTCCAAAACGGCGTCGTTTTGCACGCGACGTGGCGGAGAAAATGCAAAACGACGCCGTTTCGTGTCTTCGTGTAAATAATAATATAAAAATTAATTAAATTAAATTTAAAATATTCAAAAAATTTAAAAAAAATAAGAAAATTTTAAAAATTAAGAAAATTTTAAAATTTTAAAAAATTAAGAAAATTTTAAAATTTTTTAAAAATCAAGAAAAATTTTAAAATTTTAAAAATTAAGAAAAAAAGAAAAAAAGGGGGGGGTGGAGGTTGAACGGGGCGGCTCCTCGCCGCCGCCGCCTCCCCGCCGTCGCCGGGAAGGGCCGACGACGGAGGGGGAGGGTCGGCCGAGGTCGCCGGCCCCGGCCGACCGACGGCGAGGGCTACGAGCCCTCGCCGGATCGCGGCGAGGGCCGCGACCCGCCCCCCCCAGATCTAGGCGAGGGCTCGCGGGCCCTCGCCGGCCCCTAGCCGTGGCCCGGCGACCCCGGTCGACCCTCCCCACTCCGTCGCCGGCCCTTCCCGGCGGCGGCGGGAGGCGCGAGGGCCCGCGACCCTCGCCGGATCCGGGCGAGGGTCGTGGCCCGCGCCTAGATCTAGGGCGAGGGTCGCGGCCCTCGCCCCCGATCCGGCGAGGGCTCGCGGGCCCTCGTCGCGATCCGGCGAGGGCTCGCAACCCTCGCCGTCGGTCGGCCGGGGCCGGCGACCCCAGCCGACCCTCCCCCTCCGTCGCCGGCCCTTCCCGGCGACGGCGGGGAGGCGGCGGCGGCGAGGAGCCGCCCCGTTCGACCTCCCCCTTTTTTTTTAATTTTTAATTTTTAATTTTTCTTAATTTTTAAAATTTTTAAAATTTTAAAATTTTTCTTAATTTTTTAAAATTTTAATTTTTTAAATTTTTCTTATTTTTTAAAATTTTTTTTTCTTATTTTTTAAAATTTTTTTGAATATTTTAAATCTAATTTAATTAATTTATATATTATTATTTACACGTAGACACGAAACGGCATCGTTTTTGCGTTTTCTCCGCCACCTCGCCGTGCAAAACGACGCCGTTTTGGACCAAACTCGCCGGAAAATTGCCACGTCAGCCATTTGGCCGGATTTTCGCGGAGTGGCACTTAAGTGTCCCATTTTACTCCAATATTGGCACTTAAGTGTAGGGGTGAGCGGTTCCAAGTTCCGGTTCGGTTCCGTCCGGAACCCGGAACCTACCCTCGGTACGGAGTTCCTCATTTTTGGAACCCGGAACCTACCCGTCGAACCGAGAACCTGGAACCTACCCTGTCATAGGTTCCAGGGTCGGTTCCAGGTTCCAACAGGTTCCTTTTTTTTTTTAATTTTTAGATTTGAACTATAACGTACGCGCATGCTCTACGGTCAATTCCCAATAACCAAATTAAGACCCAGCAAATGACAAGAAAGCAGCGGATGGCAACTCCCACTAGCATAATTAAGAACCAGCAACTGACAAGAAAGCAATATCCCATCTAGAAGGAAGCGCCAATATCGTACAATAAATGGCAAAATGAAACCTGACAATGCTCCTCGACAATGCTTGGTTGGAACGACTAATTTGATGCAGATCAGTGTCCATAAGCTCATATGCAATATAAACATCATTGAAAACCTCTCTCTGTGGCGGTGGAATAATATCCCTAATTGCCACAACCTGCATTAACATAATAGGACCTCACATAAGCATACAAGAATCATAATAACCGAAAAGCAAGTTCTGTTAAAATTGCCATGCAATACCGCTTCGCATTGATTAAAGAGCTTATTTTGTATCTGGGCATAGCCACGCCATAAATAAATGTAGCTTCATTAAGGACCGCATGCATGTGGATTCCCATCAATCATAGTTCAAAACTTGTTCTTTATACCAACAAGAACCACTTTCATACCATTACAAGTTGCATCCAATCAAAGATATAACCATCTATTCCATCTCTAAGAATGATGAGTATCATTGCCCTTCTATATCAGTATAATAGAAATTAAACTTCTGAAAAGTTCAAAGAAGGGACGTTCAACTCTGTAAGTAGCAAAGTGACAATAAGACCTTCTATATCTTGATGAGTGATGACAATACTCTGACTGGTGTTTCAGTATGTTCTCTGTCTCATTAACAATTGATGCAGAGAAATGGTAACACAGAACAACATGGAGACCAGATTATCTTAAGCAATCGATATCTCTTCTAGTGAAATAGAAGATTCAAAGCTCTACTATTTGCTGCACTAACTCTTAATTCGTTGTCCACAGCAGGAAATGCTAATTCACCTGTACTGCACATTCGTTAGACTTAGAACCAAGATGGAGAGCAACGTAAATGCACCATTTCATAATATCGATGGCACTACCGACACCCATAAGCCAACCATCAAAGAAAACAACACACTTCAAACAACCCAGAAAGCCATTCTCAATCACGTAATAGAAAAACTGTAACGCAAGGGATTCACTGACGTTTTCATGGTCCATGTGCCGGAGGAGCTTGATCTCACGGAGGGTCCTCTTCGCGTTGATCTTGTTATCGAAAGCATTAGCAATCTTCTTTATGGCCACGTGCTCATTCGTCACCGAATTCAAAGCCGAGCTGAAACCCAAAAAAAGAAGCACAACTCAATCAAAAACGAATAATAAAAAGAAAACTTTATGCATCGCTTCTAATAAGGAGTTAAAACAGAGCAAGTCCAAGAATCACCGAATCGGTCACTCACTCCCTACGCTGGTATTACCCCGAGATCGTACAAATGAAATTCACAACATTTGATGGTATTACCCCGAATCGTACCCTTAGAGAGAAGGTCCAGAAATCCAATTTCACCGGGCGAGCAGTGAGCAGGGACGTCGGTCGTTGGTCTTCGGGGCAACGGCGTCAGGCGTCGCGACTGCTGGCGTCGGGTCGTCGGAGCAGAGGCGGAGACAGCAGCGGCGTCGTGGGTCAGAATCGGAGACCTAGTGACCAGAGGCGGTGGGTCGCGAGCGGAGACAGCAGAATCGGCGTCGTCGGAGCTTCTGCTCGTCGGGGCTTCTGGCGCGAGCAGAGGCGGTGGGTCGCGAGCGGAGATGAGCTCGGCTCAGATCTGCTTGCGTCGGGTAGTTGGTGACGGGCGTCGAGGCAGAGCACGGTAGCGACGGGCGTCGAGCGGCAAGGGTTCGCGCGAGCGACGTCGGTGACTGGCGTCTAGCGGTGGTGGCCTTGAGGGCGAGCGGCGTCCGGCGGCGAGACTCAGAGCAGCGTCCGGCAAGACTCTGAAAAACGGAAAGTGAGGGGATCGGGAGTCTCGGGGGAGGGGGGTTCCATTTGGAACCCTAACCGGTTCCGAAACCGGTTCCACGATCGGTTCCGGTTCCGGAACCGGGATCGCCGATTCCCGGAAAAATGGAACCGGGAACCGGAACCGGGAACCGAACCGGAACCTCCGGTTCGGTTCTCCGGTTCCCGGTTCTACCCGGGAACCGCGCTCACTCCTACTTAAGTGTACCATTTTAAAGTTATGGCACTTAACTGTCCCTCCGTGCCAAGTTATGGCACTCCAGGTGTCCCAACCTCGATATTCTCCTTTCGCTCTAGTGAATGGGAACCCTCTCCCTAAGTCGACTAGACTAAATTGAGAATCTTAAAGCCGCCTTCACTACAGTACTCATGCTGTTTTTTTGACTCTACAATGATTTTTAATTAAATTTGAAAACAGAACGAGGTGTACATCACCAAGTAAGATCGAATTTGACAGAAATTGAAACTTTCTCGAGATTGTGATCAGAGAACATAGTTGAGTCTTGCTCTTTAACAGTTTTGCAAGAACACCCGATTTTCCCAAATTGGACAGTCCTATCGCTAGATATCACAAGATTTAACTACATCCGTCCACTCATGAAGGTGTCGGAAAAATTAAGATTTTTCCCAATCAAGGGTCGAATTCAAGTAGATCTAGTTGTGAGCTTTTCAACACCTCGTTCAAGGAAGATATCGCAATTTTTTTGAAAACCGCCATCCATTTGGCCCAATTAATGATATGCAATACAGAGACATTTTTGGAAATCGGAGACGTATTTTCAGAAATTCAGGTCACTATCTTTTCCTGGGCACAAAAATAACAATTGGATGGCTGACAGTAAAGTTACGAGTGGTCAAAATTTGGCCTATTTATAAAGATGCAATAGAATTGAAAAAAAAAAAAAAATCAACTGCTGACTGATGACTGCCACGTGGACGTTGTCGCAACGCCATGCAGGCGTTGGGCGGGCCAGGGCTCGCACACTGCACTGCTTAGCCCAAGCCTAGCTCTGCATTTGGCCACATGTACCCAGCGTGTGGCCACTCACTTGCCTCGCCGTGTTGCAGAGCATAGGCACGATTTACATTTTGTGAATTGAATCTTCAAGGAGGTGATTGAATGGCTAAGAGCTTAATTAAGATGCCACATACCCCGTGTCCTAATTACTATGTCAATTTCGACAAGCACATCGTGAATATTCATTTGAGTCTTACTCAATGCTTAGAGCTATTTGCAAGCTACCATCACGATTAGTTGAGTTAAGAGGTTGCGAATCCTCCACCCCCACCTAATCCAAAAAAAAAAAAAAAAAAAAAAAAAACAAAAGATTTGGAAGTTGGGTGGTAAGTTGCCACTCAAGTTAACTAGATGGTAATAATCCATTGATTTGTTACTAAAACACTATTGTGAAAAAGGGGAAGGTGTTTTTATCCACATTTACTTGTTCAAAATAACATTTAATTAGAAATTTTTCGTATGCCATTAGCTGCGTTGAGTAGCTAGACACCTCTTTTTTCATGTGATTCGTCTTCATATTTCATCAACCTTGATGTTTTACCATGCACTATACATTGCAATTCACCAACAGACACCTCTTTCAATGGAAAAACCTCTTCAATTTCCATCATTATTCGTGTTGAATTAGAATGCCTTCGTTTCTTGTATTATCTATATCACGTAAAGTAATTTGACCTAATCAATTAACTTAACGCCAAAAAAAATAAAAATAAAGAAAAGAAAACTATATCTGTTACCTTACATTAAATTTTTGTCTTTGACAAAAAAAGATAAAGAAAAAAAAAAGAACTGCCGTCAAATAACAATCGTACTACAAACTTCTTCCAGCAATCTAACCAAATGTTTCAATATAGTATGTGGCACTCGGTCAATAAAGAAATGGAAATCATTCATAAATAAAGCTCCTTTTTCTCGAAAAGTAGACAGCATTTGTGTTACTTTGTTGACAGGTAACTTTAGCAGTCTTAAATTGAACTACGTTATGAACTCTCTCGATATTCTGGACCTAGACCTGGCAACCGGAAAATTCCGTGGGAAAATTCTCTTACTAAAAATCGTGGAGGGAGATAAAACGCATGTGCGTTTTTTTCTTTTGAAAATCAAAGAATTCAAAAATGAATATACCGTAAATTTGAAATGCTGTCCCATGGTCTTCACCCTAGACTCCTCTCCACCCTAGGTTGGGGTGATATGCCGCAATTCATACCTTAAGCTGTTTTAAGAGTCGCTACCAATTATTTATTGGTCAATTGGGAACCTAAAACCCAGGTGTTAGGAAAGTCATTATTCACCTGTTATAATTATGGTTAATGGATCAACGAATGCCAATAAATTAAGATACGTTTTTTCTATTCACGTATCTCTTTTGGATTCATGAATTTCTTAAACTTTTCTGTTAACGTATCTATTGAATTCATGAATTTCCTAGATCCATATATCTTTTAATTCATGTATTTATTGAGTTCACGAATCTCTTGAATTTACGTATCTCTGGATTCGTGAATCTCTTGAATTCATGTATTTCTTGATTCATGAATTTCGTGGATACATGCGTCTATTTAATTCATGTATATCTTCTATACATGAACTAAAAATCTCTATAAATAGATGGGAGCACAGAGCTTCATAATGGTTTTTTGGTTTTTTCCAACTCGATTCCAAAAAGGCTCTGATACACTTTTCTACTCTTCTGATTTTTCTGAGTATGCTGGTTCAATTGAACGGTTCGACTGAGTCCTGTTTGCATAGTGCTAATCCAAATAGGTTCGAGGTGTTGTATCTTGGGAGGCATAGTTCGTGAATCTGCGGAGCACCATTGGCAGGAACTAATTGCCTTAAGGAGATTCGGATATCCGTACCTCACCTCCAATTTCATTTTCTGATTACAATAAATAGTTTGTGTTTTCTTTGGAGTATATTCCAACAATCTTAAGGCAATTATCTCACTAACTGTTTGTTGTTCTTGTCAGATTATTGAGATGGCTAGAAACAACCAAGTGCCCTTTAATGTCCCGAATGTTTATGGAGACGTTCCTATGGTCGATTCGACTGTTGCTATGGAAGATGTTCAACCCTCAGGGTCTGAATTTGTAGCAGCCAATGCTACGGGCCCTTGGGCTAACACCAATTTTGGTGATGCGGGTACAAGTCATACGACTGGTATGCCCGGGACTGTTTTTCAGAACAGTACAAGCCAAATGGCTTTTGGCACCGTTTCTGGAGAGATAGTTCAACGAACTTTGCCTACTGTGATGGCAACGCCTTCAGTTACAGCTAATGAGAAACTAGAGAAATTCATTGGAGTGGGCTTTAAATAGAGGCAACAGAAGATGTTCTTCTATTTGACCATGCTCAATTTGACAAAATATTTATTGGAGGTGTGCCCGATAATTAGTCCAAACGAGCAAGATGTCACGACGCTCAGTGCGTTGGAGGCTTGGAAGCATGGGGACTTCTTATGCCAAAATTATATCCTTAACTGTTTAGTGAATTCTCTTTATAATGTTTATTGTAATATTGAATCTGCTAAACAGTTATGAGAGTCCTTAGAGAAAAAAATACAAAACAGATGGTGGATTCTAAATCTGTCATGAGTCAGGTTCAAGAATTGCAATTAATTTTGAGTGACATCTCGGCTGAGGGAATGATACTTAGTGAATCATTCCAAGTGGCAGTCATGATTGAGAAACTACCTCCGGGCTGGTCAAACTTCAAAAATTATTTGAAGTACAAACGGAAGGAGATGAGCCTTGAAGATCTCATTTTGCGCCTCAGAATCGAGGAGGACAATAGAAGGAGTGCGAACCCTTCTTTGGAGCCAAAGGCCAACATTGTGGAATCTTCCAAATCCAAGCAAGATAGAAAAAGGAAGATGTCTTTTTAAGGAAAAGGCAAGCAGAAAGAGCAGTTCTAGAAATTTCAAGGGACGTGTTTTATATGCAACAAGCCTGGCCATCGTGCTAAGGATTGCAAGAAGCGCCCGAAAAAAGGCAAGAATGAAGGTGCAACCCAAAGAATCGAATTTGACAGAGCATGACAATATTGAGAGACTGCTCGCGTGGTAATGTCTGAAGCATCTCTGGTGTCGAACACTAATGGCTGGTGGCTAGACACGGGTGCCACAAATCACATTTGTGTAGATAAACACATATTCTCATCTTATGAGAAGGCTGAAGAAGATGAGAAGCTTTATATGGCTAATTCTACATCAGCAAATATCGCCGGAAGAGGAAAGGTGATCTTGAAGTTTACATCTAGCAAGGAGGTCGCCCTACTGAATGTGTTGCATGTACCAGATATTTGGAAAAATCTAATTTCTGGCCCTATACTTGTCAAGAAGGGTTTCAAAGTTGTATTTGAATCTGAGAAGTTTGTACTTTCAAAAGGAGGGATGTATGTGAGGAAAGGGTACTCGTGTAATGACCTGTTTAAGGCCAATGTGGCTGTCATTGATGTAAACTCAAAGTATGTGTACCCAAAGACTATTAATAAAGAAAAGTCTTCAGTTTACACTGTTGTGTCTCCTTATCTATGGCATGGTAGATTAGGACATGTAAACTATGGTACAATGAAAAGAATAGCAAACTTGGGATTAATTCCAAGATTTGAGTTGGATGCCCGTTACAAGTGTGAGACTTGTGTTGAGGCCAAGTTTGCCAAGAAACCTTTCAAATCCATTGAAAGAACAAGTGACCTCTACAATTAATCCATAGTGATCTATGTGATTTAAAGCTTGTAGAAAGTAGAGGTGGAAAGAAGTACTTCATCACATTTGTGGATGATTGTACTAGATTTTGCTATGTTTATTTACTAACTAGCAAAGATGAGACTATGAGCATGTTTGTCAAGTATAAAAATGAAGTTGAAAACCAACTTGATAAACGAATCAAAGTGCTTAGGTCGATAGAGGAGGAGAATACAGGTTCAATCAATTTGAAAGAGTTTTGTGCTAGTTTTGGAATAATTCTCCAAACGACTGCACCTTATACTCCACAACAAAATGGAGTTGCTGAACGATTGAACACGACATTAAAGGAGATGGCTAACGCCATGCTTTTAAGTTCAGGTTTACCTCAGAACTTGTGGGGGGAGGCGGTTTTAACTGCAAATTATATTTTTAATAAAATACCCCACAAAAAGACAGGTAAAACTCCATACGAGTTATGGAATGGAAAAGTTGCCTTCCTACAATTTTCTAAAAGTGTGGGGGTGCTTGGCCAAGGTGGCGATTTCTCCTCCGAAACAAACTCGGTTGGGACCTAAAACGGTGGATTGCATATTCATCGGTTATGCTCAAAATAGTAGCGCATATAGATTTTTGGTTCATAAATATGAAAATGCGGAAATTCATGTCAATACAATCCTAGAATCAAGGGATGCTGAATTTTTTGAGGATATATATCCTGCAAAAAGAAATCAAGAAGAACTTTCTCAGAAAAGACTTAGAGAATTAGAATTTGAGAATGATGAAGTTGTGGCCAAAGAAGCCGAACTTCAAAGGAATAAAAGGTCTCGAATTGAAAAATCTTTCGGACCTGATTTTCTAACATACATGTTAGAAGGTGAGCCCCAAACATATAAAGAGGCAATGTCATCTCCAGATGCTCCTTTTTGGAAAGAAGCTGTTGACAATGAAATCCATTCTATCCTAAGTAACCATACTTGGGAATTGGTTGATCTTCCACCTGGAAATAAACCAATTGGATGTAAATGGATTTTCAAGAAAAAACTAAAAGTTGATGGTTCCATAGATAAGTACAAAGCTCGGCTTGTAGCTAAAGGGTTTAGACAAAAAGAGGGTCTTGACTACTTTGATACTTATTCACCTGTCACAAGAATAACATCAGTAAGAATGTTGATTGCTATAGCTTCGCTATACAATTTGCAGATACATCAAATGGATGTGAAAACTGCATTCTTAAATGGTGATCTCGACGAGGAGATTTATATGGAACAACCTGAAGGGTTCAAGGTCAAAGGACAAGAACACAAAGTGTGTAGACTTGTCAAATCATTGTATGGACTTAAACAAGCTCCTAAGCAATGGCATGAGAAATTTGACCGGGTAATGATTCAAAATGGGTATAGAATCAATGAATGTGACAAATGTGTGTACACTAAATCCACTACGTTGGATATGTACTTATTTGTCTATATGTTGATGACTTATTAATTCTTGGAGATAACATTGAGGTCATCAAAATCACCAAGAACATTCTCAAGAAGAACTTTGAGATGAAAGATTTAGGTGTCGCAGATGTTATACTCGGCATCAAAATTCTAAGGAATTCTGATGGCTTAGGTTTAACACAATCTCATTACATTGAAAAGGTATTTGAGAGATTTAAAGGATTCGGCATTAAAGATGCAAACAATCCTTTTCTTCCACACCTAACTTTAAGAAAGAACACTGGAAATAGTGTTAGACAGCTGGAATACTCTCAAGTAATTGGCGATCATGTATATCATGAATTGCACTTGGACTGATATTGCGTACTCAGTAAGCAAACTGAGTAGATATACCAGTAACCCAGGTCACGAGCACTGGAATGCTTTGATGAGAGTATTAGGATATTTGAAAAGGACAAAAGACTATGTTCTACAATATGGCAAATATCCAGCTGTTTTGGAAGGTTATTGTGATGCCACTTGGATTTCAGATTCTGATGAATCGAAATCGACTAGCGGATATGTGTTCACGCTAGGAGGTGCTGCAGTGTCATGGAAATCCTCTAAACAAACTCTAATAACACGCTCTACAATGGAATCGGAGTTTGTTGCTTTGGATAAAGCTGCTGAAGAAGCAGAATGGCTTCGACATTTTTTAGAAGATGTTCCAATGTGGCCAAAACCTATGCCTGCAATTTGCATACACTGTGATAATCAAGCGGCAATTGCAAGGGCACATAATGTGATTTATAACGGTAAGTCTAGACATATTCGTCGTAGACATAACACCGTAAGGCAGTTGCTCTCAAATGGAATAATTTCTTTAGACTTTGTAAAGTCAAAGGAAAATATTGCAGATCCGCTGACAAAAGGTTTGTCTAAAGAGCAGATAAATTGCGCATCGAGGGGAATGGGTTTAAGAGCCTTGACCCAATAAAGAGATTCCAGGGTGGAAACCTAACCTATGCGATTGGAGATCCCATGGTCTAGGTTCAATAGGACAATGCAAATTTTGGAACTCTAGTGTAAGCACTGTCTCCCATTCCTATGATGCAATAGTGTTTTCCTACAGCGTTATTAATGGTACGCTATGCGTTTAATGATTCCTATAACTTGGAATATACCATCCAAGTAAGATATGATAGGATATCTTTAATAGGAATGCACCTATATGCGTGGAGCTGGCCGACTCTATGAAAATCTTTAAAGGCTAGATTTTCTAAAGCACGCATGAATCCCGAGAGGTTCAGGGCCGAAAGAACGAACACAACCGAGAACCAATCTTGAATTGGAAATACTCTGTGAGGTTTATTGTCTAGGTTTACACAAACAACTGGCGATTCAAGGCTTAGTCCATCGACTAGTTAAGTAAGTCCGATAGGCTTTCACTAAAGAAGGTTCAAGGCGAAAGCTACCTATCTTGATGCAGTATATTTCAACAGGTATGCTCAGATTCCTTCGAGTCAAAAATGTTTTGTTGATCCATTAATGTGGGGGATTGTTGTAATTATGGTTAATGGATCAACGAATGCTAATAAATTAAGATACGTCTTTTCTATTCACGTATCTCTTTTGGATTCATGAATTTCTTAAACTTTTCTGTTCACGTATCTATTGAATTCATGAATTTCCTAGATCCATGTATATTTTAATTCATGTATTTATTGAGTTCACGAATCTCTTGAATTCACGTATCTCTGGATTCGTGAATCTCTTGAATTCATGTATCTCTTGATTCATGAATTTCGTGGATACATGCGTCTATTTAATTCATGTATCTCTTCTATACATGAACTAAAAATCTCTATAAATAGATGGGAGCACAGAGCTTCATAATGGTTTTTTGGTATTTTCCAACTCGATTCCAAAAAGGCTATGATACACTTTTCTACTCTTCTGATTTTTCTGAGTGTGCTGGTTCAATTGAACGGTTCGACTGAGTCCTGTTTGCATAGTGCTAATCCAAATAGGTTCGAGGTGTTGTATCTTGGGAGGCATATTTCCTGAATCTACGGAGCACCATTGTCAGGAACTAATTGCCTTAAGGAGATTCGGATATCCGTACCTCACCTCCAATTTCATGTTCTGATTACAATAAACAGTTTGTGTTTTCTTTGGAGTATATTCCAACATCACCTAGTGCTAAAACTAGGGAAGCGTTATTAACCCCATGTCGCCCGTTTGATACAGCATTCCTTGGTTAAGTTCTATCATGCAACATCAAAGAATTTCCTAATTTATATGTACACTTGGTTTTTTTGGTTTTGAAAATATAGGGATTTCATCGCCAATCCTAAATTGAAATTGCCACATAATAGATAGATGATAACTTGACTCTGTCATGCTGTATGTGATTGGTGTCATTTCAAAAAAAATAAAATGCAGGGAAAGCTCGTTCAATGGATGAATCCAATCTATATTAATCAGACATCAAAATGATATTTATACAAAATCGGATAGATCAAGTCCAAAAAAAATGTACAACCTATACACCTCGTGCATATTTAACAGCGGGACGGATCCAGTCCAACATGTTTAATAGACGACACAGCTCGTATAAAAAAAAATTCAAGCATCAAAGCAGCATAAAATCAAACAAGCATAAACCCAATGTCAAATCTATATACTACGTAGGCACACTAATAGTTAATAGGGACAAATCCAATCTCAAAAATCCAATGCCAAATCTTATTGAGCATCGAATATGAATGACCAAATAATTGTTGATTTTATTTATGGTAAAATAACCATATCCTAAACCCGTAACCTTTTTTTTACTGTCTTACTTTTACTCTCATATCTTTGACTTTTACTTTGCTTCTTTATAGAGCGTGGGAATCGAACCTCGTATATGGAACTAAACATTTCCATCCTACCCAATTCTTTACCATTGAGTTGTGTGACAGTGAATAAACCCTAAACCTTTAATAACAGCACATTTTGTCGGATATATTGATGGTGGTGCGGTAAAGGGAGAAAAGGGCAGAGGCAACTACCCCAATTAAAAAAAAAGTTGCTTCCTCTATTTATTTTGTAAAAAATGAGTAACTCGAAAAATATTTTCTTTAAAATATTCGCTTGTATTAGGTTATAAAAATGAATGAATGAAAAATATTTCATTATCCATGAGAATATTTAAACATTAGTTATTGTTAGTAATGGAATATTTTTTATTGACTAATTATTTTAAGCGATACAAGCGATATGATTTAGAAGATATTTTCTTATTACTCATTTTTTATTGCCAATCCTTGTTAGTCACCAAAAAAGAAAAGAAAAGGAAAAGGTAAAGAAAAGAAAAAAGAAAACAATCAAAAAAATTATTAGAATATAATTTAAAAAAAAAAAATGTGCACATTAATACTGATCATTCCACGTAGGACGGTTGGTATTCGAGTTAGCAATTTCACGTCAAAATTGGCTGAATGAAACACTTAATTGACATAATTGAAATGTTTAATATTGAATATACAAAAATGTAGGTTTAGACACAAGGCCGGCATGCAGAGGAGTAGTGCAACTCTAGGACGACATGCACGCAAAAACAGGGCAACGTCCCAGAAAAAGTTCCCAACAAACCGCTGACCCACCGATTTGGCGACCATAAGAGACGGTGACCACCGCTCCCCAATCATGAGAGGAACGGACAAACAAAGACTGCAATGTCCTCTGCGGCAATAGTAATTTTAATTTGTACAGATTGACAAGAACCAATCCAACCTGGGCCCGACGAGAGTAACGGGTAACCGGGTAAGCGTCTGACTATCGTGACGACACGATACGTAAAATGGGTGCGGATTAGCTATAAGTTGAAGCAATACGCATTGGCCTAATAGAATTAGGTTACTCATTCGAGTCTCAGATCTTGTATCATGGTCCTTTACGTAATGCTCCTCCCGAAAGTAAGAAGGGGAGACAAACTTTACGGGTTTGGACTAAAAGTCGCTCTCTCCATATTAACAGCGGAATCAATCATGGCCTTAAAAGGGTATGCTCTGAATCTATTGAAATTGCCCATTGTGGTTGCTCTGAAACTTTACGTATCCAATCAAGGGCGCAATCTTTTTCAGATACGATATGCACTGCAACGTCTGATCTTTCGCAAGAGGTCGCGAGGTTTGCAATGCCTGCGAGTCATTTGGCCAACAGAGTGATATTGAAAAGCCTGTCAATTTCTTGATTGGAAAAGCTCCCTTTTTTTGAACATGAAACATCATCATTTCATTAACTATTTCATACGATGAAACATAACACTCAGAGCATCAGTGCATAATAGATCAAATAAAACAGGGGGATTATAAATCCAGTCCGGTGGTAAAGTCTTGGTGCGGCATGCCTTCGCTATCCGGTCCCGCGGGCGGTTTGAGTTTCATTGCGGTGGGCCAGCGTCAGGCCCGGGAGGTGGAGTAATTTTGACTGGGCCCGGCTCACGATCGGGTTCAGTTCCCAGTTCAACTCAGTTGAAGTCTTCAGAGCGTGCACAAGAGATAGGCAGTCTGAGTGTACTTGAGGAGAGAGAATGTTCCGAGCCTCAATAAAGTTTAGGGTTTCGTCGATGGCGATCGTTTTCGCCTGGAGAGCCGAAGCCGAAGCCGCAGCTACTGGCTTCGCAAAGCCATCAACGATGAGGCCTCGGTGATCTCTACATACACATGCTATGGCCGCACGATGTCGGGAGTTCCCGCCCTCTCGGTGGGGGATCTATCATGTCGGTGATTTCGTATTCCTTTCCGGATCTGGGGTCAAAAGCTGCATCCACGTTAATCCGAATTGTTCTGGAGGGGGTGGAAGCCAAGAGTCGGGGAGTGTTCTGATTTCTTCTTGCTGTTTTTTCCGTAATTCGTGGCTATGTAGCTCTCTGTAGATGCTTCGCTCCGGCTTTGGTTGATTTCGGTCTCGGAATTTGTTGATTGAAAACAAATCTGTTTCGTTCCTTCCGGATACTCCATAATACCTCAGCTATTAGGTTAAATTTGGCCGAGGTTGCTGAAGATTGTTGTATGTCGCAGATCCATTCTTCGAATCGGGTGAGGCCGACTCTGGAAATCTATATATGCAAGGGGGCTGAACTCCAGATCTTTATAGTCCATGGGCAGAGAAGAAAGGTATGCTCGATCGTTTCTGCTTCTGTTTTGCAGATAGGGCACAAGGGGGAGGGTGTGATTTTGCGGTTGTGTAAATTTGCCATTGTAGCTAGGGCATTGTTGCATGCATTCCGAGAAAGATTCTTGTTGGGTGGGATCGTGGACTTCCATATATTTTTCCATAGTTCGGGACTGGCCCGATAAGATGAAGTTGCTTGTGTTTCTTGTGTGATAACGAGTCTTTTACGAACGTGGAATAGCCACTTTTAACCGAGTACTCCCCTTTTTTTGTGTGCATCCAAACCAAAGTGTGTCTTTCTCGTCAGGTAGGCCAATGGGTGTGGCTAGAATTTCCTGCGCTCTTCTTTCATCAAACATAGAGTGTATTAAGGTTTCGTTCCATGTACCTGTATCTGGATTGATAAGTTCTGAGACTTGTCCTGGTTCATTTTGAGTTGTTGTTTCCTCTATTACACCACTTTTTAACCATCTTGCTGTTCTAATTGGGGTGTCTTTGCCATTTCCGATCCTATGCATAACCTGAGGAGCAACCGAGTTCCTTGCCATGATGATGCTCGCCCGGCCCCCACGAGGGTCGTGACCCTCTCGCCCGCAGTCCGAAGTCTCCCCGTGAGTAATACACCCTTTCCATAATCTGGTTATCAAGGAATTTGGATTTTGAATTATGCGCCACATCTGTTTTGCTAACGGTGCTTTATTTACTGTCTGTAGGTCTTTAAAACCCAGTCCCCCTTCTCTTTTCCCTGTTTTCAGCAACTCCCACTTCTTCCAGTGAATTGCAGTTTTTTTCTCGTTGCTTTTCCACCAAAAGGTTGCAACCTTCTTCTCTATTGCTTTACAGATTGATGTAGGAATTTTAAATATTGACATTGCGTCGAGGGATAGCTTGTACAACCGCTTTATGAGAATTTCCTTTCCAGCTTTTGATAGCAGTTTTCCTTCCAAATTGCTCAACTTGAATTCACCCGAGCTAGGATCCAAGCGAACATGTCCTTCTTGGATTGCCCCGGTCCAAGGTATTCCCAGGTATTTCCCTGTCTTTGTGATTTCTGGGACCCTCAGAGTATATGCCATATTACTCCTCAGGGATGTAGGACATCCTTTGCTAAAGTAGATGCCTGATTTGTTAAGGTTGATGGCCTGGCCTGAAGCAAAGCAGTACTGATTTAGTATAGCAGCAAGATTTTGACATTCCACCACTGTTCCATGCAGGAAAAAGATCGAGTCATCAGCGAATAGGAGGTGGGACAGGGTGGGGCATTGACAATTCGCCCGATTCTGTGAGCGTACCCTCTCCCGCATCGCTTTCTTCATCATAAACGACAATACATTGGCTACAATGATGAAGAGGTACGGTGAGAGTGGGTCTCCTTGTCGCAGCCACGGGTAGGTTTAAAGAAAGGTAATATTTCTCCATTTAGGTTTATGCTAAAGGATACTTTGTTCTCACACACTGCATGATCCATGCCACCCATTTATCACAAAAGCCTATTTTTGTTAGGCATGCCTCTAGAAAATCCCACTCGATGCGATCGTAAGCCTTCTGCATGTCCAGTTTTAAGACTGCTTGAAATTTCTTTTTCCTGTTGCTAGTTCGTAGTCTGTGGAGCACTTCCTGTACTATCAATATGTTATCCCGAATCCGCCCGCCTCCTACAAACGCACTCTGTTCCTCCGCAATGATGTGGGGTAGGATTGGTTTGAGCCTCGTTTGTAAGGACCTTAGAGATTATTTTGTATAGGAAGTTGCAAAGACTGATAGGGCGATATTGCTCCAGTCTTTCTGGCTGAGGGATTTTGGGTATTAGTATGATTTGTGTTCTGTTGAGTGCAGGATCTAGGTGGCCTGTGGTGAATAGGAGCTGCAGGGCTTGATGGATGTCTTTGAAAACAACGGGCCAATGTTCTCTATAGAAGATCCCATGGAATCCATCAGGGCCAGGTGCCTTATAAGCCCCAAGTCGCTGCATAGCCGTGGTAACTTCCTCCTCAGTGAAAGGAGCCATTAAGGTACTATTCATCTGGTCATTCACTAAGGTTGGAATGTGTTGTAAAATAGGTTGCCAATTCCTGTCTCCCACTGATGTGTATAAGTTTTTGAAAAACTGCTCTGTCATCCCCTGTAGCTGCTTCTCCCCTCTTACCCATTCGCCACTATCTTTTTTCAACATTTTTATCTGATTTCTGCATCTCCTCTGAATTGTCGTTGCGTGAAAAAATCGAGTGTTTTTATCGCCCCACTTGATCCAACTTAGTCTCGACCGCATGCCCCAATACATTTCCTCTTGTCTCCATAATCGGTCAATTTCTTTAGTTATTTCTTTCTCCTGAGCTGTCTCTTCATGGGTTTGCTTGCTATTCATCAGGTTCTGGAGTTCTTCTTTGAGCAAGGTAATTCTCTTCTTTGCATTGCCGACTTTGCTGCTGCTCCACTGCAATAGCTTCTGTTGTACTTGCTTCAATTTTTCCACCAGATTAAGGTCAAGTGCATCAGGGTCATTCCAGGTATCTGTAACAATCTTTTTGCTCTCTACTTCATCAATCCAGTAAGCTTCATATCTGAACTGCTTTCGTTTTTTTCTCATAGGTTGATCCAGAGATAGCAGGATAGGGGTGTGATCTGATCCTATTGCTGGGAGTGCAGTACAGTCTGCCTCAGGGTAAGTAATTCTCCATTGGTGTGAGCATAATGCTCTGTCAAGTCGCTCTTTAATTAGGTTCTCTCCTTCACGCTTGTTTGACCAGGTGAAAAAGCAACCCTTGCTCCCTTAAACCGGAAAGAACGCACATCACACAATATGCCCATCCAGTGTTTGCTTTTGACTCCGAGAGTTGCGTAGGGAATGGGCTCCTTTTTAATCTTCCAAAAGAGCGTATGTGAATTGAACACCTGGCTTATCTTTATAGAGTTTGACAATCTCTACGTCTTAGACACGTCGAAGTTCCACAAATTTGCACTTCCTAATTACTCCAAAAGAATTCGTAAATATAGTAATTGATCGTTCTTTTTTCTAGTATTGAAGTATTATCTCATTTCGTTTAACAACGGATCTTGACTCATTCATGTAGTTTCTTTTCATCGGGTTTTAAGTAAAACTATCTTAGATGATACAAGGTTCCGTCATCAATTCTAGGTAATTATACTTTTCTTTAATTAACCAAATTGAAAAAAAAGGAATCATCCCTGCTCCCGCACCTTTGGATCCCTATAAATGCACCCTGCGTTCAGATCCTCTTGCAGGCCTCATGATTTAAACATACGTCTAAAGTCCTCTCTCTCTCTCTCTCTCCCCCAATGGCGCTCCGGAATGCACTAGTAAAGCGCTTCTTCGACGGTTACAGAGCAGCCTCGCCGGCGGTGACTCTGGAGAACTCTCTGGGCCCCTTTCCCTCACTTCAGGCCCTGACTTCCCTAGTTCCCGCCAAAACCGGCTTCTGCCGCGAGTTCCTGACCTCGCCGGAATCCGCTGACAGAGGAATTCTGCGGCGGGCGCCGAATCAGTCTTCCAGAGCGCTGCCGGAGCTTCTATCCCTCCCCACCGGCGACAAGCTGAGGGAGAAGCTCCGAGGCGACGGAGTCGCCGTAGATCTCCGCCTGCCCGAAGGGCCCTCACCAACGTCGGCGGCGGCCAGAGGCGAGGCGTACGGGCTGACCGTTCGGGATGCGAGGAAGATCCTGAGGTTTTATCAGGTGGAGAAGGTGAAGGCGAGGCTGAGGGGGATGCCGGAGAGCTCGATTTCGTATGGCGAGTTCGTGAGGATCTGCGTGGAGGAGTGCAAGGAGGAAGGTCGAGGGATGGAGGTGGCGAAGACGATGGACGAGTCCGGGAACGTCATCGTCTTCGGAAACGTGGTTCTTCTCAGCCTGGAGCAGGTAAGTCCAGGCATTTGTTTACGGTGTTCAACGTCCGATTTCATTGCCCTTTTTGAACTAAAGGTTTCACAAATTTTGTCATCTCTTCTTCCTCAATCATATGCATCGATGCGACCCTCAACTTTTTCCAATGAATTCCAATTTGTTGCAGGTGGCCGAGTCGATGCAGAGCCTGATCTCCCGATCCATACCCGTCCCGAACGACCCGAGGCGAGCGGAGCTGCAGCAGATGGAGGCCCGGAAGGCCGCGATCGACGTGAGGGCCCGGGGGCAGGTCCGGGCCGAGCTTTACTGCGGGCTGGGCTTGACGATGGTCCAGACCCTCGCGTTCATGAGGCTCACGTTCTGGGAGCTGAGCTGGGACGTCATGGAGCCCATTTGCTTCTTCGCCGCGTCGCTCCACTTCGTGGTCGCGTACGCCTTCTTCCTCAGGACGTCCCGCGAGCCATCCTTCGAAGGTTTCTTCAGGCGCCGGTTCGAGACGAAGCAGCAGAAGCTCTTCGAGGCCTGCGGCTTTGATGTCCAAAGGTATCGCGAGCTTCGGGCGCTGTTCGGGCCTAAGACTTCGGGTAACATTAGCCCAATAGGTTACTGAATTTGACCAGTCTGAGGCCCAAGAGGGGAGAATTGGAGAACTGGGCCACCCGAAAAAATGAGTTGTACAGGGGAGGGGAGAGTGTGTAGTTTCATAGTTTGCAAATTGTTCAGTGAGCTGATGGCCTCTAATTAGGTTACTTTTGCTCATGTTGTATATATTAGGGTGTCATCTTAATACACGACAGTGCGACGCATTGATCGTCGTCATGCATTTATTTTAATTTTGCAACAAGATTATTTATTTTTCTCAAGAAGATCGCCCCTCTTTTTGTCCAATGTGATTGTTAGCAGGCGATGGATGGTTCTTTCTAACGAAAGAAGTTAGCCAATTGAGAAAGTCTCGAGGGTTCGATGCTTTGGTACAGCTTTGCCAAAAGTCTTTAAGCCTCTAAAGGCCCTTGTGCCAAAAATTGAGGTGCATGGTAACAAAAAGCACAAAGACCTTTGGGCCGCAATTCAGCTTTGCAAATACTAAAAGCCTGAATCAGTACTCAGCTTTTAAATTTCCGAAAATGCTTCTTTCAGAGTCTTAATGAAATTTTTTGGTTGAGGAGAACAAATAAATCTTCACCAGATTCGGACACCAGCAGAAGTAAGAGGCCGAGGGATGTCGATTGGTGGTGGTGCTTTGCCTGGGCTCTTGTGGCCTCGGTGTCGCATTGCCAGAGGTCGCGCTAGACTCAAGCGAGATCTTTTGCGCTAGGGGACGTTTGCTGGGTTGTTACGAGACGCGCTTGGGGGCTGGCGGAGTCGATGGGGAGGCTGAGGCTTGGCTGGGCGTGCTCGCATCGAGCGGTTGCCTGTGACTAAGTAGCACGGACATGGCGACACGGACATGTGACACGACACGTCGATATATTATTTATTAAAAATAGAGATTTTCGACACGTTATGACACGTTATATATTAAATAAATATTTTTATTTTTAATTAATTAAAAAATTATTTTTTAATCTCATTTATTTATTTTTCTGATGAAAAAAATTCTTCATTAGGATCCACCCACTCTCTTCTTTTCCCTCATCCATTTCCCCCCACCTCCAAATTTATTTTTCTTTGCCTCCCCACCATGGTCCATTCCCCCACGCCCAAATTCATTTTTTTTTTCCCTCCCCACCATCGTTCATTTCCCCTCGCAGCTGCAGCCTCGTCGGATCCATTGCAGCATCACAGTAGCAGCCCTTGCCTCAGTCTATGCTCGGTCGTCTCTCGCCGTCACTCGCGGTCTGCTCCCTCGCCGTCGCTTCCACCCTCCTGGACACGCGTGTCGAAACGTGTCGGACACGACACGTGCTTCATAGGCCTGTGGTTGACTGGCGGTCGTGCCAAGTATAGATGCTGGCGGTGAACTGTGAGTGAGCCCACACCGTAAAAATGGCTAATTGTCAAACTACTCTGGGCTCTACTTAATCGAATCTTTTCCATTCAACTGGCCCGCTTGAACAAGTGGAATGGCGGGCGCAGAAAAATCGTGTCTTTGACCGAAAGATTTAGTGGGTATTGGCAATTTCTGACTGTGAGGTGATTAACAGGTCGGAATAGGAATTATTTACTGCCAAGGCATGTTTGTTTTGAAAAAAAATTCATGATAAAGAAATATTTTACAAAAAATCCATTTTTCAGAAAAATGTTTTTCTTTTTTCAGATTAGGGAATTCATCTTCTAACTTTAAGTATACATATTTTCTTTGATCCTAATTGGCTTTTATTGATTGAACATTTTTAGTAACCGAATACGTGAAAGTTTAAAAAATTGTGAAAAATTCTTTCACTCAAATAAAAACACCTAAAACTTGCAGATTAGTGACTTTTTGCACACAAGAAAAGTCCCACTTCATGGGGTCTCCAATGGATCTTTGACCAAAAGGGTTTGGGATCTTCGTTGCGTGCTTGTTTTGGTGACGTCCCATGAGTTGTTCAATGGAAAGAAGGAAGGAAAAGATGTTGGGAGGTGGAATCTTTATGATGAGGCGCATTAGTATTTGTGTGTACCCGCAAAGAAGAGCATCACCACTTCATTCTTCATTTTACCTTCACAAAAAAAAAAAAAAAAAAAAAAGAGAAGAGAGAGAGAGAGAGAGAGAGAGAAGTAAGGAGTGGATCAAAGCTTTGGGATTTTTCTGTACCTAATTGGAGTTGAAAGAAAAGTTTGCGGATTGTCTTCCTCTTTTATATATAGGCGGAAGAAAGGAGAGGGATGATCAATGCAACTACTTATCCAAAAAAAGTTAATATAAGGATGTCACACTAATGTATAATATTTAATATGAGTACTAATTCTTCAGGCCACCCTGAATACAATGATTGAACATTGAGGATTCCGTTGCCGTAGCTCCATCGGCATGCCAAAGGCCAGAAAATACCTCCGCATGAAGTTAATAGATGCCTATTGCACAAGCTACCTAGAGATTCACTATGTATGTGACGCAAATTTTCAGCAGAAAGTTCAATTTGGAAGGATTTGAAGCTGAACATCTAGTTGTGAAGTTGGGCTGGCCGATTGGGCATCAACCCGGCCCACGTCCTAAACAGCATTGTGTATAACTTTTGTTTGCAGGCCCAACCCTAACCCACCTAATAGCTAATTCTAGTTCATATCCACAGTATCCACAAAATGGATCTACATGCATCCTCCGTTGTTCCCAATCATATCATCATTTTTAGAGAAAATTTCAAAAAAGGATTTGAAGTTCACTCATTTTCTCAAATAAGGGTCCAAGGTGAACATTGTTTTAAATAAGAACTTAAAGTGCCATTACTCTGTCAAATAAGGGTTTGAAGTAAATTTTAATTTAAATAAGCGGCCAAAGTAATTAATTTGTTTCAAATAAGGGTCTTACTTTCCACCGGTCAATGGTATTTTCGTCATTTGCCCCTTTTCTTTTTCTTCCTTTTTTTTGGTTCTTCTTCTTTCTTTGTCGGTGGCTAGCCGGCCATTAGCGATGCCTGCAGAAGGCTAGGCGAGGGACGGCCTCGTCTAGGTGAGGCAACCCTTGCAACCACCAGTGAGGTCGGCCCTAGCTCACGGCTAGCTAGAGCTCGACGGCCCTCACTTACTACTAGTGTGTCAACCTCACTTACCGTTGGTAAGGGCCTACAAGCCCTGACTAGCCCTAAGCGAGGCTGACCCTCGCCAGATTTGGCGAGGGTCTAGCGAGGGTCGCCTCGTCCATGGTTGATGAGGGTCTCCGAGCCTTCATTGGGCTTTGCTAGCAACCATTGGTTGACGCTGCAAAAGGAAAAAGAAGAAAAGAGAAAAAAGAAGAGAAAATTTGGATGAAAATACCCTTAATCGGTCGAAAAATTTAGCCCGCTGGTGACTAGCGAGGTAAGGCCCTTATTTGAAATAACAATGGTCGCTTCAAGCCTTTATTTAAAATAACCATGGCCACTTTAAGCTCTTATTTAAAATAAGATCGAGCCTTAGTCTTGAGTAATAAACTTCTTAAATTAATAAAATTAAAATTATATTTCAATGTAAATAATATTTGAATTCTAAGATAAGAAATTTAATATTACAAAAATAACAATAGTTTAGCTTCTTTTTTTTAAATTTAATCTTATTTTATATATTCGAATTTAATTCTCTTTCAATATAAAATCAACATATAACAAATATATATGTATATTTATTACATATTTTAGGTATTTTACCATTTAGGTATATTAGTACAATTTACTATTTAATAAAATTTTAGTAGAGAATGATGGAAGGGAAAAAAGAAATAAAAATAAAATAATTAAAAGAAAGAGGAAAGTTTCTTTAAAAAAAAAGCAAAAAAAATGAAATGACACGAGAGAATTTTACCACCTCTGTTTATGCAATTTTTAAGTTTACGATACTTGATATGCCATTTATATTAAACAATATACATTATATGATGTGAATATATTAGATTTTATTATTGCGATAAACCAAACAATGAATAGGATCTAACTAAATTCACGAATTCCATATATTATCCTATCAAGTTCCATCCTGATTAGAAATCCAAATGACCAAAAGTAGTGGTGTAATATTAAAGAAAGAAAGAAATTTAAATTTTTGATGATCCGAAATTAGTATTTTGACTAATTGATCTTTGCCAATCAACAAAAAAGGTGATAGTATTTGAGCACTTAATAAAAAAGGTGCATCCTCAATTAGAACAAGACGTGTACTCGGGATTCTTTTTTTCCTCAATCTCAAGCACCCATCACTCTAAGGAGAAGTGATGGGAGAGGGATTTCGAAATCATGGAGCAGAGATTTTTTGAGTCTTATGTGATGTGACCAATTTCGTCGTTAACACAGAATGAAATACATTTACACTAATTTACTTAGTGATTAAATAAATTGGCCTCTCTCTAGATAGAGTTCAACGAATACCATAGTTCTTTGCTAAAATTATCTTTGTCCGGTTCTCTCCTTAAGTAATGCCTGTGATCCTGCAAATCTGCTGGTAGGAAAATTGGAATATTTATTGATGACGTAGGGCCATCTAATTTGCTGCATGTGGTTGGATTTGGATTCTCAGCTGCTAAGTAGAAAGCCGTTTATGGTGAAAATCGCAAAATATGCAGATTTTTTTAAGTGGCATAGACTTTTCTCTAATACAATCACATTGATGATTGTAGAGTGATTATCTTCACAGAGAAGAAAACTGCAGTAAAGATCATATTCTAGAACGTTTTCTCTGCTTTTAGACTGGTAGAAAAAGTCGTGAATGCTGAACATCGATTCGAATCCTATTTAATTGCAATGCCATAATTAAAAATGAACACCTTAAAAAAAATCAGAATTTGTTGGGGATTTTTATTCGTTCTAGATTATTTGATCATATCATAATACTAGCCGACATTATGGGGCCTTTTCTTTTCCAAAGGGATATTTCTGTAAAAGTAATTTCCCAAATAGATCTCTTAAAACTATAACGAGAAAATAGACTTCTAATTGCCACATCATCCCTAAAAGTTTCTTAGCCAGTCACATTTACATTTCTCCTAAAATTTACAATATTGTTTTAACTTTTTTGCAACCTTTATTTCTTTTAAATAATTCAAGCCGCAAACGGAATTGCACAAATTCAATCACTACGTTTTATTTTCTTGTTACTCAATTTAGAATAAGATCAAAATCTAAAAGTTCAAAAAGTTTAATAATAATAAGTGACATGGATGATCCCCTTGCGAAATGGCGCCTACGTCAAGCACAGGCTCTCAAAAACACTACCTATTACAACTTGGTTTATCGAATAATTATTCAATTTGATTGTGGCTTTAGAAGTCACTACTAATCTTTTATGAGCCAATGAGGGGGCCAAGTAAGACGCATGGGTATGTCTTACTTCTGTCAATCGGAGATCGATGGGTATGGGACTTGACGTTGGATATGTCTAATGTCATTTTGGTACTTTTTTCTCCTTTTATCGAAACAATTATTATGTGATCTTTTCAACTTTATTTTTCCCTATTTTACCATCTAAGACATGCAAAACAGGTTATCACGTGTAAATCACTCAAACACACACATATATGTAATATTTGAAATGCAAGAAAGAAAAGAACCCGACCCTTATTGGGCAAAAAAATATACGCGGCCTCATTATTAAGCTCTAAGATAGGACCCCTGAAGCTATAAATGAAAATTTATTATAAACTCTCTGAAATAAACTAATTGCTTGAAAAAGGAAAATAAACATGCTCTATGCAAACATACACCTAAATAAATTACTTTCCTAAAATGATCTTCAACCAAATACGAAAATTTAATGCAGTGTAATCTAGAATGTAATCTCAAAAAATAAATCAAATATATAAGCACATATATCTAAATTTCCCTATATGCACCCCTAGACATCGTTTTGTGATTTCTTTTAATGAAGATGCAATACACAATTACTAATATATGCAATACATAATTTCTTCAGACTCCTTGTGCTAGTTCCATTCACACTCAATCCTTTTTCAATCATCGTTGTCATTATTAGATTCTGAGAGATCTCCTTTATGTAGACCTGAGTCACATGTGTCATTATCATCATCATGCATAATGTAATGCCTAAAATGTGATAAAAGGAGTTAGAACACATTGGCAACAAACATAATGCATGCCAATTCGAAATAGTTTTTGAGATAATTTTTGAAAAAAATGTTTTCAAGAGCTCATCCTCATGTCATCAGACTTCCTTGCTCTTGTAAAACTATAAAACTAGGGAGCATGTGAAAGCCTAGCCCTTGGTGGCTATTATGGGACCACTTTGGTATGCTTCCACATGCATCTATAAAACACAAGCTGCCTTGGACCAATGGCTCAAGACCTAAGGCTCAATAGAGTTTTCATTACAAAACAACTCGAACTAGCAAATTGAAATAATAGCAAACTCCCACATAGGGGAGAGAATATAAAGCAAATAGTTAAACTAAGCAGGAACCTCCCTACTCTAAAGAGTTGTTGACACCTCTTAAGGATGCGGCTTCTATGATGGTGTATATGACATTCTCTTCGGACTAGTTCGACTACACCCTCCATGGCTTCTTTTTCTTCTATTAACATCTTTGAAGGTTTCAGGCAACAAGAAGAAATCATCGTGGAGGAAGGTATTGCAGTGGCCAATCACGAAAAGCGGCAATCGATAAGAAGGAGCGAACTGTAACGTCTGTTGCCACCAGAGAGAAGGTCTCGTGGTAATCAAAACTTCTCGTTGCATGAAACTTTTACTCACTAATTGAGCCTTGTATCACTCAAAGGAGCCATATGCTTTTATATTTAATCTTGTATACCCACTTGTAGCTAATTGGTTTGTAATGAGAAGGTAGTGATACGATATCTCATGTCTCCATAAATCCCTTTATGATCTCAAACAGACTTCTTGACAGTGATATACTAAGTTTACTGACGCACTTATAGGCATAGGATTCAAACAATCTAGACATGATTATGTTTTTTTCACATCGACGAAAGGTATGTCTATTAAGGGAAATTCCTTATGAAGTTTTGAAGATGATAATATAAATCAAAAACTACTAACGTCTTTAATAATTGAGTAACTATGTGAAAGACGCACAAGCTGCTATGTGGATGATATAACGTGTAAAAAATATTATCAATGATTATATTTGAAAGAACAAGAAGATACACTCTATGTTGAAGCTGAACTTATTCAGAGTGTTTTCACAAAGTCCAGACTTTAAGGCTAAATATGTTCAAATGCAAACTTTAAGAATGAATACATTTAGACTTAAGTTCATATTGTAAAGTTTACTTTAGACGGAATAGGTCCAGACTTTACATACATAACATAACACAAGTTTAAAATGAGATAACTTGAAAGAACGTGACATAAGTCCATAATATATAATGGTTAGTAATCTAATTTGGATTTCGCACTAAAAAAGATTTGTTTGACTTAATCTAATTGATTGACAAATCAATCCCGAATACAAATTCTTCCTTAACAAATGAGCTCTACTTATAGAAACTAAGATTCTGATTGTATGGGCAATCAAAATTAAGTGAAGATTCTATCTTTATCACTCAATGACCATCAAATCTTCATGATACAGATTCGTCCAACAAGTAGATTGGAAGACGATCCTTAAGATATTGTTCAACAGTTAGTTTGGAAGTAGATGGGTATTTAAGGAAACCAAGGAGTCGAGAAGCAAAAAAGAGAGGCGGCCACTTGTCTTTTGTGAGCTTAATTTTGTAATCATTTGAGAGGTGTTGATAGTGTTTTAAGTGTGCGCTTTGGTGTATCCATTGGATCTTTGACCAAAAGGGTATGGGATCTTTGTTGGGTGCTCATTTTGGTGACGTCTTCTTCAATGGAAGAAGAAAGGGAAAAGATGTTGGGATTCACAGTCTTTGTTACGAGGCATTGGAGTTTGTACGTAACCCACAAGGAAGAGCTAGTCATCGTGATCGAGACATCACTTCATTTTACTCCCCAAAAAAGAGAATGATAAGGGGTGTGTTAAAAGCTTTTGGGTTTTTTGTGTACCTAATTGGAGTTAAAAAGAGAAGTTTGATGATTTTCTTCCTTTTATATAGGCAAAAGAGTGGGAAAGGGGCTGTCATTGTGGCTACTCTTCTAAAAGTTAACATGAAGGTCTCACAACGTTGGGAAATGTTTAATTTGACTCATGATTACTTAGGGGGGTGCATGACAACTCATTATTTCTATTCTAGAAATAATTTTTCTATTTAGACTTGTTTTTGGATTAGAAATCCGTTTGATAAAATTATTCCATTATTCTATTTCTAAAATAGATTTTTGTTCCAGAAATAGGTTTGAAATAGAAATCATAAGTAAAATTTTTTTACTTTTTTATTTATGGAACAAAAATCAGAAATAATTTCTCAAACAAAACTCTCTAACCCTAATTTTGGTGACTCTCCCTCATCTCCTCTACGACGTCTCTGCCTCTCCTCATCTCCTCGACGTCGTCTCCTCCACTGGACACTCTCTGCCTCTCCTTATCTCGTCGACGTCGTCTCCTCCACTAGACATTTTGCCTCTCCCTCTTTTCCTCCACCGATGCGTCGACTCTCCCTCATCTCCTCTACCCGACGCCTCTACCTCTTCTCCTCCTCCGACGCCTCTACCTCTTCTCCTCAGATCTACGCCTCGCTTAGCTCAATGCCATCGTCGACTTCGACGATGTCTCCCTCAATGCCTTTCTTAGATCTATGCCAAACACCTCCCTCGGATCTGCATCGGACGCCTCCCTTAGATCCACTAACGATGTCCCCCTCAAGAGCGAGTACGGCAGCACCCTCGACGACGACCAGCGCCACATTGACGCCGCCAAGGCCCTCCTCACCTCCGGCAACTTCTGCGTCGCCGCCTCCAATTACAGGTCTCTCGCGCTCCCTCTCTTTCCCTCTTTTCACCTTGGCTCGGTTCATTCTCCTTGGTGTTTTGGCATCATAGATGTTTTGTGGAAATGTTGGTTGCTTTGCGTGCGGATGATTGAAGTGTGTTATTTGCTTGTTAAATTGTTGTTGAGCTTGTGAATCGGTATGCGGTGCCGTGAAATTGGCATTTTGAGGGGATTTGTGTTGCTTAGAAGTAAAAAAATTTAGGTGAAATTAAAAACTTTGAGGGGATGTGGCCAATGTCGTTGCTCTGTCTCTTTGTTCTGATTTAAAAATCAAGTTGTTCCCAAAATGAAAAGTCAAGTACATCTGTTGGTGTATCTCTACAAAGTTTATTGAAAAATCTGTTGAAACAAATTATTCAATATTTATTAGACTATCTTTGTTTCGATGAGCATTAGGATTTCTTTTTGGAGATAGAGAAATGTTAAGAAGTGGTCCACATGTTCATTGTCAATTTTAAATGCAGTTTTTGGATTGAAACTATTGCGTCTCATTTGTAAATTCTAGGGGCCCTACTGTATTAAATGCTGCAGTTTTATATGAGTGCATGCATTACTCAACATCTTTGAACTAAGATGTATTTTTGCATAGGATTTTTCTTGTTTATTCCGTTAAACGAAACTTTTGTGTGATTATTCTACTTTGTTATATTTGTGTGATGGATTATTTGACATCTCCATATTTCAAGTCTGGCTCTTTAATTTTCCTCAACCAAGTTCAAGGAACTCACTGTTGATTATGTTATCATCAGAGGTTAATGTCATTAGAAAACCAAGTTGTTCCCAAAATGAAAAGTCAAGCCCAGGTAGCCTTATAAGGATCCAAACCGAAATGTATAATATTATTCACTCATATAGCAAGTAGCCTTTAGAATGCCGATGATATAGGCGAAGAATTAATTTTTAGTGGGAATGTTCACTGCCGGTTATTATGAGTAAATATAGCTAAGGCATTGGTTGGTGGGAATGTTCCGTTTGCTTGCAATATATGGTTACTTATACAATATTATATGAAGATGATTCTCTTTTAATTTTCTTTGTGCATTTTGTTTTATTGATAGTCATAGAACATTATATTGATGTGATATTGACATCAAAGTCTATGCGGTTGAACCAGTACACCAATTAATATGGCTCATTTGATGCCCAACAAGTTAAGGTTGAATGGCTTCCCAAAAAGAGGTTTGTATGGCAAAGTGGACTGAGCCTTTAATTAATGAGCTTGTAAGTTTGTTGGTAATAGAGATAGAAAAGGGAAATCACATCACCTCTACCTACAACAAAGCGGGATGGAATAACATAAATGCCGAATTCAATAAACAGAAGGGACTCCACTTTAGTATAGTTTAGTTGAAAAACATGGTCAACAAACTAAAGAGACAGTATAGTAGTTTTAAGAAACTTTTGTCACAATCTGGATTTGGATGTGATAATATAAACAATATAGTTGCTGTGGAGGATCAAAGTGTGTGGGAGTCTCATATTAATGTATCAATTTACTTGGGTCATTTTGTTTATATTGTATTGCAAGCTTTGATTATGTTGCTGACATTTGTCATTATCGTATAAATTCTAGGATAATAACGAATGGGCTAAATTCAGAAATGATGGGTTTCCTCAGTATCCTAATTTATGTATCGTGTTTGGTGATACATATGTTACTGGGGAGTATGCAGTAAGAAATGCAGAAAAAGTGGTAGGGTCCTCGGAGGGAGATGACAATGGTGGTGACGGTGGTGATGGTGGTAGTGGTTATGCAGTAGGTGATCCAGAGGAATTTGATGAATATCATATTGATGATGAAGTCTTCATACTTGATACGACTACTACCTCAGATTGTAAAAAACATAAGCAGGATATGACTCCAAATTCTAAGAGGAGGAGGAAGAGTAACACATATGATGTTAGTGACACTTGCAAAGCCATTCAAGAAATGATTAAATTCAGGACAGATTAATCAATAAGTGGTTTTGTGACCTCAAATCCCCATCACCTGTAGATCCCTATTCTATAAGAGTCGTAGTTGCCGTCCTAAATGGCATGCCTAATTTGGAGCATAATCTTTACAACGAAGCTGTGAACCAATCATGCCTTAATGCCACTTGGATAGAGGCTTTCATCATATCGCTATCTGAAAGGAGACGTAGACTTCTTGAATCTTTTTAAGTAGATATTGAGCAGTATGCTATGGATTTATATATTTAGTTTAATTTAACTTTATGACTTATGTATTTGAGATAATTTGGCTTTTTTTTTTTTAGGATGCAATTATGAAAACTTTATGGCTATTTTTTATTATTAGATTCCTTACTTATATATTGTTTATCTTCTTTTTTCATGTGATGGCATAGGTAATATGGAGGGGGATGAAAGTAGCATGTATAATGATCAAGTAGCAACAGGTGAATCGGTTGAACTAGACTTTGATGATTTTGATATTGATATACTGATAGCATGGTTGTGCATTGTTGCGGTGGATATGTTTATACACTCGAGAGAACTTATTAGGGATAACATATTGTTAGGATCTGAATGGATGAGGGAGGTTCTTCAAGGACATTCAGATAAAATATATGAAACTTTTAGAATGGAGAGACATGTCTTTTTCAACCTTTGTGATTTGATGAGGGCAAAAGGCTGGCTAGAAGATAGTCGATATATAATGGTAGATGAACAAATTGGGATCTTATTATTTATGATTTGTCACAAAAACTCGAATAGAAATTTATGCGAGATATTCCAATGTTTGGGACTAACTATCAGCAAATACTTCACTATAGTGTTGAAAGTAGTTCTCAAATTTGCAAAAAAGATTATCATATCACATTCCTTTGATGTTGTCCCAAATGAGATTCTTATGGATCTCAACCATAAACTTTACTTCAAGGTAGAATTTTCATATATTCATTTACAACATTGGTTTCATTTTGTTGCTAATCTTTTATAACGCAAGTCTTTGATAAAACGACAGGGTTGTGTGGGCACTATTGATGGTACTCATGTTCATACTTCTATACCTATGTCGAAGCAAATTCCATTTAGAGGTAGAAAATGAATTACCACTCAAAATGTGATGCGTGTTATTCGTTTGATATGAAATTTACTTTTGTGTATACTGGTTGGGAAGGATTTGCCAACGATTGCTAGGTGTTATCAGCAGCACTCGAGACTCCTCACTTGGAATTTCCTCGACCACCACTAGGTATTTACTTGTTCTGGAAGTATCAATTTTCTTTAAGATTGTATTGCATTTACAAATTACGACTAATATATGAATACCTTGTTATAGGCAAATACTATGTTGTAGATTTTGGTTATGCATTAACTCCGAGATTCTTAACTCCTTTTAAAGGTGAACGGTATCATCTAAAAGACCACCGCCCTCAGCGGCGCAGCTGGCTTGGGCTCTCTCCCCCTCACGAAGGAGAGAAGTTCAAATCCCAAAGGCCTTCTTCTTCCTTTTGGTCGGTCGCCACTGGCCTTGGCCATGGCCAAGGACCGGTTAGACGAGGGCTAGCGACCTCATCGAATTGTCTCCGACCCTCGGCGATGCTGAGCCACGACAAGGCTCGTCAGCCATGGCAAACGATAAGCTAGATGAGGGCCAACGACATTGAGCCACAACAAGGCTCAACCTCACATTGGCTTGGCGACACCAACCTGGTGATGACTCGATGAGGCTCGATTGACGAGCCTCGCCATGGCTCAGGTTGTCAGGGGTCGATGATGCTCCCGCAAGGTTGTCGATCTCATCTAGCTAGAAGGAGAAGATAAAAAGGAAAAAAAAAAATTTAATAAAATGGTTAAAAGATTAAAAGAAAATGGTTTAGATTAGAAATTTTAAGGATTTTACTAAACGCATTTTATTTTGGGAATAAAATTTTAAGAGTTTTACCAAGCTCCTTCAGATGCTTAGAAATTATTCATGAGAACAGAATAAAAAAATCATTTCTGAGTAAAAATTGTTCTCGAGAGCAAAGTATTTACCAAATGCATCATTAGGATACCAATTCATAGTTCAAAGTTCAAGCGATGCAACAGAAATACATCATCGCCCCCTATTTGACCATGTTAATGAAAAATCGGAACTGCTATCATGATATCCAAAAATTCTCAGGTCACCAATAGCATTTGTAATTTTGCTCTTTACCTTTGCTTTAACTTTCTTGATGCCACACCATCCTTACTTCTATCTAAATTTACCTGGGTTCGATGCCCTTTCTCGACGGATGGGATTAGTTTACTTTGATTGCACATCTCAGAAGTAAAATGTGCACACGGTATACACAAAGTGATGGGAAAACAGTAAAAATTCAAACAATATCGAATTAACGCAACGGAATAAAATAATCTCTCCTCTTGTGTAAACCTAATATAAATCGATATAGTAGAGTAAAATAAATACCAAGCACGCGAACACAAGACAACTTTTTTACGTGAAAAACCTTCTCGATGTGAAGAGATCAAAAACCACGAGACCGGAGTCCACCCGAAAATCTTCACTATCAACAAAATTGGATGAACAATGTTATTCTCTAGCAAATACTAGAGGTACATAAAAGCAAAGACCTCAAGGACATAATTCTTGATAATACACATGAATTTCACAAGAAATCAAGGATAAATCTGACCAAAAATGCAGGTTTTGATCAATCCATGAAAAACCTAATGTAGGGAGCTTTAAACGAAAATCAAATCGTTCAGATTCGAAAAGATTGCATCATGAACATGCTGACAAAATTTCAGCTCAATCGGACCACGAATCGACCTCCGATGCTAGCTCGATGTAAATCAGACTTTGTCCCAACCCTAGATTTTCTGCTTTCTCCTTTTCTTTTGTTACTACGTCTTTTTGCGGCTACCACTTAAAAGATAGTGAGAAACCATATTTCTCCATATGACTTATCATATGGGCTCAAGCCCTTTTTGGGCTTGCAACTCATTGGGCCTCCTCCATATAGGAGTGAACCCAGCTAACACAAAGCATTGGAACAAAGTTATTAGTGTACCCTAATCTACAAATTTTCTAGTACTTTTTTTCATAACATATACTCAAATTCATTGGTACCATGGTCCTTCATTAGAACCTTTTTTTTGTTAACACGAAGATGAAAAGATAAACGCAATCGAATGGACCCCCTTGCTTCTGTTCTTACATTTGCTGGTTAGGGTTTTGGAACCGGGGACAATGTAATTTAATTTGAACACTGAATTGAATCGAATTGAATTGCATTGATATATTCAGGAAAAAAAGTGTCAAATTTGAACCAAAATGCTTTTCCCATTTCCATTCGGTTTCATAAGGAACCAACGCGCTTTATTCTTTTACTTCTTTTTCTTGGTTTTTCCGCGCAGATGCTATGAGCTTAGATTTACTAGAATATATTAGAAAGAGTAGTGACTTCATAGAGAAACCAGACCACAATAATCGCCACAAAATCAGATATTCGCACAAAATGACAATATATACTAATGAATATGAAAACCCTACTTCATAACTAAATTGCCGAAATAGTAATAGGTCAGATGGTTGGATTCTCGGTACAAGACACGGTATGATCGGTTGGGCTTCAAGAAGTTTCGGATTGACTTTTTCTTCTTATTTACAAGGAGTATTGTTAACAAATACCCTCAGGGCTTTAGTTAAGCTAATTAAAAATGAAAATAACACTTTCCATGACATTTTAATAAGATCAGTTGCTTCAAATAGTGAAATTTTACATTTCAAAATACAATTAATAAGGCTTAACAGGAGGTGACCATGAGACACCCGTTAACATTTTCCTTTAGTCAACTTATTTGTTTGGAGTGACTTTTATTTTTGACAATTTGCCTTTTGCAGATTCTGCAATACATGCACTTGACTTATTTTAAATCTTGAACACATGAAATTTTCACAGTATATAAATTTTGATACATGAATTCAAATTTTTTTTTAATATAATTTCGTAGAATTTGAATGATATTTTGGATGTTAGTAAGAAAGCAAAAAAGTTACTTTTCGGCTTTTGATAAGTTGAGACAAACTACACGACATACTTTGACCTTTATTAATTCGAATAACTCGAAACTATCACATTATACACACACACACACACACCAATAAAAAAGTTTATTATTAAAAATATTCTAGATTTTGACTTGAAAGTAAAAATACTATTTTTTGTTTTGGATAACTCTTGAATGAGCATACCTTTAACTAGAAGTTTCGAACCGCTTTTTCTTCTTCCTGCTAATGCACTCGACGTTGTGTAAAATCCATTAAATATGCACTGCGTGCGACGCTCTTTTTAATTTCATCAATGTTTGTTTAGCCAATGACTAATTCATCATTTTATTACAAAAGGAATAAGAGGAGTTTGGAGTTGGATCAACTAATTCAGATGCGTCATCATTTGGTTCAACAATACGTACGTGGAGTCAGTTTATAGAAACAAAATCAAATACGAAATCATCATCGTCATATCGGTAATGTTAGGTGCACTTGCAACATTACTCTTGGAGTCTTAAGTTGTGATTCGTCCGAATTGATTCATGACCCAACCAAAATCAACATCTGCTTACTAATTCTATACCGGAAGTTATGAGGCTTTGATAAGCAATCAAATACTTTGGGAAACCAGAATATTTGCACCTCAAAAGCAAGTGATACATACTATTGGGTATTTTTTAAACCGAGTTTGACCGCTGTAAAATTAAGCCAGACGTTAGAGTCAACTACCCGGAGGTCCAGGAGGCACACCACAAGCCCCATGCACCGGTTAACTCAGAGTTTATGGCCTATGCGAGTGAACCTAATTCAAAATAATTTGCATGCTACTTATGGGTTTCAAACGGAGGGGATGACCTCCATTTCCTGATATGAATATCCCCCGATCCTCCAGCCAATTGATCTAACCCTGGGCGATCGAGTTCATATCATTGAATTCGTTTAATTAATGAATCTCAAGTAAAATCAACCATCAGCAACGTCATAAGCACAGAGAATTTTCTTGGGCATACTAACATTGAATACAAAGTTCACCCATTAAATAGGCAAAAGCTGCAAAAAATTCAAAACTATACTCATAGTGACACATTTACCCTAATTTTTTTCTATGACACAAAATATCCTAAACTTTATACATATGACATATTTACTCTACGTCAAGATTCTGTTAATGAGCACCGTTACTGCCTATATGAACTTCAAAAAGCAAATAATATTGATATAGTGCCCATGTGATGTAAAAATATATTATCTTCATTGAAAATTCATTCGACAAAGTAGCATAAGTGTGCCATATAGGTAAGTTTGGGATTTTTTTATGTCCACGAGAAAAAGTTTAGTGTAAATATGTCACAATGAACATAATTTGGGATTTTTATGTAACGAAAAACAAAATTAGGGTAAATGTGTTGTAGTGAGCATAATTTGAGGTTCTTGATGGCTTTTTACCTAGCAAATGGGATCTTGATGTCTTTAAACAAGCGAATCATATTCATATATCATTTGATATGTACCCATTATGTATATCAATTTTAATCTATGTAACATTTACTCATGCACAACAAAGTAATCAACAGCTGTAGCTTACGCCATTCCAGCAAATTAGATCTAAACACGAAGTTAATTACCAAACTCATGCCGGGACAACTTCCATCGACTTCCCATTTTCTTGATCCCACCGGAACAATCTCTTTATGGTTGAACAACTTATTGATACTTCAGATGGGAAGAAATGTTTGTTAAATCTTTGGGCTTTCGTTTCAATTTCATGTGGGACGATGACGTTCCAATTTATTCCAGAAAGACAAACCAAGGAGACGCTAATCTCCATTCGGAACACATCACGTGTGTGGTGTTTGATAGACAGCAATTGTACAAACTATTAATGGAAGACAGGAAGGTCGAGTTGGCGGTGCCGGTTGACGATTGAGGAGGGATCATATGGAATCGAGCCAGACTGAGGAAGGGCCTACCTTATCGACTCTTCTCTTGAATTGTCATTCAAATAATTTGGTTTGACGTGCCCTTTTTCTTTTCTCTTTTCTTTTGATGTAGATGCTATGTCCCTGCACACGAGGAGTTGCTGTACTTTCGTCACTCTACGAGCTACCACTTTGTTGCTGAACTCTCTCGTCGCCCAGATCTTGTTCCGGCTGAATGTGCCTTTGAAGTTGTACGCTTTCTGTACTGTGAATATTTTTTTAGCCATGGCTTGACTTTTCCTCGACATCACCTCCATGGTATGTTTCGTTTCGAGGTCTGTGCCTCCTCTGCTTTGATAGGTCCATGGTTGTTATTATTATTTCGAGGTCTGTGCCTCCTCTGCTTTGATAGGTCCATGGTTATTATTATTGTTGTTGTTGTTATTGTTATAATTATAATTATAAGTACATATTTACCATGGAGCCCCATGGATTTATTGCAAGTTAGTAAAACTAATGTGAATTTAATTTACATGGCTATATATCCATTAATCGTTCCACTAAATTCTTTCAATTTTTGGAGCCTATTTTAGCTTCGCACATCTGCTTTTACTTTCACAAGAATATATTTAAAATATGGTAAAAATTCTAAAAGAAAATGAACAATAATTGCGTATAAATTTACATCTCAATATTTGTATAGTATATGAAAATTTCAGGTTTTTGGGATTTACAGAAGTCATACGCAAGCTACAAATTTCAAATCAAACAAAGAGTGAAAAATAAAAATCAATCCAGACACGTTTGTGGGTTGTGGAGCGAACTACTAAATTAGCTTTCATGGGATACTGCTATGGTGCATTAGATAGACAGCATGATGGAAATATACACATTCGTCGAATGATTCTCCTAATTTGCGCAATTCATACTTTATATAGATTGTGTACACACAATCTAATTTCATTTGAAATTCAATTAATATGTACAATTAGGAGTCATATCTTAGTTGATGTATACAATACATCATTGATTTTCTAGGTGTTTCACATCATGCTCTTACTATAATAAAGGAAGGGTCCAAGTTGTCCACCTTTTTAAGTGCGACCACTGCACCTACTTCATCCGCCAAACATGCTCGGTCCAGTAAAATTTAAGCAACTATCTTGTCAATTATTGGCAGGAGGGTCACGAGTAAAAGACGGACTTTGATTTTGGCCTTTACCCTGCTAAAGAGAATGATATATGAATGAAAGGATATGGATTATTCATAAACCTTCAAAATAATATGCTTGGAAAATTATGAGATATTGATGCCAAAAGTTCAAAACAAAAAAATCTTAAGCCGGTATATCCATAAAACTTATCCCTCCTTAGCTTCCATCCAATATCACTGTTAAATTACTGACTTGTTTGATGTGGGTTGTACATGAAAATTCAGCATAAGTGGCTCTTTCAATAAAGTCATTGTGGAGAAGCCAGATTTGAACAAATGGATAATTAGGGGAAAACAGAATCAGCTCCTTCTCTCTCTCCAAATCACCCAAATATCAGGAATAAATTGGGGCAAAATATGTGATTTCAGCAAATTTTTGAAAGTCAGGGAGCTCTGGTCTGGGAGGAAATCTGCTGGATATAGCAAGAATGGAGAAGAGTTGGTGTTTACAGCCATCAAGAGGGTCTCGATGGAGACACGATGAGGGAGACTTTGTGAGGCTTCATAGATTCTATGCTCTAGAACGTGTTCCCTATGGACTTGGCATTTTCCGTGATAGAACTTGCGAAGAGATACGTTGCTAACGATTAAATGCTCGCCCCAGATAGCTGTATATCATGGCTCTTCTCAAGATCTTCTCTTCCTCGCAGGACTACGATCCGTTGAACAAGCTTGAATTTTTAGAGAGGGAATTTCTAATATCCATTTATGTTAAACTTCCACGTCAAACAAGTCAATTTGTCAACTTTGTTTCCACGTCAGCAATTTATGGAGATTTTCGACAGGAGTTAACAAAATGTAGATTTGTCACAGGTGATGTTATTTTAGAATTTTCTGTGACGAAAAATTATTTCGGGTAAATATGTTATGGATATACCAACTTGATATTTTTTTATATATAAATAGTCCCTCTCACATGTACTATAAATTTTTTTGTTTTTATATAATTCAAGAAAATGAGTGTAAAGACTTGACTATCTTACATTCTTGCTTTCTCTATCATTTTTACATTCCTATGGGAATCAAACGTTTTATATGGTGTTAATGTCCAATTGCACATTCGAATAATTCACTTATGTCAGAGTAATTTAACGCTTTTAGAGTGCATCAAAAGGGTTAACAAGTACCAAGAGACACTATTTAACATTTTCAAAAAAACAGGAAAAAAGAAGCATTACGGGACAGAATCATAGAGTCACTACAAATCTGGAGTCCAAAAAAGAGTTCAACTTCTCGCTCATATCATCATTAATTTGGCCAATCATAAACCTGTCGTTAAGCACCGTAACTTGTCAAGCAATTCCCCTATTTTCCGGAAACTTTGTATTGACCGTTGATTCCAAGTGAAAACCAAATAATTCAAAACTTGAGTCCTTTTCAATGGGCTTCCTCAATGCCACAGAGAGAGAGAGAGAGAGAGAGAGAGAGAGAGTTATGTTAGATGTAGTTCAGTCTGTGGCCTTGTCCACATCGTCGAATACGACGGTCGTCGTCACCTAACATATTTCCATCTTTAAATGACATTCGAAAGCAAACATCGACAAAAGAATTTGCATGGATATGAACACGAAGAGATACAAGCGGATGTGGGGGCGGTCTTACCCTCTCTCTCTCTCTCTCTCTCTCTCCCCCCGAGGCATGCATTGGCTGGGGAAGCTTTGCATGGCGTTTTGACACCGGCGCACGCGAGTGAAAAGTACGTTTTCAAGAATTTTGAAAGGGCTCGGGAGTTCTCTTCGAAGTTGAGAAATATTTAAGGGTTGGATTGAGAGCGAAACTACCCTATGCCATACTGGTTGCTATAGGTTTGAATATAGTATTTTAGGTTATCTTTGTAGATGACAATCCACGCTAAAAAGTCTTTGATTATTAGCGTGCGAAGGATGCGAAACCCGACGTCAACACAAAGGCCATAACTTTAAAGTATTAGGTGAAGATGAACTGTATTTACGTATGACTATGGATAATGTTTCTTGTACACAAAAATTAGTATATTAACTAACATGATAGACTCTTAACGGATGGTTTTTTCTTTTATGCTCCGTTCGTTTCGCGGAAAACAACTTCCAAGAAAATATTTTCCTGGATTTCCGGTGTTCGGGTGGGCGGAAAATACATGATCAAGGAAAACATTTTCCGGTCAACGGAAAATTCTCTCTTGACATTGAGGAAAATGTTTTCCTCTTTTGAAAAGAGGAAAACATTTTCCTGGCCTTTCGCGCTCTCTCTCGCGCTGCCTTTTCCTTCTCATTTCTGCACTCTCTCACAAAAGCTTAGGGTTTCTGATCTCCTCCTCCTCCTTCAACGCCGACGATGGGCGAAGCATCCCTCATTCTCCGCCCTCCCGGCCGCTCCCGCCCGCTCGCTCCGGTCATGGCGCCGCCGCCGCCGCGGCGCTCCGCTTCCCCGGCGGTTCGAAGCCGCTCAGGAGGATCCGGCTCAAGAGGGAGCACCGTGGCGGCGCCGGAGGCTCGCGGGGAGCCCGCTGTCCCCGTGCCGCTCGTCGTGCGGTGCGAGGCTTCCGGTGGACGGGTGATTGCCCCCGATTCCTTTCCTTGGGATTTTTTTTAGCGCTCCGCGTGCTTGCTCGTGTGTTCATTCGTTGCTCTGTTTTGGGGATTTGGTTATGCTTGTTTGGGGTGATGCGATGAGGTCGCGGATCTGGCGGCGTAGCTCGCGGCTCGCCGGATCTAGCGGCAGAGCTCGGGCTCCCGATCCAGGCGAGCTCGAGCTCTGTCGCCAGATCCGGCGAGCTCGGGTGAGATCGGCCGAGCCTCGAGCTCGCCGGATCCGCCACCGGGTCTTGGTCGGCCGGCCGGGCGGCCCGGCCATCGTCGAGCAGGAAGGAGGTGGCGGCGGAAGGCGGAAGGAGGAGGAATGAGGAGGAAGGAGGCGACGGCAGAGGAAGGAGGAAGAAGGAGGAGGAGGAAGGAGGAAGGAGAAAGGAAAAGAAAAAGAAATAATAAATAATAAATAATAAAAATTTCGATTTTTAAAAATATAAATAATTAAAAAAATCATTTTTAAAAAATATAAATAAATAAAATAAATTTTTGGTCATTTAAAAATATTAAAATTCAATTTTTGATAAATTTTCCCAAACAATTAAATGAGCTAACGAACGGTGGAAAATATTTTCCATTCAAATTTTAGATTTTGGTCGAACACCGGAAAATGTAGAGTCATTTTCCTAAAATGACTTCTAGGAAAATATTTTTCGGAAAACATGATGATTTTTCCGCGAAACGAACGGAGCCAATATAACCCACTTATCCAAATTTCTTTCCCCTTTTCTTCTACCAACGGCGATTTGAATGAGTCATACAGACACCTTAGTATATGTCCCTCAATGCTAAGGACATCCCCCAAGAGCAGGGGACTTCATGACATTTCTCATTAGTTGTCTTGTGTTTCTAATAAATTTTTTAATACTTGGCATGTTAAATCATAGACATAATAAATGGGCAGGTTTAGATCAACCTAATTGGACAAGTACGAATTACTTCTTTATCTAACAGATGAATAGAATATCATTGAACCCGGTAATAAGTAAGAAGAGTAAATCTCAAATTAGCAATGTTTGTAAACTCAATGCTATTTTTTATTTAATCAATCGCTATGAGATCAACAATTCCATGAGCATGGGCTTCTGTTGCTAACATAAAAAAATCCAATTTCATATCTTTGGATACAAACATAAGGGTTTGCATGTTCTTTGTACATAAACTCTTGGGATGGCTTCACAAAATTTTAGTAGTTCTTTTGCTTTTTGGATAAATTCTCTTGCTTGTGCCTCATAAAAAGATCTCATAAGTTTTTGTATCATTACCCTGATACAAATGGTTGCTTTATATCGCATGATTGGGTGAGAAAAAGAGATAAAGAATAATGAAGAAAGAAAGAAGTGAGCAATCATACAGATATCCTTTGCGCATTGCATATGGCTATACAATGGAGTTCACTATACCTTCCATTTCCATTGAAGAAAGAGAAAAATAAATAGATAAATATAGGAATTATTTGATTCAAATCGGCAAATGATCCAATGAGCTATCTTCGTTATGGATTAGTTAAAAAATACTATGATGGCTCTATTGCTTCTTATATAATTATTCCGTATGTGATTCATCAATCCCAAAGTTTTTTTCGTACTTTTTCATTATACTAACATAAATATTATTAAAAGTTTTTTGTTGTGCAACGAAAAAATTTTGTGACACTTGAAATGGTAATGATCGCCAATAAATAAGATAAAATCAATAATACCCTTTGTTTTACGCTAATTTCATACTATCTTTCATTTCTTTTTTGTTTGTTTTGGAAATATATCAATTAATTCCGAATCTCTCTTTTTTGTTGATTCTCTTCCAATTGAGATATATGAATCCTCAGATTTGTGTGTCTATATAAATCTAATGTTTCTGGATTAACGAATATGCACAAAGCTCTTTTTGACTCTACCATTATGTCTTATCATTTTATCAATTTTATAGACCATGTTAATATGTCCATTATTCTTTTAGAGTTATTATGACTCCCATAATGTACATGTCCACTTAGACTGCGTTTGGATAGGATAAAATTTATCCTCTCCTACATTTAGTGTCTGCTTATGATAGAATAAAGTCAAATATAAATAGAATATAAAGTAGATAAAATTATCCTATAAGAGAGGTGGGATAAATGCATATATGATTTTTAATATCCATAATAGGAAAGTTTTTTCTCAAATAACAAATTTCTTAAATTAACAAATTAAAATTATATTTCAATATAAATCATATTTGAATTCTAATATAAGAAATTCAAAATAATAAGAAAATTATTTTTTAACTTAATCTTATTTTTATTTATATATTCGAATTTAATTACATCTTACAATATAAATTTAATATATAATATTATATTTATTACATATTTTACTTGTTTTAGTATTTTAGGTATATTAGTACAATTTTCTATTTAATAAAATTTTATTAGGGATGATGGAAGAGGAAGAAAGAAATAAAAAATAAATTAATTAAAAAAGAGAGGAAAAATAAATAAATAATAGTATCACGAGAGATTTTTACCATCTCCATTTGTAAAATTTGTGTTTCATGTTGATGTTTGTACCAAACAATATATATAATATTATATGAATATATCCGAATTTTTTTATTATAATCAACAAACAATGAATATGATATAACAAAATTCCCTAGATTTCATATCCTATCAAATCATATTTTGATTAGAAATTCGGACGACCAAACATAACTTTAAAGGGAAGGATTGATAAAATGGATGAGGAAGGTAAAGTGAGGGAAGTTAAACTACAGAAAATGAGTAAATGACTGTACGGTCATTTTACAAAATGGACGGTGTGATGTTAGCCACAAGTTTATTGTTGGAAACTGGCATACGGGCTTTGCCGGTTTCATATTTTTATGTCAACAGAATTGGTGGGATTTTTCCATTATCTTAAAAAAGGAATAAAATGAGTTCTTTTTTTTGTTTTATTTGAGAAAAAAAAATCAAAGTGATTATACTTGGATAATAGTAATATATGCAAGATTCACTTAAAACTTTTAAACTAATGAATATTGTTCTCCAGCCAAAGAAAATTTTTTGGTAGAAATTGTTCCCAAATAAAAGGAATTTAAGAAATAAAAAAAAAGGAAATGTGATTATTTATTATACTTTGAACTTCCGATTATTTTAGAATTTGTAAAACGATTAACACATAATTGTAGAGAAAGGGTCATTAATCTCTGCCTCTTTAATTACAGGAAAGTAAGAGGTATTCGTTGAGTTGATATTTAGTTCATATTTATTAATATATGTATATATATACTTAGATATACAATGCTTAATTTTTTTACGTTACTATCATTTAAATGGATTACAATGAAAATCAATTTAAAGATGAATATGAGATGAACAATTTAAATTAAAAAAAAAAAACTGGTGATGAAAGAGTCATGATGCTAGAAAACATAAAATTAGTGTCACCTCACTAATAATATTAACAAATTCTTTTTAGTTAGTGATAATATGTTTCTACTTGTATTATCTCTATGTTGGTATGTAATGTGTTTTTTTATTTTTATTTTTGAATCCTCTAATCCTAAATTAAGCCAAGAGAAAAAAAAAAGAGGAAACAATGGAAATTGAAAAAGGAAAAAGAAAGGGGGGTCAAAGCAGTGTCCTAGTTTCCTCCATTAAAAGTTGGGGTTGGCATTAGATGGTCAAACAATTGAAACTACGACACCATCACGGTAGCTGAGCCCTTAAACTATAAAGAAAGCTAATGCATAAAAGGAAGGTTTTGGCTTTTATCTGACCATGTCATATGTAGTAATTGGTCGACACGGGCCCCAAAATTTTCTCATGACAATGATACCCATAAATATTTGGCAAAACCATAATCTCTGTTTGGGGGTGTGTTTGTCTTACCGAAGTTCTCTTAGGTCATGTCACCCATCCCATACCGTTGCACTGATCATTCTCACCCTCACAAACACAAAGTTAGATCCAACTCTACCCTAATCGATCAAACCAGATTTGGCTTGGTTAGAGAGGAAAAGACCAGGAAAAGACTTGTGGAAGAGAAAGAGTTGCCCTGATGATAGCGGCGGCAGCATCCATGGCAACTCTACTTATGAACCAAGGTGGCCACATGATGGTGGCCGCGTGATGGTCGGAGAGGAGGAGGAAAAGGAGAGTCGATAAGAATTGGTTCTACCGTTATGAGATGTGACATAGATGGATTAGGGTCAGAGCTTAGAGGTTTCTTTTGGGATGTAACTTTATTAAATTAAACTTATTTATGGGTCTTGATAACATATCAATAAATGTCGTGTCATGCAACAACGTTAATGCTACTTCCCAACAACTGCTAAACCATTTCTGCACAAAATCAAAAAATTGGGCAACTTGATCGAATTTCCCTTTTTACAACCTAATTTTTGTTTACTTAATGGTATAAGTTACAGCCTTGAAATTCTGTAGTTCAACAATTATGATCATGTTCAGAAATTACAAATAGTTTGTCATTTCATTTTACAATTCCACCGTTCACTTATTTTCTATGGACCATCTTTGAGTAAGAAGTACACTTTGGACACCTATCAAGCAATCCAATACAAGAAAAATCTCGATAACTAATGCTTTCAAGACACTTATTAATTATGCCTAAAAGAGAAATTCAGACATTATAACTAATGTTTTGCACTCACAAGAAGGGCAGCAATTTGAAAGTTTTGTTATTGGGACGTCTAATTGAAAACCTTGAAAGTAATTTATCAACGAAAATCATAATAAAAATACAACTTCTAACATATTATTTTTATCGTTTTATGGGTAATTGCCACTTTCCAATTATCAAATCCTTTGTTACCCGCGCCCCCCCTTCTTCCTTTTATCGGTCAAAACGCTCATTTTCTTTTTCGTTTCAATCTCAAGGACACAGAGAGGTACGAACAACTTCAAACAAGGTCGTAACGTGGCCTGCAGATTTGCGTACTTTTCGAGGCAAAGAAACCTTAAGAATGCTAATTCGTCGACGATGCACGTAAAACATGCAACCCCCTCGAAACTTCTTCATATTAAATTCACGGGGCTTTCAAAATTAGACGAGCTATATTAATTATACTTAGTCAAATCGAGGCGTATTTAATTAGGGCACGATGGTCAGTTCCATCAAATTAGATGAGCTGGAACCGAGCTGAGACGGGTAAAAAGGCACGATTCGAGGGGGTTAGGGCAAGGTAGTGGCATGACGGTCCATTGATTTTATAATCACAAGATGAAGATTAGAGTATTGGTGATGGACTAGGAGGTCAAGATGGTGTGTGATTAAGATACTCGTGATTGGAGTTTTTAAATCAGCCAAAGTACCAAAGCCTAACTAACAACATCTCCCTCAAATTCGAAGTCGTACCCATAAAATAATTCCCTAGTTTTTAAGATTTGTGTATGGTTTGAGATCTAGGTCATCCCATCCCTATCAAGAACTATTAAATGAACCAAGCGCTTAATTTTGCATAGTTATTATATTTGGAGATTATGACAAACATTATTTAGAGGAAGTGGCGAATTAGATAAATGTTTGTTAAGAAAGAATTGAATTAGTTGAGAATAAGTTAAGCGATTTTGCAGTTTGTAAAAGAAAACAAAAATAAATGTGACCGGATGGCACTTAACTAGGTAATTAATTTTTACCGAGGGTGGCGGCTTCTTGGTGGCGACTACTTATGTGCCGGAAGCACCGAAGCCTTTTTATCCCAACGAGAAGAGGGACATGCTAGTAATCTGCAATCTTGAAAGCCAATAATTGGATACAATATCCAAAACATGCTCCATTACAATATTATCATGTAGATACTGAGACAATCTCTAAAAACTCAAAAGGGTGGAAAAAAGAAAGAAAGAAATAAATAAAAGAGGATGGCTCTCCTTCCCTTATTTTTTTTGGAATCTTTTTCAATATACTCATTAGGTAGATGCAACGTATCCTTACATTAGCCCTTATGTCAGCATACCACATAAAAATTAGCAGGATACATTTACTGTGCCTAGATGAAAATAATCAGAAGTGTATATCATGCAGCAATCAAAATTAAAATACAATGATTCGATTATAAATTTCGGCGAAACTGAGCGCTAATGATCAATGAAATCCGCCCTTTTCATTCACGGCAAATTCGAAAGAGCAGTTGGCAAGAGGGGGAATGAAAGTGGGGCGCCAAAAAAAAGAATCCCCAAACTTTATCTTATTTTTAGATTATTTTTTCAAAGTGTGTTGGGTTACCAAACGAGCTCCAAAAGGGCATTGTCATGATGTCTTTTGATTGCTATGGGGTCAAAGCTTTATATGAGGAGCAGCATGCACAGGATAAGCACGACCGAGGATCCTAAGGGGATAATGCAATCCATTTCTATATGTCTTACCAAGGTTTTTCCATTTATATTAAATTCATAAAAACATAAAAAGAAACTATAGTGTTATAAATTATGAAGGGAGGGGAGGGGAGGGGTGCGAACAAATTATTTTAATGTCGGATGGGGCCCACGAACATGCACTTGCCTTTTGACTTTTCAATGCTTGAGAAACAAGAGAGGGAGGCCCAGCAGGTGGCTTGCTGCTCTGATTGCTAATGCTGAGCGAGGTGAATTCAGGCAAAGCCACCGCAGCCATTCATTTTATTCAGACGCCGTCTCCATGGATTGACGCTTGGGATCTTGACAGTAGTAGTACGCTGTTGAAATAGCTACTGTACTTCTTCTTTTTTTTCTCATTAATAAAAGGCCGAAGAAAAAAAAATGTAAGAAATCTATTATGAAATGAGAGATTTCGAAATATCACATCTATATCCCACTCACTTGAAGAAGATAAACTAAAGAACCTTTTCAGTAGAGAAGATAAACTCTACATCCATACTTTGATACAAACTACCGTCGGGTAGGGGAGTATAGTGGCTCTCAACATCTGAAGTGAAATGCCCACTATTGTGCTAGTGGAGCTCTACTCAAGCCTTTCAATCGATTGCCAACGCAATACCTCTTATTGAAAGGCTTGAGCGGAGGTAACTAGGGCTAGCCATCTTCCTTTAGGCATTACTGTAGAGATCTCGTATGTATTCTAGAATGTTCGGCATGAGTCGTGAATATTTTATACCTTACCCAACCTGAAAATGTGAGGTTGGCAAACTGTGACTATAGTAGCTGATCCAAGATGTTAATGGTCAGGATGTTCCTCCGTAGCACAACGGTTTCTCTATTGACCGGGCCAACTACCTCGGTGGTTTATTAATGTAATTCACTTTCATCCTAATGTACAAGAAGGAAAAGGACACAAAAGAACCATCGCAGTTCTTGTTGTTTAAGATAAAGTCATGTTAACTAATGATTTCAGAACATTTGTCAAGCACGTCTGATGACAAAAAAAATTCAATTTACATTGATTATTGCATGTTTCTAGCTGCTACATTTCCATCGTTAAATTTTTGGACCAACCCATTTAATGTATATGAGTAGTTGGATGTGTATAAGTAGTTTCCATCTCTCCTTCTAAATGTATTACTATGGATGACAATAATGTCCATGGCATGCTTAAGATGATTCTTTTTTATATTTTTATTTTTTGTTACTCCTGCAAATTGATAAATAAATGAGCTAATTTTACTCGAGATGTATACCCACTAAAAATTTCAATTTGTTTTTTGGTAACCGATACGCTTTTATTGAAATTCGGTCAAATTGCCGGCAAATTGCCAACGTGGCGGCTGGCTAGCGGTTAACTTTTTAGGTGCCATATCATTGATACATGGAAAAAATTATCCAAAAAAATTCTGAACCTATTACACTTTTGTCAATTTAGTCTTAAACATTTTTATTTCTTATCAATTGAGTCCATCCGATCAATTTTGATAATAAATTACTGATGTAGACACCTGCAATGCCATATAGTATCGCCGGCACTGATATTGATAATTATTAATAATATTTTAATATCTTTTTGAATTCTTATTATTTTTCTTTTTTTTTTTTTTTTTGCTTTCTTCTCTTCCTATTTTTGGCAGCTAGTTACTGACCATTGGCAACGATCGGGCATCGGCCATGGCTGGCCTTGCTTGGCATTGGCCTCACCAGATTTGGCTGGGAAGCCCTTGTTGGGGCAAGTGTTAGCCTCGCCCAAGTCAGATTTGGTGAAAATGCCCCTCACCTAGGCCAAGGTGGCCTCACGCAACGTCGTCGTCGCTTGACCAACGCCCGGCGAGGTTGCCTTGGCCTCGACGAGGGCTACCCTTGCTCGGCCGAGCGTCGCTTGTGGCTGATGGTTGGCCATTAGCAATAGGAAAAGAAGAAAGTCAAAAAGAAAATAAAGGAAAAATGAACAAAATAAAAAAATTCAAAATAATATTTAAAATTTTATTTAAAAATTTTATTAAAAATTGTCCATGTCATCGCCAAGTACCATTGGTCTTACGTGGCTTCGCTATCGTCCACATTAGCAAGTTTCGATCAAAATTGACTGGATGGACTTAATTGGCAAGAAGTGAAAATGTTTAAATCGAATTGACAAAATTAAAATGTTTATGATTAAATTGATAAAAGTGTAATAGATTTATGACTTTGTAGATAATTTTTTCTTCATACGTGGACACCACATCAATATTCCGTTGGCAATTAGCTGGATTTCGGTCAAAATGTATCAATTGCAAAAGTGGAAAATTCACTTTGTGTTTAGTGGCTGTCACTAAAATTTATCTCGAAAAACTTAACGATGGATGATGTTTATTGCCTTGGTGGGATCACCCTCCCATTTAAAGTTCCTCAGCTTTGAATGATTAAGCTAAGAGCCTAATTCAAAAGGAAATTTCTAGGGCTTAGATAAGTCAATTTTTTATCGGATATCTACAAATCTATTCTTCTAAACTAGGTCTATGCATAAACCGATAATTAATGAAAGAAGTACAGTCCATATGAAATTTGCCATGGTTGGTTGATTTCACTGTTTGCTACTTGATGTGGCAAAAACTTTAGGATGGACACTAATAGGAGAAACTTGTTCAAAATGTCTTAAATTTATCATGCCATGGCTACTTCAGTCTTGACTTTTTCAATTGAGTTAATTTAGTTCCAAACTTTTTTATGATTTGCCAATTCACTTTTAAATCTTTCAATTGTGCCAATCTAATCCTAAACTTTTTGATAATTTTCCAATTTAATCATTTTGACAAAATTTAACTGGAAATTGTTCATGTGGTTTGTTTAGTTAGTGCCAATGGCCAATGCCAATATTGATGATTTCTACAATTTCTTTTATAAATTTTCTGAATTTTTTTCATTTGCCTTTTCTTTTCTTTTCATTTGTTCCCATTTTCTGGTCGGCTGTCACTGAGGAAAAAAGTAAAAATGAAAAAAAGAAGGAATACACAAAAAATTATTCAAAAAGTGTCAATGTTAATACCGGCTATGCTATATAAGATGGCCAATGTACACATCAACAATTTATGTTCAGAATTGTTTGCAAGGATTACGTTAAAAAATAGCCAAAACATTTATGACTAAATTGATGAAATTAAAAATTTAGAATAAAATTTGGCTGTCGCATAACAAATTTATAATATTTAAGACCAAGGTCCCTTATCAGTGTGGATGGGGACACAGGACACCTGATAAGGTAGATATTTTCATTTCAATCGATCCATGTACTACGATGGGTCAATTAAATTCAACCAAATTGTTCAACCACATCGTATTACACTTGTGATTATGGATTTTTGACAAAGAAAAAAAAAACTCAACGGTGACAATCCTACGAAACCAAGGGTTAATTCAACTGGTTTTTGTTTTCTCTGCACTTCTCTTGGCTAAAATTCGTCTACAAGGAAGTCAAAACGCATGCCCTCCCTCGATCGTGTCGGACAAAAATGGGGATACGTTGAAATCGATTCACGCAATCACATGATTGTAACATGGGAGATGTGTAAGGAAAAAAAATTAATCGAGCAAAAAAGGAATTATTTTAAGACAAAGATCAAGGCGTGTTAAAAAATAATTAAAGGTGGAAACCAACGGTGAAGTGCGCATCTTTTAAAACTCCAAGCCAAAGCGAAGGGCCCCTTTTATAATTAGGTTTCCATCTTTTGGCCTCCGCATATATTTTATCTCTTGGAATTAAGGGTCATTTATTTCAAAAAATATTTTTTAATAAATGATCGTTCATATACTTATAAAATTAAATGAAAGGAAAATACATTCATCCTTTATAAAAATATTTAAATATAAATTATTATTGATAAGGAAAAGAATTCTCTGTACTAATTATTTTAAAGGACACAAACAATTTCAGAAATACATTCATTTGAGAAAAAAGAAAAGAAAGAACCTACGTTCCGATTTATCACCAAAAAAAAAAAAAAAAAACCACCCCTTTTTTTTATTATAAAAATAAATAGTAATAAAAAAAAAAAGAAATTTATCATCGCTACCCACCCCCACCCAATCTGTTTGATTTTCTCCCTCTCTCTCTCTACTTTCTCTCTCTACTCCTCCTTCTTCTCTCTCATCTCTCCTCCCACTGTCACTGTTGCTGTTGCTGTTGTGTTTGTTCCCATTTCAGTTGAACCAAAAACCCTCCAAATTCCCCCCCCGCCCTGCCTTTTTCCCATGTACTGAAGCGAAGTCGAGTCCACAACCTCTTCACCACCACCACCACCACCACCAGCACCACCACCAGTTGACGCCCACCCACCTGATTTCTTCGAATCGGTCCGCATTATAAATCGACCTCCCGACCCCCCGACCCACCAATCCCCGTCCCTCGTTTCTCTCTCCCCATCTCGTTTTCTTTGACCCCTTCTCCCCCTCCCCCTGATTCCAGCTCTCGTCCCGTTTGTCTGGGCGTAGGCAGGCACAGCTGTTGGGGAGGAACTGGAAGGAGCTCAATCTCTCTCCCGCTCCCGCCCATCTGGGTTCGCTCTTGGGGCTGGGGGGAGGGAGTGAGAGCGCCTCCGTGTTTGTGCGCGCATCCATCTTGAAAATGCGGACGACCTGGAAATCCTCCCGAGCCCTGCGCCCGATCCGCGCGCCGCCGCCGGCTTGATGGGATCGATGACGACTGCGCCCCTGCAGTTCTCCCGCGTGTTTGACTTCGGCCGCCTTCCATGGAGGTGACGGTCCGGCGGAGGAGCTCTCTAGCCGTGCCCTGGCTCGTCGCCGATCTCCGATTCGCCATCGTCGTTGTCGAGGTGAGCTTGTAGTTGCCAGTGAGATTCGGGTTCGTGCTCGTTGCGAGTGAGATTCGAAGGTTTCTGCTCGTTGCGAGCTCCGGGCGCGCGCGCATCTGGGGGTCGGGGATGTAGGGGTTTTTTGGGGTTTCGTTTGTGCCGCTGTTGGTCATTGAGATGGAATGTGTGGATTTGTGCTTTTTATGTGTTTGCTGAAGTTCAGAAGAGAAAGAAATGAAGGAAATTGTGGATTTCAGCTTGCGCTGCTGTACACAATTCCTGTTCATTAGAATTTTTGTGCGTGTTTCGAAGGATAAACCTGGGTTAGTGTTTACTTGAGGAGTCGAATTGAGCTTCCAAGGAACTTAATTTGGAAAATAGAATGACTAGTTTGTTTGTTTTTGGACCTTGGCCGTCGAATAATTACTTGGCCTACGACCGTGTTACTGGTTTTGGCAATCGTGATCTTAGATTTGTTGAGGTTGGAGGGAAAGAGAACTTAAATTGTTGATCCTTCCTCAGCTCAACTTAGTATATGGGAGTTTCAGATCACTGTGTTTGTATGGCATAAACTGGTGTCATTTTCTCATTATAGGCCTATATGTACTTTGTTAAATACCTTCAGAACCTTCGATATGGGCTTCCCCTGTGCGACTCTTGTTGATTTCCTTTGCTTTCTGGTATCTTCTTGCCTGACTTATTAATTCTTTTTTTATTAACATGTGCGACACTTCAGATTGTACTGTTTTTGCTGTGTTCGGAAGCTGTAAATGCTAGTATTGCTGAGAAACCCCACCAATGGCATGACCCTGGAGAAGGAAGTGAAAAGATTGTCTCACATTCATGCATCCATGACCAAATACTTGAACAAAGGAGACGGCCTGGTCATAAGGTATACTTAGTAACCCCACAGGTCTATCAGGAGTCTGGTGTGTCGAAACCATTGCATCGCAAAGGAAGGGGATTACTTGGATTGTCCACATCGCCATTCCATCAAAAGGATGCAAAGCAGCCTATCAGGATATATCTAAATTATGATGCTGTCGGCCACTCTCCTGACAGAGATTGCAGAAATGTTGGCGATATTGTGAAGGTTGGTGTGTTTAAAGTTTTTTTAGGCTCTCCGCTTCACTTATCTTATTGTCGTTCTGCTGAGGCTTGTTTGCTTTTGTCAGCTAGGGGAGCCCCCTGCTAATTCTCTCCCTGGTGGCCCATCTTGTAATGCACATGGTGAACCTCCAGTTTTCAGTGACTGCTTGTATAATTGCACCCAGGATGATATCGCTGGAGATGACAAACAGCGTCGGCTACGGAAGGTTTAAACTTTAGCTCATTGTTAATCTAATTGTTTGCCATCTTCTTTGTTTGTCTAGTGGCATAAATGTCTCTAGGATGAAGGCTATTAGGGCTTGCCAATGAGTACAGAATCTAAGTGAGAGCATGATGCAGGCTTTAGGCCAAACAGTCAACTGGTTCAGTAGAGCCCTCGCTGTGGAGCCTGTAAAAGGGAATTTGAGGTTAAGTGGATACTCTGCGTGTGGACAAGATGGAGGTGTACAACTTCCACGTGAATATGTTGAAGGTATCTTTGTAATAATTGAGTGTTCTTCACTGCACAATTGCTTTCATCATCAATGGGTTTATTGAAGTCAAGTGTCTTGGCGAGTCTTAACACCCTGTTCTGCTTTATTTTGTAGGTGGTGTTGCTAATTCAGATTTAGTTCTGTTGGTAACAACCAGACCAACCACGGGCAACACGCTTGCTTGGGCAGTGGCATGTGAACGTGATCAATGGGGTCGTGCAATAGCTGGTAACTGCTGGTGCTTTATATGAAATGAAAGATCTCTCTAGCACCTTTACTACAGAATTTTGTCTAACTGTTTGTTCATATCTATAGGACATGTTAATGTTGCTCCTCGCCATTTAACTGCTGAAGCAGAGACGCTACTTTCTGCCACTCTTATACATGAGGTTTGTTGTAACATTAAATTAAAATGTTCCAGAAGGTCAGCACTTGCTCTAATCAATAACTTTGGTCCTTCCAGGTCATGCACGTACTCGGTTTTGACCCCCATGCTTTTGCTCACTTTAGGGATGAGAGGATGAGAAGGCGTAGCCGGGTAAATAGTTTAGTATTCACTGTTGTCATCCAGTCTCAAATTAGTGTTAAAGCCTTTTTCCCATATTGGGGATTGACTCCATTATAATTCCATATTAAATGACTGTCTGACATGGTTTTTACTTCCTATTCGATCCCAACAATTTCTTAATCCGGCTCTTTTATTCTTAGTTTTATCAGCTATATTGACATTTTTTAGCTTTCATATGGTTGCTTAGTTTATTGACCGTATGACTCTCTGCTATGCCACTCTCTTGTAGGTCACAGAACAAGCAATGGATGAAAAGCTTGGGCGTATGGTTACCCGTGTTGTGCTTCCACGTGTTCTCATGCACTCTCGCTTTCATTATGGGGTAATGAGCGGCTTGCATTCTTCAGCTCAATTTTGCAATAATAATTGTTGTCTGATTTAATTCTGGATCTGCATCAAATAATCATTGTCATGGGATTCTCTCATTTTGAACCGTCTGGTTTATTGTTAGAAAATTGAATAAATGATTCTTGTAGGCATTTTCGGAGAATTTTACTGGCTTGGAGCTGGAAGATGGGGGTGGACGTGGCACATCAGGTTCTTCTTTCTATTCCTGTTCCTCAATCTCCCCCTTTAACCATGTCTTGCTTTATGTGATTCTGATATAGCTGTTTCAAGTAGTGAAGTTTGTCATTGAAGTCTCTAAGTTAGCTAGCACCTTTTCCCTTTTAAAGTTATCTAGCATTTTGATTATCAGCTTACACGGATAACTTGCGTTTAGGGTCCCACTGGGAAAAAAGGCTACTTATGAACGAGATTATGACTGGTTCAGTTGATACAAGATCCGTGGTTTCCAAAATGACTCTTGCTTTATTGGAAGACAGTGGTTGGTATAAGGCCAATTACAGTATGGCAGACCGTCTTGATTGGGGCCGCAACCAAGGAACTGATTTTGTCACTTCCCCTTGCAATCAATGGAAGGGGGCTTATCATTGCAATACAACACAATTTTCAGGCTGTACATATAACAGGGAAGCAGAGGGTTATTGCCCAATTGTAAGTTATAGTGGAGACCTCCCTCAATGGGCTCGCTATTTTCCACAAGCTAACAAAGGTGTGTGGTTGTCCTATCTTGTCATCACTTCTTTTGGTGGTTGTAATCCTATAATATAGTGCATAGTCTGTTCATTTTTGTGCATCTCCATTTAAGTATAACCAATCTACTCTATTTGCGGGTGCAGCTGCAGTTATTATGTTAGACATTGCTTGGTTTTTCAGATTGTATATTGTTGTTGAGTCAATAGTTAAACCCTCAAGAATCTCACCTTCTTGCTTCAGTAGTCAATTGGTGTTGTTTTGCGCCCTTTCCTTCTCTTTCCGTTACTTTTGAGTTATTAAATACTCCAATTACGAATATGCACTCGTGATTCCATGACGAGTTAAGTCGTTATTGAAAGTCCTGATTACAATTTCCAGTAGATCTTGGGGGTCTTTGGGGCACCAAAAGTATGGTCTGACATGGTTTGCGAAGGCCAATTGAGGATGGTGGTGGCTGGGGTAATTTGTCAGAATATCTAAACCTCCAGTGCAAAAACTTTGAAGTAGTGAAAGCAAAAAAGACATGGTTTTCAAATTCTTTTACTGAGCAATAAATCGCGATTGTACCCTACTTTGCTCTAAAAGGTCATATCGGCACTCCCTCTTTATTATATTTGGGTCAAAAGTCTTGGTCTTCTGAATTTCAGTGTTGTCGATGTTCAGTTCTTGACAGTTATTAGTAGAGAATCCCTTGAAGATGATGCGATGAATATATGTGTTTGCAGGTGGGCAGTCCTCCCTGGCAGATTACTGTACATACTTCGTTGCTTATTCTGATGGGTCGTGTACTGATACTAATAGTACAAGGCCTCCTGATAAGATATTGGGTGAAGTGCGGGGAAGTAATTCCAGGTAGGCATTTCTATGGTGTGTTTCGTACACTGCTTTGGCAGGCCATCTGATTTGTTTGTGCAATGAAGTTGGAGAATCACATGTTAAAAGCATCTATTTCTCATTTGATAGGTGTATGGCCTCATCATTAGTACGTACTGGGTTTCTGCGGGGTTCAATGAGCCAAGGGAATGGTTGTTATCGGCATAGGTGTGTAAATAATTCGTTGGAGGTAAGTTCCTGGCTTTGGTTAGTCTTTTCTTGAGAGAATTCAAATTCATCAGATATTGTGCCTTAGTTCATCCAATAGTTTCCTAAGGTTTGTGATTAGTGGATGCTTTAACTGTAACTTAGGAAGTTTGCGACTAAGATATGATTTAAAAATATCTTGAAGTTTTGAATATTTGAAATTTGAAGATTTATTGTAAGTTAAGTGAATTCGAGCTTCAACTGCTAGGTGCATGTTGATTGATGGTTTTTCATTGTTTGATGAGTTGATTTAATTGATTGCCACAGAAGCTCCTGGCCTCCCGCCTACAAATAGGATCAATTGCTAAGGCCAAAACTAATGGGTTGTATTGGCATAAATTAGGGGGATACCTTGTCTTTGCTACGCATGCTTGCTGCCTGAAGATGTTAGTTATGTTTAGGGGCTGTTATGCCTTTAGCTATGATATTTGGTGCTCCATATCCTGGTTTTATTTGACATGGTTATGGGAGTGATTTGAATATTGAACACCTTAAATCTATGAAAGCAATAAAATATTTAGATTCTTTTATTTGTGTCCCTAAGGAATGAATTAACTATTTAACTAAGGATAACATAGAACAGGATTATCCACAGCTTCAGGGTCCTAGCTCCTAGCTTTTTACATCCAAAACCAGCAACCTCACCCAAGCACAAGCGACAAATGTGACACTTTCTGGGATTTAAACGAATTTCCATCCTTCTAATGAGTGAAAAGTTGCTCTATCATGAGACTTTGAAAGGTTGATCAAGGGCAGGCAGGTTGTACTAGTTCATCACATGTTAAAATATTTTCCAAATTGTCTGGTTCATTATTGTATGTTCTCTATTAAATGGTTACTTCTAATCCTCAGGTTGCAGTGGATGGAATCTGGAAAGTATGCCCTGAAGCTGGCGGACCAGTTCAGTTTCCTGGTTTTAATGGTATCTCTGCTTTACTCTGCATATAATGTTTCATATGATGTTTTGAACTTTTTGTCTCATTTTCTTTCCTTTGGTAGGTGAATTGATCTGCCCAGCTTATCACGAACTCTGTAGCACTGGCTTGCCCCCTCTTTCTGGTGGGCATTGTCCAAATTCATGCAACTTCAATGGGGATTGCATTGATGGGAGGTGTGATTGTTTTCTAGGGTTCCATGGGCATGATTGTAGTAAACGTGAGTTCTATCCCTCCTTCCCCTTGATCACAGGGCAGCCCCAATATCAAAATTCCTCGAAGCAAAATATCTAAGTCGTATTTTGTCTGTGCAGGTTCCTGTCCTGGCAACTGTAACGGTCATGGAAAGTGCCTGAGGAGTGGTGTATGTCGATGTGACGACCGATACACTGGCATTGACTGCTCAACTGGTAGTGTGACATTTCTTTTACAGATGTTCTCTTTAGCAATTTCTGACTGGCCCTCCATTTGGTTTTGGATGCTAGTTTGTGGTTGCTTCCACTCTAATATATAGGGTCAAAATGATAAGGAATAAATTACTCTTTTGCCCCCCCCAAAAAAAAAAAAAAAAAAACTCTCAAAACGTAGTAGACCTTGTCCTCAATGAGATTTGCTTTTGATGCAAGGACTGATTCTTCTTTTCATGTTGTGGGATGGGTTTGTGTATATGTACTCTCAAATTCAGTTTGTAGCTGAATTTTCCCTGTGGTTGACGCATAAGCAAGACTATTCTTTTAGCTCATTGATGACATAAGTCAGATTCTTGCAGTGGTAAAATAGATCTTCTCATGTAGTGTCAGGGTGTTTGTTTTGCAGAAGTTTGTGATGAACAGTGCAGTCTCCATGGCGGTGTCTGTGATAATGGCAAGTGTGAATTTCGTTGCTCAGACTATGCTGGATATACATGCCAGAATAGTTCCAAGCTTCTGTCCACTCTTTCAGTTTGCCAAGACGTGCTAGAGATAGGAAAGTCTGGGCAGCACTGTGCACCAAGTGAACCAAGTGTTCTGCAGCAGCTAGAAGAAGTTGTTGTCATGCCCAATTATCACCGTCTGTTTCCAGGTGGTGCTCGAAAGCTAATAAATAATCTGTTTAACAAACAGTATGACTGCGATGCAGCTGCTAAAAAGCTAGCCTGCTGGGTGAGTATGGCTCTTTAAACCTTTGACTGGAGTTTTTTCAAACTTGCCCTAGTTATAAATCTTTAGGAAGAGCATTTCTCTTATGAACATTAGAAGTCCATTCAAACTGTTTTCGTGGCCATGGTGCATAATTGTGGGAACATAATTTCTATCTGTCTAATGCTAATTGACCCCTATCAAGTGATGGAACTTAATAACTTATCTAGGAGTGGTTCCAGGATGAATGTCCTGGTACTTCACAAACCATGTTATCACATTCGAACCCTTATTTGCATGTGAGGTTGTGCATTCATGTGGTAGACAAATTATTTAATGGTACTTGACTATAACATCTGAAAATATGGCAGATCTCAATCCAAAAGTGTGACAAGGATGGAGACAACAGGCTTCGAGTGTGCCACTCGGCTTGTCAATCCTACAATAGAGCGTGTGGAGCGTCCCTTGACTGCTCAGACCTAACCCTTTTCAGTGGTGAGACTGAACATGGAAGCCAATGCACAGGTTCTGATGAATCTGCTCATATAAAAGGATTGGCCATGCAGGGAAGAAGCTCAAAAGCCCTGGAAGCCTTAAAACAAATGTTTGTATTGTACAGGTAGCTCGGAATTTTCTTTTTTGTAGCGTCACAATTCGGCTTGTAATTTTATCCTAGGGTCTAATTGTAGGAAAGTGCAGCACGCAGTGCACATGTCTGAGATGTAGGTCCTTTTTCCCCTCATTTTTATTTTTGGCTCAGCCCAACTGCGTTTGAGGAAAGTTGGGCGAGCGTGTTAATTCTATATTTGGGCTTTTGAAGATGAAAGCCAGTTGTAGAGAAAAAAATATTGAACTGTATGAAAGAGGAATGGAAGAGAAGAAAATGAAATGTAGAAAGAACAGAGGATGATAATTCAGAAAATGGTATTCGGCCGAAGGCCTCGACAGGAAAAGAAAGCACATTTCGAGCTTTGTCTTTTTTCCTTTATCAGTTCTTTCCAATCTTCTCTCTTGCGATTCCAAGCTCATTGGCAAAGTGATCATGAGCATTATGTTTTTCTGTCATGTTCGTTTAATAGATTTTCCTCAAGTATGTGGATGTGTGGGTGCAATTTCCTGGAAGAGACCCAAATAGACAAATTCAACAGCACATGGAAATATGATCTTGAACATTGAAATTTATGTGTCGGTTTGTAGTACTATGAGGATGTTATCTTCTAGCTACATTTGGATATGTTCTCTCTTTATTTTTGGCCGAAGGTAATTTGGTTGTATGGCCAGCGTTCTTCTGTGTTCTCATTCTGTACGTGAAGAAGTGTCAGCGTTCTTCTGTGTTCTCATTCTGTACGTGAAGAAGTGTGAGCTTTTAAATTGGACAACCTTAGGGCACGATATTGTAAGTCAAAGCCTCTTGAGTGTGCATTTCTATGTTTCGATTAGGATGCAGAGGTGGAGCTTGATATCATTCATGGATGTGGAATTGGACAGGATATCGGGTAAGATACAAGATGTTATACTAGTTGATTTTCTAAGATATTCATTCATGCATACGGGATAGATTTTTTGGTTGGGGAGGAAGGAGCTTTTCAACTTGTGATGACATTGCTGTTTATTAGGGATGATGATAGTAATAGAATGGTCAATTAAACTCATAAACAAGCTTTGAGATAAAATGCTGCGTCCAGCCTCTTTGAGAGGACCTGTTATGAACCTCACTCATGTCTATGGACATGTTAGACATGGCTGTGGAACCGTGAAGAGAACCCGAATGAATAAGTCTAGTCTAAATAGGCAAACAGAATGTTGAAAGATTTTACTAAATTAGAAATGGGGTACTGCATCGACTCAAGGTACCCTCCCTGATGCCTAAACAATTTTTGAATCAAAGAACGAGTTCATCAAGTATCGCCAAACGGCTTGGAGCTTTGTGTGGTGGAATTTAATGATGGGCGGTAAGGAGCTAAGGCAAGTACTATCGGATAGAAGTTTATATTTCCTGATCATTTGGCCAGAGTATTGTCCTGAGCTCTCGAGAGCTTTTTGTAATTGAAGATTTATAACCTGTATCCTCAGATTATTAGGTACATGAAGCATTGCATTAATGAGAATTGGAGGCTTTTCTTCACACTACCACTCGAACAACTCGACGAGCATAGAAAACTGGCAATGCGGATACTTGTTGGGCCAAAGACGTGCCTATCATGGGATTTTGCTTGTTTATACCAACCAGATTCTTGGTTATATTATAACATCATCTACTTTGTTGTTCATCTTTCATGTCAACTCTTTATTAGAAAATTGGTCATGATTTTCATGCCCAAAATTTATCCATAAAATTCTGGTTTCCGCCCTTTATAAGTACCTTAATTTTAATGTAAGTAAAGGTTATTACAGTAAGCTTTATGGTCTATTCATGGGGTTATAAGCCTAGTCCTGATGGATAGTCCTCCCATTTCCTGAAGAATTCATGGCATGTAAGTAGGCACAGACTTTAGTCCTACCTACTTTCATTTCCACTACCCAGTGTGCTTTTGTTGAAGGAGGATGATGGATAATGCATTGCTTGTGCATGAGGTTATGGAGCAGTACCATTGGAAGAGTAAGTCGGTGCATTGGCCTTTCATATTCAACAGCACGGATGCTCACTGCTAGCTTTGTTGAATGGGCTCGATGATGCGCGCATTGCCTCACCTTTTTCTCTGGCACTATTGATGGGGGATAGGGGGTTATTTTCCACGGGATAAAGGCCTTAGACAAGGGGACCCAGTATCTCCATATATTTTTGTGATGGTCATTGGTGTGCTGTCTCCTATGTCAAATAGAGCTGCTGAGCGGCGGGGGTTCCCACATCATCTAATTTGCTCTGAAGTTAAAACCGACGCGTGTTTTGCTGATGATGTGCCGATTTTGACGAATGGAAGCTCTGCATCTCTGAGGGTAATTCTTAATATCTTTCAACAATTACTATGCCATATCAGGCTTAAAGATAAACCCTGCAAAAACTTAAATATATACTTCAGGAATTTCAGCCACTGTTTGGAATGAAATGGCCCAGATGAGTGTTTTGATTTAGGGAATTTGCCTATCAAATTCTTGGGACTTCCACTAGTCTCAGATTATCTTTAGTTGAGAGGATTATAAGTTAAGAGTGCTAGAGGACTCTCCTTTGCAGGAACGCTTGAACTAGTCAGCTCTGTGATATATAGTATGGTTTTATACTGCTTCTCTTGCCCGAGAAGTTTATTAGAAAAGCAGGAAACTGATGCAATTCCTTTTTGTGAACTACTACGAATGGAAAAACAGGAATTAGGGTAAAATGGATTGTTGTGTGCTTGCCCATGAAAATGAGTGGACTAGTTGAAAGAAGTTCATCAATGGACTCGAGCTGCTGCTATGAAATTGATCTGGATTTGCTCTAGATCCTTGGGGGTAGCTTGAGTGAGAACTTACCTGCTGAAGCAGCAAAGTTTCTGGCAAATACCTCCATCTGTTCATTCCTCTTATATTTGGAGGAAACTACTGAAGCTAATAGCTGAGATTAAAACTCTGCTTACATATGCTGTTGGTGATGGCAGAGATAATTTCCTGTGGCTGGATCCTTAGCATCCATTAGACACTTCGGTGGATTTTTCTTTTTTTTTCTCGTTGAGTTGTTTATGATGCTGGTCTCCCGATAAACGTAGAAGTTGCTGATGTTATTGAAGGATGTGAATGGGCTTGGCCCGCTTCTAAGAGGAGTCAAGTCGCATACAATCTGACATAAGGAAGTTTATTTCCCAATTCCAATCAGCCTACTAAGATTTCTTGGACAGAAACCATCAAGAAATTCACTATTGATAGTGCCTGGAGAAAAATCAGAATTAGAGCAGCTAAAGCCCCCTGGCGCAAGATGGTCTGGTTCATGCCAAATATACTGAAACATAGCATTATAGGTTGGCTGGCTATGGGAAATAGGTTGCCAACCATATAAAGACAGGATGAGGAAATGGAATGCAACTTTGAGTGAGATTTGTGTACTGTGCGCTTCGTTTCCAGAGAATGGAGACCATCTTTTCACTGACTCTGAAGTTTCCAGAGGAATTTGGGAGCAAGTTTATTAAGTTGTAATGCTGAGAAAGCTGTGCAAAGCTGGGATCAAGATTTGCAGTGGGCATGCTCTTCTTGAAAGGAAAAGGCTGTGAATTAATCGATAAGGAACAAGAAGTTTCGTGAAGCTGGCTATTGTTACTAGCTGTTGGCTATTCATGAAGCTGTGAATCAATTGAACAAGATGCTTTGTATAGATGTGGGGGATAATTATCTAGAAGTCCCAAACCTATTGTACGGAAATTAATTTAGTCCTAAAATTTTCAATTTTGCCAATCCTAAGCTTTTCGGTAATTTGTCAGTCTTAAACATTTTAATTAGGATAATTTAATCCTATACCTTTTAATGATTTTTCAATTTAATTCTAAATCTATTATTTAGATATTTGGCCGGAAAGATTATATTAGTAACTCCTCAAAATGTTTATGACTAAATAGACACAATTGAAAAGTTTGGAATTGAATTGGTTGCCTTATAGTATTTTTAGGATTTTTTGAACAATTTTCCCATAAATTTGGTGGTTTACACTTGACGGAAACGCAAGAAGCCAAAAGATGTTATGTACCAAAGGTACCTGAACAGAGATTCCTCCGTTGATACTCTTAGTGAGTGTGATAAATTTCAGTTTATGGTTTCCTATGCACCAACTCCACCACCGGAGTTCATTGCTCCTCCCTCCATCTCACAAACACCACCACCATCACCTCATCCATCTCCACCTTAGAAAAAACCAGCTATTTCCCCATTTTACAAGCCAATCTTTAAGTGGGCGAAAAGGCATTCCTACCCACTTGAAACTCCACAAGCAACAACACATAGCTCTTCCATTGCTATGTTTCGTGAAGCAGACTTTCCGCCGCTTGCACGAGAAAATATACCACTTTTGTTTCCCTACTCCAAAAGAATTCATTGATCCACAAGGCAGATATCGACATGTTCTCAAAATATCTGCCCGCATTGACGTGGATGAACATGGAAGACAGAAAATGACTCCTGTTGCTGAAGTTGTCCTGAATTGGCAATCAGAAACTCTTTTAGCATACAACAATGCGTCCAAAGCAATTGATTCCAAAATTGTGAATGTGCAACAAGATTTTCGAAGATATGATGAGACCACCAAGAAAATGCTTTCGAACTTCCGAAAGAGGCTTCATGCCTTGGAATCCGGACAACATTTGGGATATCATCATCTTAAAAGTCCCAAGGCGGAAATAGAAAAGCTAAAAAGACAAATCTAACTCTTGGAAGAAGGAAGGTTCAATTCTTTCAACCCATTTCCGACTACATTGTGGAGAGAACATTTGCATTCTCCACCACCTCAGACGTTTGTCTTTGCTGCTCTTACAGATGCTCCTATTAGACAAGATAAAACAGATGTTGTGGAGATGCAAAATCGCCTCAAAGAACTGGATCAAATAAGGAAAGAAAAGGGAAAGGAGAAGATGTTTGCAGAATCTTTGCTTGTTATAAATGAAAAACCAAACCAAATGATGCTATCGAATCCATTAGAAGCATTCTTACAAGATCTGGGCAATCGGGAACAATAGCCCGATCCCGTTGCTTTGGAAAACCATATCTTATTTCCATTAGAACCGGTTTTCCCAGATAACTTGGAAACTGAATTAGATTCGGTATCTTCTCATCCCCTTCATCCTTTCAATCCTTATAATTGATTACTTTACTATTACACTAGTAACTTCATTGATATTCATGGCCGATCCTCCAGACCATGATATGGAATTAAACCCTTCTAAACCAGAGTTTATTCAGCCAAATAATCCTCCTCAGCATGTGTCTACTTCATCTAAACAGCTTTTTTTTTTTTTTTTTTTTTTTTTTTTTACTGTTGATGACATTCCCTATTCTAAATGGCCAGAGAGATTTGAGGAATTCCATACTTGGTTAAATGCCCAAGCTCTTACCAATCAGGATAAGTATGATGTCATTTTTAGTTTTGTTACAAGGTTTATGGGGTTTATGGGTAGCCTCAAACATTTATGGCAATCGGTGACAGAATAAGACCAAGTTCAATTCTTACTTTCACCAAATTTTAGCCATGCCATTTCCCTCTTATACCATTTTTTCATTGGAAAACCTTTTGATCTTCATGAGCTCAAAAGGAGAGAATTCTTCGAAAGAAAATGCCGCTCTCTCCAAAAAAGGCACCTTGATAAACATTATTGAGAAATGCTTAAGCTCTTCTATGGTGTTGGAGTTGATCCAAACCTAAAGCAATTCTTCCTGACTTCCATTCCCAAATAATTATCCCAACAGGTTGACAGATCTTTTCTCAACAGACAAAGGAGAATTGCAAATATTCCGTTGGGAGAAATACAACAAAAAATCTATTTGTGCCTTGATGATTTGTGCTTAAAGCGCCAAATGGTTCAAACTTATCTCATAGACAACACAAAACTCGATAGGGCTGTTCTCACCGAAGCTAAAGATCAAATGCTCCAAGCAAGAAAAACTTCTTTAGAAAAAGAAGCATTTTAAGAAGCTCTGGATAAAGAAATTCGGGCATGGATCTAAGCACTTCAGGAGAAAGAAGAAATGACGATATTTGCGCAAGCGGAAAGATTGCTCAGGCCACAAGAAATCAACTTGATGTTTCATCTGCAATCAAAAGTGGCATTTAACCTAAAACTACCCCCAAGCAAGAAAATGTTAGAACCATCTGATACATCATATAGAGAATGGAATTGGAATTTCACTTGAAAATGATGATATTGAATCCTTATTTTCTGTGGAAGAAGAACATTTCGAACAAACTCTTTGTGTCATTCCTTGTTACCAGACTCCCAGTGAGACTGGTTCAGAATCAGATTTTGAAGACATTTTTCACATATCTCTCACTTCTTTGGAATAAGATCCCGATATATTTTCCAACCAAATTCATTGTCCCCATTTCCTTGTAAAAATCTTCACTTCAAAGTTTGTCAAACCTATCAAGGTAATTGCTCTCATAGATACTGGATCAAGTTCTTCAATCTTAGACACTAAAGTTCTTAGTGAAGAATATTGGACTTCTTGTGTTTGATATTTTAATTCTATCTCAGGAGATACTTTTTCTACGAATGTAAGAACTACTTCGGGAACTGTCCAGTTTTTTCCACAGTGCTCTATAACTACAAAAATCTTTGGCTCCAGTCTTCTCAACAAAGATTTAGTCATTGGGTGAGACATCATGACTTAGATTTCTCAGCTTCATATCATTCTTGGAAAAAGTCCTAAGTATAAGAATCAATTCTCTGAATTTGTCAATATTCAAAGACTTTTTTCCATTCAAATGAATTTGTTAGATCCAATTATGCAGAAGCTGTTAGAATCTTGTTCAGAATCTTATTCTGAAATGACATATACAGATGACCTTACACAGTTCTCTCAAGACCCCTATGCACAATGGAGAGGTCTTCTTTTCCAAGACCCCTATGATCAATGACCTTTGTCCTTATTTCTAGGCATGGACACATCCTACTATACTCAGCTATCCAATTGGCCTCAGCTAAATATTCCTGCTGACACTACAGGCTTCTCTCAGAATCAAGATGAAGCATCATTGTCAAACCAGACTCTCTTACCAGATTCAATTGTAGGACTTGAGCAAAAATATGAAGAATATCTTTTGGCAATGCATAGTTCTAATGACTTAGACTATTCACTGTCACTATAAATAATTTCCTACCGGAAGTTTCCGGAGCCTCTTTGGCTTCTCATCGAAGAGATCTGTCAGAACTGTAAATGATGACTTGAGTTTACTAGTAACATTGGGAATTATCAATCTTAAAGCTTAAAAGACAATATGTGGGAAAATTGAGGGTCATGTGTCTTGTGTCACTCCCTCAAGCCCTCTTTTCAATTTTTTTTTTCTATTTTCTATTTATACTTCATCTACTCTATTTCTACCTTAATCTTTTTCATTTTCAAATTGACGAATAGCATTTTCTCTTTTTCCCCCCTATCTTTGTTTTCCTTTCTTACCATTTGAAATGTTAGATGTATCCTTTTCCTAAATATATATTTCTAAAAAGAGTACGTATTCTAGGATGTCAACTTTTACAACTCAAGTAACTTATAAGATTGTATGATATATTTTCTTATATCCGTCACTTTAGATAAGTTTGCTAAGTCCATACTGACGAGTGTTATTTAGTTTCTCTCAACAGCCCCTCCCCCCACCAAAAAAAGAAGCTTTTACAAACATAATGTTGATATGTGTTTTTTTTTTTTCAATTAGGAAGTACGCAGAATGCAATGAATATTTTGTTTTGCGGTATTAAAGTCAAAAAAAAATTTAGAAATCCTTAACTACATTAAATCTGTATATAAGTGTAATAACCAAAAGAATTTGGTATATGAGGGTCATCACGTGGAGATACATGACCTGGCACTATATAAAAGGCCTTCACTCTTTTAAAATTTCGTCATTGTAATTTTAATTTAGGCTACAATTTATGTGTTGGTCGGAAAATTGCTTCTTTTTGCATTTTTATAATTCAGCGATGAGTAAGACGACCTATTTGAGTTCTAATTTTAGTGATTATGACTTTTAAAAGAGCCAATTTTGATTATTTGGAGGTATTGGATGAAAATAATTATTGACATAAGTTTTACATCCATCTATAACTAAGACTTTTCGGCACTCCATCGAGATCATTCATCTCATTTTAGGAGTAAAATTTGTATATTTGTTTGGGTGGTGAAAAATGTTTCGTGGAAGTTGTTTTTATACTTCTCATCAAAATAGAAAATAGTAATTATCAAAGAATTGAAACAAAATTAGATGACTCCAACATTAGTTGGCTATGTCATTTTTTTTTTCAACAAAAACTAACATGAGGTAAATTTGTTACAAAAATACCAATTTGGGTTTTTGGTGATTAAAAATTTATTTTAAGGTAAATTTGTTACACATATACTGCTTTGGAGTCTTTCGTGGTATTAGTTCTACAGTTAATGATGATCTTAGAAAAGGTCATGCAATTAATGTTTGAAGATTCAAGTGTTTGTGGGTTAATTATAACATTTAACGAGTGATTCAACATCAATATTTGAATGAGTACAGTTTATGTTGTGCAATATTTTCCTCGATTGATGATGTTTATTCCTAAAGATGCAACAATTAATGATGATACATCCATGTAAGAGATTAATATGATTGTGAACTCAACTTAAACTCGTCTACGTAAGCAATTCCCTTCTTGAGGTGGGCTCGCTTAAGCCCACCTAGCCCAACCAAATTTTCTTATAGAAAATAAAATAAGTCATTAATCTCCACGGGCAAGATCTTAGGCTCGTTACTAAGTTAATAGGTCTACTAGTTGTGTCACTTAGTTGGAGGATAGCATACTGAAAATCATTCCACATATTTCAGTTCAAGAAGTAGACTTACATTGTAATAGCGATAAGGGGGCAACTTACTAGTATGACATGAACATGGAGCATGATCGGTGAACTCGCTACTAATTTTTGAAATGTGATTGATTATATGCGGAGAAAGGAATTTCAGCAATAATGATTATCCGGGTATTATATGTGCACCTTGAAGAATTTTTATCCAAACAAGTTGCAACTTGCAAGTACTTTGCAAGCAAGAATCCTGGAAAAGACAAGGACGACTTGCACTATTTTGGCCGCTGCTCGTATCCCAACTGCCACATTTACTTCCCCTCTTTCTCCTCCTCTGATTTCTCTCAGAACGAAAATAAATTTACAAATAATTTTTTTTTAAAGTGAGAAAAAGGTTGGCTTCTTTCTCACCAAAACCATCCAGAACCGGACCCACCTCACTTTGCAACGCGTACAGGAAAAAAATCAGAAATTCACGGTAAACAGGTGAACCCTAAACTTTTTGTTGGATAAAGGAATGCGATTTAAATAACATATTTGGCTTCCTTGTGATGTTCCCATCGATTTTCTTTAAATTACCCGCATGGGTTATATTGCGCAAATTTTGAAAATAAGGAATTAATTGCATTCTGTAATTAGGATTTATGATTTTGAGTGCGATAATACGTTTAGCACTGCAAGAGTAAAGGCCGACGAGTAGGACGTGATAATCAGGACTAAATTTTTCAACAAATGATAAAATAAATCTCAAAACCTACGTACCAGCAAGATCAGCTGAATATCTCTGAATCTAAACCACTTGAAGTAATAATAAAAAATAAAATAATAATATTGATACTCGCATCTAGGCATTTAGGACTGGGCCGAGCAAAAGGTGATCAAGTAGTTCGCCCCGGTGCACGTGCACGTGCTCGTGGCGTCGTCGTACGCGTAGCTGTATGCCGTCGGGCACGCACTCTTGAAAATCTTCGAGTACGACGACGGCCCGCACGTCTGCGGCGTCCCATGGTCGCCGGTGCAGCAGTACACCGGCGTCTTGAACTGCTCGCACGCGCTCTTGCACGCCACCACCCGACCCGACCCGTCGACGACCCGCAGCGCTGCCGGGCAGTTAGCGTTGACGTCCGACAGGCAGCCCGCGAACTGGCAGTTGCCGGTACCGCCGGTCGCCCGCACCGCCATCCCCACGTTGTACCCGTCCACCAGGCTCACGTCGTAGAAGTCCATGCCGCCCGCGTTCGGTGCGGCGACGGTGAACTCCACCAGGGTCGCCGGCGGGGCTCCCCCGCCGGTGCATTTGAGCCCGCCGGGGCAGTCCCCGGTGACGCAGGTCCCGGCGCCGGACCCGTCGAAGCTGCAGCCAGTGCGGCCCCAGAAGCGGCCGGACCAGCCCGCGGGGGCCTGGAGCTGGACGGAGCCGCCCGGGGGCAGGGAGAAGCCGCCGCCGCCGAGGGTGGGGCCGTTGCCGGAGAGAGTGCCAGGCCACACGGTGTAGCCGCATTGGTTCCGGAGGGTGATGACCGTCGCCGATGCGAGAACGCCTGCCACAAAACAGAACAGCAGTAACAAATTTTTTAGGGTCAAAGTCTTGAACTTTATCAGCGATGAAACCTCCTGATCTCTCACTAGAATTTCGCAAAGATTAAAGGGTTAGATCTTGCTCTATTCAACACTAATTAAATTCATCCAACTTATTCAAATAGCAGATTTTGCATGAAGAGGGGCAAAAGTGCAAAACCTCTTCGATTGTGGTCGAATAACCGAAATAAGTGAAAATAAAAGAAACCCCTTTTTGGCAGCTGACAAAGGGAATGTTGAAATAAGTACTCACCTATTGAAAGGAGGCAAAGGAGGAGGAGCTGAGATTTGAAGGCAAGGACCGCCATTGATGAATGCTTTGCAGATTAAGGAAGCAAAACAAGAAAGAGCGAGAGAGAGAGAGTAGAGAGCGGTTGTTGAAGGAGGTCGTGGGAGGTGAAGAGGGGGTTGTGTGTATTTATACGCGGGGACGATCGCGCACAGATTTGGTTTCTATCTTTTCGTGATCGTCCTTCCTATTTAATCGGCTCTTCTTGGAAGGAAAGAGCGTGGGGGAGATGGCAATATGGTTCGACGATCGTTGCGTCCCGTGTTGGCAACGAGGAAGGAATTCTGCGATGTTTTTGGATTATAATTTTATTGTGTTTCTTGATTGATTCAGCTCCTAAGATTATAAGTCGGATATGATGTATCACTGCCGGCTTAGTGTAATATTCCGATCCCAATTTCTTGTTACAAATGTCGTGATCTTCAAAAATTTACTTTGTTTAAAAAGGAATAGGCCAATTTGAAGGGGAATTATCACCTATACCCATTGTATAAGTGGATATAGTAAAGATTCTATATAGTTAAACATAGTATAGCCTTCACATGTTTTTAATGTCGTGTTTTGGTGGTACCTGCTTATTCAACAATCATTCTCATGCATAGGTAGGAGGAAAGTATTGGGGATGTCTAACTCGATGATCGCGATTTCAGCTAAATTTTTTGATGTGTCAACATCGATTGAAACTAAGGCTAATAATGACACAATAGTCGTAAATACCAATTGAAAACACATGCCTGAAATGCATAATAAAGTTCAACAACGTTAATCAGTGGGGTTTTGCTTCAAAACTCCCCTCTTCCGGAATGGAGGGGTCTATGAGTTTGTGGGGTTTCCCTAGGTAAGCTCACTAGGGGCTGTCAAGCTCGAAGAGCTTTAAAATCCATGAGTATACCTAGCAGATGAAAAAAATGTTTGGCAACGTTTGATATGAATATATAATTTGAAATCATTGTAGTTTAAACTATATTTGCATTGCTCATTTTAAATTATAACCTCTTCCATTATTTTAGCTATACACACACTATTTACATTATCTTCATGTGTTTTTTAAAAAAAATTTCTAACTCACACATGGGAACTGAGATTCTGCATGGTGTTCACTCGTCTTTGACATTGAACATGACATGATTGTACTACTCCCACTGTGGCACATGTCCCTAACTAGAGTACAATTTTTTCAAAAAGGCCCCCAAATCTAGTCACTTGTACAATTTCAGACTCTAAATGCCCATTGGTCGGATCCATTAAACATGTTTAACATCTAATCACACTTATTGCTTAATTTGATGGCAATCGATTTGGTAATCTTATCATAAACTTTCGGTCCAGTCTCATGACTATTGATAGTCTTTAAAAGGGAGAGAAAGTCAATAACAGAAAGATATTCGAGAATATTTTACAACTTATAGTAATCGATGTTGCAATTAAAGAATGATAAAATTATGGGAGGTGTCTTTTCATAAATCTATGATTGGCTATTTAAGATAAGGTTCTCTTTTAGAGATAAGACTCTTCCATGATTAATGCCTACGTCAAGGGGGGCGATAAATGAGGATCAATCTCTCTTGTTACCTTAATCTATCAGCAAAAAATCAGCTTTAATTTCTGTAATGAGTTAATGCTACAAAAAACTCCAAATCATACCAATTGTAACATAATCCAAACTTTTTTTTATGTCACTAAAGACCCTAAATTTGTTTATTGTGACAAAGTTATAAAAACTCCTGAATTTATACCAATGTGACAAATGGACATAATTTAAAATCTTTTATGGTATTTGCTCTATCTTATATACATGACCAAGACACTATTATGATAAAATAATTACTTTCCACATTGAATGCTACAATTTCTTAGAGGGTATGGTTAATATTACATACATGTACTATTAATATTATAAATATTTGATGACTATACTCAAAGATATGGGCTACATAGGCCTTTGTAGTACACAGCCGTAAGTTAGACGATACTTTGATTTTTATTCTTATGGGCGCATTTACTTTTGACGTTTGACGGCACCTATAATTTTGATTTTCATTTAATATGAGACAGTTGATACCCTTAAAAGAATTTCAGATATTGATATGTAATATATAATCACAATTTTATGAATACAAACTTTTGAAAGGAATTCATTTGAGGTGAGATAGTGCACCATAATATCTAAGATTTGTTGCAAAGTGCAATCAAATCTTCGAATTCACATAGGTGTGATTGAGTTTCGAACATTTTTCCAATATATGCAAATTGGACATAGCTTGATTACACAAATTAGATATGTGTTAGAATTTGTTTTGGTTGGACTATTCGAAAGTTTTGATGCAATTATCCTGATTTGTTTTAAGGTCTATGTCTATATTGTGACCTGAAGTGAAATTAATTGTTAAGAAATATAGAGTGGTTTTAATGGTTCACAAAGGGAAAATAACATTAAAAGTGCCATAATTTTCATATGGCATTTACTTCAATGCTAAAATTTTTCGATCGATTACTTGAGTATTACTTTCATAAAGAAGACTCATTTCAATGCCATCAGTGATTTGGATTGCTTGAAAATATCACGTGGCAATATTTCATTATATAATGTCCAAATGCGTAAAAACCAACCACACTAAAGGCGGCCCTAACGGCGAGTAATCAATCCTGATGGAAGAGAAACTTGTCAAGGTCGTTTGGAGGAACTGGGCTTCGCAAAAGCAAAGAAGGAGGAGAGTAAGCTGAGAATTATGACCATGACAATGGTGGAGTTACCGACATAGAGCGCTTGAGACCGAAATTGAGCCGCTCGGTAGTCTTGAAAGAGATTTGGAGCGAAGGACTAGGATTCAATGAGCTTGGGATGTTTCAGTTTTACTTCAATGGAGGACATGGTTGAGCTGAGAAGTTCCGCTTGATTGAGAGAGAGAGAGAGAGAGAGAGAGAGAGTCGCGCGCCAAAGCATGGGAATTGAGTTCCACGATGCTACACTAGAGTGTAATTTTTACGTTGAAAGTCAAGTGCTGATTTGAAAGCGGGTTGAAAGTAGTAACTGGTAAACACGTTATTATCTGGTTTTACACGTGAGCAAAAAACGCGACGGGGAAGCCAGTTGGTGAGGAGTAGCAATCTGAACAGGAAGCATAGAATAAAGAGTGGTCATGACCCTAATGAGAAGAAGGTCTCGTTAATGGGCAAGGACAGAGGTCAAGGTCAGGACCAGTGATTGGTCCCGTGACTTCAATCATGTTAGTCAAGCGACCAATGAGGGAAAACCCCAGTTCTCTCAGGGACAAACCAATCATGATTTTTCAGGCGCTCTATAATGCTTTTGTTAATATATCATAATAGTTCCTAATAATATGCAAAAGGAAGAGTTTTTTTTTTTTTTTAAATTTACTATATTTATGTCAATTTAATTTTAAATCTTTTAATTATACCAATTAAACCTTAAAATTTTTTTATACTTTATCAATTGAGTCTAGGCAGATTGCTGATATGAACACCAGTCGGCTTATGTAGTATGACTGACGCTGAAAGTTTATATTTTTTCTTTTCTTTATTTATTTAATTTATTAAGAGCTAGCAAAGGTTATTGGCCATGGGCGAGGGCTAGGACACCCTGAGGGCATCTCGACCCTCATTTGTTTGAGGCGGGTCAAGACATCCTTGCTGATTTGGGCATCACAGCCTTGCCCGGCTTGATTAAGGATGTTGTAGCCCTCACTAGATCTAAGCGAGGGGCCACGTGTCCTCGCTTTGGCCGGCAAGGGTCTCATGGCCCTTATTGGCGATGGTGAGGGCTACGATGTCTGTGATCAAGGGCATTAGGTAAGGGTTGTTGTGCCCTCGCTGATCATTGCAAGGGCGTTTTGACGCTCGCTTGAAGCTAGTGATTCTTGTCGGCCCTTAATAAAAAATAAGAATATAAAAAATTAAAAAAAAATCATTAAAATGGGTCCACTTCAACGCTGATCATATCACATAAAACGGTTGATTTCCACGTTAATGATTTTTAGCTAAAATTAGTCGCATGGACTCAATTAATAAAATATGAAAATATATAGAATTAAATCGACTTAATTAAAAGATTTATGACTAAATTAGTATATGTACAATAGGTTTAGACCTTTTTTCTGGGTACATTTCCCAATATACAAAATTCACCTAATGCATGTATGTCAACATTTAAACACCACAGCTTATTATGTCCAAGAAACCAAATACTTTTATGAAGAAAAAAAAAAAACGTCTCAATTCTAGTCTATATGAGAGAGTAAATGCACGTACATCCCTACCCTCGTAGAAAGTGTGAAAAACTATCCTATTAATATTCACAATTAGTGGAATACATACATGATGACACTCAAACACCATAACTAATGATGTTTGATTTTTTTTTTTTTTTTTTTTTTATATCAATTAGTTGGTATCCAGATCTATTTTTGCATACTATGACGAGTCCTCATCCTGACATAACTATGCATACAACCAATTCCTCAAAAATGTTTTTCCATTCAATTTTGAGAGATCTACACAATCCTCATCGTCATCCTTACAGTTGCGGAAACAAGTGATCGAACAATAAAATAGATAGAATAAGAAAATAAATCGAACACAAGATTTATGTGGTTCGGTCCTTTTTCTCTTGATCTCTACTCTCTCTCAGTTGTCTCATCGCAATCGGTCACCACCTTGCCTCTGGCTCTCCATCGTGGCATTGTAGTCGCGGCCCTCTCAGTTGCCTTGGTCTTTAGCTCCTTGCAGTCACAACCTCGTCGTTACTCGCGGCCTCATCTCCACTCCCATGTCCTTGCCTTTGTCCTCCGTTGCCTTCTTCAATGATTCTCTCTCCCTTCGCACTTGCAGACCTGCTCCATAAACCTTCATGCCTCTCGCAATTTCGGACATGCGTGTTGGAGTGTGTCAGAAAGAGTTGACCACGCGTCAAAGTCTGTCTGAGCATAATTGAGTAAGTCGGACACGTGTAGAGGTGTTCGACACAACACGGAAGCTCTTGGAACATGTTCGTGCTTTATAGACTGTACCAATCCGGATATAAACCTGTCAATATATTTCATTCTCTAATTTTGCCGATTCCAATTCAATGTCCAGACAAAATAGGAAACATCAATTAAGACTTTAACACCGAATAAGATGTACATACTCAGATGTTCACAACTAACACTTTATCTTAGGTTAGGTTTTGTTTGTGGATTTAAATTTGAGACATATTTTAACATTTAGAGCCCTTTTATCTTTGCGGATCTAAAAATTGCCGACATGCATAACATGATCCGTGTTGTTGTCGAGACTCAGCCAATATTAGGAGGTTTTAATTCACACACGATCCAAAAAACAGAAGATGGGAACCCACCAATAACTAATCCTACCTCATCGTCCAACCCCAACACTTTTATCTTTCCTTTTCTCTTTTGGGAGACTTCCAACTAGAGTGCAGTATCAATAAATTTCCTAACAGTTTAATTTTAAAAGCAAGAGTTAGGGTAATTCGATATCGAAATATGAGTGTGACGACTTGGCTCGTTTTGTATTTGCCAAATTCCCGAAAGGGACACGTGAACAATCATACAAAGTGGTGATCATTTGGATGTGTTAACTTCTTAATTGTCTAATAAAACATTCTTCCATCCAAGGTGGGACACTGAGATGTTGCACATCCGCAATTGGCGTTCTAGACAAGGCTAGTTCATATCACCATGTGATGCTCCTTCTATATAGCTGTATGGTCTATCTGTTCCCATCATCTTAGAAATATGTATCGAGCCGCACTTTGTTTGAGTCTCCTCTCACGTCGTTGATCACTCCTTGCACTTATTGAATCGTATTGAACCTAATCTGTCCACAGATCACACATTTATTGGAGGGGTCTTGTTCTGATACCTTATGTTACGACTCCAATTGTTCCTTTTGAGCCAAACTCTTAAAAGGAGTATTTAAAGTAACCATACAAGGTAATGAACACTTAAGAATATGTGTTGAACTTATATATCACTTAGCTAAGATTTCTCCCATTTGACATGAGATTCTAGGATGTTGAAATAAGTCACGAGATCGAAAGCTTAGCATTGTTGATTGGCTTCTCGACAATTGTATTTTATGAATATAAATGACTTGTGCAACAATTATTTTTGGGGAGGGAACAATTTGGTCTTATGCATTGGTTCAGGCCTAGATTGATCTTTCACAGCGGTGGAAAGCGCGTGCTTTCGCTTTGTGTCTTTCGAAAGAAACCCCACAAGCTGGCCAATCATCTCTGTACCTGCAATGCATTTGGACAAATTCCAAACATCATAAATGCGTTTCTGGATTCGATTCCTTAGTGGGGAAGACAAATGAGAAGGTGCTATGAATACAATGCTCCTATGTTTTGGATTTTAGCCATAATTCATATACTGATGTCGATTCAATATTAAATTTTTCAATTTTATCAATTTAATCCCAAACGTTTTTGCGAAATTCCAATTTAGTCATTTCGATTACTTTTTGCCAGAAATCATTGACATGATGATCTTATTAGTATTGACTGTTATACATGGTACACAACTACGTAGCAATTTATAGTGAAAATTGGCCAAAAGGTCTATATTGAAATTTCGCATGAAGATTTAGGACTAGATTGATAAAATTAGAAAATTTATGACTGAATTGGTATTTGTACTGTAGGTCTCAAATTGATTGGACGGTTTCTCCCTCGTGAAAGGCCTCAAAGTCAAACCAAAACCCCTCACACAACAACATGCATATAATCCAAATCGACTCATTTTAAAAAGTGGGGTGTCTAAGATGGGCAAGCAACGGGCCGGTGAATCTAAAGCAAAAGAACAAGAGGGTTAGTTTGGGAGATAAAACAGGGTGAGCACGGCCTTTATGCGTCGCATTAGTCGGTCATGTTGTAGCTAGTAACCAAATGATCTCACCTCATCCAACCCGAATCGCTCGGAGACAAAGAAAATGAGAACGGAACACGCGGAAAGGTGATGGAAAAAGCCTCCTGTAGAAGTTCTTTATCATTACAACATCTACGCATGGGATTACTTGCATGAGGGTTTTTGTTTAACTCGACAAGACAACGTATAGTTCCGTCACAGCCGCTAGGTTGCACGCTGTTGGGAAGCAAAGTTAGGACAGTAATGCGTACCAATGGCCTAAAAAGGTAAGTGACGAGCAAAGAAATTATACTTGTGAAGTACAGCGACGAATGTACACGTTAACCAATGTGCACTTCGTTCAGAATTTTCACATCAATTTCTTCGATTCGAGCCGGATCTTCGCAATGTGGTCTTGGGTTCGGTTTTTCAGCCTTTTGCGGAGGATTTGGGTGAGTTGGTGTAAAGAAGTGGAGTGAATTTTTTTGATGAGGTTCCGTCTCGAGGCCCCTTAGCCTCACGAAAATGGTTAGGGGGTAGGATTACATAAAAGTAACGCAGAAAGTGAGATGAAATAGAGTGGGCGAGGAAAGAGGAGCACGTGTTTGCGGTCAACTCATGTACCCATCCGAACGACTTGCTAGGTAATCATAGGAAGCAACAAGAGGAACGCTAACTGTGGGAGGAGCGATGACTATGGCGGGCTGCGATAAAATTCCCATCGGAATTTAAGTGAAAGAAGAAGTGACAATGTCGTGGAGGCAAGAACGAGAGCAACGATAACTACAAGTCTACAACCGAGATGAAAGTAGCAGAACAAACATGGCAAACTAGCAACCCCGTACAAACGGCGAAGTCATAGTGGCAGGAACACCAACAGAATTATAGCAGCAAAAACCATCGAAAACTCATAGATGCATGAAAACTAATCAGGGGAGATGTGTTGGCAGGAATTGGAAATTGGAGAAAACTTCCACTAGAGGAGCAACTGCTTGCAAAGAAGTAGTAGTTAAGAAGCAACCACAAGATAGTTCTTTTTTTTTTTTAACGGTACCACACCATTGTTTGGAACAATAATTGAAGCATCTCTAGCCATAATGATTTTGTGGCCATCCCCATGTAGAGAATTGATGGTGATAGGCTGTCTATGCTTGGGGAGGCGGGCCAATTATAGGTTGCCGCATGTTAGAAGGACATGGGCTAACACTAAGCCCATTAGAAATGGTTATGGGATAGGCCAAGCCATTCTTAATAAGTCTTGCTCCAGTTCACTAAGTCAAAACTCTCTAAAATATCCCAGGTGAAATGCAATTACTTGGGATCCCACCACCCATCCTAAATCATTTCTACATAAAGCAATGATCACAAGAAATAAAACTACAAAGAATCCTTGACAATGACATTTGCTAGTAAATTCAAGAAACTATAGCCAGATATTATATATGATAAAAATAAAAGGCCAAAATTACCATCAATAGAATTTTGATGCAATCTTGCATCTCCTAACTCTAATTTTGCAAATTGATGAGTCCATGGGGATGACATTGAATGAAGAATTGGTGATACCGGTGGAGACTTTTTCCTTGTCCGATCGCAAGTCCTCCTTTCAGAAGTATGTTCTAATTGGTAACAGTGGCCATGAGCCTAAGATCAATGAAGTTTCATTGCGATTGAGGTGATCAATGGTCCTATTCTTAAACCTAGCTCATTTAGTTCTTGAAATTTGATCCAAGTCGACTCTCTTTAATGATGAATTTTCCCCTCTCGCATACCCCATCGGCTGATAGTGTCACACCCCAAATCCTTTCTTCCCCTTCCTCTTCTTCTTCATCTTCTTCTTCTTTCTTTTCTTTCTAGTTGAGGGACCTCTCAGCTTTTATTTAGTCGAGCCCTCTCCCCTCTCCTTTTTGCTTTATTGACTTTTCAACTTCTTTTTTTTTCTTTTTTTCTTTTGGGGCCCACTAACCTAATGTTACAGATAGCAATCAACGTCTATTCAAAGATGGAATACTTGAATGAAGGGCTTGCTTTTAACTCGGCAGGACAACGTATTTCCGTCAGACTCAGTAGTTATAGGCATTTGGGATGCTTCATGCCCAGCATTGTTCTATTATTTTTTCCATATGTAGTTGAAACATCTATACATCGCAAAGACAGGATAGCTAAAATCGCCCGCATGGATTCATAGGGAGGAAATCATTGATTAACCAAAGCTCCGCGCAGTGAAGTGTCCGCGAAAATGGGAAAATAATCAAAAAAATTTATGACTTTTTAAATAATTATCCTCAAGGTATTCAGCGGAAAAAAAAAAGTGACGAGGAAAATAACGACAACTTTTAAATGGCTGCACTTTTCTTCATCTCTGATTAAAGGAAAAACTTCAGCCAATCATGTCTATTATTGATGAGTTCCATATACGAACATTACTCGTATGAAAATTTCACTAAAAATTAAATGTCCATCTTTGTACTTCACCAATCAAAATTAGAGGAACGCCTGGGAAAATGCTTGATGGCATGAATCTTTTAAAAACAGCAAATGGGTATTTATGATTTTGCATTACATGCACTCGTAAACTATAAATTCTCTCTTCCTACTTTTGTGAAAAGGAAAAAGATTTTGCAAAGGTACAAACTTGAGGTGACACCTCCTTATTATAATCTTTTTTTTCCCACCAATCGCGTCATATATCTATTCTTAAGCTATGCTAGTCGAAAATTATTCTACTTTTAAATATTCATGAAAAATATTTGGCATTATTATAATATCTGAGAAGTTATAATTATATTGTTGTGACTATATCAATCATACTATAATGACAAAAACTTGCACATAAGATAAGGACCATTCAAAGTAAAAGATTTTTAAAAACTGTGTTATCTAATTGTTGTGTTTCGTTACTACTTTGTACTGTATCCAATGAGAAATGCCGAAATAGAAATTAATATTGTGTGTATTCGCATGAAAATAAAAAGGCGTCAAAGTTTTTGAATATAGATGATAATTAACATGTCACATCCTCCAATCAACTGACAATAAATATGAAATAAACTGAAAACCGAAATTTTTGCACTCGAGTGTCTTATATGTATAATAATTATTTTAACCACGAACACATGCAATAATAGAAATTATACTGAAAACCACAAAAGCCCCTCTTTTCTCTGTTTTTATTGATGCATCTTTACCGAGCAAAGCCACCACCCCCGTCTTGTTTAACGCCATCTCCGATAGTCAATTTTACTGAATGACCAAATTGGATTTTTTTTTTTTTAATAAATATTTTAGGGACTCAATTGCATAAAAAAGAAGTTCAGACACCTGATTATGTCTTAGAGGCCTCCGACGCATTTATCCGTAGGCATGTCTAAAGAAGAGTAACCAGAGTGCATTTTGTATGGGCTGAGCACAGTGAGTTGTCCTATGTGAGCTACTTAGAGGACCAAACGCAGGAAGCTTCAAGGCCTAAAATTTCATATTGAAATCTTGTGTTTCATACATTTCCTATTTGATCCCTACCAACGAAAGTATCATGTCTTTTTTGGAGGGAAATTTCAAAATCTTGACTCTCTTCAAGAATAAAAAAAACTGATATAGGATTTAAATCTTGCTTTAAAGGATAAGCCACTTCTTGCCAAGGATATAGGATTTCGGGATAGAAGAAGGTCACCACCAAGACTTAAAAGGAAATCACTAGATGAGGATAAAGTGTTTCTTCATTCACCACCAGGGAGTAATCTGCTTTCTAAGGATAAACAAACCTATATAAGAATTATCAACTTTCCAAAAATATTTGCTCATACGGAAGAAAATCTCAAGCATTTGTATTCATCAAAAATGTCTCCTTATGACTGAGACTCGCATCCATTTATGGGACTAACACATAGGAAATAGACAACAATTGAATAGATAGTGAAAGGGATATGTTCAGCAGAAGTCCTAAAACTTGTCAAAAAAATGCAATTGAGTCCTAAAACTTATAAAAAGTTCAATCAAGTCCTAAAACTTGTCAAGTTGGTTCAATTGAGTCACTAAAGTTAACACCGTCAAGAAAGTTAACGGAATTGCTGACGTGGTGCTGACGTGGCGGCGATATAATATTTTAAATGAATATTTTATTTTTTTATATTTTTTTTCAAAATCTTTAAAAATAAGATAAAAAATTAAAAATTAAAAAGGAAAAACTTAAATTTATTTTAAAAAACAAAACTATTAAAATAAAAGAAAAGGCCGCCGGTGAAGCTTCCGCCGCCGCCCATCGCCGGAGGGGCCGGCTACGGCCGCCGGAGGGACGGCGACGGTCGCCGGCCCTTGCCCAGGCGAGGCCTCGCCGGCCCCAGGTGAGGGCCGGCCACCCCCGCCAGGTCGGGCGAGGACGCCCAGATCTGGGCACGCCTCCCCCCGCGAGGGCCAGCAACCATCGGCCTGGGGTCGGCGATGCTCGCCCAGATCTGGGCGAGCAGGCGTCGTCCGACGAGGCCCTGTCGGACGGGTCCGAGGGGGAGGAGCAGCCGCAGCTCGACGAGCCGGCCAACGAGGAGGACGAGGAGGAGCTCGAGGCCGTCGCCCGCTCCGCCAGCTCCGCCGACGAGGACGACGCCGCCCCTGCTGCCGACGACGACGAGAATGGCGAGGCCGAGGAGGAGGAGGACCATGAGGTTCGGCTGCTCGGCGCCCAAATCTGGGCGAGCATCGCCGACCCCAGGTGAGGGCCGGCGAGGCCTCGCCCAGGGCGGGCGATGGTCGCCGGCCCCCCGCGAGGGCCGGCGAGACCTCGCCCGCGGCGTGCCCAGATCTGGGCGTCCTCGCCCGACCTAGCGGGGGTGGCCGGCCCTCACCTGGGGCCGGCGAGGCCTCGCCCGGGCGAGGACCGGCCACCCCGCCCAGGGCCGGCGACCGTCACCGGCCCGTCCGGCGGCCGTCGCCGGCTCCTCCGGCGATGGGCGGCGGCGGAAGCTCCACCACCGGCAGCCTTTTTTTTTTTTTTTTTTTTTAATAGTTTTTTTTAAAAAATAAATTTAGCTTTTTCTTTTTAGTTTTTATCTAATTTTTAAAGATTTTGAATAAAAAATAATTAAAAAGCCATATTTAAAATAAAAATTCATTTAAAATATGATGTCAGCGCGACGTCAGCAATTTCCGTTAACTTTCTTAACGGTGTTAACTTTGTGACTAATCAACCAACTCGAATTTTTGACTGATGCACTTTTTGTAAGTTTTTGGGACTCAATCGCTTCTTTCGATTATCCCATTAACTAATTAATAGACATAGGAATTATAAAGCATAATAAAGACTTAGGAATTTAAAATTTTAACTCTTGAAACTTTACCTAACAATAAAGATTCCTAGGAACTTGGAGATGTAATTTATGACTTGGGAACTTGCACTTTTCAGCCTCCAATCTTCAAAAATTCGTCCACCAAATTTGAGTAGAAAGTAACCTTCTTAAAAGTTTATCAAATATCCATGGAAATAGGCCATAATAGCCTCCCTTTGATTCATTGTTGTTTGGCTTCGAAACTGGCAATTAAAATGGTGAATCGATAACTCCTTAATCAATTCTATGATCGATAGTTTTCTCCATTGATAAATTCATTCATGGTCCTATGGAACCATGTTATACCCAAATTCTATCTTGACTTGGATGAACAGTGTTAAGTTTGTCGACGGAATTAATTTGGATGCTCCTAAATTAATAAAATAAAGAGTAGTCATAACCCTACTGAAAAGGTCTTGTTGATGGGCAAGAAACATAAGTCAAAGATTAGTCCCGTGACTTCAATCATGTCGGTCAAGTGACCAATGAGGGAACCCCTAGTGTTCTTAGGGACAAATCAATCATGATTATTCAAATGCTCTTTTGCGATTTTGTTAATGTATCATAATAGATCTTAATAATATATGGATGAAAAAGTACCAAAAAAAGTTTTAAACCTATGACATTTATGTCAATTCAATCTGAAACGTTTCAATTGTAGTATCTAAATCCCAAATATTTTCTCATTTTCCCTATTAAATTCACCTAACCAACTTTGATAAGAAATCACTAACATAAATGTCAATCATCTCTCATGGCACGGTTGATATTGACGTGAATAGTATTTTTAAAATAACATTTTTTAGATCCATTATATTTGGCTATGTTTGACAGTCATGATAAAATTCAAGATATGATAAAATTTATCCTATTATGCATTTGATACCTACTTAGGACATGATAAAGTCGGATATGGAGAAGATGGGATAAAAATATATATAATTTCTAACATCCATATTAGAAAAGTTATTGCTCTTGAATAACAAATTTCTTAAATTAACAAAATTAAAATTTTATTTCAATATAAATAATAGTTGAATTTTAATATAAGAAATTCAAAATAACATAAAATAAAATTTAGTTATTTTCATTTAATCTCGTTTTTATTTATATATTCAAATTTAATTCCATTTTATGATATAACTTCAATATATAACTCTAAATACATATTTTAGGAATTTAGTTATTTTAGGTATATCGGTGCTATTTACTATTTAATAAAATTTTATTAGGAATGATGTAAAGGGAAGAAAGAAATAAAAAAGAAATTAATTAAAAAAGAGGAAGAAAAAGTACGCAAGAATGTTGCAAGGGCTTTTTACCATTTCTCTTTATAAAGTTTTTGGTTCATTCATACTAATATGTCGTTTATACCAAATAATGTAAATGATATGATATAAATATATCTGACTTTATTAACGTAATTATCAAATAGTGGATAAGATATAATAAAATCCCTGAATTTCATATCTTATCTTATTTAATCCTATATTTTTTAGAAATTCGGACAACCGAACTCAACCTTTGTGTCAATTTAATGTTACACTTTCCAATTGTATCAATTGAGTCTTAAAACATTTTTAAATTTTGTCAACTGAGTCTACGTAGATCACTTGTATGGACATTAATCATCCTACGTGGCATGTTTGGTGTTGAACTTGATTTTTAAATAATTTTTTTGGTTTTTTCTTTATTTTTATTTTTTATTTAGTGCTCCAAAGGTTGTCGGCCATGGGCGAGGGTTGAGATACCCTCACCATCCACAAGTTCTTGGTGTTGAACTTGATTTTTAAATAATTTTTTTGGTTTTTTCTTTATTTTTATTTTTTATTTAGTGCTCCAAAGGTTGTCGGCCATGGGCGAGGTTGAGATACCCTCACCATCCACAAGTGAGGCATCTTGGTGTTGAACTTGATTTTTAAATAATTTTTTTGGTTTTTTCTTTATTTTTATTTTTTATTTAGTGCTCCAAAGGTTGTCGGCCATGGGCGAGGGTTGAGATACCCTCACCATCCACAAGTGAGGCATCTTGGTCCTTATCAATTTGGGGCGAGGATCGCAACGCCCTCACGACCTTGCCCAAATTGAGCGAGGTGTTGCAGCCCTTGTAAGATCTAAGTGAAGGGCCACACATCCTCGCTTTGGTAGGCAAGGGCCTCGCGGCCCTCATAAGTGATAGGGCTGTGATGTCCTTGTTGTGGTCAACAAGGGCATTAGGCAACGGCTATTGTGCCCTCGTCGGTCACTACCCTCGCTTGTGGTTGGTGACTCTTGGTGGTCCTTCATAATAAAAAAAAAAAAAGGAAAAATTATAAAAAAAAATCAAAAAAAGCATCCATTTCAACATTAGTCGTGCCACATAAAACGGTCGGCATATATGTTAGTAATTTCCAACTAAAATTAGCCAAATAAAATATGAAAATGTTTATAATTCAATTTTCCAATAAAATATTTAGGACTGAATTGACATATGTGCAATCGGTTTAGAACTTTTTTTTTTTTTATATACTTTCCCCAATATACAGAATTCACGTAAAACATGCATGCGAACATTTAAACACCACAGCTTATTATGTCCAAGAAACCAATTACTTGATTTTATAATAAAAACATCTCAATTCTAGTCTATAGAAGAGAATAAATGTACATACCATTGTGCATCGTGTCATGTCACGTGGACAAGTCATGGCTTTTGATATCGCCCTACCCTCGTAAAAAGTGCGAAATACTATCCTAATAATATTCACAATTAGTTGAATACATGACACTCAAAAACCATAACTAACTATGATTGATTATTTTTTTTTTGTTTTTTTTTTTTGTATATCAATTAGGTGGTATCCGCCACGGATTGGTTTTTGCATACTTTATTAAGTTCATGTTTCAATTTCGAGAGATCTACACAATCCTCACCGTCATCCTTAGAATCCTTATATCTCAGCGGATCTAAAAATTGTCGACATGCAAGAACATGATCTGTGTCGGTGTCGAGACTCGGCCAATGTTAGGAGGTTTTAATTCACAGCCGTTCCAAAAACCAGAAAATTTGAACCGACCAATAACTAATCCTACCTCATCGTCCTACCCCAGCACCTTTATCTTTCCTTCTCTCTCTTTCTCTCTCTTGGGAAAACTTGCAACTTGTGTTCACCGCCGGTTAATTTCCTAACGGTTTGATTTTTAAAAGGAACATTTAGGGTGATTCGGTACCAAATTATGAGTGTGACGACTTGGCTCATTCAATATTGGACAAATTCCCGAAAGAGATACGGGAATTGTCATGAGAAGCAGTGACCATTTGGAGGTGTTAACTTCTAATTTGTTTAATAAAACACTCTTCCATCCAAGGTGGGATTCTGAAATGGGGCAAGTTTGCCAATTAAAAAATTGCCGTCCTCGAAAGGGTTGGTTCATATTACCCCGTGATGCTCCTTCTATATGGATGTATGGTCTATCTGAAGTCGCACCTTGTTTGAGTCTCCTCTCACGTCGTCAATTACTCCTTGCACTTACCAAATCGTATTGAACCTATTCCGTCCACAAATCATACATCTATTGGAGGGGGTCTTGTTCCGGTACCTTATTTTACAATTCCACCTATTTCTCTCACGCCAAACTCTAAATAGTACTATCTAAAGTAACCATAAAAGGTAATGAACACTTAAGAATAGGTGTTGAAGTTATGTTTTGCTTAGCTAAGATTTTTGTCATATGATATGGGATTCTAAGGTGTTGAAATGAGTCACGAAATTGAAAGCTTAGCATTGTTGATTTGCTTCTCGACAATTAAACTCTTAACAATATAAATGATTTGGGCAACAATTATTTTTTGAGGAGGAAAGGTTAGGTCTCATGCATTGGTACAAGCCCAAATTAATCTTTCACAGCCGCGAAAAGCGCGTTCTTTGTGTGTTTTTACGAAGAAACCCTGCAAGCTAGCCAATCATCTCTGTACCTGCAATACATTGGGACAAATTCCAAGCCTCATAAATGCGTTTCTGGATGGATTACCTAGTGTGGAAGACAAATGAGTAGGTGCTATGAATACGACGCTTTATATTTTGAATTTTTGCCATAATTCATAAATTAATCATAAAGGGTGAATTGCCCCTAAAATTTTGTTTCTCTATGACTTGTAAAAGATAAAATTACCCAACCAGTCATAAATTTATTTTATTGATTTCGATTCAGCATTAAGTTTTTTAATTTTACTAGTTTAATCCCAAACGTTTTTGTGAAATTCCAATTTAGTCATTCTAATTAATTTTCGCTAGAAATCACTGACATGGCGTTCCTGTCATTGTTGGCCGTTATATGTGATCCTCGCCATTGTCATTATATGTGATACACTTTATGTCAGCAATTTACAGCGAAAATGAAAAAGAAGATTTACATTGGAATTTTGCGTAAATATTTAGGACTAAATTGGCAAAATTATATAGTTTATGATTAAACTGACATTCGTATTCTAAGTCTAAGATTGACCGGACGATTTCTCCCTCATGAAAGGGCTCAAAGTCAAACCAAGACCCCTCACACAATAACATGCATAAAATCCAAATCGACTCATTTTAAAAAGTGGGGTGTCCAAGATGGGCAAGCAACAGGCCGGTAAATCTTAAGCAAAAGAACAAGAGGGTTAGTTTGGGAGATAGATCACGATGAGCATAACCTTCATGCGTCGCATCAGTCGGTCACGGTGTAGCTGGTGATTTCATCCAGCCCGAATCGTGCGGAGACAAAGAAAACGAGAATGGAACACACGGAAAGGTGACGGAAAAAGCCTCCTATAGAAGTTCTTTGTCATTATAACATCTACGCATGGGATTTACTTGCATGAGGGTTTTTGTTTAACTCGATAAGACAATGTATAGCTTCATCACAGTCGCTAGGTTGCAGGCTGTTGGGAAACAAAATTAAGATAGTAATGCATACCAAGTGTGACGGCCCGAGCGACAGTCCTCGGACATGCGCAAGGAAGGGGTCCCTCTCTTCTCTTGTTCTACATCGCCTAGGGAGGGAGTCCTGGGCTAGCTTATAAGGCTTGGGTCCCTCTAACTACATACGCGTTTTCTTGGAGTAGTATAGGCTACCTCGAGAGGAACAAAACCGTGAGGACTTATGTCCAAAACGGATAATATGTATATAGTGAAGACCCGGGACCTTACACCAAGGGCCTAAAAGGATAAGTGACGAGGAAAGAAATTATACTTGTGAAGTATAGCGACGTATGTACATGTTAACTAATGTGCACTTCGTCCAGAATTTTCCCATCGATTTCTTCAATTCGAACCCGAATCTCCGCAATGTGGTCTTGCGTTCGGGTTTTCGGCCTTTTGCGGAGGTTTTGGGTGAGTTGGTAGAAAGAAGTGGATTGAATTTTGTTGATGAGGTTCGGTCTCGAGGCCCCTTAGCCTTGGGAAAAAGGTTAGAGGGTAGGATAACGTAGAAGTAACACTAGAGCCGAGATGAAATGGAGTGGGCAAGAAAGGATGAGCGGGCAAGTATGGATGAAACCCACTGATCAAGTCACTGTTTTTGAATGGGCCTCATGAAGATCAAATTGAGAATCCAGCTGGTGAAAAATCCGAGGATCAATGGGAGTTGTTAGAGCTAACTACTAATGGCTCGCAAACATCTGTGGAACAGACTCTGCTGGGTAAAGCATCTTGACACCCGAAGTAATGGATTCATGCGCTGGAATGTGTTGTTTTGTCATATTTTTGGCAAAGCCCATGGAGTGACTTTGCCTGCCTAATGGTATGAGAAGGCCTTTCGCAAAATGACAAAATTGAGCGACTGCTTAAAGGACGTGGATCCAGTCGACAGACGGCTCGTAAATGTTAAAAATGGTTCAATTGTCATTGATGATCTTGTGGAGCATAAAGTGCATACTTTTAAATCGCTTGCTGGCGCTTTTATTGGGCCTCCGTTGATCCAGGAGACACTGAGGAGAAGTAACCCAGCATCTTCAGTGGATTCGAAGTCTACGACCCATGTTTGTTTCGGTAAAGTGAGTGAAAGAGAGCCCATGGTCATGAGTTCCCTGACCAAGATAAGCGACATTCTTAACATTTCCGCTCATCAAAGGAAATAAGTGAACAAGGCAATGACACAATCTGTAGAGGGCTAGAAAAAACTAAAGATTTATGAAAGCAATGAAATCCACCATTCATCCTTGACAAGGTAATGTCGAAGTGAATCACACTTGTACCAAAAATCTTATACATCTAATATGAAAATGTAAAGAACAGTCTCAGCCACATAACACAGATTTGGCCAACTTTGTTTTCCATGGATCACCACGACAAAATTAATGAAGAGAATAGGACATCTTCAACAGAAAAAGAACTACTTTGCTACACCTAGTAAAGAAAATCGAAACTGTCTGCAAAGTTATCTATAATGCTAAAATTAGTCTTCTGAAGATCTCCAACCTTGACCAAAATTAAGATTCTTTATCCACCCATAAATACCAGCCAAATCCACATATTAAGTACTATGGATATCATACGGCTATTTGAACAAACGCTGAAAAGAAGATTGACTTAGTCCGAAATGGTACTGTCTCGATGCTTCCCTCCTCCTTCTCCATCTCCTCAAATCAAAAACTACATGTCAGTCTATCCTATCTAGCCAGTTGCAAAGCTCCAAAAGCAAGCCAAAGGATGACTATATTCTTCATCATTGCTTTCCCTTAAGTTTGCGTTAGTACACCCGCTTTCATTCCCTTTATTGCAACATCGATCACGCTGTCCATCTTAACTTCCATTTCTTTTCCATCAATTGTTTCGCCATTTTCTGGGAGTTACTTTTTCATTCGACTTTCCAGTACCGGCAAACAAGTGCTCGTTAATTGTATCAGCAGTGCCCTGAGAACAAGTTTCTCCTCCCTCAACTTGTGTCACCACTGGAAGAAGCTGCAAAGGTGTGGATGTAGGATTATGCTCTCAGCATCCAATAGAAGCATTTGCACCTTCTTGACTTGTAAGTGAGCAGGGCCTGATGAGAGAACCAAACATTTCTCTCTTGGAATTGTCCATACTTTACTTGGATCTGGATGCTTATGAAACAGTCTTGAAGCCACAAACTTTGATCAGTAGAACAACAGTAACACCACAATCCTCACTGCAATCTTTGATCGCTTCAAGTGAGGGAAGTGTCCACCCACCTGCATTTTATGTTAACACCAAATATGTTAATATATATAGCAAAGAAGGAAATTCTTAAGAAGCTTGATGATTGGAGTAGTGAGAAAGAACTTGCAGATGGACTAAATTCTTCATAAGGAAACAGCAAGGAAGGGTACAACATGGAGCAGAAAGCTCCTACAAATGGTCCAAATTCTGCTGCAGCTAAGCATAGGAAGCGCATGGACAGAAACGACAAAAGTCGGATAAATTTTTTCTCATGCCATTTCTAATGTTGAATCTGAAGTGGAGAACGTAGTCCCAAAGCAAACGCTCATTGCAGACCCATATTTTTTTTTTTGACAATGATTGGACAGAGGTTTCAAGCGGTAATAATCAAGTCTGGGCTACTTATGATGATGATGATGATGGGATGGCCTGTTCCCATGCTTTGATCCATAATGTCATGACATCGAAACCATTCAAGTTGCGCATAAGTTGGCTTCATCTAAAAGTAACCAAGAACTGCGCTCTCTACGTTGGGTTGGATCTGGCTTTGCCAAAACCTGTGGGTATATGCGGATAGGGAAATCTTTGATGGTCTAGATTTGATTCTAGATATTTAGTGTTTAGCAACATCCTCTTGACCCAAAAATATTTGGATAAAATGCTGGATAAAAAATCAGGGAAACAGGGTGTGATAAGCCATCATTGAATAAAAAAGTTTTTTTAAAAAAAAAAAAAAAACGTATCAAAACAAGATGAACAAGCAAACCATGTCATCTTCCAAAGATGGAGCGATGGAGCATGTGGATATTGCCGTCGGCCACCGAGCGATGACCACCACCACGACAGCTGATTGTTGTCACTTCCAATCACCGTGCAATCGTCGTTGCCTCCGACCATCGCCAATCGTGTTCCAACAACCGAAGGTGAAAAGAAATCTAAAGTCGATCTGGTCCATGTTTCGTTGCTTTTGTTGTTGTTGCTCTGTGCTTTATTTCTATTGAAGTCAACTCACACCTTCATGACACATAAAACAGGAATATTAATTGACCCTTGCAAAATCTCAACAGAGCCAAGCTATAACTCGAGAAGCATAGCGATGCATTAAAAAACTCAAGGATGACCATCACTCACTTACTCTCACAACAGCTTAAAAAAGGTTCAAATGAGACTTTTATATGAAAACGAAGACGTACCTGAAATTAAGGAGAGGAAGTTTCCACTCGAAGCCTCATTCACCTGAATTCAGAAGCAAACGGAGAAGAAGATCAGAAACTGAAAAGGCGTTGAATTTATGAGAAATGGAGTTAAGAGAATTGGATTGGACCTGTTTAGGAGGATAACAGAAAACCAAGGCCCTGATGTATGACAATGAATCTCGTAGAGCACATGTCCTTCGTTTTTGTCCATTGTTGCACATTTCCTAGGATCTCAAACTGTTGAATGAAGGGTAAATTCGAGCAAAGAAAAGAGTAACCGCGATCTGATTGAGTTCGAGCAAGTGTCTTAGAGAGAGAACTTTTTTGTTCAAACCTGAGAATCTAGATGAAGAATCACGACCCCTTTGGTGTGCTTGACAAAACAGAGTATTTTTAGAGATTTTTAATCCTATCTTAGGTTGCACCAAACATATGATGGAATTTTTTCTGATCCGGAGGATTTTATCTTATCTATCCCAATTTAAATTTGGGCACTAAAACACAACAAGGAACAAGGGGCTTAGTTCAGATTTATCCCCTAGAAGGATATGTTTGGGCTCTGCATAGGAATTGGTCACTCGATTGGTATGAGTTAAGCTTGAATGAGCTAATACACAGCTACGTGATTGAAGATTGCATTGAGGAACGCAATGTAGCCATTGCTACACTCATATTTGTGGCTTCAGGACTGTGTTTCAAAAGCATCCGGTCCAAATAAATTATGGACAATTCCAAGAGGGGAAATGTTCTGATTCCCTCATCCGGTCCCCGCTCACTTGCCTATCTGTTAGGAATTTACAAATGCTCCTATTGGAGACTAGGAGCTTGATCTTGCACTCACACCTTTGGACCTTCTTCAAGTGGTAATGCGAGTTCAGGGAGGAGAGATGCAAGGCCCTGCTTATACATCAAGGAGCACTTGTTTGCTGATACTGGAAAGTCAAAGGAAAAAGAACTCGCAGAAAATGGCAAAACAATTAATGGAAAAGAAATTGACGTCAAGAAGGAGAACGTGACCGATGTTGCGATGAAGGGGATAAAAGCAAAGGTGGCATACAATCACAGGCTCAAGGGAAAATAGTGATAGCAAACTTAGTCATCCTTTTTCATGCTTTTGGAGGACTGATGCAGGTAAGATCGGATAGATTGACATGTACTTTTTCAATTGAGGAGACGGAGTAGGAGGAGGAGGAGAAGGAAAGCATCGAGATTGTATCATTTTGGACCAAGCAAGTCTTCTTTCCAGCGGCTATTCAAATAGCCATATGATATCCATAGTTAGTAGTTAATCTGCTGATTTGGTGGTATTTATAGATGGATAAGGATTCTTAATTTTGGTCAAGGTTGGAGATCTTCATAAGACTAATCTCGGTAAATTTACGGACAGTTTGATTTTCTTACGAAGATTAGCGCGATAGTTGCCTTTTTGGCGAAGATGTTTTATTCTCCTTATTAAGGCTATCTCAGTAATACATTGATTACGAAGTTCGCCAAATATGCTTGATGTGGCTGCAACTTTTCTTTATATTTTTCTATCAGAAGAATAAAATCTTCATTTTGAGCATGATCGGTTTAACAATTATATTGTCAACTGATGAATGGCGCATTTCATAACTTTCATAAATGTTTATTCTTGTCTTAGCCATGTACGGATCGTGCCATTGCCTTGTGCACTTAATGTATGTATTTGCATGTCCAGGGAAGGCCGATGAAAATCGAGTGTTCTTGCTCACAATTACATGAAGTTTTGGAGTTCTTGGCAATAGAAATCGATACCTCCATATTTCATGTTTTCACCTGAGTAGCCTCAAGGTGACTTGCGTATCTGTGTGTGTATATATGTGTGCAGTACAATTGACCAATAGATACTGTTTTACGAGTGCAACCCAATAAGAGTATTGGCTGAGACTTGCCTATATATGTGCAGTACAATCGACCAATAGATACTGTTTTACGTGTGCAACCCAATAAGAGAATTGGCTGAGACTTGCCTCTTGTTGGAGTAAGGTGAAAATCAACCTCGACTAGTAATTTGCTCGTTGGTGTTGCTAAGAAATGCAAATAAATTTTTGAATGATATTAAAAGTTGGGAAGTTTAGTAAATAAATACATGTTGGCAATAAATTCAAATGAGAGTTGTTTAAATTAATACTATCGGGTAATTTTTTTTTTTTGGTTGAACTATGTGGTAATTTAATCGTTAGTGATGAGTCATACTAATTTAGACTGGGAATGTCAAAATGGAGCTGTTAAGTGAAAAAGGTCACTAATCAAGCCTAATGAAAATTGGTATGTTCGTAAAAAAGATGTAAAATTGAGAAAAACAATTAAACTATATGTAACTTAAATGAAATTTCGTATCCCAAAACTAGTTGTCAATTAAATACGACAAAATTTGGTAAATTATTTTAATTTAGATTTAATTTCATATAAGAGTTGATAAGTTCGTAATGATGGTAAATTATGCAAATAAAAGTTGGTAAGTTAGTATGTAAAAAATTGCCAATTTACAAACTGGCAAAAAGTCGTTAGTTTCATAAAAAGAATGGTAATTTATGAACAAGTTACCATAAACAAAAGTCACCGATCATTTTATTTATTAAATTTTTTTTAACATTGACTAACATTTATTGAAATTTATCAGCATGGATAAAGAAATTCAAATAGAAAATTTAAATTCTATTGGCTAATGACTATCGATTGCTCATATACAATTGCGCCTTATCTCATGGTTTTAAGTCCCAAAAAGAAATCTTTGGGATGGATGGATGTGCATTTTTCTCATCTTGAAACACATGCAAATAAGCAACATACAATCTGAAGTTTTTCTCTCTCGATATGTAGAGCTCCCTCTACCTCTTTGGTAACTTTCCCGTATTCCTCGCCATTGAAGTCTTCTTCATAGCTTCTCTAATGTTTGCCCCATTCAGTGTTCTTCTCCTTTCCCTTGCGTTTTTACTCTGAATTTAATCTTCACATTCCCTTTACCCTAGATTTCCCATCCTCTCACAATCTCCCTCTGCTTATTGACTTCATCCTTGGTTGCATGCTCCTATTGTCTTCATCGGAAGGAGCCCTAGCTTTCCGATGTTCTCTTCTTCCTCCAATTTGCCTATCTGGACAGGGGTTTGGCTAGCGTAGCTTTCCGATGCTTCTCTTCTTCCTCCAACTTGGCTATTTGGACAGGGGTTCCCCTCTCGCACTGCTGGTGTCTGGCCTTTTTCCCCAGAGGATTTCTTTCCTCGACTTGTGCTGTTGACTCTCTCCGATGGACAACCCAGTAAATGAAGATGACGCTCACCTTGCTACTTTGTGCTCTCGATTGGGCCGTCTCTGGCCGGAACAACAAATAGAAGTATGGGATGAAGCAACTACAAGTGATAAAATCGAGGAATGCAAAATGATCCTAATGGGTAAGATTTTCTCTACTTCATCAGTTAATTTTCAAGCGTTTCAAACCACTATGAAAAGGGTTTGGCGCGCTAACCAAGTGGATATATCACAAGGCGAAGCTGGACCGTATGTTGTGAGGTTTAAATCAGTAGAGGAAAAACAGCGAATACTTGAAAATGACCCTTGGCTTTTCGCCAATCACTTGGTAATTTTAAAACCCTGGACACCAAACCCACCAATGCATTGCTATGATTTCAATACCTGCGCCTTTTGGGTTCAAGTATTTGGCCTACCTTTGGAGTGGTGTACTGAAACAATGATTAGTAAAGCGGTAAGATATGTAGGCAGAGCGCTAAATGTCAAAATTGAGAATAAGGATGCTTCAAACCTTAAAGCAGGGAGGACAAGAGTGGAAATAGACATCAATCAGCCACTCAAAACAGGGCAACTAATCAGACTGGAAGGGAAGAATTTTTGGCTTGACTTTAGATATGAAAGGCTGTCTTACTTCTGTTACTCCTGTGGCAAGCTCGACCACTATGCCATGTATTGTAAAGATTTCCCTTATGACGAAAGTAAAGTGGAAGCAAAGGATAATATGTGCTATGGCCAATGGCTCCGAGCAGAGGTTAGGGAACATAGTCCCTTTTGGCATACCTTTTATGTGCCCATCTACCCTTAGTAGGATTCTGATGAGCATGTCCCAGAAACCCCGCAGTCACCCTCTGTAATGATTCCTGCTCAGGAGACGCCCATTTTGGTTTCAGCCAACCCATCACGAAAATCCAAAGACAAACACATCATGGAGTTACCTGTTAGTACCCATCTTATTAGAGTAGCCAAACCGATCCAATGGCAGCCTTTTGTCACGGGGTACGAGGTTTGAAGCAGAATCTGGAAACATCCCTGCAAAACAGAAGCAACTTCAAATCACTAAAACGGAACCAGGTTTTTTCAAATCAAAGAAGGTTAAAAGCACACGGTTGAATGTTAAATCGGTTCCAATTAAGAAAGCTAAACGGCTCAGCACGTATGAAGGACTTGATGAATCACAGTTACAAGAGACAACCATCCTTGAGACAGAAGATTCTGCATGTTGGGCTTTGGTGGCTAGCCCTAAACAGCCACCAAGTAACAAATGAGGTTAATAAGTTGGAACTATCAGGGTTTAGGCAATCCCCTGACAGTTCAAGCTTTAAGGGTCTTGGTGACCCAAGAAAAGCCTGACATTTTGTTTTTGATGGAGACTAAAAATCGAGACAAGAAGCTTCTTCGCCTTCAGAAGAAATTAAGATTTTCTCAAAGTTTTCTTGACAATCCTATCGGCTTGGCAGGTGGTCTAGCGGTATTCTGGAACAATCGTGTTTCTTTGGTTGTGGACGATCATTCTACGGCTTTCTTTGACCTCATATGCACGGACTTGGACTTTGGCTTAACAGTGCGTCTAACATGCTTACATGCACCAGCAGTGTACCATCTCCGACAAAGTCTTTGGGCGGAAGTCAAATAGATTAGTCAAGGTAATACCTTACCTTGGCTGTGTGCAGGTGACTTCAATGATATCTTGTACCCGTGGGAAAAGGTTGGCAAGCGTCCAGCAGCACCTCATCGTATGTACTCATTCCAAGAATTTCTAAACGATTGCTCTTTAATGGACTTAGGTAGCAAAGGCTGCACATTCACTTGGAATAACAATCGTCCCAGAGAGGACCTTGTAAAAGAAAGATTGGATAGAATGTTATGTTCTAGAGAATGGCGACTTACTTTCCCTGACGCCGAAGTCTTTGAATTACCATCGTTGACTCCTCCAATTCGCTGCCCCATTGCCAGCGATCTCTCTTCGTGCGCCACACGTCCGCGGTCTGCCCTCCCTCGGTCAACAAACCAGCACTTGCGCCCACGCCGTTGACTCAGCATCAACCACCGAAGCAATCGAGCAGCTCCAGCGTCTTCGGCCAGGCCGAGCGGCTCGCCAATCAGCTCATGCATTTTCTGGGTCAGTCCAATTGAAGCCGAAGCCAGCCCATCAATTGAACAATTCAGTCCACGCAGATTTTCAGCCCATCTTGAAGCCCGCCTCAGCCTAGCAGAATTTGGCCCAGCTCGCAATTGTTCAGCCCAACTTCAGCCCGTCAACCCAGCAGTCCAGTTCAGTCCATCAAGCCCGTGATTTTGAAGTCCACTTGAGGCCTGCGAAGCAGCCCAAGCCTGAAGCCAAGCCCAGCAGTTGTTGTGGGCCTGCAAGGCTTTTGGGCCCGGTTCAAATGCCCGTCGACACCATTGAAAATTCGGATTTCGGCCGCCGTTGCGCCGTCATCACATTGAACCGGTTTCTGCAATAAACTGGTGAGTTTATGCAGTAAACTCTTCTTAGTAGGCTAATGGCGTTTAAGGGGTGTTTAATTTAATTTAATTAAGAATTAAGTGGTTAATTAGATTAAATTATTATGCAATTATGCATGTTAGGTGGTTAGATTAGATTAAATGAGGCATAGATAAATTGTATTATTTATCTAGAAGGGTTCGAGAATTTTCCGGGCTCGTTTCGGCATTGAATTTAGCAATTTCGGTCTAAGATAGTATTTTTGGCATTTAATGTATTTATTTAATTAATTTTGGTAATTAATTATTAATTATTTTCCCGAAAATTAGATCGGGATAGTCGGTGATCGAAATTTCGTGCTGATTACAATGGTGTGGCTAAATTCTACAATTGAGTGTTAAATTGCGCAAATTGAATGCTGATTGGAAATTTGAGTGTTTAATTCTAGAATTTATGAATTTCCAATATTGACTCAAAAAATCCCGAGTGTCGGATTTTAACACCGAAAATGGTTTTATATACTATATAAAATAGTGAGATTTTAAATTGGAAGATCTCAATTTTTCTAGTTCGAGTTGACTGTGTACCCACACACAAATATTTTACCATGTATTTATAATATGAAGAAAAATGCCAAGTTCACTATTTTAATTGAGGTATTTGAGTGCAATGCACGGTGCCCTCGGCCATAATTGAGTGATCGTGTGTTGGTTAAGAGAACCCATCCTAGGCTGTTAGACGGTAACCCCTATATGGGATGCCCCCTAGACAACAGGAAGCTGGTCGCAGTAGATTCTGGACATGTGCTCCTTCGAGAAAACCGTATGATGGAGACATGCCGTGCTCAATGGTGTGAGACAAAGTCTGGCAATGTCAGAAAACCGCTGAGCAGAGAGTAGGCCGTGCTATATGCCGAGATCAAAACTAGGAACGCATGATTAAATTTGAGTTGAATGCGCCAGATTATGGAATAAAATTGTGTGACACGGTACAAGACGTGTCATAACGATTTGGCCTTATAATCAGGACCCCTGTGCTTATTTGAGATTGAGTATTGCGTTCCAATTAATTGAGCTTGAGTGTTGCTCTGGTTGTAATATGAACTATGCTAACTTGCAGGGTGGATCTGAGACGAGATAAGTCTCTATGGTTGTGTAATTAGGACGCTTCTAGGCGTATTTCCCTCCTAATCAAGGTTTAGAGCATGAATTCGTTGAGATTTATATCTCACCCCGTCATGGGTTAAATTTTCAGGATCATCGAGTGGAGAATCTAGAACTGAGAGGAGGTGATCTGAAGTGTAGGTCAGTTAGGACCACTTCTATTTTTGAAAGTCAGTCTTGGTAGTCTTTTGATCATAGACCTTGTACATGACTCTATATGAATATAAAAGTGTGTTTGTTTATGAATCTGTTGTCCTGCTTTTTTATCCCGAAATGATTACTGTCAATGATTTATTTTCACTTCCGCATGTGCAATAAAATGAAAATGGTCGGCGACTCATCTTAGGAAGTCGTAAAATATTATCGACTAAAGAGGGATAGACACGCGCTTGGGGTTGAGGGCGTGACAAACTAAGAGATTTAATTTATTTAGTAGATTTTTGTCTTTTCCCTTTCTCTCCACTTATCTATGTAGAAAGTAGGGACAATGACACCACTTCAAATTATTTATTGAAAAGTTTAGTTCTTGCAATTAAGTTACTTTTTGAACGAATTCAATGTTTATCCATTATGAGATAAGTGATACCTAAGTTGGAGAGTAATATTCACAACCAAACTTCAGCACTTAGATTGATATATTGCATTGATTCACATAACCTAAGAACTTACAAAACTACATTATCGAACAACATTACCTACGTGTCTATAAGAAAAATATTTTCTCCATCCCTAATTAGAGAAATGCTTCCGATTGGCGCATTATATGTTAGACATAATCCGCACGTGAAAGTAATTGAGATTACAGGTGGTCGATCTCCATCTTTATAACCCACTAACTTATTCATCCAATTAGGAATGGAGGAAAAGGTGAACTTATTTATAATGTATCTTTCGATATATAAGGATAAAGAACAATCGTTCGAATCATCTTGGACTCAGGGAGCATGGCATCCCATAGGTCTACTAATTGTGTAAGATTAGTCATGCCATTTCGTCGATTCATACAAAATCTTGCTAGTTATTTCTTGAAAATCATCGGTGATTACTTAATTTCAATAGAGTTATTTTCTCTTTTCTAATGTAGCCGAACGGCCATTAGAATCACAGCGAAAGGTCGCAAGGAATAAGGATCTCTCCATCCAACGACATTTACTAACCTTGGACAGGATTGGCGCATATAGTCATCATATTCACACGAGGACAAGAAGTAGGTTGAAATATAATATTAAGGAAATTTTGGGTCGTTTTTTAATTTATAAATAACCATCGCGGAGGAAAAGCCAAGAGGAATAATCTCATTTGGTCATCCCCCCAAACCACCATTATCAAACCTTGTTAGTAGTGTAAGGAATTACTTTTTTGGATGGGGCATAGTGGGACTAATTTATGCCTGTATTTAAATTAAATTCCTAAAGTACCATCCCATATGAAAAACTATTTATAGTGGTATATAGGAATATCAGTAATTTTCATTGAAAGCGAACATACTTAAATAAGCAAGTGCTTCTATTGGTATAGTTTTGCATTTTCGTAATAGAAAAATCAATTTCGACATTTTCTCCAATAGTTGCAATCCAAAATGAAAGACTCGATGCATCCCGTTTTCGTAGCATGATTCATTATCATTATTTGATTTTCTCCATTTCGCAACGCGGCCCTCATTGTGATTTGATTTCTCTTTTGGACGTGCATATTCAGGCAATACGGGATAGTTGTGATACATCTTAATTGTACTAGACTAAAGAAAATGAATGGTACACGGAGGACTTCGCAATATACGTCCGAAAATTTGACCCCAAGGACGAGTCCCCCCCTACCCATCGGACGGTTGAGAATGGAAGAGCCGACATCGGACCCTGCACAGAGGATGCCAGCCGTCCGATGACGCGTCGTTGGTGTCGCGCGAGCGCAGATTCCTTTTCACATCTCCTGAAAAATCAACGGGAAGAATTCAATCGCACCGGAAACAGCGAAAGCACGAAGAAAGAGACGCGATTTTGATGCTCTGGTGCGATTCATTTATGGCGTGTTAGAATAGGGCTTTTTGTTCGTCGGGATAATCGCGGGTCGCTTCTCTCATTTTCGGCCATTGGGATCGATCAATTCGTGCGTCCGAAAAGGTCAGTGACGTCTCCTGTTTATCGCGAGTTCGAGCGCTTCTGATCGAAGCGTTTCCGGTTTAGGGGACGTGAAATCGCCCTCGCTGTTGCTATGATTATGGGTCATCGATTGTCAACTCGCTTGTTATTGCACATGGGTCGATGCCGAGTCGGTTTGTGTTTTGTCGAATGTATCTGCGGCGTTCGGGTATGAATCGTCGTTGTTCTTTGCTCGTTATTAGATGTGGAGGTCGATGTCGAATTCGTTGGCGTCTTCGTGGATGATTTTCGGGAATTTCGGTTGCTGGGCCGTTATTTATTTGGCTTGCGGATGTTTGATTTGCAATCTCGGCAGGGATTTCTGGTGCTAGCATTTGCTTGGGTTGAGGAGATCGATATGCCTGAGCCTTCAGAGGGATTGGTTTTTTGAGCAGGTTCTTGATGAATGCGTAATCTAAAATGGTTTGAGTTGATTTTGGTAGAAGATGATTGCTTTCAAGCTATGCTTCTAGTGGTTACGAATTTTTAGGAAGATTTATAGTTGCCAGGTCGACCAATGGTCTTCTTGAATTAGCTTCAAGCCTTGTTTGAAACTTCATATCGTGTGGTATTATGAAAACCATCACTTCATGTTTTTCATTCGATCTTAATGAGGGTTGTGACTTGTGATTGGGTGTATAGGTAATTGTATACTGAGTTATCTCAAGAATGGCTAGTGGTTTTGGGGAATCCTCAAGCAGGGCGCCCCAAAGCCCTTCTTGCTCAAGCAACAATAACAATGATGCTGGTAATTTCGAATGCAACATCTGCTTGGACTTGGCTCAAGACCCTATTGTGACTTTGTGTGGGCATCTTTTCTGCTGGCCTTGCCTTTATGAATGGCTCCGTGTTCATTCCCAAGCACAAGAGTGCCCAGTTTGTAAAGCCCTTATCGAGGAGGAGAAGTTGGTTCCGTTGTATGGCCGTGGTAAAAGCTCGGCTGATCCGAGATCGAAGTCCGTTCCAGGTGTCAACATCCCTCACCGCCCAGCAGGGCAGAGGCCTGAAACAGCTCCTCCTCCTCCTCCTGAACCGAATCTTTTTCACCAGCATGGTCTTGGGTTTAGGGGTGGCTTGGGTGGATTTGGGCCCATGGCAACTGCGAGATTTGGGAACTTTACATTGTCCGCGGCTTTTGGTGGTCTCTTCCCATCATCATTGTTCAACTTTCAGCTCCATGGGTTTCCTGATGCCGCCATGTATGGTGCATCCCCTGGATTCCCGTTTGGATATCCCCATACGTTTCATGGTGGCCATCACCACGCACATGCATACCATCATCATCCGAGAGGCCATGGACAGCAAGATGTTCACCTGAAGATGTTGTTTCTGGTTATTGCTGTCTGTGTGGCTTTTGCACTCTTTCTGAATTAGAAGCGATGGTGCAACAGAATGCTCAAGCTGCTAACCAATTTCTAAGCTTTCCCTTTATCTTGGATATGAACGTTTCTAGTGCTCTGGGGTTTAAGCCGTCTTCTCATCAAGGAATTGTCTATAAGTTATGTCAGTGGTGTTAAAAACCTGTATTTAGGATTTTGTTCAGATAAGATTCAATCCGTGTTCTTTGAGTCACTTTATGGGATTCATCACCTGGTTTTGAGACATGAAGAATGGATCAATATGCCTTACTCTGATGTCTTCATCTTTCCGTACATATATGTTGAACCCTAGAATCATTTTGCTGAGATAACAGTAGCATTTATGCGATGATAATCTTTATCACGATCTCTTTCACTATTTTCACCCTGTGTACAGGGGGCATCTGTGGTAGCTAGTGTATTGGTCCACAGCAGCAGACAAATTAGCAGAAGCGACTCAGTTTGATTTGGCTTTCTTATTAATTCTGGATCGTCCTTTCAATCCAAATAATGTGTGGCTGACCCTCAATATGGTCTCTTGCCGATGCCATTAAGGGCTGCAACCACCGTTTTCAGGATATATGTGGCCTGCTAGATGTTGGGATTTGGTAGTTTATGTAGATTTTGATGGCTCGAGCTTCAGAACATTCTTCCTAAAGCACATTATCCTGTACACTTGTTTTCTTTGCGATTATCTGGACCTCATCCCTGAGGAAAGTAACAGGACCAGGATATCTGGAAGCTCAATGAGGAAAGGTTCTAACATTGAGAGCTCTGAAGTTGGATTACTTGAATTGCGACAACCTCATCCCTGAGGAAAGTAACAGGACCAGGATATCTGGAAGCTCAATGAGGAAAGGTTCTAACATTGAGAGGTCTGAAGTTGGATTACTTGAATCGCGACAACGATTTCTAACTGTGGACAAGAGCATAGGTTAGTAGGACTTACAGGAATTCTATGGATTAGGTACAATTAAAGACCTTTACCTGTTTATGTCGACTACCCAAGAGAGAAGTATTTTTAATTCTGGGGCAAAGCTCTCTGAAAGTTGTTTGTAACTAAGCTAACCAGAACGAATGTAGCATCACCTGTTTGCTACCATTATCATGAGGATATATGAGAAATATAAGAATGTATTGCAAAATGGTACAATCTTAAGTAAACATGAATAATAAACAATGTTAGTGGTTCTTAGAATTGAATCAACAACAAATGTGCATTGTCAATGATTATCCGCTAGCTGCTGTATGATATCTTCCATTTCCCTAAATAATCCCTGTCATGGAGGTGGGCATGTTTACCTGACGAAATTATTCTGATGTCAATGCCACAGACAATCTAAAGGTCATCGAGTTCCTCCCGTTGCTTTGATTTGGAAGTGCCGGTCTGTGTGCTGAGCTCATCATTCTTACTAGGAGGGATAATCTGGAGCTCAAACCAACAGAATACAGATAACATTTGCATGATCTGGAGACTTCAGGACATTGTTATTTCCAAGAGTTAAATGAGTTGTTCTTGCATTTACTAAAATGGATTGTGATATTCAGGAAGATATGCTTCACATGAATGTGAAGCATCTTCATTATTTATGGTAGCTTAAGATGTCTGTCTAGTAATTAATTCACGTAAGTCTGTCATTCTCCTACTCATTTAATTGGTGTTTGGTCCAATGAGATACATTCTTCTACTCTTAAGGCAGCAAATGGATATCCGCCTAACTTTGTGAAATACTTAACCTGTCAATGGGGGACTGAGCGCCTTTTGTTTTGTATCCATGTGCTCGAAATAACCATGAGTCCCACAAGATTAAATGGCTGCAATTTTTCCTGGTTCTTGGAAGGTGCAATATCTGTCTCCTAGACAACCAAGGTGTGTGAAATGTTGGGTTGGCGGCAATGAATACTGCCTAAGATTGTACAATGTACAATACCCGAATTAAGAGAGCGGCCATTACTGCTTGCGACCAGTCCAAGGCACAATACCATGTTTTCCCATCTCCTGGGTTGACAATGTGACAGTCCCTCTTCACTTTGTAGGAGGTGATGGGTCAAATGAAAAGGGCATGTGGACGAAGGTTCACTCTTTTGTTTTTTCGCTGTTGCCTGCTTCTTCTCCTCCTTTTTTGACATTTTTCTTCTGCAGAGTGATGGGTCGACTGAATTGGGAGACCCACACGGTTATGGACTCGGTTCCTAGGAGGTACAAAGGTCTTTTATGCCATTCGTCATCCATTCTTGAACACCCCCACCCTTCATTAATTTCACATTCAACTTGTCCATAACTAGGACCTCTTTATAGGGCCACTGTCCTTATGCGGTGATGGAGACAGTTTGGGAGACAGGCCCGACCTACCTCATGCTGCAAGTGTTCAACGGAATGCCTATTTGATCTCTCGCACCCTTTGGAATTTGGCCTCGTTCTCAAAATCTGTCATTGAGCTTCCCCAAATGGATCTGCTTAGTTGAACTTCATGGTGCACGCCTAACCACTGTTTTAGCCGTGTCTGAGAGCCACGAACTGTGGGAGTGGTGGCTCACAAAATCGTGTGGTTTGGGTCTTTATTCAACTTTAGGTGACTAGAAAATGGGACTAGACTCTGAAGATAGATCTCTTATATTATCCTACCGGCTTTTACCATATTATGTCGACTCATTCTAGTGGCACTTGATATTCAAATCGGACCGTTCGAGAAGAGGCGCGGACCATCGCCCGTATCTTGTAAATTGCTGAAAAGCTGTTTTGAGGCTGATACGGTGGGAAGCAGAAACTCCACACGTGTGTTTCAGCAGAAGAGAGAGAAGAAACTGTATACGTGTAATTGAGAATATGTAATTAACAGCCACCTACATTCTCTAAACAATGAATAATACGAAATGGGCCACCCAGATTTCAAAAGAAGTCTAATCACAACCGCCAGCTTTAGACTGGTCGAATAAAACGAAACGAGAACATAGAGAGAGAGAGAGAGAGAGAGAGAGAGAGAGAGGAAAAAACAAAAGAGACAGAAAACCCAGATTTTGACTGGAGCGACAAGGTTGTATGTACGAGAGGGAAGGCGGCAACCATGGGTTCAAGAGATAGAGACTTGGCCTTAAAGCAATTACACTTGTTTTCAATTCGGCTCGTTTGTATTCATCAGAATCCGATTGCTAAACCTCACCTCTCTGAGAATGTGATAGTTCAACACCTGAGGGGGGAAGGTCAATAAAGGGAAAAAAGAGGGCGTTGTCATTGTTGTTGTTATCATTATTATTTTTACATTTTTTTTCTTTTTCCATTGATGATGAAACCTCAACAACCCTCGCATGACCTTTCAATTCTTCCCTGTGGAGTGAATTAGTTCCAAAGCTATTGCTAGTTGCCTTTGTCATGGAGCAACCCATTCTTTCGTATGAACCCAGAAGCAGGAAGAGGCAAAGTGACATTAGAAAGAGAGACCCTTGTATGGACTGACCCTTGACTCTAAGGGAAGAGCTTTTCCAATTGCACATTAGTTAACGATGTGCAAGTTCGAAGGGGATCATAAACTTCATATTATCTATTTGATGTTGCACCTAGGGCAATTTCACCAAGGTGAAAAGGCGGAGGTATCGATGAATTGGTAGCAGAGATGCTAATTTAACTAGTGTTAGGGTAAAGTGTTTCGAGATTGGAGTGGTCTTTGGATCACCTATTTGCGGTCCACTCTTGTAGATAAAAATTGTCTCGTTAGATAAATATGTTTCCTTTTGTGTGTGTTCATAGTCAAGTGGCGTTCGGGCTAGTTTTTACACACCTCGACTAGTCCACCTTCAGTTACACTAAGGACGCCCACTCCCACGTTAGCCTATTGCATAATACTTTAAATAAAATTAATTACAAAAAGAAAGTCATAGCCTATGTGAAATCGTAGAAAAGGGTAGGAAAATCAAATAGAAATATGAGAACGCAAACAACGAGAGACAAAAAAAGAAAAAAGAAGAAGATGGAAATGCCAATTTCAACAAGCTCGATATTCAAATCACTATGTGATTGTAACAAAAAAAATTATCTTGGCCTATATTTTTAGGCAAGGGGAGTTAATTTCCAACGTGTCACAATTTAATAAACTAGGAAACTAAATCAATACGGTGGTTGAAAGACTACTGTCCTGTATCGACTATGCAAGTTTATTTGAATAAGGATGGTATGAAGATAGTTTACCTGCAAAAGGTTGTGAAAAGAGAGGCTTTGGGGGAGATTAAAATGATTAAGGGGAAAGCAACTTTTGACTTCATTACCTAATTTGCGCATCTCATCTCCATTCCCTCCAAAACAATCATCTCTCTATTCTTTAGGCTGTCTTACTTCCTATTCACTTCACAAACCTCAAATGACAATAACACGAGGAGGAAGAGCAAAACCAGAGAAAATGAAATGTCAGAGACAGAAGAGGACCCATCACCAAAGAACCTTTAAAACCTGCCATTGCTGATGTGAACTCAAACAAACTTACATTGACCAAAAATCTCTCTCTCTCTTCCCCCCAAATCTTCCAATTTCCTATTTTTTCCTTAGTTTTTGTAATTGGGTCCTTCTAAATCAGAGAATTCTTGTTTAATGCTCAAGCCTTCATGTAAAAAGCGAAATCTGAAGTTGAGGTTGGTCCATTTTTTGTTAGTTCTATCCTTTAAAAAGAACATTCCTCTCACAAAATACATGCCCTCTCTCTTTCCCTCTTTCTCTATCCCGACGAAAGTATGCCTGAACAACCATTCCTCCTCCTCCTCCTACTCCTCTCCTCCATTCTCTCCTCCACCGCCACCGCGACCGTCGTTGCCCGACAATTCAAGGAAGCCCCGCAATTCTACAACTCCCCAGACTGCCCCTCCATTGCGGAAAACCACCGCAGAGCCGAAGACAACGCCGAGAAGCCTGAGGCGGATGATGACGGCATCTTCCTTTGCTCCGAGACGGCGGTCCACGTGGCCATGACCCTCGATACCGCGTACATCCGTGGCTCCATGGCGGCCATCCTCTCCATCCTCCAGCACTCCTCCTGCCCCCAGAACGTGGTCTTCCACTTCGTCGCCTCCGCCTCCGCCGACGCCCCACACCTCCGTGCCACCATCTCGGCCTCCTTCCCTTACCTCCGCTTCTGGCTCTACCGCTTCCACGACTCTGCTGTCTCGGGCCTCATCTCAACATCCATCCGCTCCGCGCTCGACTGTCCCCTGAACTATGCCCGGAGCTACCTCGCCGACCTCCTCCCTCCCTGCGTCCGGAAGGTCGTCTACCTTGACTCCGACCTCATCCTCGTCGATGACATCGCAAAGCTTGCATCGACACCGCTTGGCGAGAGCACCATCCTCGCCGCCCCCGAGTACTGCAACGCCAACTTCACAGCCTACTTCACGCTGACCTTCTGGTCGAACCCTTCGCTGTCATCGACCTTCGCAGGCCGCACGCCGTGCTACTTCAACACTGGAGTGATGGTGATGGATCTCGACCGGTGGCGACGCGGGGGCTACACGAAGAAGATAGAGGAGTGGATGGAGCTGCAGAAGAGGATGAGGATATACGAGCTAGGGTCACTGCCGCCGTTCTTGCTGGTCCTCGCGGGGAGGATTGCAGCGGTCGACCACCGGTGGAACCAGCACGGGCTTGGCGGGGACAACTTCCGAGGGCTGTGCCGGGATTTGCATCCCGGGCCGGTGAGCCTCTTGCATTGGAGCGGGAAGGGGAAGCCATGGGCCCGGCTCGACGCCAACCGGCCGTGCCCTTTGGACGCTCTCTGGGCTCCTTACGATCTCTTGCAGACTCCATTCTCTTTGGATTCTTGAAAAGAAACATCAGACATCATGCACGAGGTTTTACGTCGGGCCCTTTTAGCCGGAGGCTTGATATCGGATCGCGTGACCGACGCCTCGTACGGCGATGAATTGCGCATTACATGCACACCTGATTGGGAAAATCTCTGATGAAGGCCAAGATGGTTTCCCTTTGAGCCTTTTGTTCTGATCTTAGTTTCTTTTTTTTTTTTTTTTTTTTTTTTTTTTTAATCGAAAAGTTCTAATCTTAGTTCAAATATGTGAAAGTTGTAGATAATATAAGAGATCTTGATGTGTAATTGCGTACGACGGACGCAAAATCAATAAAATGTTCAGGATGATGCAGAGAAGTCGTTTTGCTGCAGCATCGTTTTGCTCTTCAAACGCATAAAAATGCACATTTCAATCTCTGCAGAGAAAAAGAAAAGAGGCTTCATTATCCAGGAAAAATTAAACCAAAGTTCTATTGTCTCTAGACATTATCGTTATTGCAAATTAAATTTATTGGGCTGTTTTAGCAGCTCGAAAATTAGTCATGCTACGATACTTGTTCATATATGGACTTTCGAGAGGTTATTGGCTAGACTTAATTCAAATATACTTGACCAGTTTATATTATTTAACGCAGGATCTTACTTACAGCAGTATTAACTCTACACGTGTTCACAATTTTCTATTGAGTCTATCATATAAATCGAATGAATTCACATCCATGCTTATGCTTGTCTCATTAAGCACAAGGAAATAAAATGAACAAGGTTGAAATTGAAACTCCATTTCATTTTCTGAACATTGTTTTGGCTAGAACTTGTTATGGATACAGCTTCCATATGGCCTTTATAATTATTTTCCCCCATAAATAATTACAAAATCCATAATCCCCCCCCCCAACTGGCTATAAACAATTCCCCACATTCGTCAATAATGGAAGACAACCTGATTTCTGATTGACAGCTTCAAAATGACATTGATATGAAGTTCCACCATTGACCACAAATAATGTAGAATAGTCAAACATTTTGGTATGTAAGATTTAAATCTTACGATCCAAACTTATCATAGAGTCCATAGAATTCCATTGCACATAAACAGCTAAAATCACACGAAATGACTTTATCGTTAAGCAACATGCTTATATCGTATGTCAGTTTAATACATGACCCATGTTTGATTAGATACTTATATCATCAAACGGGAATGATATTTTATTTGAAATATTTGTTCGATTGTTGAGTCACATGATGTTAAATCTATGAGATTAGTGAAGTAAGTCATAAATTTGAGGTTAATGAGTGAAATGTACAGCGAAGGATAGAGATCGATGACCGTGTAGCTCGGTCGTTCCTTGTTTTGTGGTTCCGCATGCACCAGTCGGACTCAGGGCGGTGGATAATTCAACGAGCCAGCCTGTGCGAACTCCCCTTTTCCTATGTCTTCATTGTGTTAATCATACGATTGAATATGTCGTTGACCGAAAATAAAATGGTTTTCGATTTGTTTTTTCTTGGGTAAAAGGGCAAAATATTAAAAATAAATAAAAGGAACAAGGAATTAATCGTGTTCAAAAAATTCAGTACGGAGTGTCGGTGGAGGGAGGGAAGGTGGAAGGGAGTGATGATGTTAAGATATAGTTTGTACGGTGCACGATAAGATCTGGACGGACTTGCGATTTCTACGGGTGGGTCCTAATCAAGATAATAGAACTCAAATCGCCTTTAATTCATGCTTCCTAATCAATATTCGAGTCACGTAGTATTAAAATCATGTGCTTCGATTGTTATATGGTGCATGACGGACGAAGGACTATTTATGCAACGCATTTTTTAGCGTCATGTTAGTTATAAGGAGTGTTAAGTGTTGGTCTTATGCCTATATAAGATGGCACTTGTAATGTTAAAGGGACGGAAGCATGCATCCTAAAAATAATATTGTATGGTTTGTTGCGAATCCTTAAAGTTATTATGTATCCTTTTTTTTTTGTCTAATATGATTCTTTAAAACTATAATATTCTAATTCATCTCAAAGGAATCTGTGCATCAAAATCCTACTATCATAAAATTTATATGATATGAGCCAAAATTCGAAAAGAAATTTGATTGTTAGTAGGCAGTCTCTATTATGATGCCAGAAGAGCCGTGTGCGTGGGATTCATACCTGCCACAAATTCTATTTTCATTTTTCCTTGTTCATATTATGGGCTAATTTAGTGCTAAAAAGTATCGATACTCTCCAGGAGTCTTCATGCACTTGGACACGTGTCCCTGACATGCGTGTTTAGAATTCAAACATGTGATTTCGATAAACATGTGGTTAAATTTAAAATTTTCAATATTTAATGAGTCAAAATGAAAATATATGAAAAAAGGGTAGGGATCGTGGCTGGGCACTACTGCCGTTGCCGCTACCACCATTGGAGGGGGTCGGTGAAGTGGCGGGGGGGCCCTCACTAGCTTGGGTGAGGCCATCGCTGGCTAGGCAAATGCCAACAAGGCTTGCCCAAATTTGGGTGATGCCTTGGCTAAGGCCTAGCTGAGTCTCGCCTAGATCTGGGCGACACTATGCCTTCACTCAGGCCTAGCGAGGCTTGTCGGCCCTTGCCTGGAGCTAGTAAGGCCTCACCTAGGGCTAGGGAGGCTCGCCACCATAGGTGAGGATTGGCATCGCCAAGCCTTGCCCGGCCCTCACTTGGGCCGACGAGGGCAGCCACCTAGGTCGTCAACCCCCCTTGGACGGTAGCAGCGGTAGCGGCAATGGCAATGGTAGCAATGTGCCTAGCCACAACCTTGCCTTTTTTTCTTTTCTTTTTTTTTTTTCTATTTTTCTGAGAAATATTTTAGCTTTTTCAAAAGTTGTTTACTATTCTTTAAAAAGATTTAAAGAAAAAAGTAATAAAAGATGCCATGTAAAATAAATAAATAAATTTAAAAATACCACTTCAGCATTTTCATTAAACAAATTGATGGTGTTAATGGAAAAACTTGATTGCACCAATTTGATAAATTTTATGACTCAATTACACTTTCGCGGTATTTTTAAGACTTGTAGTGTACGTAATAGTATAATGTGGATGGCTTGTTTTTTTCCTTCAAGTTTTTGGATTATTGTAACTTGTTTTTTTCCTCCAAGTTTTATGGATTATTGTAATGAAATGTAATTGAATTTGTTAAATTTAAATAATGAATGATATTAATAAATATTGAATTAATGTTTTTAGCATAAATTAACTCTAGGCTCTTTTTGTTATTATTTATTTATTTATGCACTTATATATAAAAAAAATATTTAATATATAACATGTTGGAATGTATAGGAATTTTTATTTTTTAATAAATGATGTGTTGCGTATGTTGTGTTATGTCATTGCGTGCTTTGCATTCATGTTAGGTCTTTACATAAATTGAGTGTTCGAAGAGCAAGACTGACAAAAACTCAATTATCTTGTTCTAGATTTGATGGAAATAACAAGTGATGAGGTTACAATTTACAAACACCATATCATCAATAAACTAATAATTGGGCGGTCAACACACATTCGCGGTTGTGGCAAAAGAGGAATGTGGAGGATAACTAACACGTAGAACACTTGAACAACTCTTTTGGATTTCCAATGTCAATATATATAATTTGTTTCAAATCTCATTGTATCAACTAGTAGATTCTGTTATGAAAATGAATAATCAGTTTGTAGCAAAAAACTAACTGATTTTTTTTTCTGAATTAAATGTGGAATCATTAGCACAATTTCAAAATGCACTATAAAAATGACTAGGATAATTACCCAATTAATTCTAAACCTACTCTATAGATGTCAATAATGTAGTTCGAAATTTTTTCGCTAAATTTCAATTAGCAATGCAATTCATGAAGTTGTTGACATCAGCGTGTCAAGTAGGATGGCTGGGCAATATCAACAATTTTTTATGCAATTGGCTGAAATAATTATATTAAAATTTCACATAAGGGTTTAGAACAACATTAACATTTGTAAATTAGGTTTAGGACTGATTGGATGATTATCTATGGATGACCTTTTTAATTTAGATTAATATACTCTCTTGTGTAAACGATTCATCATCCTGTGAGTGGAGGGAAAACAATTGTAGCGGTCAATGGTGATATCTTGTTCTTTGAATAATTTTGATAATTAATCTATAAAGTCTACAGGCAAAGGCGGAAAAAGCAATAGAGTCAAAGTCAATGGAATGGTGAGTTTGAGAGGGAATGTCACGCGTGAGAGAATTCAATTTATTTTATTGCCCATTAACTTTGACATCTCACGAAATTGTACCTGATGGGATTATCATCAGGAGGAGTAATACATGTCTTCTTCATGTCCATTCGAGCCGAGGACAGGTCCAAAAAGTGTTAAAGTGGCAGACAACGATGGACTTTTGTCATTTTCAACTTTTTTTGTTCTGAATTCCTCTTATTTTTCTTTTCTTTTCTTTTCTCTTGTCTCTTAGGAGATGTGGTTACGTACGGATAAGAATAGTGAACGGGTAAGAATAGTGTAAAATAGGTTCGTTGACCCCTATAAGTACGAAATAACGCAAAAATGACTTATGTGGATAATAATATTCCGAGGAAATTATGGAGAAAATTATGTAAAAATCTTAAACCTATTGCATTTTTATCAAATTAATTCAATATATTTTAATTTTATCAATTGATTCATAAATTTTTTCATATTTTGACAATTGAGTCTATTCAACTAATTTTGCTCAGAAATCGCTAACGTAAACATCGGTTATCTTACATGACACGGTTAACGTTAATATAAACAAATTTTAAAGTCTTTTTGAATTTTTGTATTTTTTATTATATTTTCTTCTCTATTCATTCTTTACTTTTTCTTTTTCTTTTTTTTCATTTTTCCCCACACTAGCCATCATCGGGCCTCGTCGATGATTAGTGGAGCACTGGCCTCAAGCGAGGTTAACCATCACCGGCCTAGGCCCAGGCATTTCTTACTCGAGCCCCAAAGATGATTGGGGGCAGGAAAGAAAAAAAAAAAAAAGAAAAAAAAAGAGAAAGGGAAAAAAAAAAAAGGAAGAAAAGAAAAAAATCAAAATCAAAATCAAAATCAAAAAAATATTAAATTGTTATTTAAAAATGTTCACGTCATCGTTGACTATACCACATATGATAACCGACATCAACGTCAACGACTTCAAAGCAAAATTAGATGAATAAACTCAATCGACAAAACTTAAATATATTTAAGACTTAATTAATACAATTAAAATGTTTAAGATTTTGGATAATTTTTCCAAAAACAATGGATAATCTCCTATATATTTCGTGGGTAGTACGATTTTATCCCTCCACGTATAATAATCAAAGGATCATTTCTCGGTTCTCATGTAGCTTTTCAAGAAGGATATGAACGTAATTCTATCAAGACTTTGGGGGGAGAGAGAGAGAGAGAGAGGAGAGTAGTAGTAAGAATGGCATTATGAACCGTTTAAGATGGTTAACCTCGTTTTCAATCTATTTCAAACTTGAGATAGGTGTGGGATCCGACCGCTCGGAATTTAATTGGTCAAGCACCTGAACTTTTCCTTGTCCTTGCCTCAGTTACTTCCTTATTAGCCGCCCCTTACCCTTCATTTTGGAGCTCTCCCTGGTGGATTTCTTTCCTGGTTATTGAGCAAACTCACTAGATTCTCGACAGTGTCCGCTAGAACCGAATGCGAGCCTGATTGCACTCGAAACAAGCTCATCCGGGTCAAGTGACATTGAGTTTCAAGAGATGCTTCAAGCTCATTATAAGGAAAGCTAACTCGTCCAAGATAAATAATAAAAGAATCATCTTTCATTTTCGAGCTGGGGGCTCCATTATGTCGTTATACAGTCTGGCATTTCGACGAAAAAGCAAGAGCTCGTTCGAAATTCCCTACTTTACAGTACCCGTCTCTCAGGGCTCGATATGTTATTTCATCAGGCAAGCATCTGTGTCCCTCCATTCTCTGGAAAATCTCCTCCGCTTCGGCCATTTTCCCCATCTTACACAGTCCATGAATCATGGTGTTGAAGACAATGCTCGATTTGGCGAAGCCCCTCGCCAAGATATCTTTCCACAGCAGAAGCGCCCTCTCAAGATCCCCCATCTTCAGATACACATCTAGCAATGTGCACAAGGAGACTTCATTAGGCGCCACGCCTCTTTCCAGCATCAAATGCCACAGATGTAAGGCGTCGTTGAAGTCTCCAACCCGACACAGGCCCTTGAGAAGAGTATTATAAGTTACAGCAGATGGTTCGATTCCTTCGTGAATCATCTCGTTGCATAACTTAAAAGCCTCTCTTATCAAGCCTTCTCTACAGTAGCCATCTACTAGAGCATTATAACCGTAGGAGTCCAGCTTCATATTCCAATCTATCATCTGCGCTACGAAGACCTCCGCTTGAGAAAGTTGACTGAATTTACAATACCCATTGATCAAACAATTGCAAATGACATTATTCAAACCGAAACCCAGCTCCAGCATCTTCTCTTTAACTCTTAAAGCATCATCCATTTTGCCTATCCTACAATAACCATCCAACAATATGCTATAAGTACGCTCATCTGGAACAATGGACTTGTCATCCTCCATTGCCCGAACAATCTTCTCTGCTTTCTCCACTTCACATTGCTTGCAAAAACCCTTAACCACAGACGTGTACGTAACCACGTTTTTTGATACTCCTTTATCGGCCATCATCTTCAACACCCTCTCAACTCCTTCCATATCCCCACAATTCACATACCCATCAATCAAGCTATTGTAAGCAACTATATTCATATCAAAACCAGCATTTTCCATCCCCTCCACAAACTCCATGGCCTTATCAACCTGCCCATTCTTGCAATTTGCATTCACCATTATCGCACAAGTGAACATATCGGGCACAATCCCCATCCTCGCCATCTGATCAAACACGAGAACTGCAGTGTAACTCTCACCATTTCTAACCAACCTGCTCAGCAAAGAGTTACAAGTCCTCAAACTCGGCACTCGACCGCACTTGCCCATTTTATCAAACACATAGAGCGCATTCTTCACCATGCCCTTCTCCACGAACGCCTTCAGTATCATATCAAAAACGACGGGCGAGAACCCATAATCCCGATAAACCCTCACGAGCTCATCCCACACAACAAACGAAACATAATTGTTCCTGCACAGAGAGACCAGTTCGTTCACATAAGCTCTGGTTTCCTCGTACATTCTAGCCCTGGCCAGTATATGAACGAGCTTGCAGTAACCCTTCACATCAGGCCGATAATCCTGCTGCTCGGAGGCGAACTCGAAGAACCTCAAACAAGCAGTGGGGTTCAAGCGGAGACGGTGAAGAACGGAGCCGAGGAGATCGTCGGAGAACGCGAAGGGCAGGCATTTCAGGGCGCTGAGGCGACGGAGGACCAGGATGCGGGCGATCCGGTCGAGGAGCTCGGGTCGGCTGAGCCTGGACTCTTCTCGGGGGTTCCAGCGGGGGGACGACGGCGCGTGGAAGGATCGGACTCGACGTGGGTTGGAGGGAAGGAGCCATCTTGACGAGTGCCTCAGCATTTACGTGAAGAGGCGAGGGATCGTGGGGTAGACGAGGGTTTGGCCTACGATGGGTTTCATCTTGATTCTGAGACTCGGGGTTGCATGTTGCAGATGGAGAGAGAGGGACGACCGTCGTTGCCGAGAGAGCTCGATGAAGATGATGATGAGCAAGCCGAGGTTCGAGTTAACTTCTCTGTTCTAGCTGCGTAAAAAATTGGTGGTTTGACGAAAATGGCAGAAAAAAAGAGGAATTTGGATTTTGGGCTTTGGGTGTTACGTTATGGGCCCGCGTTGTTGTTTGAGGAAGAGGGAGTTTTACTTTTAGCCCCCTGTAGTTTTCCCTTTGTCTCGTTTTGGCCCCCGACAGAAAACATTTTGGCCATCTCTCTGTGTTATTGAGTCAGCCTATAGCACTTAGCTAGTAATAATTTTGCTCAAACACTGTCAAGAAACCAAGAAATGAAGACAAGATATAAATGGAAATTGTGAAAACGGAGGCTGTGCTTGGTTGTGGCCTCTGGGAAGCCTTCCGTTTGCTGTCTCCATTCAAAAGCAGGTTCTGAGAAGCATTTGACAGTCTTCCTTAATTTTCCCCTTCTGGAAAAGTTGAAATGAAGAAAACTAGGAAATTACCATGTTTTCTTCTTTATGAATTTGTACACATGAAAAAGGGGAAGTGTCATTCTGTGGGTGCATACATCCTATGTCTATCGTTGTCTCATATCGGTTGCGAATACTCGATATTCCATTCCTCGCAGAAAAAGAAGTACAAACAAGGTATATCTGGAGGAGGGAGAGAAAAGAATCTCTAAGTAAAGAATGTATAAGAGTATGACCTGATCCTGTGGTTTCTATTGTAATGGACAAAGAATGTGTATGGTGAACTCTCACAAGGAATGAGTGTCATCCTAAGTTACTATGTACCACCTACTAATCCCTGCACATTGACCTTGAAATAATATGAACGGCCAATCATCCTCAACTCTGCTGCTTGAAAAAATAAATGAATCTCACATCAGCAAGGAAAATTCCCTGTCAACTGAATGTGATCTAGGGTCGTTCGAAGACCATACTTCTTCACCGCCTGCTGGCCAGCCCTGAACCCATCACCGTAAACTGGGGACGAGTCCGATTTAATCTGGTGCATGAAGAACTCACCGAGCCTCTGCTCGAATTGAGATTTAGGGCCTCCCTTCAGTCCTCGAGAAGAGGACGCTGCCCTGTGGCTGCTTGATTCTGAGTTGAGCTCTGCCTCCAACCACATGTGGGCCACCACTTGGCAGATGCCTTCCTCCACATCTTGGCGGAGAGTTCGAAAACCTTAAGCATAGATGATGAATACGTCACTCCAAATCGCTGACAAGTTATTTTACAGGAACTCAATATGATGGTAGAATTAATTCAGTCATCCGAGCATCAGAGCTTGTGAAAACGTAGGATTCAATCTGTGAAAGCACACAAATTCCATAATAAAAATGGCACTGACTAGGAAATTACCATTAAGTCGAAGGAATGCATGCATCATTTCATGAGCTAGGATCGATCCAGTCAACAACCTGTTCCCAAATACTTGCATTAACAAGCGGGAAAAGTGTAATAGATTGCAACAGCAAAACAAATATATCCAAAACATGAATTTCTGCATGGAGTTCTAGAATTATCACGCACATACAATACCTGGGAAGACCATACAAGATGAGAATGGCAGTCACTTCACAAGACCGTGTTAGCTTGAAGGGCTCTGTCATCATGTCCGTAGCTCGGCCTCCCCCAATCCTTGGTCTCCGTGATATCTGCCATAGAAGGTAGAAATTCATATGAGAGAGATAGACGATGGATAAATGCTATTTCACAGACTGAGCATTCTACAGGAGTTCTTACCGTACTGATGGTTCTTTCCTCTGAGAGGCAAAGTCCTCTTGTCTCAGGCATGTGGTAATGGCCCTGGTCAAAAAGTAATGTTTTGAAGTGATTAAGTGCAAAAACAATGTACCCCCAAAAGTGCCATTGATCATGATTGATATACTCAGAGACATGTCACTATAAAAGCATGTTAAAAAGTTCTAGAAATGAGACTATCTGACCATCAAATCCTTCTTGATTACTATGTCAAAGCATGACCATTTTCTAGAATGAAAGACACGTTCATGCACATTTTGCCTTGCAATTTACATTCTTTACATTTCTATTTCTCATGTTATCATCCAATAAGACTGTGAATGGTTAACTAACTGTCGGTATAGAAACATGCCAATAACAGGGAATGCAAAAGAGCAAGCCTTACATTTTTTTCTCCCTCTCTGGCGTCATTTAGAGCTTGACGTTCCACCAGGAGAAGCGGAACTTGCTGCGCCACTTTCATGTTCAAATACTCATAGAATTTATGTATACTGTGATATAGTGGTTGACATTGATTCGTATCCATGATTGCTGAGTCTAAGCATTCTAGGCAGAGCTTCCGACCATCATCAAGTGCGACATATTGCATCTCTCGTGACTGCACATGAGGAGAAATATCTCAACCTATAACTTTCAAGCAAATATAGGTTGCTGGATCTTTCTTGCAGAGTTGAGATGCTAATTTGGGAGATAGAGTGGATTCATCAGACTGACCTCCATTCGCTCACAGCTGCAGCACCTAGGAGTCCCATCATGTTCGTGCGCAGGGCAGTACTTCTGAACCCAGAAAGGATGTGCCCTATATTCAATAAGACCAGCAGGGTTCGTCGGAATCTGTCAATGGAGATGTATTCTGATATGAGTGGCGCCTCTCAGGATATAATTCATAGTTTTTACATGGTACATACATCACCGTCTTACATCTTAAGGCATACAAAGTCTTTTCAATCTACAACACCAACAATTCCCCATATATAGAAACATACTGTATGGTCAGTTGGAAGGTCTGCCCATATTTTCTAATTTTATGCATATTCCTTTCAAGTGTCCCTCAATTTTTTTGCTCTATTTCATAATTTTATTTATCTGTGATTTTGATATTGTCATCTAAATGCTTTCATTTCAACACTGTTTCTAGTCAACCTAATGAAACAGAATACTCAGTGAATTCAAGTAGATTCCTCCTTCAGTGTAGCAGGATTTTACCACAAACTGACAATTTTTGTCATTCTCCATTTAAGAATTACAGCTGACAAAAAATTGAGCAGAGTATAGTTTCCTTATTACAAAAGAGAGATGGAATCATTTACAAAATGACCATGAGTTATGGGTCTATTGACAGTCAAATGGAGATAATGTAGAGTAGGGTGAGTCAGTTCAAAGCAGATGAAACTAAAAGATCACATTTCCGCACATCCAATGAGGGGGAACACGTTCAAGCTATAGCCAGTTCAAAGAAGTACATTCCATGACACTTACAAAATGCCTGCAAACATCACACTTTGGGTGGTGATGCTCCTTGTAGCAAGACCTATGAAAAGGGTAATTTCCTGATACAGAAAACTGCAATTCACAGATAATCTTGCTTGATTAGTTGGTGTAAACCACCCAAATAACCCTCTTAGTCAAAAACCAGAAATGTATAAATTCCTAAACGAATAAATTATATAAGAAATAATTTTGGTCAGTATTTACCTCATAATCAGCAATTGGTCGACCACAAGCACGGCATCGAAAACATTCCGGATGCCAAACAGCATTCATACAGTTAAGAAACCGTCCATGACCGATTTCCATATTACACCCAGCGCAAATTCTACAATATTGAGAAGGCACTAAAAAGTCATGTTTCTGCTGTAATCAATTTCAGAAGAAAGAAACAAGAGACTTAAGGCATGCTGGATAAAAGTTGATGAAACTATATTCTTGCCAATAGTCAAGAATGAAAGAGTTAGCAATATCGGACACCTATCATTTACACGACACAATGAGTTAAGTCATGGTATACTTAAATTGATTGTTGATGCAAATGGAATTGGTTTTATTGCAAGTCAATCTGGCTTTCTAATCTAATGGTAACGAAATTTGACATAAATTGCAAACATAGCTATGCCACTCCAACACAATGACATATCTTAGGGGCTCGCACGGGCCCCCAAACTCCCAATCTGATAGGTGCATAGTGTAACCTTCAGTAAATTTTTATGTATGTGTGAATTTTCATGAAAGATTTCTTTTACAGGATTTTCCAAATCTTTTTATCTCGTCCCCCTGGTCTAAGCCTTTACATCCTCAACTATTATAAGAGGAATGGTAAAACCTAGCATGATATGCAGAAGAGAAGGTTATTTCTCATTCTTTTGGACTAAAATATGTAGTTTCACAAGAAAATATACCCATGCATAGGCATGACAGATGTGTAAAACATTCCTTAAAAAGGGCAAAAGGAAAATGTCCCATAGAACATCTTATACATCATAAGAATATACAGTGGCATAGGCACCAAAAAGTGCAATTTCTTAGGAAATAGTTGACTAGAATTTTTGTAACAAGAGGGTAAAAGGAATTTTTACCTGATAAGAAAACATTTAACAACTTTCATCTTAATATATCTTGACTACTAATATATTTAAAGCTTTCCCAAGAAGCTAGCATGTCAATGCTTCAGCATCAAGTGATGAGAAAGAAAGTATGTGAAGTGACCAACTAACCCAGACTGTCAACAAGCCAAAGAGTATCACTTGTAAAAGGGGGGCTTGACACATTTTGCTGCAAATCCTAAACACAAGTAAGCATCTCTTCTTTAAGCATCTCTTCTTTTGTTTAATGCTTGGAGAAAACACCTTCTTTCCCTTATCAGCAAGCTTATGATGGATTGGTGAAAAATCTGGAGAAAATGACTCACTATCTTTCCCTTATGAACGAGATTAGGTCAGAGAGTCATCAGCGTCAGTCGTATATCAAAATACAGTTCGATGATTGAATGGATAACAGAGATTTGAGGTTCAGCGGATGGTGGGTCATAGTAAGGTGCTTCTTGTAGAGGGAGACTTCAATAGAGATAATGAATAAAATTGTAAACCACCAGTATCCTTCATGGTAACAAGCAGCATTTTAGGGCCTATTGAATTTAACTTGAAGCTGTAAATTATTCAAGTTGAAAATGTAGTTGCTTAAATTCAAAAGAGTAAAAGCTCATGGATGAACTATATGGTATTTACATATATCAGGAAGCTCTGTAATCATGCATGAAGTCCTAAAAGCATAAGCCTACAATCAAGGCTGCATTTCATGTTCAGCACACCTCTTCATATTTTACACGACTTCAAAACTTTGGAAATTGCGAACGTTGATAATCCAAAGTTCCAAAAGGGTGAAAACTTGTGTAATCTGTCAGATAGGGGATAATTCAAACATTTCTTTCAATATAAGTTAGTGAGAATGTAGTTTGTCATAAAATATATTAAGGCTCTGTTAATGTAGTACCCTCAGGGCACTTGTCACGCAACTGCAAAAGGGAGCTTTCACATTTTAAAAGATCCTCTTTTCTTTTCTATTGATGTATGTAATTAGTATTTTAAAATTTTTGAAGTTTTCCTTATCAGAAGTGCTTGACCAATGTCATTGGTGAACTTATTAACATGACTGCTCTGCTAATGGTATGACCTCTGTAATAATATAAATCTAATCGAATCGAAGAGGAAATCAAGCACGAAACTTCAACTATTCCTACACCCTTCCCTTTTCAACCTTTAAATCCAAATAGTACATGATCTCCAAACTTGTTCACAATGGCCTAAATAAGAAAAATGGCTCATGTTACACAATCAAACTCCATGGAATAAGGTCAAGAAAATAAACCATTCCATCCAAGTAGAATGTTTGCTTAACCTTGTTCAAGTAACTTAAGGGTAAAAAGGTTTCTCATTCCCTACCTACTCCCAGATTACACTCAAACTCATGCAGTGCCCATTAACCTAGGACCAAATTTTCGATAAACACAACTTAAGAGTCAAAATGAAAATTAAACAAATTTTCCACAATATAAAAGCTGTCGTACCTGTAACCTGTGGTATAGGGGAATGGTACACGTTGATATATATGATCATTTCCATTTGGGAAAGGAGAGTGTCCATTTCCTCTATGGGGTGGAGACGCAACATTCAAGCTTTCTTGGATGGCCCTAGCCAGTTGTTCATCTTCTTCCAGTTGGTATTGATTGTCTGATCCAATCGTTCAATTAGAAAGTACTTAAAATTTCAGCATAAAAGTTTTGAACACAGAGAAGACATCCACAAATCATAGCTTAAAGGTCCGCATCATATTGTTGCTCAAGAATTAAAACAGAATTACAAGCACATAGTCTGTCTCTCCAACAGAATATGGAGTCAAAAATTTGACTGATGAAATAAATGGCCAATTGGCCGTATCACTCACCAATCACATTATTTTGATTTGGGCTCTCCTCTGAAAGGGATAATGCGATGGCACGATCTATATCTTGATTCTCATACTCCAACCATGCATCCTACATTTAGTCGCCCACCAAATGTGGTTAAAAGGAGAGAGCAAATCAGGAACCTGAATCGCGTTACAAAAATTTAATACTGGCAGACAACGTCAAGGAAAATAGGATGACTACTGCATTTCGTAATAGTATAATGTCTGATTTTCAAACATTAAGTGCCATTTGCATGATGAACTAACTCCATCAGTCCATTTGATCACGTAAGACAAGTCATTCAGATCATTTGAGAAATAAGAGCAAGTCACATCCAGCCCCTAGCGGGATGATGATGATACAAGCTAAACAAAGCACAAACTAAGTTAGCACATGATAGACATGGTTATATTGAAGGTTTATGGCAAGAACTCATAGATGTGATTACCCGTGAAGTGGAAGGAGCATTATAATTGGGACCCTCCCCATAATGTCCCCGGTGATGCCCTTCTGTGATTTTATGGCTGGAACCTTTGAAAATTTTCTTGAGCCAACTCATGATGCATAATATTATCTGCTCATGGTCATTGACGTCTCCACCTATAAGAAATTTTATTCAGTCAAGTAACTACAAGAAAATTTAAAAGGCTATATAGATTAAAATAACAGCTTTTGATTATGTTGTTTTCCACAATAATTAGATGGATTGGAACAGTTTATGGTGTTTATTATCTGCGAGCAACCAATAGGAAATATAGGAGCATCATCAGGTAAATTTACATTCTTGTGGCAGGTGAACAAGAAAACCCAGAAACAAAAAGGACCATGCAACTCTCTTCAATTACTCCCGAATAAGAAGAATCGACTCAAGTACAAGTGATGGCAATAATAAGATGAACGCCTGTACATGTTAGCACATATTCGATTCTTGAACGGGGAAAAAAGGGTTCATGAATCCTTAAAGCTCAAGAAACAATACCAACATTCATAATCTGAAATTCTCAAGCAAGCAGGTGTTGCACAATCAAATGTCAAGAGCCAGTACTGAATTTTTCTTCATTAGGCAGGTATACAAGTAAAACAAGCAAATGCAGTCACCCACCAGCCATCATAAAACCAGAGCTTGACGGAGCTCAAAAAGCAGACAACCTGGGACTTGTTCGTACAATGCATAAGGAATTTCCCGAACATCTTATGTACTTGAAGAGATGAACCAACAGACATCAATTCGATAAAAGAAAAAAATTGAATTCGCAGAGTTACAGCTACATATTCACATGGAAGAAAAGAAAGCGAAAGAGTAAAAAGGACTGACCCGCCTCAAACAAAAGAACAGAGGAGCCTGCGAAAAGATGGGAACTTTGGAGAGACCCAGATCAGAAAAGATCCTGATTTGCCCAAAAGAGCAGCACCGGAGTTGTCCTAGAGACGTTCTCGATCACGCCGTCCAATCTTTCTTCCACCCCTTTTCTTCTTTTCCCTTCTTGATCTTTGTCTCTCTCGCTCGCGAAAAGACGGCAACCGGAAAGAGGAAAGCGCGAGAAACCTGTTCTGGGTTCTTTTCGTCAGACCAGAAATGGGAAGTCTTCACGCATGTTTGGGGGAAAATCAATAATCGCAGAGGAGCAAATCCCCGAGATGATAATTGACTTGGCTCGGCCAGGTGGTATCGAAGGGAGGAACAGAAACACGCAGGTGTGGAAAGGAAAACGAGGGAGGGTGCTTGAATCGGACGCAAGTTCAAAGTCAAATTCGGAGCAAAGCCAAAGCCCACGAAGACAAGAACTTGGCAGTTGACGTGATTGTCACACGGTCCCGACATGGGATTTCATTGACGAAGGTTCCGCCTCCACCCAAGCCAACCCCCCCAGCTGGAGTTTTTGAATTTTCTCCGTCATCGCGAGTTCTAACGCTGTTTCGCCGTGTTTGATTAAATATAAAAAAATTGCGGAACTTTAAATAATTTTTTTTTTTTTTTTAAAGAAAGGAAGAAAGAGAGAGAGAGCTTTAAAACTTTCCTAGGAAGACCGTCTGGGAAAAAGAAAAGATAAAGGACAAAAGCCTGGGAGATTTTAGGGTTTGGTCCGGCGATTCACTGAATCGGTCTCGTATGTAATCTGCATTGTTGGATCGAAAGGAAAAAGGAAAATGAATCGTTGGATGATTTCGCAAGGAGGGTAACTTACTAATAACAAGGAAAGATAACTTATTGAAGATTATCAATATTACTATTGATTCAGAGAAATTACAACATTTAAGAAGAATTAGTCTTCGACATGGTTACACATTGTTTAGGAATGTCATATTGTGGAGGTTATAAGAATAGAGAGAAAGATTCACGATAAATTTAGGTTGATTATGACTTATGATGAAAAATTACTTTGGAAAAAATCACAAAAACCTCAACTTATGCCTATTGTGGCACATTTACCATGAAATTTTTTGTGACTTTAAAAACCTCAAAACTTTTTTTATGACATTAAAAATCTCAAATTATACTCATTGCAACATATTTACTCTAATTTTTTTTATGACATAATAAATCCAAACTTGTGCTTATATAACATATTTACTCCCGTGAAAGTTTTATTAGATAATTTTTCAACCAAAACAACTCGATTTTATTTAACTTAAGCTTCGTAGGTGTCATGTCGTTTGCTTTTCGGCATCCATGTAAGTAAAATTTTAACAATGCTCACGGAGGAAACTTGACGAGGATAAATGTGTCACATAGGTGCAAATTTGAGATTTATGGTGTCGAAAAAAAAATTAAAGTAAATATGTTGTATTGAGCATAATTGGGCTTTTTGTGGCTTTTGCCCAAATTGCTTAGATGTTCAGCCTTCTAGACTTTAAATAAATTATTATGGGCCAAAGATGGTTATTAATGTTTCATTTACCAATTATAGGGGACAATTTACTAATCTTGATTACAATTACTTACAACAATTTGAAGTATTTTGCTATGTTATTAGTTTTTTTTTTTTTATCCTACTTTACTCTTACTATAACTTTCATTTTCAGGCTTTTACTTTGCTTTTTTATAGAGCATGAAAGTCGAAATCCACAATTCAAGCTAAACCGTCTTCATCTCAACTCCCTGAGAATATAAGGATTCAAATCCTATATCTCATTTTTCATGTGGGAAGGGTGATTAATAGGGCAAGCTCCAGTGGTTTACTATGTTATTAGTTACTTACAAGTAAATTCTGGTCTTTTTTTTTTTGGAAAATAAGCATTGAAAAGCATTCAACATTGAGGAGGATGAAAGAACGGAAGGATGTGAACTTTAAAAATCTTTCTTTCACTAGGTTTAAATGTGTAGAGTGATTCAGAGTGTGTTTAGTAATTTTTACTTAATTAGAATCTTGTGATCCACATAATTTGATTCTTTTTTTTTTTTTTTAAATTTACCAAATTTGTCATGACATACAATTATAGGTACGCAAATTATTTTCATGTTCTAACAAAAAAAAGAGATTAATTTTCATTTTTTAAAAATTTGAATAATATCTAAATCAGCGATAAAACCAACATGCCCGTTTTGCTCTTTATTTATGGCAAACAAACGAGCCCATTCACTTTTTCTCCTTTTGCAAGTAATTAAAAAATTTCATCATTTTCCATCACGGAGATTCTTAATTGCATATCAATCCAGAGGTTCTTTTTTTCCTGTATATGTGGTGTATATCCATTAGTCATCTAGTTCGATTTTCCAAACTTTTTGTCTGACAAACTTCTACTGTCATTTCTTCAAAATTCTTAACTTTATTTACCTATATGTTACATCTTTCCTAGAACTAGAACCTGTCCATGAATTAAATATTCCCTCCATGTATGCAAAATCTCAATTAATACGATCTCATATTGAGTTACTTGCTATATGTTAATAGTTTATACTCTTTCTCCATCATACTCAAGGACTCACATGGCTTATGCGAGTTGGGTGATAGTCGTTAGATGAAACGAGACTTAATATCCATTATTTTTGCCCATGGCTGTTGTAATTTACTCCTGGATTGGTAGTATTTCGTAGGAGCTAATGAATTGAGGCAGAAAATGTAGAGAATAGAAAACTATGTAGTCTTTGATGGCAATTCTGTAATTGTACTATCAATTGCAAAAAGGTAATAAAAGCGTTTACTGCGGTAACTTGGGTCGGTCCCATTTTAAGTGGTTGAACCCCAAGAGACAAAGGACAAGGCGACAAGCAACTTCATTCTCTCTCTAACGCCTAAAGCCCCCGCCCCCACGGCGCGTCTCCCCTATTTTCTTCTCCTTTTTAGACGGCAAAACGCGTACGGAGCGTTTGGGAAACAAGTCGATGACTCTCAAGGTCAAAGAAGATGGCTCAATCAAATTCCCTTTAGAAAAGGTCAAAACCTTATAAGAAATGGGAAATGGGAATTCAATTTGATTAATGTTGGGGGAGAGGAGCAGTTGGGCCTTCTCGATGATTAAGATCATCGTCCGTCCCCAAACCATTTTCTTGCCGTATGGTTTTCGCCGCCCGCGTGGCTCCACCGTTTCATCATCATAACCATTGCTTTTCCTAGAATAAGTCAACTTATCACAAGTTAGCAGCTTTAATTATTTGAAATTAAAAGGACTTAAAAGTAAGAAGTGTTTATTTCATGGAAAATAAATTATGAGTGGATAACGTCGATAGGGAAGGGTAGAGACAAAGATGGCCACTTGGATAATTAATGAATGCTTTGGAATTAATATGGATGACAACAAGTATAAAAAATAAATTTGACCTGAAAAGAGACTTTCACATACTTCTATAGAAAAAAAAATTACTTTTGTCACCGCAATTTACTTCCTTTCAATCTATTTCCGGTTGTTTAATTTCTAATCATTCCAGTTGTATTTTCATCTTTGCCAATTGAACACTTGTTCTTATTCCTTTAGAATGATTTGTGTTGTTATCGGTGGATTCATTTCATTGATTTCTCGAACCCAATTCTCAAATTCTCCATCCTTTCTTTGTGTGCAATTATTCGTCAAGTCAAATTGCAAAGATTGCGAAGTTATGTCCAGATCATTGATAAGTTGAAATGCAATTATATTCACCATTAAGTCGACAATAAGAAGTGAGCAATTTTGAAAAAACAAATACTGCTGGGAAAAAGAATGAAAGGACAACTCGGTTTTCAATGAACTCTTATGTTTTTTAAATTCACTGGTCATGGTTAGGGATAAGCTATGAGCGCAGACGGGCTTTCCCTGGCTTATGATCAGAACTCTCAATACCGTCCACTGATTCAAAAGTCGGTAAAATTCCTTTGACTTGCATCTTCTATCTGGAACAAGTCCAATCCGTACATGATGGCACTCGTACCTGCACCGGAATTAGGTCAAACATTTCGCCTTCGGTAGGAAAAAGAACTAAACATATATAACTATACAAACCAGAAAATGTACTCCAAATTTACGGCACATTTAGTAACTTTTCTATTTAAAAATTATTCTCGGGAAATAGAAAAAGTTTTTCTATTTCTATTCCAGAGAACAATTTTTGAACAGAAGAACGCGTTTGGTAACTGCACAAAATTTCTGTTCTTGAAATAGAAAAATAACATAAACACATTTAGTAAATTTGTATAATTTTTTTTTAAATATTTTTTTTAATTTTTTTTTTTTTTTTGATAATCTAGGGAACTCCGTAAGTCGACAAAACAACGAGCAAACCCTAGGGAGCGAATGCAGGATCCACCACCACAGTACTCTAGATAAGAATCCTTAACGACGCTTCTGGGATTCGAACTCATCCCTTTCATGAGGGGGAGAGAGCCCAAGCCAGCTGTGCCGCTGCGGGCGGTGGTTTAATATTTTTATTTTTCTTGTTTCTTTTTTTCTTTGGCCGGTCGCTGGCCACCGTCGTTGCCGGCAACTAGTTGGGCGACATTCGGTGAGCTTGCCGAAGTCTCACCAGGCCAGGGCGAGGCTCGGCGAGCCTCGTTAGGCCACCGACGAGGCTCGGCCTCGCCCAGGCAGCGCGAGGTTAGCCTCGCCCTAGCTTGGCGAGGCACGGCCTTGTATCGGCTAGGGAGGTTGAGCCTCGCCGATGGCTGGGCGGAGCTCAACCTAGCTCGACTTAGCCCGAGCCTCATGCGGCAAGCCTTGCCGACGAGCCTTGCCATGGCTTGGCCTCTCCAAGGGCCGGCGACGCTTTGGTGAGGTTATTGGCCCTCGTTTGGGCAATCGTCGGCACCGGCCATGGCCAAGGCCGGTGACCGGCAAAAAGAAGAAGAAGAAGAAGAAAAGAAAGAGAAAAAAGACCACCGCCTGCAATGGCAGCGCTGGCTTTGTGCTCTCATCCTCATCCGGGAGGGGGACAGTTCAAATCCTAGCGTTGTTGTTAGGAATTCTTAAGTGTAGCACCTTGGTGGTATGTCCTGGACTAGCGCCGCCCTTGATTTACCTTTGTCGGCTGCCGGCTGTATAGAAGTTCCAGGGTCATCAAGAGAGAGAGAGAGAGAGAGAGAGAGAGAGAAAAGTGTTTCTCGGAAGTGTTCTCGAAAACAAAAAATAAGTTTTTTCTACTTCTTGTTTTTATTCCAAATCTGTTTTCGAAAACAAAAGTGTAAACAAACGTGTTTTTGTTCTTTTTTTGTTCTTTGGAACAAAAGAACAAAAATTTGTGATCCTAGGAACAAAAACAATTTTAAACAAACACACCCTTAATTAGCCGTCATATCTTGATCTGATATAATTTTGAAAATAAGTTTAAGTCCAAAGAAAATTATTTATTGAGGGAAGTCTTTTTATAAATGAGTTCTCTTGAATCGCTATTTGAACATATAATTAGGATACAACAATAAAATGAGAAAGTGGCATATCGGTCATTCTCCTTTGGCCTCTATTCTTTGAAATTGATTTATTTATTTTTAGTATCTTTTCATGTATTACTAACCTTATGTTGAGGCATAAATTATTAAATTATAAAACCGCACGAAAGCTGGACAAATCTATTTTTGGTGTGCACGTGCGCAAGTAAGGTCACAATGTATGTATCGGTATTAATTACTTCCTTTTCCAAGCAAGACGAAAATATATTTTGAAAGACGTATAGAGATTAGATAAAAGTTTGGAAAATAAAGACTGGGGGCACTTTTGTTTCTGGTAGATGAATGAAATTGCTTATTAGTGTTGCTAATCCCATTCGAAAGAATTAATTGGAAAAAAATGAAAATAGATATAGGACGAATTGTAAATATGAGACAAACGAGATAGGTGACCACAAATGCTATTGCACGTAGAGATAAAATTTAAGGCATCTTCTAATACAATCAAGGTAGAGAGAACTAAAATAAACCACAGTTGAATATCCAAGATAAAATTACAATAAAATCATGGTTAAATATTGGATAATCACTGACCCCAAAAACAAATATATATTGGCTAGCCCAAGTATGTAAGAACATAGTCGTAGTTAAATGGAAAGAGCAAATCATATGAATCTAGCGCTCTTCTCATGCTTCTCGTGGATTTTTATCGAAGTCACTTTTATTGGAGACAATATATATGCTATTTAATTTAGATAATCTTATTAAATATCGGCATAAAGTTGTAAAAGGAGAAGAAGAGATAGATCATATTTAAAAAAATGAGATTTTGAGACACATCCGATCGACCACTGACGCGAATCATCCGAGAGCAGCTTCGATTTGAGGACCGGGTACAATTGCAAGAACTTGGCTTCAGTTCTGCCATTGAGACGAGGACGGAGCTCCTTGTCTCTTGCTCTCGCTTTTTGGCAAAACCAAAGAAACCTTAAAATGTGCTTCTGTTCGCGTAATTGATGTGCGTTGAATGGCATAATTCCTACTTTTGGATGACCAGCTGTCTTCGGCTTCTTGGACTTCTATTGCATCCCAGACAAGTCGAAACCACCCAGACAGTGGAAAAAGAATGCTACTGGGAAAAGAGATAAAAGTAGAACTCGATTTTCGACCGTCACAAATCGACAATTCGAAGCCAGCGGTTTTCGAGCGAACAGGTATCACTGGGAAAACAATAAATGCACAACTCGGTTTCAAGAACTATGTTTTTATTTCATTTGATCTTGGTTGGGGTTAAGCTTTAAGCACAGATGAGCTTTTACTGGCTTATGATCAGAACTCTCAATACCATCCACTGATTCATAAGACCGTAAAATTGCTTTGACTTTGTCGGCATCTTCTATCTTGAACAAGATCCTATCCGTCCATGATGGCACTCGTACCTGCACCAAAAAATCGGTCAACATTTTTTCTTTGGTAGGAGAAAGAACTGAACATATATCACAGCACAAAACAGAAGTGTACTCTAAATTTAATTCATCGTCATTCTAAAAGAATTTGCTGTTGAAGGATCTACTGGATATCGTACTAATATAATTTTGAAAATAAGCATAAGTCCAAAGAAAAGTGTACATTGAAAGAAATCTTTGCCTAAATGAGTTCGCTCTTCTATCTTGAACAAGAGTGTATATGCAAGAATATAGTCGTAGTTAAATTGAAAGAGCAAATCATATGAATACTAGCACTCTTGCTCATGCTTCGCATAGATTTTTATTGAAGTCAATTATATTAGAGACATTAAATATAATATTAGACATAATTTTTTTAGTAAATATAATCATAAATTTGGAAAAAGGAAGATAGATCATATTAAAAAATATGAGTTGCACAAGTCAATATTGCCAATCTATTTAGGCATTAAATATACATAAATTTATTTTTCCTTTAGTTTGTGTTAGATTTTTCATGATGAAATTGGAAATCAAACACAATAAAGATATATTGAAGTTGAATTTCTTATTTATGAATTAAGTACTGTAATGATCAAAGGTTGCACTTCGAGAACATGAATGACTACTTTTTCATTAGTGTTTTGAGCGACAACTTGAGTGGGAGCACGCGTTGCATCACTAGCAGCAAAGTCAAAACCATGATTAGTTAGAATCACATATTTAGGATAATTCTCTCTTAATTTTGTGGAAAAACAAGACACCCATCTCATTAATTGTCATTGCATGAAGTGCACTCAATGTGTAAAAGGCAATATCTCTCTCTCTCTCTCTCTTCAAAACTGATTAGTTAGAATCAAAATTAGGGGACACCCATCTCAGGTTCCTACTTTAATCTAAATTCCTAAATCAAGAACCCAACATCCCAATTTGTCTCACTTATTGATTTTGATGTGATGATAATTTAATCTCTAAGCAACTAAAATTAGAAAAGGGTGGAGAGGTAGCTGGCGAAGCTGGTGGGTTTCATGGTGTGGTCGTACCTTATGACTTGTATCGTAGTCGCTGCTTCCAACATCATATTTGTAGGTTGGCTTGAATTTTAGCGTTCCCTCGCAGTATCCGCCGAATATCTCTCCCCTCTCAGCCTCTTGCAAGAGTTGATCTTTGCCTATCAGCATCTGCACCCACACAATTTACTGTCTAGGTTTCCAGCCTCATCATGAGGCGCTATCTGATCGCGAGTTCAGAAATTGACTTCAATATTTCAGAAATCTCGTGAAGAACAAACAGTGCTATCTCGGGTAAGATCGTATTGTTTGACGTAAATGAACAAATAAACAATCGCTCACCGTGTGAAGGTCTTTGCGGATCAATTTGCGGGCAGGTTGGTTGTCGATGCCTTGCAGTCGGTAATTGAGATCGCCCAACCAGACAGTGAGTTGGGCGGGTGGTGCGTACGGGTTCCAGTGCTTGGACTTGGTGAAGAGGGAGTGCGATATGTGCCTGCACTGCAGTTCCTCTCCTCCACATTGTGTGCATGAGCTGCTTACAAAGAAAGAGTCGAGACTAACGCTGAGTTGCTGGAGAAGTTTTAATCAAAATTAGAATTTCTGTCAAATCCATGTCCATCTTTAAGGTCTTCCATCTTTAATGCATAAGACATAACTTTACAAAGCTTTCTTAGATGAATGATACGAGCGAAGATTTGGATGTAAACTAGCATCCTACTGTTTTGTTGTCAGATTATTAATCAAACTTAAAGCATAGAGTGGACTTAGAGTCTGATAGCAAAAGAGTTGTGCATGTATTTATCCCCTCAAAACCTGGTTTAAAAGGAACACTTAATGCTATATAGTCATTTTGAACCCAAACATCTAACCGAGCCATATGGCCCTCCCATTTCGGTATGAGAAACAGTCGGGATCTGAAAAACTTACCCGAGAGATGGCAGGAGATGAACACCATTCGGATACCTCTGAAGTTGATGTGGATTGCGACTGCTCCCTTTTTCCTCCCAATCAGTCCTCCAAGTCCCCCGACGGATTGCTTGTCGACTCTCAGTTCTGCAATGCACAATTTGATGGAGAGAAGGAGGTTATGACTAGAGCTGTCATGTTTTTTCAATCTTGCTGATCAATTTGATTGACACCCAAATAAACCCTAAGTACCTACCTTTGGTGTCCAATTCTGAGTCCTTGGGCCCAAAGACATATAGCTGCACGGATTGCATGATGGCTTTTCCTAACAAGCTTCACGTCGCACATGAAGAGTCAGAAATCATCGACTACTGGCAAAAATCTTAAATCAAAAGAACGAAAAATAATAACCAAAAACCAATGAACCAGTTATGATTCTGCTGACCTCTTCAATATCACAATTATCTGTCCAATATTTTGATCAAATTGCCCTCCAACATTAAGGTTTCCAAATTGAATGGTTTGATTACACACGATGGTTGAAAATAATTTTCAGGCCACTAGATAAATGTTCAGACCAAATTCATTTTGGTTTGGATGCTTTCCATCCTTTGAAAAGTTAAAAGTATTTTGTGATTAGATTCGAAGCCAGTATTTGATGATCTTGTCATTGACTCAACAAGAAAGGGAAGAGTACGTCAGATTATAGCTGTAGTTCGATGATGCAATTGAATCTTGGAGGGAGATTTTCTTTTATTTTCCTATTTGTAGAACGATGCTCTCAAAAGAAGATGCATCATCATATTCCAATTATTCTTAGCCTCAGAACAAGTCTCACTAAAATAAAATAATGGCCCATCTAGTGGTCAGTCCTCCGTAGTCATATGCAGCTCTTGTTCAAGTCACCAAAACACAATTACATTTTTGGATGACCAATGTCATGCCACAGAGAGAGAGAGAGAGAGAGAGAGAGAGAGAGATCAATAAGTGAAACATAGAAAAGTAGAAACGATCAGGAGGTTCTTTAGAATGATCCGATCATGAATGACTAGGCATGAAATCATTCGAAATGAGAAGTTAAAAGAAATGTTGATGGGAACTTTCTTACGCGTGTGTTTCGGCCAAAGTTGCTTGCAACATTCTTGAGATGCTCTTTTGCGGTGCTTCTTGCAAGCCAACCACCAGCAGGTCGAACTTTCGCTTGCTTCCGACCAGCTCCGCAAGATCTTCATAAGATACCTTCAAACACAAAATAAATCCTTTATCTCAATAAGCGTGTTGGTGAGGGACTGATCCTGACAATTTAAAGATGTAGGGTTCCATTCTAACCACTCGCGCCTCTCCTGATCTCATTATGTAATCAAGACCCATGAACCGGGGGTTTACGTTACCTTACAATTGAGGAAATAAAAGCAATTTTCTGAAAGCAACGGGCAGTTGAGTCCTTTTCAAGAGAATTAATTATAGACGGGTGGGATATCTCAAGATCATCATCAAAGGAGTACGTAACACACCTGGCCATTCATGTTCCAAGTAACCAAGCAAATGCAGACGTCGGGGTCGCTCGAGAAGTCACATGAGTTGCATGACCGAACTGTCCTGATTCCTTCTTGCTGAGCTGCGACGATGTGGCTGACCATGTTGTCTGAGGCGTTCGATCTCTCCATCTTGGACCTTCTTCTGCAGCAATAACTCATTTCAAGAATCTTCACCCTAATACACGCGCCTGATTTTGCAGAAACCAGAACTCGAGCTTTCTTGGGGTACTAATATTGGTAGAAGAAATATCAAAGCAAATGTGGATAACGTGATCGCAGAACAAGCTTTCAAATCGAGAGCGATTGGGGATGTATATATACTTGTTATACGTGGAAGTTGACAAATTGGGCAAGGTGAAGAAAAGTCAAAGGCTTTGAAGCTGTCTTTGTGCGCCTCTCTTTCATTTGCTCACTACTTTCTAGGTGGTCGGTAGGTCCGCGTCGACAATGTGAAGGAGTTCATTGAATTTGGACAATGACCTGTAGGTTTGTAGCAAGCGCAAATTTGACTTCCTATCGTCTCTTCCATTGCGTAAAAGGCTAAAATGCTGCTCAAGCAAGCAAAGATGTCTATGAATTTGCATGGTACATAATACAACTTGTCACGATTTCAAAGAATAATACCTCAGAATTAAGAAAGCAAAGCATTTGAGACACTTTTGGGAACTTATTGAAAACCGACTGGAGACACTTTTGCAAACTTGTTGAAAACTGACTAATCTATTCTATTTTGCATCCGAAAAGGTGAATTGTTCCATCATAAAGCCCGTTTGATATGTCCGTGATTGAATTTTAGCTATCTTGTGTTGTGATTGGGATGTGAAGTGCTTGTTGTAAATAATATATTTGGTAATGCATATTTAATAGCTACAACACCTTCAAATGGGAGAGATAGCTTCCTAAAATTTTATTAAGCTGTTGTAGCTTTAGAGGTGTTACAGTTATGAGATTTTGGCAAACACCTTATAAAAGGTTTTCATAATTGAAATTGCTACAGAAAGACTCTGTCAAGTGGCCTTTTAATCATATAACGTTTCTGTGTTTAACTTATTCGTTAGCATACCATGACTCAGAGTAACTCAATGAAAAATAAGCAATTGACTATATCATTACTCTTGAAAGAATGACGTTGCGGTTTACACCTTATAACTTCCCAAGGAAATTGGATGACTTGTTTCTCCAATCTCCTTGGGAAATTAGGAAGAACTCCACTTGAATCCCCACCAACAGATTTTTTTGTGTGCTTAGTAGAATGTGTGGTTCTGCTTGCACTGTTACAAGTTGTCTATTACAATGTCATTATGCTAGTGAACTCGTAACTCAATTTATTCAAGATAATGGCATTACCGTCGCTTGGAAAAAATCTATGTGAGAGGCTCACTGAATCTAGCCAAGTAGAAAATGCTCCGAACTCAACTAGAACTAACTAGAGTTATTTCTTGATGCATAAGATGTTCAAGTATGAAGAATTATATTGTAGATCAAACTAAATTATCTAGTACAATAGATAACAAGAAAAAAAATTGGTAGAATAGTATTTGTATAGAAATATTACATTAATTTGATTCTTCTATTAGCAAGGATGAATAATTTCATGTTTGGATTTTATCAAAAAAAAATAATTTCATGTTAACATATCTCGCCCCCGTCTTTACCAAAAAAAAAAGAAAAATAATAATTTTGTTTGCTTGCTTGATTTTAACCTGTTTCATGGATTTTAATTATCTATTTTAAATGAGCTTCGTCGTTGTAAAGAGGGATGGATCGACACTTCAACTCGAACTTGATAACATTTATCAATCGAGATCGGAGCACCACGAACACAGAAGGTGGGCAATCCATTGAAGAGGTGGTGGAGCCCAAGCCCGCTAACACCAAAGACAAGTCAAAACCGGTTTGGTCCGTGGAATCGCGGGTCGTTGCCACTTACACGTGTCACCACGTGATGCGCCTGACGGTGGGAGGTAATCCAAAAACCAAGACCTAACTTTCCCCTCAGTTGACCGAGAAATCATTGGTTGCTCTCGGATTCGCCGAGTGTGATATCATCTCAACCAATCTATATTCGCCGTGTGTCATCGCGGAAGACAAGTAACTACTGAAAATTTTAGAAGATCCGTCTGCACATAAATTCCAGTTTCAGATCGTGTATGGAGGAACCCGTTCACCCATACAATAATAAAAGAGAGAATAATCATAGAAGCATTTTCTTCTCTCCTTCCCCTTTCCCGAGCTCCTCCTCTACCCGCATCGCCTCCGGCAACCACGACATCACCCATCGGACATGGCAGTGCTTCACTAGTTCATGGCTCGAGCTTGGCTGGGAGTTAGCTTTGCTTGATTCTGAGCTTCAGTATTAGCAAAGATGGCAGCTTCCGCCGTCAAAAAGCTCTACGGTGCATATTTTTTTTTCCTAAGCCATATGGACGTGTTTAGTTCTTTTCCGATATTATTACCATTGATATGTAATTAATATGCATTTTGGAGTTTTTCTTTGATTACATTTTTGTTTATATTATGATTGTAATTAATCATTCTTATAAATATATCATGCAATGTTAAGCCACCGCAAATATTAGGCCGTAATACTCTCAGACTAAGACCAACTCTTGCCCAATAAAGGAGAAGTTTTCTATATAAAAAGAAAGAAAAAGACGTAAATGAGTGTTATTTAATCTTTGTTCCATGCTTCAGTCTATGCCTTGAATTATTCGACCTATTTTTTGCCCCTCTGGTAAATGTAATGTCACCTTGCAAGGAAATTCACGGAACACATATATATATATATGTATATATCACGTAGGTATCATCCTACATGATTTGAGGATTTGGTATTAGAGCCCTACTCTAAAGAAGGTTTAAATACTTCTATTCTCTTAATCCTACGTGATTCAAGATTATTAAATTTTGAAGAATCCATATTAATAATAATAGAAATAAGTCTTTGTAATGACCAAATTCATTTCGATTGTTACCCAAAATTTTCAGTATCACTCAAAGACCCAAACATTATTAAATCTTTAACTCTCAAAGTTAAAACACATATTACAAAATAGTCGAAAGTTCAATTCCTTTAGCTTTTGTTTATAGAATTCATTATAAGCAATGGTTTCAGCCTTTGAAGTTAACGTCTTCAAATATAGTCCAAAAGGATAAACCCTTTTACTTCAAATCGATATTATAGAGCCAATACCATCATCCCTAGATCTATACATTGGAGTGATAGTTCTTACCAAAACAATGGGAGTTGGAAAATCAAGTCCCTCAAAGTGTTGTTTGAAATAATGAACTAACAAACAAAGTACAATAACTAGAAGGAAAAGTAACCATTCAATCTCCTAGAAGATCATTTAATAGAAGATCAATTCCTTCAAATTCATCGAGAAGACTGGTTGATCTTCATCCAAACCTCCCTCCTATTATCACTCTTCCACCAAGAAACCAAGATAATGCCACACCTTCAAATTGACCTAGTAATTGTCACGCCCCGATCCTCGGGAACGCGCCCATCCTTCTTATTGGTCGATTTTAAAGTGCGATATCCCAGGACTAAGTATCGCCGACCCTTTGTTTTTAATACGCATGCGGAAGCAATTGTAAATCCCCAGACAATAAAACAATGGGATAGAAAAGCATGCCATATTTTATTTTTAGATTGAAACTCACAACCACACTTTCATTAACAGCACAACCCATAGTATATTTACAATACTATTCACAGCATACTTGTCTCACACCTATCTACACTAAGACAGGGATCTCAATCCACATCCGGGTTATACCCAAGATCCCTCTCTGGATCATCTGCTTCTTCAAAAGTCTTTCTTCCCTTCAGGTTCCTCCTCCTCAGCTTCTCCTCAGGGTCCTGAAATGGTTATTCAGTAATCAATGAGACCACGTCTCAGCGAGTCCTACTCCCTAAGACTCGATTAGTAAGCCAATACACTATGGGCCGCCTAAACATGGCACGAGTCAGAGGACTTACCTTGGCCTCAAATTCCATCTGCATATTAGTACGGTTCAATAGGTACTCAAACAATCACATCACCAATCGAAGCATCGTTCAAATCGACTTAGTCGATTTCATATCAGTCGGACTATTTCTGGTCATTCATTCCACACCAAGCAATTCCTTAGATTTAGTGGCTTTACGGTCCCACCCGACCCTCTCAAGATCTAGTGGCTTTACGGTCCCACCCAACCCTCTCCAGATTCAGTTTAGGAATAAATCTTAAATTCATTCCTAAATTACTTTAGCACCAAATAAAGCTCAAATAAATAAACGGACTGCACCACGACAATTAGCACGAAATTCCGGTCACCGGCCATCCCGGTTGAATTTCCGGAAAAATAAATAATTAAATAATTAATTTCGAAAATTAAATAATAATTATAAAAAATCCAATTTAGGCTCGTAATGCCGAATTGACGCCGAGAAACAGCCCAGAAAATTACCGAGACTCGTTCCATAAATAACATGGCATGTCTACTTGCTAATGTCTATTTCTAACCACCTAACATGCATAATTAAGTCTCTAATTTAATTGATCTAAACTAATCTAACCACCTAATTGCATTTAATTAAATCTAACCAACCTTAAGTATAATTAGCAAACTAAGAAAGCTTTAGTGAGTAAAACTCACTTGGTACAAGCGGAGACCGAATCACCGCAACGGCGACGCGATGGTGGCCGAAATCGGGCTTTCGACAACACCGGCGGGCTTGGACCGGGCCTTAAGCTTAGGCCCAACAAATCTCAGTCTTGCTCTGAAATGGGCTTGCTCTTGGGCTTGGGTCTGCTGAAACTGGACTGAACTAAACGGGCTTTGCTGAACTGGGCTGAAAAATTGCTGAACTGATGGGCTCATGAGATTTGCTGGCCCAAAGAAGCTGTTCACTTGGGCTTTGGGCTGAACAGAATACTGGACTGGCTTGCTGGGCTTGCAGGCTTCATCTGGGCTGAGCTGCTGGAGGAGATGGATTGCTGGGCCCAATTTACTGCGAAGGAGATGGTCCGAAGACTGCTGAAGAGAAGACTGAAGACGGAAGTCGCTGGCCAAACTCGGCTGACTCGGTGGCAGTGCACTGGCAGTCAACGATCGAGATTAATCCTGCTGAAGATTTCGCTGGATTGGAAATCCCGTAGACTGGTTTCTCGGTGGATTTGCTGGCCGCATATGGAGTTGCGGAGGCAGGCGCGTGGACGGCAGAGGCGTTGGACGTACGACTTCGGTCTTGTGGCTTCAACTCGGTACTGGCGATGGGTGAAAGATGGGAAGAAACGTGGCAAGCTGTTTCCGTAGAGAGAGATGCGGGCATGCGCTCGTGGCCGAGAGATGAAGCGGACAGCTGCAGCTTTGAAGAATTCCTCGTCGATGGAGACACGGCTGCTGCTTCGCTGGCTCAACGAGGAAGCGGTTGCATGGAATGGAGCTGCACGTCAACAACCGGCAGAGGAAATCGCAGCCTTGACTGGTGGGCTCCAAGGCGCGGACGTGTGGCGCTGCAGCTTCAACCAAGAAGCAATTTCGGTGGACTCGTGCGGCTTCACTTCGGTCTTCAACTCAGCTGGTCGTGGAAGCGGAACGGTGGTGTGTTGGCGTGGCTTCTCTATTCTTGGCTTCGTGCGAGGAAAATGGAGAGATGGAGGAGTGAGTGTAACTGGTTAGAGGGGTGAGAGAGAGATGGATAAGAGTGGAAGGTGAGGGCCCCTTAAGCTTGATCTTTTTCCACACAAATATCTCTTGCTCTTATCTCTTCACATAGCTGTCATCCACCAGTCCATTTTCATCCCAAATTGCTCATTCTAGAGAGTTTAATTGGTCCATAAGTCACTACTCATGGGGGCACACGAATTTTCTAGTAACAAGGCATCAATTACACATCAAATCTCTCTCAATTCATCCTCAATCGGCTCTCATAAAAATCAATCGACGCCTCAATGTCTCAATCATTACTTTTCTTCACCCATGCATCCAACATGCATCTCAATTTTGCGACTGAAAACCATTTTCGGCATTTTCTGCACTAAAACAACCAGCGACGACTTTTTCCCAAAAGTGTCGTTGTCGAAAAAATCTGCTTGATCGAGTCGACACTCCTAAAATTTATTGTGACATGGCCAAAACTTCAATTTCGAAATCGGACTCGAATGGCGGTTAATTTTCATTCGGCGCGTTTTAGCGTGGCCTGACTATCGGGTAGTTTTGAACTTTTTAAGGCAAATAACCCGTGGTCGATTTTCTTCGAACCACTACGAACCCATTCGACTCAATGGCAACTCTCGATTGTCGTGAAAATCTTGATGATTCAAATACGGACACGGGTACCAAAACGACGGTAAAATCAGTTAGTGTCGGTCGACGAGAATTTTCCAATTTAGTGGAGTCACCCACGATCGGCCACACATCTCAGTCGACCAGACCTATTTCTGGTCTTAAATCGATTTTTAACTGTGCCACAATGGCCTCTAAAGATAAGTACGGTCGAAAAGCCGATTCCTGATCGAATTCTCAAGTTTATTGCCCTAAAATTTCTTAATTACTTACCCAGACAATCTAGTTATCTCAAGAGTGATCGGCTCTGAGAATAACCCTATAGACGCGTCAATGAAATGCCCGATTTATTCAGTAGAAGACATGGTTGAAAATTTAAGATGTCACAGTAATCCTATAATAGCTAATATTAGTTGGTCTTGATAATCAGTTTGAGATTTCTCCTCGTCACTCCTACTTATTCACAAAGTAGACCCTAAGATTCTTACTCTTGAAAAAGAATTTGAACCCAACCTAAAATTTTTAAGCAAATAATTCAATTCAAAAGAAAACAAATAAATTAGACAATGGTTGTTTAATACTTTTTGTGACGTCCTGAAATTCGAGTCCTTTGAGGGATGAATGAACGTGAATTTCGTCAATGCATTGTTGGTTGATCTCACTCAGAATTGATCACTCTCGAGATACTGACTTTGAGGGGAAAGGCTAATGAGGATAGAATTCGTGTGACTAAAGAACTTGACCTGAGAAAACAACTTGATCATGAGACTTGTGTGAGGACAATCCTGTAGATAGGTAGGCCGATTTCAGGGACGAGTAGAAGTTGATTTGTGGACAGAACATAATGGGACGACGGGTGATTCCGTTTACTATTATCAAGCTTGCGAATGACCCTATGTCGATTCTCGGTAATTGTGTACTTTGAAATAAGAATCTATCCTCCGCAATTTCATGTAGTCAAGAACGTCCATGTGTCGAGATGTTTTGAACGTGGTTTGGCACGAGTTGGTTGTGCGTGAATCCTCAAAGCCGCCTGTTAGTTTAAGTTGTACCAAAATGGCATTCGGGCGAAATTGACATAGCATGAGAATCCAAAATTAGAGTTCAAATTTTTGGGAACGTCCGGGATGGACTTTTGGACGATGCTACTTCGACAGTTGACAATGCCAGTTAAGTAGAGTATTTGGAAAAATGATTTACGGACCAAGGAAATGAGCCTATGAGGACGTGGGCCGGGCAAGGCTAGTGTGGGCCTCATGCCCAAGGTGGGACAGCCACCATGGTAGGCCTAAGGTAAGCAAGTGAGCCCATTGGACCCAACCAATTGTTTTACCCTTCCGAGCCCATTGTCTAATCTTGAGCCATTCCGAGCCCAACCAATTCTTGAGCCCGTTTCTATTCATTTCTTAGCCCGTTTCTTAGGCCCGCCCTTCATTTCAGCCCAAGGGTAGATTGGGAAATGTGCAAAGTGGAAATAACCATTTTGCTCCTAGATATTATGTGGATAAGTCAAAAGAAGAGAGAGAAGATGATGTCATGTTGCATGGGGAGTTGAAGCAAGTGTTTAAGGGCTTTAATGAGGAGTGCAGCCAGCCCTCACTTCACTTTCTCTCCTCCCCTTCAGCCTCAAAACAGTCGACCCTCTCTCTCCCATGGTTTCTCTCACTTCATTTTCTTCTCCTGCAAACCTTCCTTTAAGCCCTGAGTTGTTCGTTGTCTTCCATGCAAATCACCACCTGTGCCACCCACCACCGGCCCAATCCATATGCCCCATGGCAGCCATTCGCCGGACGGAGCCACCGGTTGACCTGCCTGTCGGCCGAAAGTTCTCGCTCCCTTGTTCGCCTGTGCCTACATTACTCCGCCCAAACCGGCTGTTTCCTTCTTTTCTAACCCAACCGCCGCTCAGCCCAGCCACCAACTAGTCCCCCTTGACCCCCTGGACCGCCGGTCGTCGGTCAGCCCCTCGCTAGAGCTCTGATCAGTTCGCTCGGCCCTTTCTTCCTCCGACAGTTTAGTTTTCCAATGTTGCAGAGGGAGTCTGAGTTGCTTGCTATTGTTTTGACCCGGGATCGCTTTGGATCGTTGTGGTCGAGGTCCTCGTGTGTCGCCTCCATCGTTGTTGCCGTGTTCGTGTCTCTAGCCTACTTAACGAGTGAGTTTAGTCCCTGATATTTGTTTAGTGCCAAAACTTGCTTATAGTTGGTTTAGTTATGGTTAATTCTGGTTTATGAGGTTCAATTAAATTGTATTAGCCCTAAGATAGGTGGTTAAATAGATGGTTAAAATTAGCTTAGCTTAATCTTGCTTTATCTTGCTTAATGTAATTTATTGTGGCTTATGTGTTTAATTAAGCATGTTTTGTCTTGATTAATTGATTGTTTTTCTTAATTGATGATTTGTTTAATTTATGAATTTAATTTATTAATTATTTAATTATGAAATTACACTATTCACAAATTACTGTTCACATGCACTGTTCATAAATTACTGTTCACGCGGTACTGTTCGTGTGCACTGTTATTCGGAAGTGAAAAATTGTCTAATTTAATGTGTTTTGATCTTATGAGGTGAATTAGATGTGTAAATGCATGGACATCCGCATGAATTGTATGATTTTCACAAAAATGGGAAAAATAAATTGTCTGAGGGACACTGGAAATAGACCGCTTTTACGAGAAAATGATTTGAGGTTGTATATGCAAGCATGTGTGCATTGGCTAATGTTCAAAGATAAAAAAATGGGTTGTGGTGGTATGCTTGCGTGATCACTAAGTTGAACCCGTCACCCCAACGGGAGTTCGGGGGGGAGGGGGAGATGATAGTTCGACTTGTCGGAATCTCGGCAGGAGTCTGGATGCCGAGTCATGGTTGAGGCCGGACCGATGCTCCTTTATGGAATGCTATCTAGGCGGAAGTTTTAGATGATGCCGTTGTCCGATGGGGCGAGACGATGCCTGGTTATGCCAGTAGACACCGACGGGGGTTCAATTGTAACCTTGAGGGGCAGTAATAATCGAAACACGTGTTGGTGCAAGAGCGTATGAGAAACATGGCATCATTGGTTTCGATTATGCACGAGCTGATCACATTGTTTATGGCGCGCACACACGAATCGATAATGTGCAGGGCGTGGCAATGGCTAGGTGAGATTGTTTGTGATGCGACTCGTATGTGATTGATGAACTACATCATCTAATGGCCATGTGCATTATGTGTATTGTGTTGAGATATAACGTGCATGGTATGGCATACTGGGTAAGGTTGCATGTGAATCGACTATTTGATTGTTGGTTGGCCCTGGCTGTTGTTATCTGTTATTTGTTGGTTATTGGTCGGTGGTTTGCTTGTGGGGTGATTTTGGAGAGATATCTCGAGTTGAGTTGATGTTCTAACCAAAGCTTAGGGGGAGGACTTGCTAAGATTTTATCTCACTGGTTATTGTATAACCATTTTTAGGCCCTTAGAATGGCACACCCACCGGTGCGATTCGGGATCCCTAAGAACTGGGAGACCGTCGTGACATGCCATCACTTCCTAGGTCGAGTGTATCTTTATGAGAAGTATCTCTCCACCATCTAGGTGGATGAGGGACCGGGGTAATGGATACCCCATCGATTCCTAGCGTGGTACATCCGGGAGAACGATATGCTGATCGGCCCCCTACGAGGTTTTGACGGGCCGCTCGGTAGGGACCCCAAGGACGTGGACTGGGATCCCATGGAGCTAGACCCTCTTGACGGTGTAGTGGAAAATCCCGCCCTCGCTCCACCAGTGATCAACCCGAACGTCTCCGACTATGACCCAATGGAGTCTGAGTCAAATGAGTTCGAGTGATAGTGCCAAACCCAGGGTTCTTTTTGTCTAGTTGGATTAGCTTAGCTTAGTTTCTTTTTGGTCTGGTTTAGAGGATGGATTGGTCCCTCTATTAGGCTCGTAAATCGGAAGAGATCCTCCGTTGGTTAATCCAATGAAAATGTATATACGAGTAGTTGCTATTGTTCTTGCTAATTATCTCTCTATCCTTGTTTGATTGCTTGATTGTCTGTTTGATTGGGGGATAGTTCGTTTTCCGCTTGCGCTTAATGAAAGATTAAAATGAATGGTTGTCGATGAGTCTTGGGACGTTGCTCTCTATCGACCAAGAGAAGGGGTTGTTGTGTGCTCGAGGTTTGGGGCGTGACATCCCCATTGGAAAGATATCAGAGCTGGTCAGTGTCTAGAATGATAAGGTGCGATGGGTCAAGGGAAAGTTAGTATGAAATGCTTTTTCTTTATACTTTACACTTGTGATTAATTGATTGATTGTTTTGTATGGGTCGCTTAGACTTCTAATTCTATGTGGAATTGGAAAGTAGGTTATATAAAAATTTGCATTATAAGCGATTCGGAGTAGAGGACTCTTTGGAAGAGGACTGTTGCGCTAGCTACTCGGGGTAGAACACCAACTAGGGTTGGTACCCGAGCTGGAGCGTCGACTTAGGTTGGCGAGAGAGAGAGAGAGAGAGAGAGAGAGAGAGAGAGAGTACCATCATAGGCTAGTACTAGTGTAATAGCACCCGGCAATCCTAGAATATACGGGATTGTGCAGGCGCTAGAGACCTTTGGGAATTTGATGGGGCAGTAGGCCCAGAATCAAGCTACTACTACTGCCACCAATGTCGCTGCCATTACTGCCGCCACACCTATTGAGATTCCACCTGGGAATGTGATTGGGGAGTGACCGATGCACAAGCTAGTAGAACAAAATCTGAAGTTGAAACCTCCGATGTTCACTAGATTAGGCAATCTCGAGGCTACAACCCTTTGATTCAAGAATTAGAGAAGGTCTTCACATTGTTGAGGTGCTCAAAGGAAGACAAGGTGGTCCTTGTGGTTTACCAGTTGCAAGGAAATGTAAGCACCCGATGGAGGGCCACCGGAGGAAAAGTGTTCCCTAAAGGCGTGGTTCCAGCGTGGAATGCCCTTCGTTGAAGTTTTTAATGGAAAATATTTCTTTGACTGTGCTAGAGAACATAAGATGGCAGAGTTTCAACATCTTCGTCAAGATCTAATGTTTGTGGACCAGTACGAGGCAAAATTCGTCGAGCTGTCCCAGTATGCCCCCTAGATTGATTGAGGATCCAATAGACAGAGCAAGGAGATTATGAGATGGACTGAGACTAGAGCTAAAGAATCTGCTAGTGCCATTTAATTTGAAGGATTACAATGATTTGTATGAGAAGGCATAGCTGATTGTGTCACGCCTCGAACCTCGAGCGCGTGCACATCCCTTAGTGGCCGATAAAAATTGCTACGTCCTAGGACACGTCGCCGACCCAATTGATTATGCATATGCGGAAGTGTATAATAATCCCAGACAACACTCAACATAGGATAGAAAAGTATGACAACAAATTTCACTGAACATTTTTATAAAAACCAAGGTCAGCCTACAAAGTTATATAAATAAAAGTTGAAGTCTTAAAAAGAAGTCTCTAGCCAACTCTTCCTCGAACCCTATCTACTTAGGATCCGGGTCTACCACAACATCGTCAGGGATGTCGAGGTCTAACATGTCAGCTATCTCCTCCACTACAGGCTCCTCAACCTCGGGTCCACGCTCCGCCTCGATATTGGCTATGATATCGTGTCATGCACGGGGTTGAGCTAATAATACTCGTCATCAACGGCAGGTCCGTCAAAGCCATCCAAGGGGTCCTCCCGGATGCCATTGGGCCCGTGACGAATACCATGCCTTGAATCGATGAAGTACCAACTGTGGTAGACTCCTCATCGACCAAGATAGTAGTAACCACGAGCTCATGGGTTCCAGTCAAGATTCTCGTGGACTGGGAAGAAGGTACATTGCATCTTTAACCCCGCGACTGTCCAAAACAAATCAACCTCGCCTCCATATAAGGACATGAAAAGATAAGACCCACGATAAGGTGAGACAATGTCTCAGCAAGTTCACGCCCTAAATCTCGATTAAGAAGGAAATACGCCTAGAGGCAATCTAATCACACGTCACAGAAGACTCTCCTCGCCTCAATTCATTTTTGCATGTCAGCACAGTTCATATACTCAATGCATATAATAGATGCGCACATCAATTGGAACGTTTCATTCAATCTTAATCAATCATAGATCTCGATTATAAGGCTAAATTGTTATGATATGTTCCATTCCGTGCCACACAATTTTGTCCCATAATTCGGCGCGTTTATCTCAATCATTCACACATTCCAATTGATTACGTTAGGTGTCACTTAGTGCCATTTGTTGTCTTGGTTCTATTCGTCCCTTGCTCTCCAACTATTCTCTTATTACTTCTTATTCCACAAGTTGGGACCGTTCATAAATTTCATTATAATCCTTTATATTCAAAGGCACTAGTTGCCTCATGATGTCCATTCTCAAGACCTTTAGAAATCTCTTAGCTTTTTCCTCTCGGTCTTCTACCAATTTAGGAGCATACCTTGATAGTTCAGAAAATTTTGCTTCATATTGGTCTACGGTCAACTCTTCTATTCTAGTTGAACAAATTTCGTTATCTTCTTATCCTTAGCATAGTCAGAGAAATGCTTTCAGTTGAAAGCCCCAACAAATTCATCCCATGTTACTACAATACCAAATGGGAAGATTGTGTCTCTAGAAGCCCTCCAACTAATGTTTGGCGTTTCCTTCCGATTGGTACTATGTTAGGGTTATTTTCTCTATGTCGCTACAATTCAACAGTCGAAAGATCCTCTCCATCCCATCAATCCATTGTTTCGCCTCTTCAGGACTCCCCATTCTAGTAAACTTGGGTGGCTTCAATTTCAGAAATTGCTCCACCAACCATTGAGTACGATGTTTCGCTCCCGGTTGTTGTTGGGCTTACCTTTCCATCAGACTCCCTATATTGGCAAGCGCTTGTAAAATATCTTTCTTTCAGGGTTCTGCCCTCAAAGCAGTGGCTTCTACCCTTGATAGATAAGAACTTCTTGATTGTACTATACTTCTTTACAGATTACTGAGCATTTGCACCACGAACAATTAGTGACTCGGTGTCACTAATTGACTAATAAGGAACGTAACATCCATACATTATTGAGATCATATAAGTAACATACAAATGTTATTGGTACATATGAGTAACTCACAATCGTTATTAGTACTTTACGAGTGAAAATTAGTCACCCGTTTTTCAAAGCAAATCAACCACATGCATTTAGTGCCTTATTGTGTACGGTCATCATAACTTCTTTTACCACTAGCGCATCTTATCACTCAAGACAACCTGGCTCTAATACCACTCAAGCTGTGACGCCCCGAGCACATCACGATTGACATGACTATCCAATACTTTCTTTTATTTTCTCTCTCTCTTCTTTTCTTTTAGCATGCGAAAATGGGTAACAACAAATCAATACACTATAATTTTGAGCTTTTTGTTCGTTTGCCTTTCAAGAAAATGAAGATATCAACCTAATAAAGGCAACTCAATCCAGGATGAAATCAAAAGATGCAATTTTAGCTCTTCAAGAATGCCACCATAGTCCAATTGAGCCCTCTCACTCTCAATGGGCATGCAGAGCTTTTATGTCAACAAAAGAGTTGAGCAAAGTAGAGGAAAGAAAAGATTGGCAATAAACTACCATCCTCTAAATCATTTCCTATAAGTAGTTAAGTTTCCTTTGCCCAATAGGAAAGCTTTATTTTCATGCCTAACTGATGCAAAGATCTATTCCAATTTTGACCTCAATGCAGGGTTTTGGCAACTTGGAATTCAACCTAAAGATCGCCACAAGACAGGATTTTGCATTCCCAATCAACATTACTAGTGGAAGGTACTTCTTTTTGGATTAAAAACCGCACCTTCTTTCTTCCAGAAAACCATGTGCAAGATTTTCCAGCCAATCAATGCTAGTTCTCAAATTTACAATGATGATATCCTCTTATTATGTCCTGCCGATGACATACTAGGCAACCATTCTCTTAGAAGAAATTAAAGGCAAGAAGCGTACTTATGGATTCAAAAGTGGAAGGTTCACATATGCTGAAATACATTATCATTTCACTTTTAAAGAAATTCTAGTTGTATGTGTGAAAAGGAACCATTTTACACATAATAGAACACCCAGAAATGATTGAGTTTGACTAGCCACATGAATGTAAAAATATGAAGGTAGAAGTGAACCTGGTGAAAACAGAAACTGCTCTATGAGATAGTTTGACCTGTATTGACTCCGTGAATTTTCTGTAATTATCTAGTTAGAATTGGACTTCGAACTCTTAATGAAAGTTGTAGGAAACATCCTTAGAAATAACATATCAAAATTTGGGAACAAGCGGACAAGATTTAGTTGGTGAAACGAATTTTCTTCTGTAGGTACTGAATCTGAAAGTTACTGCAGAATTTTGAAGGAAATAGCAAACTATTACTCTTTATACACAACGAATCTGACTTAGTGTCCTTCATGAAATTTATTCCTTTAGGTCTTATGTATAACATATCAAAATTTCAAAGCTTTCTGAGTTCATTTAGGGGTTATTCCGAAATTGTTACTAAAACTGTGCATTGTGATGTTTGAGCTGTTTTGTTCCGAATTTGCTCAATTTGTCCCAAGGTGAATGCATCTTGAAATATGGAATGGAGAAATTTGAATTCCATCTTATTGGTTATCATTTTTCTTGTTGCTATGGATATGTCTTCCTTTGACTAGATGATGAAGTTCAAACATAAGCAATTGCCTCATCCACAACTTCTTCGATGGGTTGAATAGTTTTCAAAGTACTCTTTTGAGTCCAAGCATATTAAAGGAGATAAAATGTCCTTGCATATCTCCTCTCTAGGCCCATAGAAGATTCCTCATTATTCATATTCGTTTCTAGAAGTCTGATTGGTGGATTTCAAACACAAGACATGAAACCCAGACTCCCTAATATTCATCACCTTTGTGAAGTTCCAAAGCTAATGAAGTCCAACACTCTCTTTGATAATCTTAAATGCTTCATATGGGAATATCAGCATAAAATCTTTAGGAAATATGGTGGGCTATGCCTTGAATCATTTGGCATGCATTTGGATTATCCGTTCATTCATCCTTTGACTTATTCCCCATGATGAATTTTCGGAAGAACTTATATGGTTTTACTAGTATGCATTTAATTGTCATACTTTTGCCATTTAGTTCCCAATAGCGAAAATGCCAAGCATTATTGGCCAAGCAATTCATGAAATCGACGATTGTGGGAAGTACTACTTTTTTGTAGAAATGCTTTGTTGGTTTAAACCTTTAGTAGTGTGGAAAGCCTTGTGCATAGAATGGCAAAGAACATGTAGGCCAGATCCAGAGCTGCACAAAATCATATTCTTTTATAGGCCATGGGTGTTGATCAAACCAAACAGCAATGTTTCTTGGTACCTAGCAGGCACATGAGTTTCAACTTATAAAGCTCGAGATGTTCCTTCCAGACTTTACCAAATGCTTTTGCGTTGTATTAAAGCCAATCCACAGAATACAGGGAAATCCAACGAATCCTTTGTGAGACTAATCACACTATTCCTAAAGGAGTTTGGCCAAATGATAATGGTGATTTGCCTTGGGATTATTTAGGAGATTATCTCAAGATTAAACCTCTAGTTAACATTGCTTTAGCAAAATTCAAAAAGAACAATCTGGACAAATAGTCATCATCATAAGTATCATGGGCGGACTCCTATCTCAATATCCCTTTGATTTTGGACTGTCATCAAGTCTAGGGAGTCCTTCATCATTGATGAATGTGGATAACTGGTCCTAGCTAGTAATGCCTGAAACGAATCTATTTGTCCATGTGCAAGATTCTATAATGAATTGGACCAAGCAAATATTCCACCAAGATCCAGAGATATCCCATCAAATTCTTATCAATCTCCTCCCAAAAAGCCTCGACTCAAGATCCCCTTATCAGGATTTTTGCAACCTACAAAAGAAACTAAAGAAGAAAGATGAAAAAGATGGGAGTGAGAAGTTACCATGCATCGTTTAAAAAAGCGATAGAAAGAGGATGCTCATCTCCTTCATCATCAATTGATGATTAATAGTGATTGGATGAGTCATGAAGTCACAAATGGTTTTGGATGAGTCTTGTTGATGACTTGTGTAGTCATTAATGTCACGTGATGACTCATGTGTCATTAAATATTTCAAGAAGAATCATGGTGATAAGTTGTGATGTAATTAATGCTTAAGAATGAGTTATGGTGATGAGCCGTGATGTAATTAATGTTTTAGGACGAGTCATAATCCTAAGTGTCTTAGAATGTTTTCATGAGGCATTAATATGCCTGTGTTGTTGATGATGAAATCATGCTTGCCTTTTCTTTCCCTTATGCCTATAAAAGACATGGTTTGTAACATGTTATGTATGGCAAGACTAGCCTCCATCAATAAAATTGTGTGTTTGTACTTAAACCATGCAAAATTAGTTCTCCCTCTTTCTCTTTAAATTTCAATCTAGCATTAGAGATCTTAGAATAATAAGATAACACGTTATCTTGGTAGTACGTTTTGCACTCGCCTTCATATGGATATTGTGTATCAGAAATTGAGCCTAAAAAACCTTATATTTGGAATGAGAGTTTAATTGGATGTTAAAAATCGGTCTCGGTAGGATAAGGCCTAAGAGAGGCACCGAAATGGGACTGAATACTTGCATTTGCTAAGACTCTTATTCTAAAACAAAGATTCTTTCCTAGTTACTCAATTTTTGGGATTTTCACTTATTTAATGAGATTTAATCCATGGGCAATGCAATTATCCTAATTGCAATGATGTACACAATGTCTATGCTAAAATGGCATGCGACTTGCAACCTAATGTGCAAACTATATGTGACGTAATCCTAATTAAAAGACCTAACTCTATTGATGAGCAAATATTAATACAACTATTCTAATATGTTGCACATTCCAATTTAATGACCTAAACATGCAATTGCTAAATCATGTGCGATATGCAAACTAATTCTACGCAACACACATATGATGATTATTTTATATTTTCTTTTTAATTAAAATTCGGAATAAAAGTCCCCTATCTTAACATGCAAGCTAAATTAAGAGTATGAATACTTAATTTATCTTAAAGCAATGTCTTTGTATTTTTTATTTAACAAAATCAGAATAAAGAAATTACCTAATTTAAACATGTAATCTAACCTAAAAGATGCAATATTACTAACAAAAATCAAATTAAATCATATGTGTTATTTTGGGTTTTCTTTTTATGGTAACAATTAAGCAAAAAGATCCCACCGGTGGGCAGCGCAGTTGATTGGGCTTTACTACCTCATCGCCGGAACGTGTTCAAATCTTTGCGTTGTTAACTCGTCTTAAGCAGGGAGTCATGGTGGTGGGGTCCTATGCTAACCTCATCGGGGTTTACGTCTAAATAGTGACTTGCGGCGAGACTCGATAGTGTCACTAGGCACCATTCCAACGATCATATCCAATTAGTTATGAATATTGATGGAAGATAATCCATTTATTTTGGAAATGGGTAAATCGACAATTGTATCCAAATGGTTATGGATAAAATGGAAAATTTTCCGTGATAGTGAGCATCACATCTCATAGTTAGAGATTGAATGGCCGTTTAAGAAAGTAACTTCCTAACTTATGTGATCTGTTAGGGCAATGTGGATATACATTATTTAATCAAATGTTTCGCTGAATACAACAAATCACTCAAAACAGGTAATAAAATATATTACCTAATATGAAGATTAACTTTACAAATTCAAACTTGACGTAATTGGAGCGAAATCAAGATCACAGGGCTCGACAGATGGGCAGTCAATGAGGGTGGGCGGGCTCAATGGCCAGAGACGACGCATGGCCAAGAGAACATACGGACCATGGCAGCGATGGTGTCGCTCGGTGAGCCACAGGCGCAACGTGAAAAAACATCTACGAGTTTCTCCTTCTCCCTCTCCCTCTCCACTCTGTGGCTGTGCCGCCTTCTTTGTCTATGTATTTGTTCCTCGGGAAGTCCACGCCTTGAGATGTGCCGCACGGTTGATGAACGTCGGTAAACCTGCAAGAAAGAACAAACGGGGGGAAAAAAGCTTTGGAGTTGGCGAACTCTCTCCGATGGTCCCTAAATGGCACGACAATAGACCAAAGGATTCTCTCCTTTTCTCGATGTGCGCTGGACAGAGAAATTCTCGTCGAATTTTCCTTCGACTTCCAAAGAAAAATCACCACTGCTTCAGCCAGCCCTTACTCTTCTTGCTTCAAATTTCCGAGCAAAGCTTCTCGACCCCCGCTTGGACCGGAGATCTCACATTCGTTGTGTGCCCTTCCATGGCTGCTCGCGGTGATGCTCAGTAAAGGTGGGACAACAGGGTGATTATCATTAAGGAGGTCCCACGGCCAATTCGCGAGGGGCTCTGGGATGCTTGAAAGGTCGAGGATGAGACCGCCCTGGCAAGGAGGAGCAGCACTAGGATCTTCGCCATTTTTGAATCGGGATTGTTGAATTCAGAAGATCCTACTCTCAAACTACATAAGAATTTTTTAAGACCGTTTTTCTGAAAATTTAAGTAGTTAAATTAATGTGATATTTGGTATTTACATATTTTAGGACATACAGTATATATAATAATATAAAACAAAAAACAAAACAGCCCCCATTGATATCGGGTTCAACCTTGAGAATCGATTCGATTTCAAAGTCAATAAGATCAATTCCCGATTCCAAAAAATGAGTTGCGACACTTTTATTTATACATTACTTATTAGGGTGCGCGATAAATTTTCAATGTAAATTATTTCGTTAAAAATTGATTTTTCAATTTTTATTTCGAAAATTAAGAAGTTAAAATTTTAACTTCGATTTATTTTTCAAATCTATTTTTGGAATAGAAATATTTTCTAGAAATTGAAAAATCAAATTACTTTATTAAATAAATTTATGTTCCAAACTCCGTTTCGGGGAGTAAAAAATAAAAATAGAAAATAGAAATTTTATCATAGAAACCCTTAATTATCGTTCTTTTGCAAAACAAATGAGGTTTATTGAACGAACCTTCTCCAGCCAAACATCCCGTGAGGAGTCTCTCCTTCGCTCCGACCGTCGGAATTTCGTGGGCCAGTCATCTTCACAGTTCAACTCATCGCCAAAATTCCCCCTCCCCGTTTCCTTGCTCTCTCTTTCCTCCTTCTTGGCATAAATATTAAATATTCCTCTTCAGGTGCAAGCTGCTCCGTTACAGAATTTCTGGGATTGAAATGATAATTTCACCCCCTTTCTCCTTCTCCTTCTTCATCAAGAGCTTCTCGCGGTTGCTTGCTGGAGAGCGTGCCGGTCGCTCTGAGATGGCTTCTTCGACTTGAATCGGACCTCGTCGGAATCCTCGACATACCCATTTCTTTTGCGCGCCTCCCCAGGTAATTTGCTTCCTTTTCCACGAGTCAGTCGACGGTCGCGAATTTTTGTTCGAGTCCCTGCTTCGCTTCAAGAAATTCGTTCGTTCCCTTTAAAAAAAGGACCACCCTAAATTCATCCTGGTAAAACACAGTGTATCCGCTTATGGCATCGTAATTGGTTAATTTTCGTATGTACTCGACCCAAGATATTCTTGGAATGCATGAGTTTGTTATGTCGGAGGTTGAATTCACATGTTTGTCAAACGGAAAAGAGATAGTGTAATGATTGGGGTTTAGGTATGCGCGTGAATTGAGGGTGCCCGATTTGTGCATTGTGGCTTTTGCTGATGTTTTTGAGCTTATGACGCTTCTGTTCATTTGAAATGTGAGCGGATGTTTTAGCTGGTGAAGTTGATCCGTGAGAATGATTCTCACTTTGTGTTTTTCAATTGTTTTGTTTTTTCAATTTCAGGAAGGGCGAGGTTTTTGGAAATAGCTGGAAGAAAGCAAGATGGTAAGCTGGAGTTTTTTTCTGTAGTTCGTGCTAAAGTGCTATAGATGTCAATTGTTTTTTTTTGTTTTCATGGGCCAAGTTGCGAATTGATTTATGAATCGTGTGAAATTTGACAGCTATATCTTTGCCTACTGGAATGCTCCATCAGATGCTAGACTTATTGATTGTATGATGCAGTTAAAGGCAGTCTGTTTGAGGTGCTCTAGTACACTCTTGACACTAGGAAAAGAAAATCAGTTAATTTAAAAGGAATTGCATTCTATATGCATGAATTACTTTGGGGAAGAAGGAAAAACAAATTCACTCCAGTGGTTCTTCTGAGTTCTGATCACAACAATTAGTAGGAGGTAGCTGGGGATGTCTTGTGGAGTGTTCTTGGAAAGTACAAGCCATAAGTTGGCATGGTTTTCATCCTGGCATGTATTAAAGCAGCAGCTCAGTGTCATCAGTGATTTGCTTACATACACCTTATATTCTTAAGAATGATATTCATTAGAAAGATTCTGATGTCATAAAGGCATTTTGTTCTATATGGGGAAAGCCGGAAAGGGGGCAAGGGGGCTTTACTTTCTGACAAAGTTGAACACTCTATGTTTTGGAGATGCTTTGCTTGTGTTCATATCTAGTAGTTTCATTGGCTCTCCTGTCAGTCTTACAAGGTGAAGGATAGACTTAATAGAGGACTCACCCCTAGAATTATCAAGGGAGATGTCTGAAATTATTTATCTTGATCCATCATGCTACGTTTACACCCCTACTCTGACTTCCTATCCAAGATGGATGCCCTTTGAGAAAATCTTACCACTACTTTCTTTTGATTTATATTCTTAGTCATCTGATGGATGAATCTTGCTGCAGAAAAGAGAGCCACCCAAAAGTCCTTGCCAGACAGAGATCGAACTGGATAGGCTCAGTAGCTTGCCAGGACATATTATAGATCAAATCTTGTCTCAGTTGTCAATAAGGGATGCAGTAAGAACAAGTGTTCTGTCAACAAAATGGCGGTACAAGTGGGCCACACTTCCAAATCTTGTATTTGACAACCATTGTATTTCACTTTCTTCCCAAGACCAGGCAGTCATCAAGAGTAAGCTTGTGAGCATTATCGACCATGTTCTCTTACTTCATACTGGTCCCGTGTACAAATTTAGGCTTTCTCATCGAGATCTTGTTGGTGTCACTGATATCGACCGGTGGATTCTCCATCTGTCGAGGAGCCCTATCAAGGAATTTGTTCTTGAAATATGGAAAGGCCAAAGATACAAGCTGCATTCTTGTTTGTTTTCATGCCAGAATTTGACGCACCTGGAGCTGTTCAATTGTTTGGTCAGACCTCCATCAACGTTCCATGGCTTTAAGAATTTAAAGAGCCTTGATTTGCAACACATTACAATGGGGCAAGATGTGTTTGAAGATCTGATAACAAGCTGTCCTCTTCTCGAAAGACTGACATTGATGAACTTTGATGGTTTCTCACATCTTAACATTAATGCAACAAGCCTTTTGTTCTTTGACATTGGAGGTGTTTTTGATGATGTAAGTTTTAAAAATACATTTCAGTTAGCTCTAGTCTCCATCGGCTTGTATGCCAAAGATAAGATCAGCAAACAGCCTGGTTACACCAGCAATTTGATCAAGTTCTTTGCTCATTTGCCTCATATTCGAAGACTTGAGATACAGAGTTACTTTTTGAAGGTAATGGTTTTTCACCCCACTAAACAGTAGCTCATGTGTGTACAAAATGGATAACCATCGATGTAATGGATCTATATGACTTTGAAATATCCTTTTTTTCCCTTTTACATAATATCTTTAGCTTTCTTTTTCCTTTTCAGTGAGAAGTTGAACGCTGAAATCATGAGGGGGTTGTTCCTTACTTTCGAAGTATACCTTATAGCATGTACTGATTCCTCAAATTTCAAAGTCATTCCCTTAACTAATATATTTCTCCTTATCTTAATTCTGTTTCCACATCTCATTGGCTTCCACACTACACTACTGCACATGTTCACTGGTGATTAGTGGCTTCATTGTATTTGTTATTTTTATCCAGTATTTGGCTGTTGGTGATGTGCCATTGAAGTTGCCTAGCCCATGTGTGGATCTCGGTTACCTTTCCTTGCACATAAACTTCTACACTACTGCACATGTTCACTGGTGATTAGTGGCTTCATTGTATTTGTTATTTTTATCCAGTATTTGGCTGTTGGTGATGTGCCATTGAAGTTGCCTTGTGTGGATCTCTTTCCTTGTGCATAAACTTCTACACTACTGCACATGTTCACTGGTGATTAGTGGCTTCATTGTATTTGTTATTTTTATCCAGTATTTGGCTGTTGGTGATGTGCCATTGAAGTTGCCTAGCCCATGTGTGGATCTCGGTTACCTTTCCTTGCGCATAAACTTTGACGACTGCGAAGAGAATAAAGCTGCTTTATGCCTATTGAGAAGCTCCCCAAATTTACAAGAACTTGAGATATTGGTCAGTCTTCTGGACCCCTCCAATATAATGTCGTACTTCAAACGAATTAGTGTTCCTGGTGCTGGCCTTTTACCTGTACATTCAGCTGATTTTTACATGCACTGTCCATGGTAAATTAGCAAGGCCTGACTTGTATTCTAGAATTGATGACTTCTGGAATATTTGATGTCATCAAAATTTGATGTAGGCTCGGCCTGAAGAAGCGTTCCTTATGGAGAGTTATGTTAGCTTTTGGGACGGCGAGCATTGGAGTTGCACGTTTGACCAGTTGCGGCTGGTGAAAGTTACTGGTATATCTGGAACTAGGCTTGAGCTGGGTTTCATAAGCTTCCTGCTTTTGGCTTCTCCTGCACTTGAGAGGATGACCATGAAGCCCACTTCGGCCAATGGACAATTGCTGATGATGAAAGAGTTGCTGCGGTTTCGGCGAGCATCGGTCCGAGCAGAAATCATCTATTTGGATCCGTGACATCTTGGGATTCTGGCAGCTGTCTCCTCTGGCAAGTACTTTGGTTACCGAAGTGGATTGCCACGGTGACACGAAGAGTTTTCTCATGGTTTTTTGAGCTTTTTTTTTTCGGAGATTTCACATGATTCAATGTTTGCTGGAGAACTATACTGCATGTATTGAGATCGGTGGAATTTTCCATGATATTGTGGACTATGGTTAACATCCCAGTTTTGGGAATACTTACGCGTTGTGATATGGGTGTGTGACCACCAAGTTCGGTTGTTGAGAATCGTCGAGTATCCACAAGTTTTCTTTTACGAGATGTTCATCATCTTATGGCGCATGTGGTCATCTCCTAGAGGACATTTTTGTGTTGTAAGTCAAGGTCGTGGTAATATTATAAGATGTGCCTTTTTGATTGTTAATGTAGAGAATATTTATTTATGTGTTGCACCCTATACCTATAGACGAGTATTGTTATAATGCGCCATAACTTTTTAAGTTTTGCTCGATTGTCTCTTTCATGAGGTTAAATTGTACTGGGAAGTAGGGGTGAGTATGGCTTGGGTAGAGGGTTCTCACCTTGGAACCAAGAACTATCTATCAAGGATTGGTTCTGAAAAATTGAGGTCTGGTCTAGGGTGAATCCATAGAGTTGGTCTCCAATCTCTACAAAATTGCATTCATCAATTAATATCATGGTCAACCTAATTTTTATGGACAACACTAAAGTTTGTTTGGTCTTAAATTCCAATTGAATTGCTAGGGCAAAACGACTCATTAGCTAAGAATTTAATTTCTTGAAAGGTTATGTAGAGGTTCTCTTAGGGTTTCTCAACATTGAGAACATGTGGAGAATTAGACTCTACGTTAAGGGCACGCATGATAACCATTCTAATTCTGTTCTAAAGTTATTTTTCTATTCCAACTCGTTTATGGAATAGAACTCCATTTGGTAAAATTATTTTATTTTGAAATAGATTTCTACTCCAGAAATAAGTTTGGAATAAAAATCAGAAATATACTTTTCTATTTCTAGAACAAAAAAGAAAAACAAAAACCCTTCTCATTGTTTGTTCTCGCTATTAGTCGATAGTTCATCCGACGTCATCAACCACCATTCGCCGTCCGTTGCCGCCACTCCCGCTACCGGCTGCCACCACCGCTGTTAGTCGCCGGCCACCGGCACCATCGCCCGCCAGTCACCAGCCATCGCCACTGTTGGAAGGGAAAAATTTTGTGTCATTATCAAATAAATTTCTATTTCGAAATAAAATTTTTATGTTGTTATCAAACACGTATTTTCTCTTAGAAACTCATATAAGAATAGAAATAGAAAAAATATATTTCTCTTCTAGAAATCAATTTTCAGCTAGAATGGTTATCATTCGTACCTTAAAAGTCCTAACATCCATAGAAGGTAAAACATTAATCGTTCGATCCATTTTTTTAACATCAACCTAATTTAATCATAGGATGACTAATGAGAAACCTAATTATGCTCTTAAAATGAGTAATTGGCTCTTATCACTACAACATTTATGGACATATCCCATCAGTCTCCTCCATCCTTTTTGTTTGTTTATTTTGTTTTGACTAAAAAGCAAGTAAATGGACTATTAGAATGAACAAAAAGAAGGGGTTAATTCTATTGCGCACCCAAGAGAGAAAATTAGACAATAATGTCCAAGACTACAAATATATATATATATATCTTGGTTCGGTGGGTGGTTCCATGTCCAGAACTGGAAATCAGACCAATACTCACTAGTTCTAACAAATTAGACTAGAAACTAGATTGGTACCCATGGGAAACGCTTGTTCCAAGTCAGTCCAAGCAAATCTTGGTCCGGTGGGTGGTTCCATGTCCAGAACTAGAAATTAGACCAATACTCACTAGTTCTAACAAATTAGACTAGAAACTAGATTGGTACCCATGGGAAATGTTGGTTCCGAGTCAGTCCAAGCAATTTCTGGTTTCTATGCACGCCCTTACTCTGAAGTTCCTGGCTACTACTTAATCATATGAGATGGAAGCTTGAATTCTGCTATTGGTGTTTAAAAATTGCTTTAAAGAGTCAATTTTGGGACAAAAATATGTTTTCTTGATCATTAAATGTATTATTATATAACTTATCCCTGGTTTTGCAAACTTCTTTAGAATCCTTGGCAAAGACATTTAAGTTAGAGATTTGTATCTTTCGGAGAGTCCCTAATTGCTCTTTCTTGTTAATCAAGCGTGATCTGTTAATTACTAAATTTTGTATAAAGGCCATCAAGTAAAAGAAAATATTTCCTATTTAGAACTTGGTCATTTTCATTTAATATTGCCCATTAACTTCTTGAAAGTTTTTCCATTTCATGATATAGGATGAGGGGTTTGTTATCATGTTAAAAGAATAGGTGCAATCGACATGTTTATCTTATGACACATTTGAATTCCCTGGATATCTATGTTCCATTGGCAATGCAATTAATTGCATTAATTGGTGATTGTTTTATTCAGGTTTTTGAATAAGTGGAGGAATTATCTGTTTTATGGAAAGTCTTACAACATTTGTTGAATATTGAATTTTTATTTATTTATTTTAGTACTCACTTCATTAGTCTGCAAATTCAAGATATTTAATATCTTTCAAAGTAGCAAATTATATATGCCGACTTATATGTTTTTCCAAGTACAGGCTGCCAGTTTTAACTATTTTTTGACGTTTCATAGTTAACTCCATCTTGAACGCTTTAATAGACAATTGAAATAAGTTTTGTCTTACTTTCTTTCAGGCTACAATTATTTCGCGAAATATAAATGACTTGAAAAATATTTTCCTAAATTTGATATTTTATATCACTTAGAATAATCGATCAATACAAAGTATATTCATTATCAATAATAATTTATATTTAAACATCTACATTGATGATAAAAATAATTTTCATTTATTCATTTATGTAAGAGATATAAGCAATTCTTTTAACAAAAATCCAAATTATTAAATTTTCTGCGAAACAAATGATACTTTAGAAAATATTGAATCATTTGGTCTATGCCATGGACGAGACATAATAATGTTTTCCTTTTGCAATCATTGCCTAATTTTATTCGGATTATGAAACAACAAGCACTAGAATTCTTCTCGATTTTACAACCAAGTACCTAATTTTATTTTATTTTTTGACTTTAATGAAGTATCTCAACATTTCAAATTTGGCTCAATGTGAGACGCGGCTTACTTACATAATAGTGACTGCTATTTAGGAAAAATCATGTCATCTCCATTTAGGTTTTGGTTATAGAAAGAGAAAGAGAGTGTCGGCTTGGACAATTTTGACATCCAAGATGTCTATGTTGACTTAACATCATTTTTAAGAGGTCATATAGAACTTTAATATGGATGGTAACAGCTATTTAGCTGCATCAATGTTCAATTTCCCATTTTCCATTTGTGATCTTAATGAATGTTTCATATTCACTCACATTTGAAAAGTTCAGGTACTTGATATAACAAAAAAAAAAAAAAAAAAAATAGATATTCAATTGTAAAATCAGCATGTGTTCAGGTACTTAATAGTATAATTACCCTAATTTTGATTTTGATTTGTTATTCTGATGTTCATTCGTAATACATATGCTTATATGTAGTGAATATAGTTATCATATATCTGATGGTCATCCTTATGAGTCGATTGATATATCATGTTTAATTGTGCACGTTGCTAATTCTAGTAGATACTTAAGATTTGGGTGTCTGTCTTGGGTACGACGGTGTCATCAAAAGGATATGTCTCAAAAATAATACCATACAATATTACCGTAAGTTTGAGGTGATAACAGACTTATATTGCATAAGCACCAATTGGATTTCCTTGACTTCTTTCGAAGTATTAAGTTTCCACAGAAATCAAAAGAGGACCGGACTTGAAAATGGCAATAGGTTAGATCACCTCAAAGAATGCTATTTTCTGCTACACAGCCACATTGACCCATGACGGCTGAATTGCTTAGCATCTGTAATCGTATCGTCGTCAGACATCTATTGAGAGACATCATGTTATGTCTTAGTGAAGGTGATTATTAGTCGAGGTTGTTTTTCAACGGGATAAGGACATAAATGGTTTTAAAACTTTAAATTTAATATGCAATATGGTCTTTGCACTTTTAAGTTATTTAATGTAATCCCTAAACTTTAACGTGACATGCAATGTGATTCCCAGACTTTCAATTTGTAATCCCTAAACTTGAATACATATTCAACTTAGTTTCTAAATTATATGAAAACGTTTAACGTTGTCATCCATTAATTCAAGTTTAGGGACAACATTTAATACTTCTATATAATTTAGAGACTAAGTTGAACATATACCAAAAATCCATCCATTCTATTAAAAAACTAATCCAACAAACTCAAAAGATGTCAAGGAGTATATCCAGTTTACTCGTTTTGATTAGCATGCTATTCCTGCTACTTAGCAAGAACATTTTGTTAATCTTCATTTTCCTTTGAACTTGTCCAACAATGGCATTCCCAAGGGTATACACATCTTCATTTCAAAGCAGTCTATCTTGCTTTAACCTTTCATGGACGAAAAGGCCTTCCAGTCATTGTCAGAATGGCGCTCCTTGACACTCGATTCCTCGAGTACCAACATGCTTGCATAGGAATAGTTGAGATTACCCTTAATACTGGCAAAGTCTTTGTTACTCTTTTTCCTAACTTCAGTATGGCCTTGTCCAATTCTTGAGTCCTTGATGCCTTAAAGGTCCAATTGCAAATAAACAGAAGCACCCCAAACTGCTGATTCAATTGCCACAACCCTTCATTACCAAATAGTGTATCGAGTCCAAAAGCATGCCTTGGACTATCTTCCACAGAAGATGCTTTATTCATTTCTGTTGACAACAATCAAACACCATCTTGCATCCACGTGCCTAGACAAGTTCCTCTAATGATGCTAAAGACAATAGATATGAAAGTTACAAAGTACAAAAGATGCTTAAAACACTACAAACAAAGCACACTCCACGCCAAGCTTGCTAAAGTACATGGCAAAGGTTTAGGAACCATGTTATAAATTGAGTTAAAGTTTAGGGACCAAATTAAATAAGTTAAAAGTTCAAAAACCATATTACACATCGAATTAAAATTTAGAGATCATTTATGTTATTTTCCCTTCCTTGAAATGTCATTTCTAGGTGGCCACATACAATCAATATTTAAATTTGTGAATAATATATTGTCATGAAGTAAATTAGATATCTGAGACAATGGTACGTAGCCTCGGATGTACTTACATTATCAAGTTAAAATGGGCTTAGCCCATCTTGGTTTCGGTATTACAATGCGGTTGGATGGTCAAAGTAGGCTAGTAATTTTAAGGGTGACCCATGATGGATGAGATTATTAGAATGCACGCTATATATAGTCTATGTTCCCCTCTCCAGCCCTTCCTTACATCCATGTGTTGTTTATTACATCAGCACCTCTAAGGGAGGAAAAGGAGAGGATGACCCAGTTCTGGATTTATACGACTTCGTCCGTACTGATCGATTCAAAGACAACACAGACTAAAACCAGCTATGCAATTTTGATTATAATATCGGTATTTTAAGTTTTATATAAAGACTTAAACCGTTCCTTTTCTTTCATGTATATATAAGAAATATTGGATACCCAAGCGTTGCCAACTTAGCAAATTACAAGTTCATTCATCACGCGATATGTGTCCATCGCGAGCCCACCGTCAAATCTGTTTCTCCCTTTCTCTCTCCTTGTGCATTGTTTCTCTTCTTGACGGTCTCTCTCCCTCTACTATAATCTTAGGCGCGGCTCTTTCTCTCTTCCTTCCGTCGAACTACTCTGCTCTCTCTCGTCTGCCTCCGTAATCGCCTCGTTTGCCGATCCCCCTTCGATGATGGCTCCACCATTGAGGTTGTCCGCCGCCCCCAACCCAACAACAAGCCCAAATTCCCCGCCGTCATCACCTGTGACTTGAGCCCTCCCTTAGCCCCTACATCCTCGAGGTCCCTTGTGGCTTTGATGTTGTTGCCTCTCTCCATAGGTCGTCCACTGCGCCCATGGCTGCCCCCTCCTCAGTCAAAGAGCAAGACCAAGCCCCCGGTCATCTGCGGCCTTGAGCCCTCGCTTGGCCCTGCATCCTCGAGATCCCCTACATATGCGAAGTTGTCACCTCCCAAACTAGCTTCCGGATCCGGCAAGGGTCGAGCCATTGCTAGATTTGGTGAGGGCCACCCTCACCCTAGCCGCGAGGGTCGAGTCCTCACCGGATTCGACAAAAGCAACCCTCGTTGTGGCCGGTGAGGGCTGCGACACCCTCACTTGTCAAGTACTGGCCATATATATATCACAAAAGGTGGGGCCCGGGCGACAGAAGGCTTCTGACTTGTGGTGAGACTCGAGCAATACGTGTCGCCTGATGAATGGGGTGGAATTTTGACACTTTTGAATTTTGACATGCTGAAATCGCTTCCCCTATCCAATATTTTCTCTTTATATATATATCCGACCTTTTTCTTTTCGACTTTATCATAATATAGGAGTAGAAGGATTAGTTTTGTTGGAAATGGTGATCAATTTTCTAGAATTTTCTAGAGTTGCTAAACTACAATCTAGAATTCCCTAAATGAATTTTCTAGAAAAAAGAGGCAGATTTCCGGTATGTAAGAGAAGTCTAGAGAAGTCTAGCATTCAAGAGAAGTCTAGAATATTCTAAGGTGGTGACTTATGCCTATAAATAGCCTTGTAGTTCATCATTTGATGTGTGAGGTTTAGACTTCCACCGTGTGTGGAGGAGTAGAGTTAAGATGGTTTCTATGTCATGAAATACTCCTCCATTATATCAAAATATCTTGTACTATCCATTTTCATCAATTAGATAAATTATATCCCATGTTCTTTGTCCTTCAATTATGCTAGTTTATCCCTTGTCCATCCACTACAAATTATATCATACACTTGCACACAACATCACTAATAAAAAACTATCATCAATACCAAAACCATACTTCCGCAGTGTGCACATTTAAATTCTAACAGGTTTCTTGGTATCTGGCTAGTACAGCAAGGTAGACTCGTCATGGGAGTCTTCCCAGTGAGTAATATCATTCAGAGTGTTTCTGTACATCCTAACGTCTCACACTTCCCATTTAAAAAAAGGGAAAGCGTAAAGGAAAATGAGCCATGAGTTAAAAAGTAACTTTATTTTCTATCTTCATGAGACTTTGCATTTATCTTTTTAACTGAAAATTGAAAGGAGGCCCAGGAAATTCTTGTCTTGCCTTGTTCTATGGATCGAGTGGAATCATGGCGGAGTGGTTTAGGAGAGTATGTCCTTTGTTGATCAGGAGAACGACCTGACGTAATTCATCTTTCGCACATCTTTCGCACAATATCCTTCAGTCATAATGTAGACTAAGGCGAAACATGAAATCTTGTGGCTAAACTTTGAAATTAAAAGCTGCCAACCACTTATATTTAATGAAAGAGTAGATACATCTAAAGCTATAATAGGAAAAGGTAGGCTTCGCTTTTTTGATATTTCGTAATTAACATGGAATAAAAAATATAAAGATTACATCACCCATTATGCTCATTTCATTAATTGATTACATAATTTACATGTCTTGTAATAACTTGCTGCATCCACTTTATTAAATAACCATCAAGTTCCTCCCAAATTGATGACTTTTTCTTATTTTATGTCTTTCGTACACAAACACTCAGCATCATACTAGCGCTTTGGATGTGCTTTAAGGGTCGTTTGATTCAACTTTGGGGAGATGCATCATTTCCCAAGTATTTTTAAATGAATGGGCATTTGGTGAAAGCAAGTGTATTTGGATACTCATATTTGTGTATATTTTGTAAAGCAAGATTGAGGTGAAAAGAAAAAGGGAAAAAGGAAAAAGAAAAGATAAAAGGAGGAGGAGATGTAGATGCGTGGAAGAGGGCAAAATTGTGGGGAGGCGACTCGATGGAGGTGCTAGTGGTGGTGGAGAGGTGGCTGGTGGCGGCGGTGCTAGTGGTGGGGAGGCAGCTTGCTTGAGGTCAGCAACCTCAAGCGACGCCCTAAGTCGCACAACCCAACCGCCTGGGTTGTGCAACCTCAAGCAAGGCTTCCCGATGGCCAGGATTTTGCGGTGGACCAGAAACTTCAAGTCCAAGGAAGAAGACGGTGGACAGTGTTTTTTGAAGGCAAAAGAAAAAACACAATTATCATTGAGGGCAATATTAGAAAGAGAAAAAGCCATTAGACCCTCACTTAGCATTCCAAAAATGTTGAAAGCCCAAAGTAGATCCCTATCTACTTTGGTTTTCAGCATTTCAAATGCTAGCATTTGGCTAATGAAGCCTCAAAAAGTTGAACCAAACACCTATTTTTTTTTTTTCCCAAAGGGGTTCTTTGGGATTGATGAATCAAACGGGGTCTAGGTTGAGTGTTTACACATTTGAAAAGGCAACATAGCTGAGAAAAGGGTTTAGCACACTATTGCATGCTTCTTGGCGAAGGTGCTTCTCGGTGAAGGAGTCTTATAACTTGTCAAGAGGGACAATGACTTCATTGGCTCCTTTTATATGCTACAAAACCGAATTACTCTTCTGCTCTCCATGCGTCTCCACCGAGTTCAATTATTCACCTCCTGGCTCCTGCAAATGCACTTCACTCTACCCCGTATGGTAACACCTTCACCTTCAGTTAGGTGTTGCTGATCAACAAGATCTCCTTCCCTCTCCCTCCCTCTCTCTCTCTCTCTCTCTCTCGGAGGTTAACTAAATGCAGTTGGTTGCAGAAGATCGTTAAAATCGCTAAGCAAGAAACAGTAGTCACTTCAACAATTCCTCCGGTGAGCAACATAGCCGAACTTTACATGTGTTTGTGTGTTTTTTTTATTATTTGGGAGCTGAACTTTACATGGTATTCATTCAAAAGAAATGTCGATTCTAACATGTCTCGGGCCTTGGGCAACAAGGATGGAAAGTGGTAGTAATCGGTTTTTCAGAGGATAAACTCATGAGCTCCGTGCAAGTGCACTCACAAAATTTGGACCCTTGGATTTCACGGCTCCATGTGAATCCCGTCCCACTTAACCCAAGGATCGAGGTTTCGGGGGTGAACATGCATCCTGTGCAATCAGAACACTTACTTCTTTAGTTAAGCTACCAAGCATTAAGAGGAGTTCCAATTAATGGCCAAAGAAAGAAAAGTTGACCGGAGTGTACATCTTTTTAAGAATGCAATTTTTATTTAGAAATTACGTTTGGATATTAAGTAATTTTTTTTTTTTTCAATTTTTGAGTACTTATCCGATTTTATATTTAAAATTTAGTATGTTCGTTTTTGTTATTAGTTAAGATATTTCTTATTTTATGCTTAGAATTTCATTAATGTTTCTTCAATTTATTCGTTTCTAACCGTTTCCAGTGCGTCAGCACTTGTCGGAAATTTCTAAGCATCGCGGGAGAGAATAACAATGATGGAAGAGGTAGACAGGATCAGCCAATTACCGGGGCACATAACAGAGAAAATCTTATCGTGCCTGCCGATTAAGGATGCGGTCAGGACTAGTATTTTGTCAACAAAGTGGAGGTATAAATGGTCCTCTGTTCCACAACTTGTGTTTGATGACCAATGTACCAGCACTGGGGGAGTTCCTTCTCTTGGATCATCTCTGCAAGAAAACTTGGTGAAGATAATTGATGAGGTCCTCTTGCTTCATACTGGCCCAATACAGCAGTTCAAGCTCTCTCACAAAAATTTTTCGCCACGAGTAACATTGACCACTGGATTCTTCATCTATCCAGAGTCTCTGTTAAAGCAATCGTGCTCCACATCTGGAAAGGGCAGTATTACAAGATTCCCACCTCCTTATTCAATTGCCATGACTTGATTATTTTGGAACTCAGCTGCAGTGTGATGAAAATTCCGTCAACGTTTGAAGGATTCAAAAACTTGAAAACTTTGTATCTTTTTCGTGTGAAGCTGTCTTCGGACGAACTTGAAGCTTTGATTTCTCGCTGCCCCCTGCTAAAACGTTTGAAGTTGAGGAAGTTAGAGGAGATTAAGCAAATTAATGTCAAAGCTGGCAACCTCGAGTGGCTTGAATTTGAAGGAGCTTTACAGGACGTCGCTTTCGGTGTTATGAACCACTTGAAGTCGGTCAAGATAGACTCCTTTGATCAGATTGGTAACAGATGTGGACTCGGTCATGCCAACTTGAGCAATTTGCACAAACTCTTCCGAAATCTGCCCAAAATTCAGAGTCTCAAGCTTGGAAATCACTCACTCAAGGTACATTTAAAGAACAAAAATTCTGAAATTTGTTAGGACTCTGAGAACTATTATTTTTGGGATAGAAAATATGTTGGGTTTCTACAACTAAATCCTTGGTATCTATTGACACTTGATTTTGGCTGATTTGTGCAGTATTTGGCTATTGGAAATGTTCCACAGACACTGCCTAATGAACTCGTTCATTTGAAGTACCTCTTCACATGCTTAGACTTCAATAGTGTGGAGGAGATTTTGACTGTTATGTGCCTGATAAGAAGCTCTCCTCAGTTGAAACATTTAGACTTTCAGGTGAGTATGATCATTGGGATTAGTGCCTAGCAGACTAATCTCGTAGTTCTTCGAAACTATTATCACAGACCGTATTCAGTTATTTGTCTGATTTTTCCACATTCTTTTATGACTTGGCAAAAAATTTGAAGCGCAAAGTGAACCAAACTTAAAGTACAATGATCTAAGTGCAACTTAAAGTACAATGATCTAAGTGCATTTTACTTAATAAGTGGTATGCCATAACATGTCATGATGAAACAAGTCGGCGAATCTTTTGTCTATTAGCGAAATTGTTCATCGTTTGAAGAAAGATGAATGGGTATCAGAAGATTGTTACTTCCTTTGTATCAAGTTTTAGATTATATGTTAGGTATGATTTGATTTGATTTGATTTTCAGTGATCATATGCTACACTGGTGCTTTTTGTCATTGATTTGAGGAAAATGAGAACTAATCTGTACTCTATATTGATTAAATTATGCATTCTCAGAATGAATGGCGGTATAGTAATCAGTTTTAGCCAAAAAGAAAAGAAATTGTAATACGGGGATCACAATAAAGGAAACAGACAAATCGAGCTCTCTGTCTCTCTTGATAAAATGACTAAATTAAGCTCTCTCTCTCCCTCTCTCTCTCTCTCTCTCTCTCTCTATGCATCTCTGTGTAAACTTGCTCTTTGATTGTAAAAACCACAGAATCGTGTCATGGATCAACAGACGACAGGGATTTGGACAATGGCCGACTTTCGGGAAGACCACCGTGCGTGTTGCCTAGAACATGTACAAGTTGTATCGATGAGTGGGATTTCTGGCAGTGAGCAAGAGCTGGAATTTATAAAGTTCCTGCTTATTAGCTCGCAGAACCTACAAAAGATGACGATCCGGCCTAATTCCACGAGTGAAGAAGGCAAGTTGCTTAGGGAGTTGCTGCGGTCCCCGCGAGCCTCAGCGCAAGCGGAGGTATTCTTTCTCTGATCCTGTTGATCAAGAAGCCAACCCTCGTTAAGATTGAATCACACATGGGAGTAACAGTCGCTGGAATTGTTTTGCTATGCTGTGTTGAACTTGCAAACATCATTAGACAATTTTTTTTTTGGTATTACTAAGAAAAAAGAAAATTTTCTTTGTTCGTCTTGTGTTAGCCTCTCGTAAGGACATTCTCATCCAATAAATAGTCATATTTGGAAGCAACTGGTTGCTTTTCTTATGGCTCGGATTGGTCCTCTGGCTTTAATTATACTAGTCTTTACACTGAATAATGTAATTCGGAGGTTTTCTTCTGGGTTGGGTCAGAATATATTAATGTACTACATCTTTCACATTCTCAAATTTACAAAAGGTAATTGGAAAGAAAGATGAGCCAGGAAGAGTAGTGTTTTTTTGGGTAATTTGAAGACTTCTCAGCACTTCTGTATGAGAAATGCAAAGAAGACGGTGCTGTCACCTTATGGAAAGTGATGGTCTAATTTTGGCCACAAAATCATTCCCTAGTTATCGAATGACTTCTTGTCCGTTTGCTATGGATGTGACCTTTAAAAAACTTGTTTATTTACCCAAGATTACACATAGTCATGCAAAAATAGAAAAATTGCTGCATATAAATTTTATTTTACTTAATATTTGTTAGATTGGAACTCCTAAGGATAGTGTCATTTTTATAATGTTGCTAACACATTATAACATATAAAGCTAACACAATTATTTACATAACTACTATACCACACTGGAACAATACTAGTTGCTCTAGTCATGATCACCTCATCTTCATAGTTTTAAAAACGTGTGCTATTAGCTTGAAGTTTTGGAGAGACTAGCTAGTCTACAAAAGCAACAATTCAAACACATGCAACATGGAATTAAAGATGTGATTGGAATCCAAGACGAATCTGACTCCTTACATTATACGATTTTACTTGAACCAATTTTATCTTTTACTTAGTTTCTTTGCATTTTCTCATATTTCAACCTATAAATTGGAATTAATGAAATATTTTGTCTCACTCTTTAGGCTATGATTCTTCATTTGTCAATGTGAAGTGTACTATCACTATGTCTCTGAAGTTTGTCACATAGCTAGCAATACATTGATGTGACATTTTACTTCCTAAAATCAATTAAAATCTGCATTTCCCTTTTGAAAATTGTGCAAAATATTTTACTAATTAATTTTTGTGTAAAGCACGAGACCTAAAATAAATATGAATAACGGGTTTAGCTTTTGTGCTTTTATAGCATAAGGCCCAATTTTTGGCAATTAGCTTTGGAAGTTTTATATTCCGGTTGCCAAAATAAGTCCACTAGTAGAATATGAGAATTGTTGTCACAAGAACACCGTTACACAATTCAGTGTAACCGTGCCGTTAGGCTAGTGACATGGCCCACGGACCGAGCATGGTCCAAGACCGTTCGTGATCCGGCCATGTCACGCACCAAGGCGTTGCTGAGGACAGCCCTAATCGATCCCAATCCTGACCATGTCAAGCATTTGAGTTGAGTTTTCCGGATCCTTCGAGAAAACAATTTATATGTGAAACGGGAGAAGTGTGCCTTCGCACAAAGAGAAGTCCCTTTCCTTGGGCACATCGTTGGGGGTGGACGAGTGCAGATGGACACGGCCAAGATCCGTGCCATCATTGAATGAAAGCCACCAACCAAGGTGACGGAGCTGAGATCATTTCTCGGGCTCACAAACTACTATCGGTGTTTCATTTGAGGATACTCGAGCCTCACCGTGCCACTCACGGATGTGCTGAAGAAAGAAAGACCGTGGGAATAAACGAATCGGTGCCAAGAGGCATTTGATTGGTTGAAGTGGGTCATGACCGAAGAGCCAATGCTTGTGCTGCCCGACTACACCAAACTGTATGAGGTAGAGACCGATGCTTCTAATTTTGCTATCGGTGGTGTCTTCATGCAGGAGGGGCATTCGATTGCCTTTGAGTCTCGGAAATAAAATGATACCGAGAGACGATACATGGTCCAAGAGAAGGAAATGACCACGGTGGTGCATTGCTATCGGTGGAATCACGGTTCGTGGTGAGGACCAACAACGTGGCCACGAGCTACTTCCAAAATCAAAAGAAGCTCATCCCAAAACAAGCTCAGTGGCAAGACTTCCTAGCTAAGTTTGATTATGTGCTGGAATACAAGCCCGGAAAGTCCAATTCCGTGGCCGACGCCTTAAGCATGAAGTTGGAATTGGCCAATGTGATTAGCGGGCTGACTGTCCGTGGATAGATCATATCAAGGAGGGGCTAAAGCACGACCAAACTGCCCAAGCCCTCCTTCAATACGCCCAAGAGGGCAAGACGAGGCGGTTTTGGTGAGAGGATGATCTTCTTTATACCAAGGGATGGCGACTATATGTGTCATTCTACGAAACTCTGGAAGGAGGTGATGCATGAGTTCCACGGCTCCAAATGGACGGGTCATCCGAGAATCCACCGCACCATGGCACTCATCAAGGATCAATATTATTGGCCATACATGAGGGATGACATCGAAGCCTATGTGCGGACGTGTCTTGTGTGCCAACAAGACGATGCCCTTGGTGTTGGGATGCTTGAAGAGGGTGTGGCATAGTGCCCTCTAGATGCTTGGGGAGAAGGTGATTGGGCCTCAGAGGTCCTCACGATGCCAGTTAGGATGTGAGATGCCTGGAGGGGCGTAACGTGACGCTCTCCGGATGCCCGAGGAATGAAATAAGGCCCCTAGAGGTCTTCATGATGCTAGTTGGGGTGTGAGATGCTTGGAGGGGTGCAACATGGTTCCCTTTAAAAGATGGTGGCAGCTGGATCCAAACTAGATATGACTATTGAAATTGCCTAAATGTCTATTTACTCCCTGGTGTATTATTTTCGTGAAATTCCTTTAGAGTCATTGCAAATTGAGTTGTTTTGATCTCGCATATTTTATATTTAGGACTCCGTCGGATGAGTAATGGTAGACTCATGTAGTCTAATAGGTTTTTACTTGCTAAGTGGTTGTACTCACCCCTTATGGATTTTTTTTTCCAGACATGTAAGTATACCTCTGCAACCCGCGTCCTCCATGATGCTTTATGGTGTCCCAACCGATCTCACGTGGGACCAATGGAGCATGTCGACCCCGACTTCCCAGAGGTCACATTTATTCGGATCACTATGATCTTGACTGTGGATGTTGGTCTCCCGTCGAGCCTTGTGCTAATTGGGTTTGTCGCACTCTACACTCGGGTAAATGGGCGTACGGTGGGACCACTCCCACTTCCAGACGGTGACGGCGATGGTGACAACGGGGGTTGAATAGAAGGAGGGCCAAGGGGACAAGGGTGGCATTTTTGGCGAGACCAAGACATGTTACGCAGGCGGCCGTGTAAATAGGCAATAGGATGGTTGGACAATATTTTGGATATAGCCAGAAGAATGAACTTTTTGACCCTAATGTACCGACCTAGGTCGTTACAACATATAAATAAATAAAAGTGCTTGGTTCTATATTTTTATGTGCATCAATCTAAATTATAATTGAGTTGTAGTTATACGTTTCCGCAAAATAATAATAATGATGATGATGATGATGATGATAATAATAATAATAATAATAATAATAATAATAATAATAATGGAACGCCACGGTAGCCGTGACGTGCTGGGGTTGTTACAACTCGAGTGGTATTAGAGCTTAAGTTTGTCTAGAGTGATAAGGTGCTGTTGACACCTAAATTTCACTTAAGTTAATTAATTTAAAGTAGCGTTAAAGGTTAGGAATTAGTAAAAAAAAAATTACAATTCAAAAACAAAAGAGTTTAAAAAAATTAGAAGATAAAAAGAAAAAAAACAAACAACAAAACAACAACAAAAAAAGAGTAAAGAAAAAAACAAAATAAAACATTAAAAAAAAAACGCCTAGAGGTCGGGTCGGGCCGGATCCGGCCATGGCCCGACCCGCCCCTTTCCTTCCTCTTCTTTTCCCCTCGCATGGGCCTAGGCCCAGCCCGGCATCTTTTCCTCCTTCGCGGCCCATCCCATCTGTCTTCTCTCTCTCGAGCTCAAACCTGCAAAAAAGAAGAAACAGCAGCGGAAACGAGAGGAGCAGCAGAGGATCGGGTGGCAGACGGCCAGCGTGATCCGCGGGTCGGGAGCAGCCCGGCCGGTAGCTGGCACAGCTGGTCTTCGCGTGACGACCCGCAAAAGAAAAAGAACAAAAAGGAAAGAGAGGGGGACAAAACAGCAACACAGAGAGCTCAGGGGAGCGAGAGAAAAAAGAGAGAGAACCGAGGGAGAGGGGGCGACTGGAGAGAGAGTAGGGAGAGCAGAGAACGAAGGAGCTTCAACCATCAACTGAGCCGTGCTCGACCACCGTCCGACGACCTGTCCCAGCCGGTGTTCCCGAGCCAAACCGGTAAGCCCCAACCTTTCCTTTTTGCCCTATTTTCGGGCTTGTCAGGCCGGAGCTCGCGGCCGTTCGACTCAAGCGAGCTCCGGCCTTCGTCCGTCTCTTGTTTTCCCGTTGTGCGTGTCCTGGTTTGTCCGCCGAGGGTCCCGTCGCTGGTTCGGATCCGGTTAGGGCCAAAGATCTCTCGTTTTGGTAGTGCATTTGAGCTGTTCGACAAAATGCCGCAATGAGATTCGATTTTTTATTTCCCTGTTTTGGCCGGAGTTGAGTCGTCCGTGCATGTCTTACTCTCCATTGGCGTTCATGTGAGGTTGGGTTCCCCAGTGTTTGCCGTTTATTTGCTCCTTTGCCTCTGTCGCTGTTAGTGTGTTTTCGGTCGAGGGTATCGGCGGCGAGAACGCTGGTTGAGGAGCGGTGACCGGGGCAAAGAAGAAGCCCGCAGCTTGGGCCAGCCAAGGCGACGCCCGAGTGGGCGTGCAGCCCCGCCCAGATGAGCGGCGCCGCTGTCTCAACCGGCCGAACCACGGAGAGCAAAGAGCGCCGCGAGGACCGCGGACGACGCGAGGGGGGTGTCGAGCCGGATCCGGGTCAGGAGTAGGACCGGGTCGGGTCTTTAGGGTTTGGTCTTTGGGCTGAGATGAGTTTGGCATGTTGGGCCCCTTTTTCTTTTTTGCTTGGGCTTGTGGAGGCCCATGTTGCAAAAGGGGGGTTGGGCCCGTTAGTTGGGCCCAACCCTCAACTGAGCGCAGGGCCGACCAGGGCTGGTCGGGCCTTGCCCTTTTGGACGGGCCGACCGGCCCGCCCCAACCAGACCGAACCCGGGTCCGGTCTCTGACCGGACCCGACCCGGTTCGCCCTTTTTCAAATTAAAAATAATTGTTTAAAAAAATTAATTAAAAAATTAAATTTTTAAAATTTTTAAAAAAATTCGAAAAAACAAAAAAAAATTAAAAAAATTAAAAAAATTAAAAAATTAAAAAAATTAAAAATTAAAAAAAAATTAAAAATTTCGAAAATTAAAAAATGTAGGATTTGGTTAAGAATTGTTATGTATTGCTTTTTTTTTAGTGTAATTAGGCCTTTATTTGTTCGTATGTTAATTATATAACATGTTTAATTTGCATATTTAATTATGTTTGTGGATGTTCAATTGCACGTGTTCAATTTTACTGCAATTAAGATCTTGGTGGCTATGATCGTTACTTTAATGATTACGCATTTGTATGATCACCTCACATGTTAGTGAATATGAATGAAATCAATCCAAACTGCCTGACAAAAATCATTTTGTTAAAATAAACAAGATTAAGTATCGAAAGGGCATTAATTGATCAATTAGTGTAATCAAGTCTCCGACCCCAGATTTTCTGGTTGCGTAGGAAGTGAGGTACACTCTCATATCTCACTTGGTTTCTAGCCGACCCCAATAGGCTAGTGGCGACTCCTTTTGTGCAAATTTCTAAAGAACATCCTAACGTCACGCGGGGTATGGGCTTAGGAGAGCCTGCGCCTAATCATGGGCCTTAGGTCCGTCCTTTAGGTAATACCCCTAAACCTGTTCCCTCCCCCCGAGGACAGGTTGCGACAGGTGCGCTAGTGGAAAAATGGGCTATGATCGCATATGATAAGGCACTAAATGCATGTGGTTGATTTGCTTTGAAAAACAGGCGATCGATTTTCACTCGTAAGGTGCCGGTAACGATTGTGAGTTACCCATACGTACCAGTAACATTTATATGTTACTTATATGATCTCAGCAATGTGTGAACGTTACATTACCTTATTAATCGGTTAGTGACATTAGGTCACTAATTGTTCATGTGGCAAATGCTCAGTAATCTGCAGGGAAGTATGGTACAATCAAGAAGTTCTTCCTTGTCAAAGGTAGAAGTCACTGCTTCGAGGGCAGAACCCCAAATGGAAGATATTCTACAGGCGCTTGCCAATATAGAGAGTCTGATGGAAAGGCAAGCCCAACAACAACCGAGAGCGGAACGTCGTACTCAAGGGTTGGTGGAGCAATTTCTGAAATTAAAGCCACCCAAGTTTATTGGAATGGGGAGTCCTGAAGAGACAAAACAATCGATTGATGGGATAGAGAGGATCTTCCAACTATTGAACTGCAACGACACAGAGAAGATAACCCTGGCAAAGTACCAATTGGAAGGAAACGCCAAACATTGGTGGAGGGCTTCTAGAGAAACAATCTTCCCATCTGGTACTAGAATAACATGGGATGATTTTGTCAGGGCTTTCAAGCATTTTTCTGACTGTGCCAAGGATAAGAAAATAACATAATTTGTCCAACTGGAACAAAAGGAGTGGACAATAGACCAATATGAAGTCAAATTTTTTGAACTGTCAAGGTATGCTCCTAAGTTGGTAGAAAACCGAGAGGAAAAAGCTAAGAGATTTTTGAAGGGCTTAAGAACGGACATCAGGAGGCAACTGGTGCCTCTGAATATAAAGGATTATAATGAAATTTATGGATGGGCCTAGCGGAACAAGAAGTAATAAGAGAACAGTTGGAAAGCAATGAACGAATAGAATTAGGGCGACAAATGACACTAAGTGACACCCGACGTGGTAAAAGACCCTATCCAACCCAAGAGCTACCTTGGGATCCTAAGAAGAAGCAGAATTTTGAAAATTTTGGAAGGACCAAGAATGGTCACGCCACGGTAAATTGCCATATCAAAATAATCCCTATCGAAGGTGTGGTAAACAAAATGGGCTAGGACCCTGCCCAGATCACCAGAAGTGTTTTGGATGTGGGCAAAAGGGTCACTTTAGGAGGGATTGTCCCTAAAGAGGACCGTAGTTGAACGTTGATCCGACGCAACATATGCAACAACGTGCAGGCGGACCACCTCTACAAGGAAATCCACAGAGGTCGCCAGCACAAGGACGGGTGTACGCGGTCACCCAAGAAGAAGCGGAAGCTTCCAAAGACGTTATCTCAGGTACAATTTCTTTAAATGACAAGAAGGCTTATGCATTATTTGACACGAGTGCTATATATTCTTTTGTGTTTGAAAGATATAAACAATTGGGTGAAATAGAAACCAAACCCCTTGATACGCCTCTCCATATTTCTACACCGAAAGATGCGGTATTGTCTACATTAGTATGCAAAAAATGTAAGATATCTATAGGTGGACGAGATTAGGAAATAGACCTAGTAGTGATGGTCATGTATGACTTTGACGCCATCATAGGAATGGATTGGCTCCGTAAACAACGGGCTAGGGGAGATTGTTATAGAAAGATGATTCAGTTCAACCCACTTAATCAGCCTAGTTTTGAATTTTACAGAGATCAGACACCCCTCAATGGCCCTTATTTCGATAGTAGAGGCACATGCACTTCTTAACGAAGGATGTTAAGGATACCTGGCAGTAGTAAAGGACCATACTAAAGAAGAAGTCAAACTCGATGAAATTTGAGTGGTTCAGGAATTTCTAGACGTATTTCCCGAAGAACTACCTAGACTACCACCGGAACGGGAAATTGAGTTCATAATCGAACTAATGCCTTGAACTAAACCAATATCAAAAGCCCCGTATAGAATGGCTTTAGCGGAACTAAAGGAGCTGAAAGTACAATTGCAAGAATTACTCGATAGGGGATTCATTAGGCCAAGCGCGTCCTCGTGGGGTGCACTAGTCCTGTTTGTAAAGAAGAAGGATGGGTCAATCTACCTTTGCATTGACTATAGGCAATTGAATCAAGTGACAATAAAAAATAAGTACCTGTTGCTTAGAATTGACGACCTATTTGACCGGTTGCAGGGAAGTTCAGTCTTTTTTAAGAGACTTAAAGTCAGGGTATCGACAGTTAAGAATTAAAAAGGAATACATCCCTAAAACTGCCTTTAGGACTCGTTATGGATATTACGAGTTCCTAGTTATGCCATTTGAATTGACAAACGCCTCGGCTACATTCATGGACCTAATGAATAGGGTATTCAAACCCTACTTGGATCAATTTGTAATCGTCTTTATTGATGATATCCTAATATACTCAAAGGGGCCAGAAGAACACAAGTGACACCTGAGAATAATACCACAAACCCTTAGTGACCATAAATTGTATGCCAAATTTAGTAAGTGTGAATTCTGGTTGGACCAAGTAGTATTTTTAGGCCATGTAGTATCAGGAGAATGAATCTCGGTGGACCTAGCGAAGGTTGAGATAATGAATTTTTGTGAAGCCCTTGCCCCAGATCTGGGCGAGGGCTTCGCAGGCCCTCGCCGCTGGTCGGCTAGGGTCGCCGGCCCTCCACCAAGCTTGGCGGCCCTGGCCGACCCTCCCCCATCTTCCGACGACGATGAGGGCTTAGCCAATGATTGCCTTCCTCCTCCTCCTCCTCCTCCTATTTTGTTTTTTTTATAGGTATTTGTTTTAAATTTTGTTTTAAATTTAATTTAATTAATTTTTATATTAATTATTTACCAAGTCAGTACCAAAACAACGTCGTTTTGGCAATGTCTAGCCACATCGGCGTGCAAAACGACGTCATTTTGCACTAAGCTTTATTATGCCGGAAAATCGTCACGTCAGCGTTATCTATTTTGCTCCGATTTTGGCACTTAAGTGTCATTTTCCTAACTTTTGACACTTAAAAGTCCATTTATGCCAAGTTTTGGCACTCTTGGTGTCCTTGTGTCATTTATTACATCAGCACCTCTAAGGGAGGAAAAGGAGAGGATGACCTAGTTTTGGATTCATACGACTTCATCAGTATTGATCAATTTAAAGATAGACTGGCTAAAATCATATATGCAATTTCGATTGTAATATAGGTATTTTAAATTCTATATAAAGACTTAAACCTTTCCTTTTCTTTCATATATATATACATATCCTACCATTTTTCTTTTCGACATTATCATAATATAGGAGCCAAACGATTGGTTTCTTCATGGCTCTAATTGGTCTCTGGCCTTTGTGGCATCTAGTACAGTAACGTGGCCTCATCATGTGAGTCTTCCCAATGAATAATATCATTCATAGTGTTTTTGTACAACCTAAGGTTTTCACACTTCCCACTTTAAAAAGGAAAAACATAAAGAAAAATGAAGAAAAGTGAGCCATGAATTAAAAGGTAGCTTTTTTTTTTTTTTTTTTTTTCTATCTCCAAGAGACTTTGCATTTATCTTTTTTACTGAACATTGAAAGGAGGGCCTAGGAACTTTTTGTCTGGCTTTGGTCTATGGATCGAGTGTAATCACAGCGGAGTGGTTTAGGAGAGTATGTTCTTTGTTGATTACAAGAATGACCTGACGTAAGTGATATTTCGCATAATATGCTTTAGCCAAGGGCAAAACATGAAATTTCATGGCTAAACTTTGAAAATAAAAGCTGCCGGCTACTTATAATTAATGAAGTGTAGATACATCTAATGCTATAATTGGAAAAGTAAGGTAGGTTTCACTTTTTTGATATTTTATAATTACCATGGTATAAAAAATATAGAGATTGAATTGATCCATTGTGCTCATTTTATTAATTGATTACTTGATTTACATATTTTGTAATAACTCGCTGAATCCACTTTATTAAATAACCATCAACTTCCTCCCAAATTGATTAATTTTTCCTACTATTTTTTTTTTTTTTTTTTTTAATATCTTTCGTACACTAACACTCAGTATCATGCTGGCGCTTTGGACGTGCTTTAACTCGAATGTCTACACATTTGAAAAGGCAACAAAGCTGAGAAAAGGGTTGAACACACTGTTACATGCTTCTCGGCAAAGCTTCTTGGCGAAGGAGTCTTATAACCTAAGTTGCACTGGCACGCGACACAGATACGCAACACGACACGATACGTCATTTCTAAAAAATAGAAATTCCGACACGTTGTATATTAAATTAATATTTTTATTTTTAATTAATTTAATTCAAATTCAAGTACTTTTATTTTTCGAAATTATTTTTTAATCTCATTTATTTATTTTCCGATTAAAAAAATCCCCACTAGGGTCCACCCCCACTCCCTTCTTTCACTCGTCCATTTCCCCCACCCCCAAATTTATTTTTCTTTCCCTCCCCACCACTTGACAGACAGGCTGTCACTTCCCCTCCCCCAAAAGTCACACCATCACTGATGGCCCATCAGAGTCCCCATTTTTTTTTTAATCATTTTTGAGTTTCTTATCAAAAACCTTAGCTCCTTTACCTCCTCCTCCTTGCCGCTCGCCTTACGACCCCTTCCTCTCCTCTTCCTCTTGATCCTTCTCCTCCTCCTCCTCGTCGCACGACCCCCTTCCTCTCCTCTTCCTCCTGATCCTTCTCCTCTCCTCCTCGCCGCACAACCGCCTTCCTCTCCTCTTCCTCTTGATCTCTGCTTGCTCTCGGTCCTCATCACAATCGTTTACCGCCTCACCTTCGGCCATTTCTCCCTCGCAACTGCAACCTCGTTGCCAATCCATCGCAGCATCACAGTGGCGGCCCCACCTTAGTCTATGCTCTTTCTCTGGCTGTCTCTCGCCGTCGCTCGCAGCCCCGTCTCTGCTCCCTCGCCCTTGCCTCCACCCTCCATTGTCTTCCGGATTTGCGTGTCGAAACGTGTCGAGCAAAAGTTGACCACGTGTCGGAAAATCCAACACGCGTGTCCGACCGTGTCGACGTGTCCGACACACTCCAACACATGTCGAACACGACACGGAAGCACAGGCAACATGTCCATGCTACCTAGCTTATAACAATTGTCAAGAGGGACAAAGACTTCATTGGCTCCCTTAATATGCTACAAAACCAAACTACTCTTCTGCTTTCCATGTGTCTCCACCAAGTTCACTATTCACCTCCTGCAAATGCACTTCAGTCTGCCCAGTGTACTAACACCTTCACCTTCAGCTGGGTGTTGCTGATCGACAAGATCTCTCTCTCTCTCTCTTTCTCTCTTCGGAGGTTAACTAGATGCAGTTGGTTGCAGAAGTTCGTTAAAATCGCTAAGCAAGAAACAGCAAAGTCACTTCAACAACTCCTCCGGTGAGCAACCTAGGCGAACTTTACACGTTTTTTTTTTTTTTTTGGAGCTGAACTTTACATGGTATTCATGCAAAAGATATGTCGATCTAATATCTGTCTCGGGCCTTGGGCAACAAGGATGAAAGGTGGTTGTAATCGGTTTTTCAAAGGATAAACTCATGAGCTCCGTGCAAGTGCGCTCACAAAATTTAGACCCTTGGATTTCCCGACTCCATATGAATCCTGTCCCACTTAACCCAAGGATCGAGGTTTCGGGGGTGAACATGCATTCTGTGCAATCACAACACTTACTTCTTTAGTAAGTTACCAAGCATTATAAGGAATTCCAAATAATGGCCAAAGAAAGAAAAATTAACCGGAGTGTACATCTTTGAAGATTGCCATTTTTTATTTATTTCCTTATCTTTTCATCAAGAAATTACGCTAAGATATTAGGTGATTTTGTTTTTTTTTTCAATTTTGAGTTGTTTTCCGATTTTATATTTAAGATTTAGGATGTTCGTTTTTCTTATTATTAGTATATTTCTTATTTTATGCTCAGAATTTCACTAAATTGTTTTTAATTTATTCATGTCTAGTCATTTCCAATGCGTCGTCACTTGTTGGAAATTCTAAAATATCGCAGGTGAGAACAACAATGATGAATGAGTTGGACAAGATCAGCGAGTTACCAGGGCACATAATGGACCAAATCCTGTCGCGCTTGCCGATTAAAGACGCAGTGAGGACTAGTATTTTGTCAAGAAAGTGGAGGTACAAATGGTCCTCTGTTCCACAACTTGTGTTTGACGACCAGTGTACCAGCACCGGGGGAGTTCCAATACAGAAGATAATTGACAAGGTTCTCTTGCTTCATACTGGCCCAATACAGAAGTTCGATCTCTCCCATAAGGGAATATGCGCCTCGAGTGACATTGACCACTGGATTCTTCATCTATGCAGAGTCTCCGTCAATGAAATCATACTTGACATCTGGCAAGGGCAATATTACAAGATTCCCACCTCCTTATTCAAGTGCCAGGACTTGATTCATTTGGAACTGTACAGATGTTTGGTGAAAATCCCATCGACGTTTGAAGGATTCAAGATCTTGGAAAGTTTGGATCTTCAAGTTGTTGAGCTGTCTCCAGACGAGCTTGAGGCTTTGATTTCTCGCTGCCCCCTACTAAAACGTTTGACGTTGAGGGGCTTGGACGGTATTAAGCAAATTAATGTCGAAGTTGGCAACCTCGAGTGGCTTGAAGTTGAAGGAGCTTTACAGGATGTCGCTTTCGGTGTTATGAACCGTTTGAAGTCGGTCAGAATAGACTTCTCTGATGATATTGGTAACAAATATGGACCCGGCGATGCCAACTCCACCAATTTGCACAAACTCTTCCAAAATTTGCCCAAAATTCAGAGTCTCGAGTTTGAAAATTACTCACTCAAGGTACATTTTTAAGCGAGCAAATTCCAAAATTTGTTAGGACTCCGTTCGTTATTATTTTTGGGATGGAAAATATGTTGGTTCTATAACTGAATCCTTGGTATCTATTGACACTTGATTTTGGCTGATTTGTGCAGTATTTGGCTATTGGAAATGTTCCACAGACACCGCCTAATGAACTCATTCATTTGAAGTACCTCTTCTCATGCATAGACTTCAATAGTACGGAGGAGATTTTGACTGTTATGTGCTTGATCAGAAGCTCTCCTAAGTTGAAACATGTAGACTTTCAGGTGAGTCTGATCATTGAGATTATAGTCTAGTGTACTAATCTTATATTTTTTCAAACTATTATCACAGATCATAGTCAATTATATTGTCAGATTTTCCCACAATCTTTTATGACTTGGCAAAAAATTGGAAGCACACGGTGAACCAAACTGAAAGTACAATGATCTGTCGCTATAGTCTAAGTGGACTTTACTCAACAAGTGGTATGCTATAACATATCATAATGAAACAAATCGACGAATCCTTTTCTATTTAGTGAAATTATTCATCATTTAAAGAAAGATGAATGGATATCAGAAGATTGTTGCTTCCTTTGTATCAAGTCTTAGATTACATGTTAGGTATACTTTGATTTGATTTGATTTTCGGTGATCATATGTTACCCTGGTGCTTTTGATCATGGATTTGAGGAAAATGAGAACTAATCTGTACTCTATAGTGATTAAATTATTCATTCTCAGAATAAATGACGGTATAGTAATCTGTTTTAGCCAAAAAGAAAAGAAATTGTGATACGGGGATCACAATAAAGGAAATAAACAAATTGAGCTCTCTGTCTCTCTTGATAAAATGACTAGATTAAGCTCTTTCGCCATGCATCTTTGTGTTAAACTTGCTCTTTGATTGCAAAAACCACAGAATCGTGCCAAGGATCAACAGACTTCAACGATTGGGACAATGGCCGACTTTTGGGAAGATCACCGTGCGAGTTGCTTGGAACAGGTACAAGTTATATCGATGAATGGGTTTTCTGGCAGTGAGCCAGAGCTGGAATTTGTGAAGTTTCTGCTTACTAGCTCGCCGAACCTACAAAAGATGACGATCCGGCCTGAATCCACGAGTGGAGAAGGCAAGTTGCTGAGGGAGTTGCTGCGGTCCCGGCGAGCCTCAACGCAAGCGGAGGTGATCTTTATCTGATTCTGTCGATCCAGAAACCAACCCTCGTTAAGATTGAATCCCACACGGGAGTAACAATCACTGCAACTGTTTTGCTATGCTGTGTAGAACTTGAAAAAATCATTAGACAATTTTTTTTCGTATTACTAAGAAAAATGAAAATTTTCTTTGTTCATCTTGTGTTAGCCTCTCATAAGGACATTCATTCTCATCCAATATATAGTCATATTTGGAAGCAACTGGTTGCTTTTCTTATGGCCGGATTGGCCCTCTGCCTTTGATTATACTAGTCTTCGCACTGAATAATGTAACCCGTAGGTTTTTTTTTTTTTTTTTTTTTTCTGGGTTGGGTCTTAATATATTAATGTGCTACATCTTTCACATTCTCAAATTTACAAAGGTAATTGAAAAGAAAGATGAGCCAGGAAGAGTAGTGTTTTTTTGGGTAATTTGAAGACTTCTCAGCATTTATGTTCGAGAAATGCAAAGAAAACGCCGCTGTCACCCTATGGAAAGTGACGGTCTACTTTTGGCCACAAAATCTTTCCCTAGGAACCGAATGACTTGTGGTCCGTTTTCTGAGGATGTGACCTTTTTTTTTCAGTCGGTAAAGCCTTCTTTCATTATCAAAATGTCAAAGGTCCCAAACAAGGACAATCTAAAGACAAAAGAGCCCAGAGGACTTTCGGTGGCGCACAAAGCCAGTTTTGTGGAAGACGGCCTAGTCTAAGAGATTTGGCAGCCCAGTCGGCCACTCCATTTGCAACCCTAGGACAATGGGCTACAATAAACCATGGATGGGCGTCTAAAATTTCTAAACAATCCAAGATAAGTAAACGTTCCTCCCAATTGCAAAAAAAAAAAAAAAAAACTTCCTCCCATCTGTTGACTTGCTTATCAGAGTGCTTATCACATCCAGCCGATCTGTTCAACACAGATCACATTGTGCGAGACTTTACTGTCCTTACTGAACTGGAGAGCTTCGTGGATGGCTAGGGTTTCCACCTGAGCCGCTGAAGACCCCTTAACTAGTTTAGCAAACCCAGTAATAATATTTCCTTTATGATCTCTACAGATGCCAGCGATCGCTCCATCCGTCGAGCCTTCGAGCCATCAACATTGAACTTTAGGGATCATTCGGCTGGTGGGATCCACGATTGCGAAATAGTAAGCATTTGTTCCAGGGTTGTTTTTGTACTATAGGTGTTCCATCTATTGAAATTAGCATGCAAAATCTCAGCTGATTCCACTATATCCACTATGTTTGGTAAAATACCTCTAAAAACTGAGTTGTTGCAGGATTTCCAAATACACTAGAGAGTCGTCGCCACCAATTCCATCCAAGGTAAATCTGCTCCTTTAACTGTGAATTTAATCAACCAATCATCAAGACATGAAATTTCCTGATTATTGATTTGGATTTTCAAGCGAGGGTCAGTCCATACATACTGCGTCCTGGGACAAAGGATGTGACCTTCTTTAAAACACCAGTTTATTTACCCAGATTACATAGAGTCGTGCAAAAATAAATATTAAAAAAAAAAAATTACTACATCAAAGACAATTTTCTGTGAGTTTAAGAAATATTATTTTGCTTGATATTTGTTAGATTGGAACTTCCAACGTTTGTGACATTTTGTAATGTTGCTAACACATTATAATATACAAAGCCAACACAAGTATTTACATGACTACTATACCACACTTTATGTTTAAATTTTTTCACTCGAGCTGGAACAATACTGTTTGTTGTGGTCATGATTACCTCATTTTCACAGTTTTAAAAAAAATTTGCTACTAGCTTGAAATTTTGGGGAGACTAGCTAGTCTACAAAAGCAACAATTCAAACACGAGTAACATGGAATTAGAGACGTGATTAGAATTTAAGACGAATTTGACTTCTTACATTATACAATTTTACTTGAACAAATCTGATCTTTTACTAAGTTTCTAATGCATTTTCTCATATATCAGCCTATTAATTGGAGTTAACGAAACATTTTATCTCACTCTTTAGGCTATGATTCTTCATTTGTTAGTGCGAAGTCTGAAATCTGTCACATACGTAGCAATACATTGATGTAACATTTTACTTTCTAAAATCAATTAAAATTTGCATTTCCCTTTTGAAAATTGTGCACAATATTTTACTAATTAATTTTAGTGTAAAGCATGAGACTTAAAATAAATATGAAAAATGGGTTTAGCTTTTGTGCTTTTACAGCATAGGGGCCATTTTTGGTAATTAGCTTTGAAGTTTTATATTCCAGTTGCCAAAATGAGTCCACCTAGCATAATATGAGAATTATGGTCACAAGAACACCGTTACACAATTCAGTGTAATGGTGCTGTTAGACTAGCTGCACTCATCAATTTTTTTAGGGAGATAATTTCCCTTATGGCTTTGTAATCCTCCTCCTCCTCCTCCTCCTCTTCTTCTTCTTCTTCTTCACAAGCTTTGTAATCCTTTCAAAAATTGAAAACCAATCCTTTTATTTTAGCATAATATGAGAATTATGGTCACAAGAACACCGTTACACAATTCAATGTAATGGTGCTGTTAGACTAGCTGCACTCATCAATTTTTTTAGGGGAGATAATTTCCCTTATGGCTTTGGAATCCTCCTCCTCCTCCTCCTCTTCTTCTTCTTCTTCTTCTTCTTCTTCACAAGCTTTGTAATCCTTTCAAAAATTGAAAACCAATCCTTTTATTTTACTTTCTTTTATAAAAAAAAAAAAAGAAAGATAAAGAATGTGTGGTCCACTTATTCTTGTAATAGACAGAAGACATGCGAGGAGACAAGTAGAAGACGACAGAGTTGGAAAAGGGGTGGGGCACTTTCAAAACCTTGTTGACGAAGGACTTCTAAAGTAAGTAACTTGTTACGTAAGAGGTTGCTTTTGGCTCTGTTCAATTTTCCACTTTAAAAAGCGAAACCGGCTTCCCTCCTTTCCCTGTCTCATCACTTCACTACTTCCCTTCCTGCATGAACTTCCTTTTGCTCCATACAATTGCACTTCATCTCTCTCTCTCTCTCTCTCTCTCTCTCTCTCTCTCTCAAAGGTTGATCGATTCCATCGCTAAGCAAGAGCAGTTCCTCCGGGGAGCATTGTACCCGAACTTTACCTTTTTTTTTCTTTTTAGCTGAACTTCACATGGTATTTATGTATGCAAAAGTAATATGCATTTACTCAGACATCTGTCTCGGACCTTTGGCAAGAAGGTTTTTCTTTTGGTCGGTTAGAAAGTAATAATGGTGGATTTTTTAGAGGACGTACTTACTGAACCCCAACTCCGTGCATGTGCAATCACAGAATATAGACCCCCTTGAATTTGGCGACTTCAAATGAGTCCCAATTGATCCAAGGATCAAGATTTTAATTTTAGGGTCCATTCGTTTCACGGAAAATTAGTTATTTACGGAAAATATTTTCTCAGAAGTCATTTTCTAGGAAAATGACAATATTTTCTGATGTTCGGGTAAAACCTGAAAATGTTTCGGAAAATATTTTCTAGTGTTCGGTAAAGAAAATATTTTCTAAGACTTCACCACTCAGGCATGCATCACTTACCGACCTATAAATCCATCAAATATGAACTTGCCTTTAAATTCATGCAAACTTGATTCATATCTTTATTTCCTCATTGTCACCAAACGCTCATCTACTCTAAAAAATGTTCGTATGATTTAAAAATAAAAAATAAAAGAGAAAAGAAGCAAAACATGTACAGCCCTAATGAGAATCTTCCAGTTGAGTGACATGTTCTCCCCTTGTGTCTTTTGTATTCTAATAAACAAAAGAAAAAAGAAGTAAAACATGTAGAGTCCTTTGCTTGAGCAATGTACAACTGCAGGGTAGAGTAAATAAAGAAAAAGATAAACAATAGTGTAAAGCACAAGCTTGAGATCGACGAGCTCGAGGTTTGCCTAGCAACGTCGACAACTAGCCAAGAAAGAAGAAGATGATAAACAAAGAAAAGAAAAGAAAAGAAAAAGAAAAAAAAAATTCGAATTAAAAAAGAAAAAGAAAAATAAAAAATAATTCGAATAAAAAAAGAAAAGAAGAAGAAGAAAGGGGAGGAGGAAGTGAGGATTTATAGAGATGTGAGATAAGAGAGATCAAGTGAGGAAAATGTTTTCCACTTTTCAAAAGTAGAAAACATTTTCCCTAATCTAGAAGACTTTTTTTCCTTTCATGAAAAACATTTTTCTCAAGGAATTCATTTTCCGTAAAACGAACGCCTTAGGAAAATCCGAAAACGTTTTCCCGGAAATTATTTTCTGCAAAACGAATTGAGCCTTTGTATTGAAAACGCATCATGAGCACTCATGACGGTTACTTCTTTAGTGAGTTACCATGCGTTATAGGGGGATTCCAGTTGATGACCAAAAGAGCAAAAAACTTACACGGAGGGTACATCTTCGAAGATTACAACTTTTATTTATTTCCTTATCTTTTTATCATAAAAATTACGTTAGGATGATAGGTGATTTTTATAAAAAAAAAAAATTGAGTAGCTATCCATTTTTATATATAAGATTTAGTATGTTTCTTTTCTTCTCAGTTAATATATCTCTTATATTATACTTAGAATTTCATTAAAATGTTTTAATTTATTCGCATCTAACCATTTCCAATATGTCACTGTTGGTTAAAAATTCCAAAGTATTGCAGGTAAGAATAAGAATGATGAATGAGTTGGACAAGATCAGCCAATTACCGAGGCACATAATGGACCAAATCCTGTCGCGTTTGCCAATTGAGGATGCAATGAGGACTAGTATTTTTGTCAAGAAAGTGGAGGTACAGATGATCCTCTATTCCACAACTTGAGTTTGATGACCAATGTAGGAGGTCCTTTCTCTTCAACCATCTCTACATGAAAACTTGGCAAAGATAATTGACAAGGTTCTCTTGCTTCACACTGGCCCAATACAGAAGTTCATGCTCTCTCACGAAGAATTTTGTGCCCTGAGTGACATTGACCACTGGATTCTTCATCTATCCAGAGTGTCCGTCAAAGAAATTGTACTCGACATTTGAAAAGGGCAATATTACAAGATTCCCACCTCCTTATTCAATTGCCAGAACTTGATTCATTTGGGATTGTACAGATGTTTGGTGAAAATCTTGTCGAGGTTTGCAGAACTTGGAAAGTTTGGATCTTCGACACATTGAGTTGTCATCGGACGGGCTTTGATTTTCTCTCTGCCCCCTCCTAAAACGTTTGAAGTTGAGGAACTTAGAGGGGATTTAAGCAAATTAACATTAGAGCTGGCAACCTCGAGTGGCTTGATGTTGGAGAAGCTTTTCAGGATGTCGCTTTCAGTGTTATGAACAGTTTGAAGTCGGTCACGGTTGGTTTCTCTGATGATATTGCTAACAAATATGGACCCGGCAATGCCAACTCGAACAAATTGCACAAATTCTTCCGAAATCTGCCCCAAATTCAGAGTCTCAATCTTGAAAATTACTCACTGAAGGTACATTTTAAGCGCATAAATTCTGAAATTTGTTACGACTTTATTCACTATTATTTTTTGGGATGAAAATATGTGTTCTATTACTAAATCGTTGGTATGCCTTGATTTTGGCTGATTTTTGTAGTATTTGGCTGTTGGAGATGTTCTACAGACACCACCTAATGAACTCGTTCATATGAAGTACCTCTTCTCATGCATAGACTTAAATAGCGTGAAGGAGATTTTGACTATTATGTGCCTAATCAGATGCTCTCCTCAATTGAAACATCTCGACTTCCGGGCGAGTGTGATCATTTATTGTTCAGCGGACTAATTTGATATTTCTTTGAAACTATTATCAAAGATCTTATTTAGGTATTTACGTGATCTTCTCAACAAATTTTTGTTACTTGGCAATAGTGAGTCAAACTTAAAGTCTCTATCACTGTAGTCTAAATGTATTTTACTGATTAAATTGTATGCTTCAATATATCATGATGAAACAAATTGGCGAAACCTTTTTTATTTAGCAAAAGTGTTCATAATGAAAGCAAAGATAAATGAGCATCACAAGACTGATGCCTCCTTTGTATCAAGTTTTAGAATATATGTTGGAAGTAATTTCATTTCATTTGATTTTTGGTGATCATCGTATTACCTTGGTGCTTTTAATCATCGAATTTGATGAAAAAGAGAGCTAATCTACACTTTACAGCGACCATATTATACATTCTCAAAATAAATGACGGTATAGTAATCTGGTTCACCCGAAAAAGAAGGATATTGCAATTCGGGATCTTATTCATAAAGCAAATAGACAAATCAGGTTCTCTGCACTCTTAATTAAATGACCAGATTAAGCTCTCCCTATGCATTGTTATGTTAAAGTTGATCTTTGATTATTAAACACAGTCTCGTGCTGGGAATCGACAAAGTACATGGATCGGGACAATTGCCGATTCTTGAGAAGACCACCAGGCGTGTTGCCTAGAACAAGTACAAGTTGTATCGATGGGTGGAATTTTTGGTAGTAAGCCAGAGCAAGAAATGATGAAGTTTCTGCTTGCTAGTTCACCGAAACTACGAACGATGACGATCAGGCCTAATTCCACAAGGGCAAGTTGCTCAGGGACTTGCCATGCTTCCGGCGAGCCTTGGCTCAAGAAGAAATAATCTTTCTCGACCCAGTTGATCGGGAAGCCTACCCACATTAAGATCGAATCACACATGGGATTAATAGGAACTGCAATGTTTTACTATGCTGAGTGGAAAATGAATAAACTGTGACGCAGAGTTTGTGTATTACTCAGAAAAATGAGAATCCTCTTCTTTCATCTTGTGTTAAGTCTATTGTAAGGAGTTCTTCATTACATATATGTTTAGTGGTTTGCAACTTTCATCATCATTTTGGGAAGCGTTAATGGTTGCTCTTCTTATGCCCTGGTTGGCTCTGGCCTCTGCAGGGACCTTCATTTAAATGAAAAAAAATGTATTGATCTTATACGATTTAAACTCAACTTAAAGAAAAAAAGGAGTTTTTGTAAAATCCATTTCATTTTCATTTTCTTCTAAATATATGTGTTGTATATGAGCGAGTGATATCTAAAATAAGTGGATTACAAAAGAAGACAAAAAAAAAAAAAATGAAACGTAAATATGTATGTCAATAACGAAACATAAAACATCAAACCTCATGAAGAAAACTTTGGCATTTATGAAATCATAAAAGAGAGAATGTGAAATCTGATGCATTAGGACGACCTATGCAAGTATTAGGTTTCTAATGTGATAATGGCAATAGGATGGCCTATAGGAAGAATAGGGCATTAGGATGCTATAACCTTGAAATCCTTGAAGAAGTTAAAATATGGGATGGACAGAATTCCGAGATTCTTTGAGAAACCTTCACAGGTGAAGATCAAAAAACATTACGTGCTAGTATTTTCTCCGAAATGAGAGCAAATATGAAATAGAGAGAATGGAAGCAACTTATCATGGCTGGAAACGATCGGGGAAAGCTTGATTGATGAGATTTCAAACAGTGCTGGGGTGGGATGTGCTCCTTGAACCATAGGGTGCGTGCACCCCACCTTGAGGCATGCAGCCTTAGGGTGACGGGCACCCACCCAAGGTGGTATGTCCTTGATGCTAAGAAGTCTGCCTCTAAAGGTAAAGTGTGCACCTCTGAGTTGAGATGCACGTTGTTAGTGTAAAGGGCACGCCCCTCAAAATCGAAGGGCACGATCCTTAGGATCAAGGGCAAGTCGCTCTTACTGTGAAGCGCACGCCCCCTTCAAGTAAAGGGAACGCCACTTACGGTGAGGGGGCTCGCTCTTTGGATGTGTTTTTTTTCTTTTTTCTTTTTTAACCAGGGAGTTGGCTTGCTCAGGTTGAGGGACGGTTTTAATCAGTTAATTTGTCTTTTACCGGTAGTTCATAGACAGGATCGGGCGACCTAACCATCGGCCCGAGCCCTAGGTTAATCTATCGGTCAAAACTCATAACTTTTTTGGTACAATTTGTAGTGCTACTAAACAAGTCAGTATAAAATTGCTTAAGATTGTGTCAACGTCACCGCGCAGACCTGGACGAGCCAGCACTTGCCCCACATGAAGCGATTTGGTACTTACCTGACCGGATGGTACCCCCTTATTGGCCGTGCTGCCACTCGAAGCGACATATTTTTTTTTCATAGAAAATTTGACCAACAATTGACTGTAAGCACATTTTTCCTGAGACATCCAATCAACGTAATTTTTGCGAAACGAAAAATCAGGATGAAATTGTTTAGAGTTGATTGAACAAGCTAAATGCACATATATATTGCCAAGTTGCAATCCTTTTTGTTGTAAATCTAATTCACTCAATTCTTAAAGTATTAACAATTTTATAACTGGATATTCATGTTATCCTCACTTCATCATGAAAAATCACAAATTTCTTGATATCCGTAAAAACGAACAGTTTGATTAAAAAGATTCAATTTGGGCAGCGAGAAGCAATTTGCCTTGGCGGAACAGGTCTTGGGGAGAGAATCTCCGTTGGGCCACCTCTTTCTTGAAGGGTAGGGACTTCGTTAAATACGTTACTCGCTTTTTCTTAGGGGCTCTTTGTCACATTATTTGAAAAAATAAGAATATCATCATATTCAAAGAACAACCCCTTATCGTCCCGGCTATGAAGAACCATCTTTTTGAGGTGGTTAAGGATAGAGCTAGCACCTTCAGAAACGTTGATGATAGCTTCAGAAATAGAAGATTGCAGAGGAGTTAGGGCATCGATATCAGCATGTCACAAGTGATTTTTTCCTCTTTAAGAACTTATGAAACATGGGAAGAACATACGAGTCCCACTAATTGACAACTCAGAATGAATTGAGGTGCAATGAAATGCAGATATTGACATTCTCATTCTTATGTAAACAAGGGATGATAGGCCATTAAACTAGTGGATTGGGTTGGATCAAAAATGGTAATTCAAAATAACCCATTTATATGCAATGCACATTTGGGATGCGTTTAATAACCATTCTATTTTTGGAAATAATTTTTACTCGAAATAATTTTTTTTATTCTATTTCGTGGAACAGCTTCTGAGTTTTTAAAAATGCTTAGTAACTATCCAAATTTTATTTTATCGAGGTAGAAATGTGTTTGGTAGGATTCTTAATTTTTTTTATTTCTTTTAATTTTTTAATACTTTTATTATATTTTTCTTTTTTTCTCTTTTTCCTTTTTTCTTTTTTCTTTTTCTTTTTCTCTTCTTATTCCTCCTCCTTTTATGGCTAGTTGCTGACCACCTTGCTAGAGCCTCGCCGGTGGCCAAGCGAGCCTTGCCCAACCCAACAAGCCAGGTGGTGGCCTCACCTAGCCACCACCAGGCTCGGCCTCACTAGCTAGGTGAGGCCAAGCCAAGCAAGCCTCCGGCAAACTCACTAGACCTCACCTAGTCGATCGCGGGCCACCATAGGTGGCAGCAGCAATGGTTGGCAGTGGCTGGTGACCAACTGGGAGGAAGAAGAAGAAGAGAGAATGAGAAAAGAAAAAAAGGAAAAAAATTAGACTTGATTCTAGGAATTGTTCGCAAAAATAATAAGCAACTTTCTTCTACTTCTTGATTATGTTTCAAATATATTTTCAGGAATATAAAAAAAAAAAAAAAACGGATTTTTTCTCAAGAACAAAAAATTTACTAAATGAATTTTTATTCTTTTTTTTTTATTTTGGGAAACAAAAGAATAGAATCGTTATTCTTAGGAGTATTACCAAACGGGACCTTAACAGTCCACTTTTAGTTATTTTTCTCTTTAAATTGTTATTTTTAAAGAAAGGGTGGCTAAATAGACCAATCATCAAGTTAGTAAGAGAGATCAAGTTGGACCGTGGGTTGGGAATTCACGGAAGTAAATGTAATAGACTGAAAAAATATATATATATATAAAATAAATTTGAAAATTGGCACATTAAAACTAAGCAAAATATTGGAAAAGGGAAAAAAATTCATCATTGTAGATGCTCTTGAAAATTGCAGATCATCTCTATGAACCATTCGTAAGCCGTCACCATTTGCGAAATTGTGGCCGTCAAACCACATGTTGCTCGAGCAAGACCTCACAATCTTGACGCTTGTGTGAACACGGCGTTGCTAGCGGGTCTAATAAATCTTTGAAGTTAAAATGGCCTTTCTATTAATGCCGTACCTCGCTTAAATGGCAAAAAGAATTCCAAAATATTAGCATAAAAATGTAAAAGTTAAAAAGCTAATTTCCTTTAAAAATGAAAATAAAAAAGAAATTTTAAAACAGAAGAAGACAACACCACCGGATTGGCTGCCTCCCTCATCAGGCCGTCGCCTTTTCTCAACCGGAGTTCAAGGACCTTCGTATCTGGAGGTCCAAGACCTCTATAATCAAAGGTTGCGGACCTTTTGTCGGTATCAGATCTGAGAGATTTTGAATATGGAAGAGATATATCTAAAACTGAGAACAGACGATGGCCGTGCCGCCCAAAGGACGAGCGATTGGGGAAGGTAACGACGGTGCGCGAGCGACTAGCAAAGGGCGACAATGGCGGTCCTCGAGGAACAAGCAACAACAACAAGCGGAATCCCTTGCCTGAAGCTTCACAAGCCTATGTCGGAGTTAAATTTCATAGAGTTACATTCGGACATAAAGTTAATAACTTAAAAGGGATGAATATGGGTCTGATACAAACCCACATAGACCCATATAAAGTTGGACTTTAATGTTTCAAACCCATTGTAGCTTGTTTTTAAAATTTTAAATTATTTATATTCAACATGGCATACTAAGGGTGCGTTTGGAAACTGCCTTCCCAAAGTCCCTTGGGCGTGTAAAGGTCTTTTGGCCAAATATTTGGTGTTTGCCAATTTTTTTTTCACTTGCCTTTACCAAAGGCTGAAAGCCCAAGGCAGGATAGGAGCTGCCTTGGGCTTTCTCAACATGCTGGCTTTGAAGCTAATAAAAATTTTCTTCTGAAATTGTCCTCGTTAATTTTTCCTTTTTTTTTCCGATTTTACCCCGATAACTATTCGTCATCTACATCTTCTTTCCTTCTCTCTACTGAACACAACTAGCATCTACGCGTGGTCACCGGCGAAGGGCAGGCGGTGCAGCGAAGGATAGGTGGTTTGGCTAGGGTCCCATGACCCTCTGACGAGGGTCGTCGTGCGGCGAGGGTCACGGGGACCCACATCGCACGCAGATCTAGTCGCTCGATCTAGGTCGCGGCAACTAGATTGCGGCGCCAGCCACCTCGCATGGAGGTTGCGGCACCGAAGGTCACAACGCGGCGGGTCACGTGGCCATTCGGCGAGGGTCGCCACGACCCCGATCGCGACCAGATCGCTCAATTTGGGTCGCGGCGACCGTCGCCACACCACGTCCTCCACATGGCGACCCTAGTCGAACACCTACCCTTTGCCGCACTGCCTCCCCCTCGCCGAACTGCCTACCCTTCACCGGCAATTATTAGCTCTTCACCGGCGGTAGCGGCCAAGCCCTTGGCCGACCAATTCTCCTTTTTTTCCTTTTTTTTTTTTTTTTTTAACGAAAGTTTTTTGCAAATTTAATTTGTCCAAATAAGACCACAGTTGGGGAACAGTTATCAAGCAATCGTAAATCTATATAATCAGAAATTACCATGATGTTAGGATTTATCCTAACAATGCTAAAAATTAAGATAACAATTAATGTTTTAAAAGTGCACGCTCAAGTATAAAATCAAAGTAGAAATTCGCAAACAACAATCTAAGAACAAATAACACTTTATTGTAAATCCCCATAAGATTGTTTAATTTTGAGTTTAGTTTTTTTCAAAAGATTTTCACATTTTTTAAGACTGTGTTAATCCTAAAATGTTCATTGAAACCCCTAAACTATATGAAATATGATCTAGGAAAATCTAAAACTAATTTTAAACTAGTGACACTAAAAATCTAATAAAACTAATCAACATTTACTTTCTAAGCTTTTTCCTGAAAAATTTTAATTTTCGGAATTTTAATTTTAATTATTTATTCTATTTATTATTATTTAATTTTGTTATTCTAAAAATGGGGGCTCGGACCAATTTGAATGTGCAGGTTTGACCTAAAATGGATATGATATGATATGAAATCTTGGGATTTTTTTATATCCAGTCTATTGTTTAGCGAATCGTAATATTAAAGTCGGATATATTCACATCATATCATGTACATTTTTTTGATATAAATGGCATATCATTGTAAATGAACCTAAATATTCATAAACGGAGATTGTGAAAATCTCTCATAACATTATTTCTTAATTTATTTTTATTTTTATTTTTATTTTTATTTTCCCTATTTTTTATATTATTTTCTTTATTATCTCTTTTGTCCCCTTTCATCATTATTTAATAAAATTTTATCAAATAGTAAACTGTACTAACATACCTAAAATACAAAAATACCTCAAATATATAATAAATATAAATATTTAATTTATAGATTGAATGTTTATTATAAGATAGAATTAAAATTGAATATATAAATTAAAATAAGATTAATTTAAAATAAATTTCTATTTTTTTCATTTTTAATTTCTTAAATTAGAATTCAAATATTATTTATATTGAAGTATAACTTCAATTTTATTAATTTAATAAGTTTGTTATTCAAGAAAAATAACTTTCCTATTATGAACATTAGAAATCCTATCCACCTTTATCCCACCTCCCTATGGGATAATTTTATCCCGCCTATATCCCCCTTATATCCGACTTTATCATGTTCAGAGCGAGTACCAAACATAGGATATGATAAATCATATCATATCTCGAATTTTATTCCGATTACCAAACGCAGCCTAAAGGTCCGAGTTGAATCTGAAATTCAGATCGGCCCTTGGTTTGAATGTAGCCGATTTATTGAATTTCATCCAGCCCATGAACTCTATTCGGCTCGGCCTTATCATACTCAGGCCCCCATTTTTATGATTTTTATTATTCTATTTTTATTATTTTCCCATTTTTTATTTTCTTTTATTATATTTTTTATTTCTTTTTCTTTTTATTTATTTCTTATTCCCCTCCCTCACTGAGGTCTCATCGTCTTCCTCGGACGAGCTTGTTGGAAAATACTCCAAAGAAAACACAAACTGTTTGTTACAATCAGAACATGAAATTGGAGGTGAGGTACGGATATCCGAATCTCCTTAAGGCAATTAGTTCCTACCAATGGTGCTCCGCAGATTCACGAACTATGCCTTCCAAGATACAACACCTCGAACCTGTTTGGATTAGCACTATGCAAACAGGACTCAGTCGAACCGTTCAATTGAACCAGTACACTCAGAAAAAATCAGAAGAGTAGAAAAGTGTATCAGAGCCTTTTTGGAATCGAGTCGGAAAAACCAAAAAGCCTCATGAAGCTCTATGCTCCCATCTATTTATAGAGATTTTTAGTTCATGTACAGAAGAGATACATGAATTAAATAGACGCATGTATCCACGAAGTTCATGAATCAAAAGATACATGAATTCAAAAGATTCACGAATCCAGAGATACGTGAATTCAAGAGATTCGTGAACTCAATAAATACATGAATTAAAAGATACATGGATCTAGGAAATTCATGAATTCAATAGATACGTGAACAGAAAAGTTTAAGAAATTCATGAATCCAAAAGAGATACGTGAATAGAAAAGACGTATCTTAATTTATTGGCATCCGTTGATCCATTAACCATAATTATAACCATAATTATAACAATCCCCCACATTAATGGATCAACAAAACATTTTTGACTCGAAGGAATCGAAGCATACTTGTTGAAATACACTGCATCAAGATAGGTAGCTTTCGCTTTGAACCTTCTTTAGTGAAAGCCTATCGGACTTACTTAACTAGTCGATGGACTAAGCCTTGAATCGCCAGTTGTTTGTGTAAGCCTAGACAATAAACCTCACACAGAGTATTTCCAATTCAAGATTGGTTCTCGGTTGTGTTCGTTCTTTCGGCCCTGAATCTCTCGGGATTCATGCGTGCTTTAGAAAATCTAGCCTTTAGAGATTTTCATAGAGTCGGCCAGCTCCACGCATATAGGTGCATTCCTATTAAAGATATCCTACCATATCTTACTTGGATGGTATGTTCCAAGTTATAGGAATCATTAAACGCATAGCGTACCCTTAATAACGCTATAGGAAAGCACTGTTGCATCATAGGAATGGGAGACAGTGCTTACACTAGAGTTTCCAAAATTTATGTTGTCCTATTGAACCTAGACCATGGGATCTCCAATCGCATAGGTTAGGTTTCCACCACTGAATCTCTTTATTGGGTTAAGGCTCTTAAACCCATTCCTCTTGATGCGCAGTTTATCTGCTCTTTTGACAAACCTTTTGTCAGCGGATCCGCAATATTTTCCTTTGACTTTACAAAGTCTAAAGAAATGATTCCATTTGAGAGCAACTGCCTTACGGTGTTATGTCTACGACGAATATGTCTAGACTTACCATTATAAATCACATTTTGCGCCCTTGCAATTGCCGCTTGATTATCACAGTGTATGCAAATTGCAGGCATAGGTTTTGGCCACATTGGAACATCTTCTAAAAAATGTCGAAGCCATTTTGCTTCTTCAGCAGCTTTATCCAAAGCAACAAACTCCGATTCTATTGTAGAGCGTGTTATTAGAGTTTGTTTAGAGGATTTCCATGACACTGCAGCACCTCCTAGCGTGAACACATATCCGCTAGTTGATCTCGATTCATCAGAATCTGAAATCCAGTTGGCATCACAATAACCTTCCAAAACAGTTGGATATTTGCCATATAGTAGAACATAGTCTTTTGTCATTTTCAAATATCCTAATACTCTCATCAAAGCATTCAAGTGCTCGTGACCTAGGTTACTGGTATATCTACTCAGTTTGCTTACTGAGTACGCAATATCAGGTCTAGTGCAATTCATGATATACATGATACTGCCGATTACTTGAGAGTATTCCAGCTGTCTAACACTATTTCCAGTGTTCTTTCTTAAAGTTAGGTGTGGAAGAAAAGGATTGTTTGCATCTTTAATGCCAAATCCTTTAAATCTCTCAAATACCTTTTCAATGTAATGAGATTGTGTTAAACATAAGCCATTAGAATTCCTTAGAATTTTGATGCCGAGTATAACATTTGCGACACCTAAATCTTTCATCTCAAAGTTCTTCTTGAGAATGTTCTTGGTGATTTTGATGACCTCAATGTTATCTCCAAGAATTAATAAGTCATCAACATATAGACAAATAAGTACATATCCAATTGTAGTGGATTTAGTGTACACACATTTGTCACACTCATTGATTCTATACCCATTTTGAATCATTACCCGGTCAAATTTCTCATGCCATTGCTTAGGAGCTTGTTTAAGTCCATACAATGATTTGACAAGTCTACACACTTTGTGTTCTTGTCCTTTGACCTTGAACCCTTCAGGTTGTTCCATATAAATCTCCTCGTCGATATCACCATTTAAGAATGCAGTTTTCACATCCATTTGATGTATCTGCAAATTGTATAGCGAAGCTATAGCAATCAACATCCTTACTGATGTTATTCTTGTGACAGGTGAATAAAGTAGTCAAGACCCTCTTTTTGTCTAAACCCTTTGGCTACAAGCCGAGCTTTGTACTTATCAATGGAACCATTAGCTTTTAGTTTTTTCTTGAAAATCCATTTACATCCAATTGGTTTATTTCCAGGTGGAAGATCAACCAATTCCCAAGTATGGTTACTTAGGATAGAATGGATTTCATTGTCAACAGCTTCTTTCCAGAAAGGAGCATCTAGAGATGACATTGCCTCTTTATATGTTTGGGGCTCACCTTCTAACATGTATGTTAGAAAATCAGGTCCGAAAGATTTTTCAATTCGAGACCTTTTACTCCTTCGAAGTTCGGCTTCTTTGGCCACAACTTCATCATTCTCAGATTCTGATTCTCTAAGCCTTTTCTGAGAAAGTTCTCCTTGATTTCTTTTTGCAGGATATATATCCTCAAAAAATTCAGCATCCCTTGATTCTAGGATTGTATTGACATGAATTTCCGCATTTTCAGATTTATGAACCAAAAATCTATATGCGCTACTATTTTGAGCATAACCGATGAATATGCAATCCACCGTTTTAGGTCCCAACCGAATTTGTTTCAGAGGAGGAATCGCCACCTTGGCCAAGCACCCCCACACTTTTAGAAAATTGTAGGATGGCAACTTTCCATTCCATAACTCATATGGAGTTTTACCTGTTTTTTTGTGGGGTATTTTATTAAGAATATAATTTGCGCTTAAAACGCCTCCCCCACAAGTTCGAGGTAAACTGAACTCAAAAGCATGGCGTTAGCCATCTCCTTTAATGTCTTGTTCAATCGTTCAGCAACTCCATTTTGTTGTGGAGTATAAGGTGCGTCGTTTGGAGAATTATTCCAAAACTAGCACAAAACTCTTTCAAATTGATTGAACTGTATTCTCCTCCTCTATCGACCTAAGCACTTTGATTCGTTTATCAAGTTGATTTTCAACTTCATTTTTATACTTGACAAACATGCTCATAGTCTCATCTTTGTTAGTTAGTAAATAAACATAGCAAAATCTAGTACAATCATCCATAAATGTGATGAAGTACTTCTTTCCATCTCTACTTTCTACAAACTTTAAATCACATAGATCACTATGGATTAATTGTAGAGGTTCACTTGTTCTTTCAATGGATTTGAAAGGTTTTTGGCAAACTTGGCCTCAACACAAGTCTCACACTTGTAACGGGTATCCAACTCAAATCTTGGAATTAATCCCAAGTTTGCTATTCTTTTCATTGTACCATAGTTTACATGTCCTAATCTACCATGCCATAGATAAGGAGACACAACGGTGTAAACGAAGACTTTTCTTTATTAATAGTCTTTGGGTACACATACTTTGAGTTTACATCAATGACAGCCACATTGGCCTTAAACAGGTCATTACACAAGTACCCTTTCCCCACATACATCCCTCCTTTTGAAAGTACAAACTTGTCAGATTCAAATACAACTTTGAAACCCTTCTTGACAAGTATAGGGCCAGAAATTAGATTTTTCCGAATATCTGGTACATGCAACACATCGAAATAGGGCGACCTTCTTGCCGATGTAAACTTCAGGATCACCTTTCCTCTTCCGGCGATCTTTGCTGATGCAGAGTTAGCCATATAAAGCTTCTCATCTTCTTCAGCCTTCTCATAAGATGAGAACATGTGTTTATCTGCACATATGTGATTTGTGGCACCCGTGTCTAGCCACCAGCCATTAGTGTTCGACACCAGAGATGCTTCAGACATTACCATAGCGACATGTCTCTCAATATTGTCATGCTCTGTCAAATTCAGTTGCTTGGGTTGCACCTTCGTTCTTGCCTTTTTTCGGGCGCTTCTTGCAATCCTTAGCACGATGGCTAGGCTTGTTGCATATAAAACACGTCCCTTGGAATTTCTGGAACTGCTATTTCTGCTTGCCTTTTCCTTGAAAAGACATCTTCCTTTTTTCTATCTTGCTTGGATTTGGAAGATTCCACAATGTTGGCCTTTGGCTCAGAAGAAGGGTTCGCACTCCTTCTATTGTCCTCCTCGATTCTGAGGCGTAGAATGAGATCTTCAAGGCTCATCTCCTTCCGTTTGTGCTTTAAATAATTTTTGAAGTCTGACCAGCCCGGAGGTAGTTTCTCAATCATGGCTGCCACTTGGAATGATTCACTAAGTATCATTCCTTCAGCCGAGATGTCACTCAAAATTAATTGCAATTCTTGAACCTGACTCATGACAGATTTAGAATCCACCATCTTGTAGTCCAAGAATTTGGCAACCACAAATTTCTTGGTGCCGGATCCTCGCTTTTGTATTTTTCTCTAAGGACTCCCATAACTTTTAGCAAATTCAATATTACAATAAACATTATAAAGAGAATTCACTAAACAATTAAGGATATAATTTCGGCATAAGAAGTCCCCATGCTTCCAAGCCTCCAACGCACCGAGCGTCGTGACATCTTGCTCATTTGGACTAATTATCGGGCACACCTCCGATAAATATTTCGTCAGATTGAGCATGGTCAGATAGAAGTACATCTTCTGCTGCCACTGTTTAAAGCCCACTCCGGTGAATTTCTCCTGTTTCTCATTAGCTGTAACTGGAGGTGTTGCCATCATAGTAGGTAAAGTTCGTTGAACTATCCCTCCAGAAACGGAGCCAAAAGCCATTTGGCTTGTACTGTTTGAAAAAACAGTCCCCGGCATACCGGTCGTATGACTTGTACCTGCACCACCAAAATTGGTGTTAGCCCAAGGGCCCATAGCATTGGCCGCTACAAATTCAGACCCCGAGGGTTGAACATCTTCCATAGCAACAGTCGAATCGACCATAGGAACATCTCCAGAAACATTCAGGACATTGAAGGGCACTTGGTTGTTTCCAGCCATCTCAATAATCTGACAAGAACAACAAACAATGAGTGAGATAATTGCCTTAAGATTGTTGGAAAATACTCCAAAGAAAACACAAACTGTTTGTTACAATCGAACATGAAATTGGAGGTGAGGTACGGATATTCGAATCTCCTTAAGGCAATTAGTTCCGCAAAATGGTGCTCCGCAGATTCACGAACTATGCCTCCCAATATACAACACCTCGAACCTGTTTGGATTAGCACTATGCAAACAGGACTCGCCGAACCGTTCAATTGAACCAAGACACTCGAAAAAATCAGAAGAGTAGAAAAGTGTATCGAGCCTTTTGGAATCGAGTCGGAAAAACCAAAAAGCCTCATGAAGCTCTATGCTCCCATCTATTTATAGAGATTTTTAGTTCATGTACGTAAGAGATACATGAATTAAATAGACGCATGTATCCACGAAGTTCATGAATCAAGAGATACATGAATTCAAAAGATTCACGAATCCAGAGATACGTGAATTCAAGAGATACGTGAATTCAAGAGATTCGTGAATTAAAAGATACATGGATCTAGGAAATTCATGAATTCAATAGATACGTGAACAGAAAAGTTTAAGAAATTCATGAATCCAAAAGAGATTCGTGAATAGAAAAGAAGTATCTTAATTTATTGGCATCCGTTGATCCATTAACCATAATTATAACCATAATTATAATAGAGCTCTTCACCGACTCTTCATGTACAGACGGCGCTAACGCCGGCGGCCATCTCCGTTGGTCATTCAACAATCTATTCTCGCCATCACCGGATTATTTCCCGTGCTGACTTCCAGTCACCAAACTACATCCATCTACGATTGTTCATCACCGATCCCTCAAGTAAAATCCATTTCAATCCATTGCAATTCATAAACACGCATGCTAAATTAAATGAGTATAGAAGACTGACAGAGGGACAATTTCAGTCCGGAGCATCACCGGAGGCGAAGGCTAAGAACAGCGATTCCAAACTCATGTGTTCATGGATGACCAGAACAAGGAATGACAAGAGCGCGACATTACACAAAGAAGGAAAACGCGGCATCAATATTCAATTCAACAATCAATGAAATAGATGAGAATCAACCCTAGGTTTAAACACTGTTAACGGCCGATTGCATGAAATCAGTTTCAACACTTCTCATGAGCAAATCATCAAACAATTGGTGTGCACTTCGAACACGAGCTTTAGACTCAGATTTAATGCAATTCTTAGTCTAGACTAAGACTCTAAATCAGCATGAACCATCACAAAAGAGTCTTGGTACCGCAAGGTCATAAATTCACCGATTGAATTCGGCACTTCTACGCTTCAAAGGCGCCGGGGAGGAACAAAGCGAGAAGGAGGCCTACCGATTCAAAATGCAGGCTGAAACCACTAGAATCAGCAACGGAGCTCGATGATATTACAGGAAATCGCTGGTCTTTTTTCCTACCAATAATGAATAGCTTTAGCTAATGTCTCCACTGTTCAGCCTCCGCGGCCGACGATCAAAATCAGCAATTTCTGGCCAACTGAAATCGGTCGACCGAGAGATAGAGCTGGTGGAGGGGAAAGCAAAGCAGGGCTTGAGGAGCGTTCAGAATGGTTTCATGGGCCATGGACTTGTTCATGAGCAATTCTAATTTGACTAAATCTAGGGCCCCCATTTTTATTTATATTCTTTTCATGTACTTTTACCAAAAAAAAAAAGTGTGATAGATGTGTCGATAAAAATTCAAATGTCAATAATCTAGAGAAATTAAAAATCCAGAATAATGAAAGTACCACGATGTATGACCAAAGACGAAGGATGCGGAGCGAGCAATCCACCCGTTAACCGAAGGAGAAAAGTGCATTCACCCCAACAGTCAAATCATCTTGCTTTGGACCGGTTATGACACACATCAAGACAAACTACTCGGGCTCGGCAGGCCGCTTAGTCAAGGAAGAGATGGATGTTAGCGAATTACTCTAAAGTTAGAGGAGTTCTGCATGGAGGAGTTGAGGAAACCCAAGTATGAAAGACAAATGTATTGCTCATTTAAGGTATCATCATGTTGTATTACTTTTGTAATGACCCTCTAACTAGGGGTGTGCAATAGAATCCTCCTAGACCGGACAAAACCAGCCGTTTTTGGGCTAATCTAGAGTGTCTCGATCTGGTCTCGATTCCTATTTTTGGAATCAGTGACCGGTCAATCCGTTTCCCTATTCCAAGGCAGGAACCGGACCGACCATTTATAATTTTTTTTTTTTAATTCTACACAACCCTATTACGAGGTTTGTACAAAAGGAAAATTGAAAGTGCTTCTCTCTCTCTCTCTCTCTCTCTCTCTCTCTCTCTCACGAGCAGCATGCTCTCCTTGCACGCATAGTCTCCCTTACCAGCGTCTATCGGACGTCAACATTTTTTTACTCTCACAGTCATAGCCTCGCCTCGCGCCTCACTTCGATCGAGTCTCTTGAGCCTCGAGATCAACGCTTTTCCCTCTCGCAGCCTCACCTCCTGCCTCACTTGACGTCAATGTCTTTCCCTCTTGCTCAACATCGATGCCTTTCAAGGAGTATCGCGTTACTTTGTAAGCTTTGATTGAAGAGAGCTCTTGATTTAGAAGACTAGGGGACATATATTTATTTTATTTTCAATGTAACGACAAAAAGTGATTTGGTCCATTGAAATCAAACTGAACCAGTCGATGCGGTCTAGTTCTCAATTCTAAGACTAGCTGGTCCGATCTAGGATCCCAAAAATTGGGAATCGATTCTCCAAATTCGATTCCCAGTTCTTGGGTGAAACTGGACCAGATCGGGAACTAATCACCCCTAAATCTAACATCATATATTTGTGAAATATGCACTATCATATCATAAAAGCCCTTTTAAATATATTGTTTTCTTCAATGAATTATATGTATTAATGGATAATTTTTCTTATTACTTTGCTAATGTTAATCTCTATGTAAGATATGTTTTGTCAACTTAATTAGATCATAGTTATATCATTGTTTGATCAATACGGGCTATCATGTCTGTAATATTTAATCGATATTTTGATATCATTTATTTGTGGTATAAGGAAAATGCTTTGCCATATGTGTTCTTGTATATTATTCAACTTTATTTTTTATCAACTGTTAAGTTGTTTGAACCAATGTAAGACCCTGTTATCATTAACTATAGAGTGATTGATATTCTAACAAATGTAGGGTTTTAATCATGATCAATAGTTATACACTTAGGTTACACTTGGTCGTCCGAATTTCTAATCAAAATAGGATTTGATATGATAGGATATGAAATTCAACAGATTTTGCTATACTATATCTACTTGTTTGGTAATTGCAATAATAAAATCGGATATATTCATATTATATTATATATATTGTTTGGTATAAACACCTATATGAATCATAAATTTTATAAACGAATATAATAAAAATCTCTCACAATACTCTTATTTACTTTATTTTTTTCCTCTCTTTTTAAATTAATTTCTTTTTATTTCTTTCTTCCCCTTCCATCATTTTCTTTAAAAAAATTATTAACTAAAATACCTAAAATATTTAATAAATAAATATTTATATATTGAATTTATATTATAAGATATAATTAAATTCAATATTTAAATAAAAATAAGATTAGATTATAAAACTAAATTTTTATTTTTTTTGTTGTTTGAATTTCTTATATTAGAATTCAAATATTATATATTAGAAATCCTATCTACATGTATTCCACCTCCTCATGGAATAATTTTATCCAATGTACATCTCTTTTATATCATACTTTATCCTATCTCAAGCAGACACCAAACATAGGATATGATAAAAATTTATTATATCCTGAATTTTATTCCGACTACCAAACATAGACTTAGTTTGTTATTTATGATATTAACCCTCTAAAAAATTATTGTTTCCATTATATAATATATTTGTAATAATGAATGACTTTTTTTTTCAAAATTCATTTTCCTATAAAGCATGCAATGTATTTTTTTGTCAGGATGTACACTATTTTGTTAATCCTTCAATGTTGTTCATTTGTCAAATTTAAACTATTATGTCATAGAAGATATTTCTACATTGTTTATTTCTTAATAAGATATCATGAAAAATCTCAAACTGGTATACTTATGATAAATTTACCATAAACTAATTTTTTTATAATAAAAAACTCCAAACTAGTACACCTTTAATAAATCTAATCTTCGTTAATTTTCATTAAATTTTACTATCAAATTACTGAGTTTGATGATATATGATATTTGACTGATGTATTAACGAAGATTTAAATGCTTACTATATGCTTTCTATCGGTGTATGATTTGTATGATTTCATCGTCATTTAGTATGTCAATTGCATGTCTAAACACATATTGGTCCTGCTGCAATTAGGTTGTTTGGTAATGGATACCTATTTTGTCATTTTCATCATGGTTTGTGTGCTCATAATTAAGCCTCGATGTCATAACGGAAAATGCTTGCCATTATGCATTCTATATGCTAGATTTTTTGCTAGATTTTTTGCACATTCATAGGGAACCTAAATTGAACATTTTCTATTGTAATGAGATTAGATTGAAGCCTTGTCATGTGCATGCTTTCTCATGTATGTTTAGGTCTCTTAGATACCAAATCTCATGTCGCTACTTTCTTGATTATTAAAATATGCATTACAAGCTTTGTGTACATATGTGGTTCATCATGAATGAATGTCGTTTCGTATGTGGAAATTGCGCTACAATTAGGGTAGTTGCACTTAGAAATCTTCAAGTATGTCATTCTAAGTCTTAAATCATATTGTGTTGTCATTGACTTGCATGGCATATTCACATGCCGACTTAGGATTAGATGTTTACCCTAATCACTTGTCACATCCAATTCTTAGCCCTGTGTGATTTCATGTCGTTTGTACATTACATGAGTGATTTTAAGACTTAATAATGCATATTTACATTCTCTTTTTTTTTTTTCTAATGACTAATGTCTACACTTTCACAAACCTCAAATTCAGAGCACCGAGTTGACCTCCATTGAAATTGAGCCTTTCTAGGAAGTCATAAAGCACATTTAAACCTTCCAATTACCACTAGTTTCATGTAAATTGCTCATCATTAGACGAATTTTCCATATGTCTTGGTTTTTGAGTTGGATCCTTAACAAACTTTTTCTAGGAAACCTTACTTTCCATTATCGATGATTTCAAATCTATTTTTGAAACATCACATGTACCCCCATGCATATAATCACGTAATGTATTAGAAATGCCTGTGTTCATGATTAGCACATGCCTTTGTAATAAGTGAACCGCCGACAGTTCACTCACTTGATTGATTAATTGAGAAATAAGGTCCAAAGTGCCTACTTGTATGTTTAATTCATGCCTATGCATACAAATTCTAAATGTATGTTAGGCGTGATGCATTATGCTGAAAGAAAATCTTAGGAAGTCACTTAGAATGCCTTTTTAGGGACTTACAAGCGTTATTGACCATGCAAGAATACAAATGGTTAATAATGGTCATAAGTTATAAAATGAATTGTGTAGGTGTCTAGAGGAACCTATGCATGAATTGCAAAGGTCGATCCGCAGGTCCAAATTTGGTTGACTTTGAACTTTGCGTCACTTGGTTAATACAAATGGTCGTGCTTTTGATTGTTGTGATACATATGATTGTTTATTTCCATTGTATGTACGTAACTATACTTCTTAGATTAGGATTAGATTAGGATCCCGAAGATGGAGTCGATGTAAAGATGGTGGAAGGTCAATATCCATCCCGACCATAATTTTGTATCATTCATCCCTAACATATGTCTCTGTTTTCCTCATTTGTATAAAAACTCAATGAGTTGCGGGTTCCTTTCTTTCCTATTTTTTCATTTTAGTTTCCTTTTTACCTTTCTTAAGATTGCATGATAGATTTACCGCTTTCCTTGATTGTTTAATTGCCGTTTTGTACTTTCAATTCAATTGTGTGCTTTCTTTTATCTTTCTTAAAAATAAAATGGCATGAAAACAATCATCCACGCGTGATCGCTTAGTTTAGGATAAATGGTCTCGAAAAGGTAAAAGAAATGCATGGACACCTTAGATAACACGATACATTGTTAGGTACCAAAAAAATGCTAATAGAAATATTAACGTAACACAAATCCCCAAACCTAGATATCTAGTTGCATAGGAATTGAGAGATTACTCTTGACACTCGATTGGGTTCTCTAGCTGACCCCCCAAAAAATGAGGCTAGTGGCAACTCACATCTTATTTCTAGGTTGTCTTAAATAACTAGATCACTTAATAAACCCATCGTGAAGGGTATGAATCTTAGGAAAAGGTTTACGGTTATGATTTAGCATACTCAAGATGGTGAAGCCAAAAAAGATGAAGTGATACCATTGTCACCCGTGAGTGGAAGTTCAAAGAGGCTCCACTCAAAGACAAAATTGATACTTAAAATTTTTAGTCGACTCCATTTTGGGAATAGAAAAATACAAAAGAACCGATATTTGGTTAAGGACGTACCTAACACTTACCTTCGCTCATTGAGGATTCTAGACTCATATTTGGGATTCTTCTCTCCATCTCTCTCGTGGAATGGAATGAAGGAAATGAAATCAATAATGAAAAAGAAATGGTTTAAGGATAACCACTAACTTAATGACAAGATTTAAGGATCACCTAGAACTCTAAATGACAAGGTTTATGGATAATCTAGAACCTAAAAGACAAGGTTTAAGAATAACCTATAACCTAAGGGACAAGGTTTAAGGTTGACGAGGAACTTAAAAGACGAGATTTAAGGTTGACCAAGAACCTAAAGGACGACGTTTAAGGTTGACCAGGAACCTAATGGATGGTGTATTATCACGCCCCGATCCTTGGGCAAGCACCCATCCCTCACTGGTCGATTTAATAGCAACGTCCCAGGACGCATCGCCAACCCCTTCATTTTAATAAACGCATGCAAAAGCAGATATAAATCCCTAGATAATAAAACAATGGGATAGGAAAGTAGGACTAAAAATTTCGAACCGAAAAAACCCCCCACACTTATATACATTGCAAACCATCTTGCAAATATATATAAGATAAACTATCAAGCCAAGTCTTAAACCACAAGTTCACAAAGCAAACAGGGGTGGGGTTTCAATCCTCCTCTAGATCCTCCTTCGGTTCCTCCTCCTCAACGATCTCTCCTTCTTCCAAGCTCCAGCTGGAGTCCACTGCTGAGTGCTCCAGAGAGTTAGGATCATCACCAAGCTTGGGATCCTTCGCATCCACCACCGATCCACCCTTAGGATCCGTTGTACCCTTTCCGAACGCAACCTCCAAAAGGTACAAAGATACATCAGACTCTAGTATAGGACCCACCCTTCGACCATCATTGTAATGGCGATACCACGACCAATATACATGTGGCACCTTGTGGGGTTCACCCACATCAACTCATACGGTGGATTTCACCATTACATACTCCAATCCTTCGGGGTGGTGGTGTATCGGAATGTGATAATCTATTTCTGTGATTTCTTCAGGTATACCAAAATGCTCGGGAGGAGCTGGAGGTGTTGCCATCTATTGACCTGAAATATTGTCCCACAACGGGGTAAGACGACGTCTCAGCGAGTCCTACCCACTAAGACCCGATTAGGAAGAAAATATGCCATAAGGGCTACCTAAGCACAAACATGCGTCAAAAGACTTACCTTGGCCTTAGTTCCTTCGTATCGATCAATGACAGATACTGATAATCATATTAAACTATCGATCAATCAACCCAGTCGATTACATGTCATCAAGACTACTCTCTGGTCATCTTAATTATTCATTCTCAATTCTTACTCACGACTCAACGAGCATAGTCTACCAAAAGTTTGACTATAAATCTCGGTCCAAAGGACACAACCTATCTATAAGTGGTAATCATAGCTCAATGGGCACGACCTTTATTAGGTGGTAGATCACGGCCCGATTGGGCATGACCTCTAACAGGTGGCAAATCACGGCCCGATTGGGCATGACATCTAACAAGTGGCAAAAATTCGGCCCAACTGGTACAGCCATACTTCGGCAGCTTTCTAGGTTCAACTCACAACCTATCATAGTCATTTTCCCAACAAATACTGACATTTCTCAAATTTGGGATAAATTCCCATAATCATTAATTCACTCAATTTTCACAAACTAGTTCTCAATTAAACAAACAAAAAGCACCACTGAAATTAGCACGAAATTCCAGTTACCGGCCATCTCAATTGAATTTACGAAAAATAATCAATTAATATAATAATTACGAAAATTAATAAATAAATGCCAATAAATAGACTTAGGCCGGAAAAGTCTAATTGGAAGCCGAGACGGGCTCGGAAAATTACCGAACCATTTTAGTTAAATACTATAGCTTGTCTAGGCTCTAATTGCACTAACTATCCACTTAACATGCATCGATAATTAATTAAATTCACTAATCTAATATAATCTAACCACCTAATCCATCTTAGCCTAAACTAATCAACCCCTAAGCATAATTAACCTACTAAGCGAGAATTAGTGAGTTAAAATCACTTGCTCGGTGATCCGGTTAGTGCAAATCGACGGGAACGCAACGAGGCTCACTTCTCTCCAAAGCGGGCCTAACTTTCGGGGTCGGGATGCGGGCCAAAATGAGCTGGACAGAGCTGCTAAAACTCACTTCTTCAGCTTCTACTTTGGGTTGGTTGAAGGTTGAACGGTAGCTAGATGAGTGAGCAAGGACCAACAACGGTTAGGCGGGACTTCGGCGGGGCTAAATGGTGTCGAAGCGGCGGTCCACGATGGTTCGATGGCCACAGGGGAGCCTTGGAACTTTGCTGGCGCATGGACGACGGTAGAACAGGGACACGATTGGACGGCATAGAGGTGGAGGGGCGTCAGGTGGGCGAGTGTGGGGCAGCGGCGAACGGTGATCCAAATGACGGCATGCGGGGTTGACGGCTCGGCTTGCTGGCTTGCTCCTCTGAAAATTTTGAAGTCCACCAAGCACAATGAAGAAGGAAGAAGGCTGCTTGACCGAATGAGGGGAAGAGGGGGTAAGGGGGCCTAACTTGGCTTTATTTTCTCCTCACTTGTCCCCTTGACCCAATCCTCTTGCTTGGCTATCTTCCACCAGCATTTTCCAGACCCAATTGCCTCCATCTAGAAGCTTGAGAGGGTCCAAAAGTCATGGTGGTGGGGGGCATACGAATTTGTTTGATTTCCTCTTCAATTGTACACTTATTCTTGCTTAAATCAACACAGATTGGTCTCAATAAATTCAATCGACACCTCATTGATCCAATTAGTATTTTTTCTCACCAATTGATCTCATTTGCATCCCAATTACGCGATCAAAAATGGTCCCCGACACTTTCTAGACAAAAACGGCCCTAGGATAACTTTTTCCCAAAAAGTCTCGGTTTGCAGAAAAATCTTATGAGACTGAGTCGACGTTCCTAAAATGATTTATGACATGACAGAACTTTTAATTTCTGTAATCGGATTTAAATTCGCGGTTAATTTCACTTTGGCGCGTTTTAAGCGTGACCTAAGCTATCGGGTAGGTTTCGGAAATTTTTAGTGCAAATGACCCGCGGTCGATTTTCTTCGAGCCACAATGAACCCACTCGACACATTGGCGACTCTCGATTGTCATAAAAATTTTGAGGACTCAAATACGGACACAGGGTACCAGAACGATAGAAAAATCATTCTAGTGCCGGCCGACGAGAATTTTCTAATTTAGTAGAGTCACGTTTAGCCACACATTTCAATCGAACCGACCTATCTCTGATCTCTAATCGATTTTTAACTATGCCGTAATGACCTCTAAAAATGAGCACGGTGGAGTAGCTAATTCATGGTCAAATTCTCAAGTCTATTGCCTTAAAATTCCTTAATAGCTTCCCCAGATAGTCTAGTTATTTCGAGAGTGATCGGCTCTAAGAACAGCCCTATTGGTGTGTCGATGAAATGCCCGATTTATTCGATGGAAAACAGGATTGAAAATCTGGGATGTCACAATTCTTCCCCTCTTATAAAAATTTCGTCCTCGAAATTTAAACCATTATAATACTTTAAGCAAAAAGGTGGGGGTACAACTGTCTCATCGACTCTTCAGTCTCCCATGTCGCTCCTTCAGTACCGTGGTGTTGCCATACCACTTTGATCAACGGGATGATCTTTGTACGCAAAACTTGTTCTTTTCTGTCCACGACATGAACCGGGCTTTCAACGTATGATACACAGTCATCCACGTCTAATTCCTCGAAATTAAGCACGTGGGTCAGCTCAGGCTCGTACTTCCTCAACATCGACACGTGAAAAACGTCATGCACTTGTGCCAATCTCGGCGGCAATGCAAGACGATACGCCAGAGTCCCGATTCTCTCAAAAATCTTGAATGGACTTACGTGCCTCAGACTCAGTTTTCCTTTCTTGCTAAAGCACGAAGTTCCCCTCATTGGTGACACCTTTAAAAAAATGTGATCACTAACTTGGAATTCCAATAATCTCTTGCGCTTATTTGCATAGCTTTTTTGATGACTCTAAGCGATCTTAAGTCTACCTTTGATCACTCCCATGGCATCCACTGACTGCTGGACCAACTCTGGGCCTGTGATCTTTCTTTCCCCAACTTTATCCCAACACACTAGTGTCCTGCATCTCGGCCATACAACGCTTCGAATGGAGCCGTTTGGATGCTTTGCTGATAACTGTTGTTATAGGCAAATTCCACTAGGTGTAACTATTCTTCCCAACTTCCTTTAAAATCTAGGACACAAGCTCACAACATGTCCTCGATAGTCTGAATTGTCCTCTCAGACTGGCCATCCGGCTGAGGATAATATGCCGTACTGTATTGCAGCTTGATACCTAAAGCACTTTGCAAGCTCTTCTTAAAAGCGGCGGTAAACCTCGGGTCTCGATATGAAGTTATCATCACCGGCACTCCATGCAAACGAACTAGTTGACGCACATAAAGATATGCGTGTCTATCCAAACAGAGGTCCTTTTGAACCGTAATGAAATGAGCCAACTTTGTCAGTCTGTCGACTACTACCCAAATTGAATCATTACCTCTCTAACTCCTCCGTAGTCCGGTCACGAAATCCATCGTGATATGCTCTCATTTCCACTCTGGGATCTCGAGAGGTTGCAGAAGTCCTCCCGACTTGCAATGCTGAGCTTTGACCTGCTGACATGTCAAATACTTGGCGATATGCTTGGCTATGTCCGCTTTCATACTTGACCACTAATAGTGTTGACACAGATTCTGATACATCTTGGTACTACCAGGTTACTGCTACAATGTGCTTATGATAGAATATCTTCTCTAAGCTCCATGTCGTCAGGTACAACCAAACATCCTCGGAACCTTAGTGTTCCTTCATAAAAAATCTAAAAGTCAGCCTTCCTTTTCTCAGTGTCCTCTTAAAGGATCTTTTGCACATCTAGATCTGTCGATTGGAGTAGCTTGATTCTAATCTGAACATCCGGTTCAATTATGAGGGTGGCCATAAGACTCGAAAGGTGGCCTACCTCAAATTTGAATATCGAATCTTGAGCTCTCTCGATTAAGTTCCACTCCTTAATCAGTATATGAGCAACTGAAGACTTTCGACTCAAAATATCGGCGACCTTATTCGCCTTTCCCGGGTGATATAGGATATCATAGTCGTAGTCTTTTAGTAATTCCATCCATCAGCGCTGTCTCATGTTCAACTGCTTCTGAGAGAACAAGTACTTAAGACTTTGATGGTCCGTGAAGATCTGGAATTTATGCGCACAAATAGTGTCTCCAAATCTTTAGGGCAAAGATAATCGCCGCGAGCTCTAAGTCATGCGTCGGATAGTTCTGCTCATGAGGCCTCAATTGATGGGAGGCATATGCAACAACTCTACCATGTTGCATCAGCACGCAACCCAGTCCTCTGAATGATGCATCACTATAGATCTCGTATCCTCCAAGACCAGATGGAATCGTCAGCACAAGTGCAATAGTCAGCTTTTGCTTCAGCTCTTGGAAACTACACTCGCACTTGTCTGACTAGACAAATTTCTCATCTTTCTTCAGGAGTCTTGTCAATGGCGACGCTAATGATGAGAACCCTTCCACGAACCGTTTGTAATAACCTACCAAACCCAGAAAACTTCTGATCTCTGTCACTGTAGTCGGTCTTGGCCAATTGATCACGACTTCAATCTTGCTCGGGTTCACAAAGATTCCTTCGCCTGAAATCACGTGACCTAAGAAAGCAACACGACTTAACTAAAACTCGCACTTGCTGAACTTAGAATACAACTGATGGACTCTCAGTGTCTGCAGCACTAATCTCAAATGACTCTCATGTTCTTCATCACTTCTCGAATGCACCAGAATATCATCGATGAACACGATCACAAACTGATCTAGATATTCCTTGAATATTCGGTTCAACAAATTCATGAAGGCAGTTGGAGCATTCATCAACCCGAATGGCATCACTGTAAACTCATAATGACCATACCGAATACAAAATGCTGACTTTGGAATGTCCTCCTTCTTGATCCTCAGCTAATGATATCATGTCCTCCAGTCGATCTTCAAAAATATCGATGCTTCTTACAACTGATTAAACAAGTCATCAATCCTCGGGAGTGGATACTTGTTCTTGATTGTTACCTGATTTAATTGCTGATAGTCGATGCATAAGCGCAACGAACCATCTTTCTTCTTCAATAATAGAACTGGTGCTCCCCAAGGTGATGCACTGGGACAAATGAATCCCTTATCCAATAACTCTTGCATCTACACCTTCAGTTCCTTCAACTCAGATAACGTCATCTGGTAAGAAGCCTTAGAGATTGGCTCTGTCCCGGGTGCTAACTCAATTACGAACTTAATTTCTCTCTCTGGCGGTAATCTTGGCAATTCCTTTGGAAAGACATCTGGAAATACTTGCACCACAGCAATGTCTTCCATTTTCAGCTCCTCAAATGCCGTATCCACGACAATTGCCAGGTAACCTTGGCAACCCTCGTCTAACAAATGAGTTGCCTCTTGCGACGAGATTAGGGATATCAAGGGTCCTCCTCGATTCCCTACAAACTCGAAGCTTTCACCCTCTAGTGGGTCAAATTGAATCGCTTTGCAATAACAGTCCATCTTAGTTGGTTACTTGGTGAGCTAGTCCATGCCAATTATTAAATCAAAGTCTTACACGGCTAGGACTAACAAGTCTATTTTCCCCACTCGCTCACCAATCGCTAACTTACATCCAGAACAACCAAAAGCAGTTATCACTTTATCCTTCAATGGTGTAGATATGCAAACTGCCAACTCCAACAATATAGGACTTAATCCTAACATCTTAACATATTGCTCGGCAACAAAAGAATGGGTTGCTCCTGGGTCAAATAAAGCGTAAGCAGGATGGTTGTTCAGCGAAACCATACATGTGATCACGTCAGGCACAGCTTCTGCCTGATCTTGAGTGATGGCATACATCGTGCCTTAAATTGGAGGTCTAAACTGTCCTCCCTGCGGTGCATTCTGAGGCATGTTCCCTCTGATCTGACCCAACGGTGGCGGCGGCAACTGTTGAGGTCTCCTTGTCTCCAGGGACAATTCCTAGCTAGGTGACCTCGCTAGCCACATTCAAAATAGGCGCCCATCCTTCGGAGGCACTGGTTCGCTCTATGTCGCCTTCCGCAAGCGTGACATAACTCAGTCCGGTTTGACCCAGACTTGCCAATTCCACCCTTCATGTTGGGCGATATCTGAAATCTACTTCTCGTCATGGGTTTCTTTCCCTGACGAATTCCTTCTCTGAATGAACTAAACCTCGATCCAGACGAGGTAGCTTGCTCATTCAATCCTCTCTCTATCATCTGAGCTCGACGATATACTTCCCGAAAATCAGTCAGATCCAACAGCAGCAGAGGTTGTTTCAGCTCAGAACGAAGACCATTTCTGAATCTTCGAGCTTTCTCTTCAGGGTCCTCAATTAACCTCGGAGCATACTAGGAAAGCTCCGCGAACTTGACCCCATATTGGTCAACGGTCATACTCCCTTGGTGGAGATGTTGGAACTCCTCCATCTTTTGTTCCCGAGCACTACCCGAGAAGTACTAATCGTTAAATGCTCTGAGGAAGGTGTCCCACACCTGGACTACACCTTCCCGAAATATCAGTATCCTTGGCAACTCTTCACCGGATGTTTGCATTGCCTTGAAGTTGGTATACCACAAATACCACCTTCTCCTCTTCGTTGCACATCAAAAGTGCAAACGCTTTCTCGAGGTCCTGGATCTAGAGCGACGCGGCTTCAGTATCTCCCTCACCAACGAACCTCGGCGGGTTTAGCTTCAAGAACTGTTCCACTAACTTGTGAATTCGTCTTCCAGAGGCCACATTCATAAGTGGAACTTCAACAAGGGCAACGGCAGGTGCGGTTACAGGTGTGGCAACAGGAGCAACCTCGGTGGCGACGGCGGCAACAACAACAACAGCATCGGCTTGAGTGGTGGCTGCAACAACGGCGGCTTGATTCTGGGCCTGCTGCCTAATCAAGTCTCTTATAGCTTCCAACGACTGAAGAATCCCGTCTACTCTAGGATCACCAGGGGTTGCAACCCCAGCACCAACGGGGAGTGGTGTCACTTCACTCACGCTAGCCTGTGCTGGCACTCGACCTCGACCTCCTCGGGTATCGACCCTGATTGGCGTCCTACCCTGAGTTACGGCCCCATCGGTCCTCTAGCTAGGAGTTCTTGGCTCCAAATCACTCATGGCTCAATTTTATCTACTGAAGCCTGCTTCTAATTCCAAACTGAATTAGAAATTGAGCGATTAACACAACAAGCAATTCTACCAGACAACTTTCACCGACATGCACTAGCATGAATTTAAAGGTCTTTCTTACCATTATCCCATGAACCATCGGACCTTATCACTTCAATCCTTAACAACCACGCTCTGATACCACTTAAACGGGGATGTCACACTTCGATCCTCGAGAACGCACCCATCCCTCACTGGTCGATTAAATAGCAACGTCCCAGGACGCATCGCTGACCCCTTCATTTTAATAAACGCATGCGGAAGCAAATATAAATCCCTAGACAATAAAACAATGGGATAGGAAAGTAGGACTAAAAATCTTGAACCTGAAAACCCACACACTTATATACATTGCAAACCATAGTGCAAATATATATAAGGTAAAACTACCAAGCCAAGTCCTAAACAAAGGTGGGGTTTCAATCCTCCTCTAGATCCTCCTCCGGTTCCTCCTCCTCCTCAACGATCTCTCATTCTTCTGTGCTCCAGCTGGAGTCCACTGCTGAGTGCTCCGGAGAGTCAGGATTATCACCAAGCTTGGGATCCTTCGCATCCACCACTGATCCACCCTTAGGATCTGTTGTACCCTTCCTGAACGCAACCTCCAAAATGTACAAAGGTACATTAGAGTCCAATATAGGGTCCACCCTTCGGTCATCATTGTAATAGCGATACCACGACCGGTATACACGGGGCACCTTGTGGGGTTCACCCACATCAACCCATACAATGGATTTCACCATTACATACTCCAATCCTTTGGGGTGGTGGTGTATTGGAATGTGATAACCTATTTCTGTGATTTCTTCAAGTATACCAAAATGCTCGGGAGGAGCTGGAGGTGCTGCCATCTATTGACCTGAAATATTGTCCCACAACAGGGTGAGACGACGTCTCATCGAGTTCTATCTCCTAAACACAAATAGGCGTTAGAGGACTTACCTTGACCTCAGTTCCTTCCTGCAAGTCAGTTCAAATGACAGATATTGATAATCATATCATCCAATCAATCAGATCGAACCATCGATCAATCAACCCAGTCAATTACATGTCATCAAGACCACTCTCCGGTCATCTCAATTATTCATTCTCAATTCTTACTCACGACTTAACGAGCATAGTCTACCAAAGGTTTAACTATAAATCTCGGTCCAAATGACACAACCTATCTATAGGTGGTAATCATGGCTCAATGGGCACAACCTTTATTAGGTGGTAGATCACGATCCGATTGGGCACGACTTCTAACATGTGACAAATCACGGCCCGATTGGGCACGACATCTAACAAGTGGCGAAAATTCGGCTCAACTACCACAGCCATACTTCCGCGGCTTTCTAGGTTCAACTCAACCTATCACAGTCATTTTCCCGACAAATACCGACATTTCTCAAATGTTGGATAAATCTCCATCATCATCAATCCACTCAATTTTCACAAACCCGTGCTCAATTAAACAAACAAAAAGCACCACCGAAATCGGCACAAAATTCCGGTCACCAGCCATCCTAGTTGAATTTTCGAAAAATAAATAATTAATTAAATAATTACGAAAATTAATAAATAAATGCCAATAAATAGACTTAGGCTTGGAAAAGCCTAATTGGAAGCTGAGATGGGCCCAGAAAATTACCGAACCACTCTAGTTAAATACTATAGCTTGTTTAGGCTCTAATTGCACTAACTATCCACCTAACATGAATCAGTAATTAATTAAATTCATTAATCTAATATAATCTAACCACCTAATCCATCTTAGCCTAAACTAATCAACCCCTAAGCATAATTAACCTACTAAGCGAGAATTAGTGAGTTAAACTCACTTGCTCGATGATTTGGTCAGTGCAAATCGACGGGGACGCGACGAGGCTCACTTCTTTCCAAAGCGGGCCTAACTTTCGAGGCCGAGAAGCGGGCCAAAATGAGCTGGATAGAGCTATTGAAACCCACTTCTTTAGCTTCGCTTTGGGCTGGTTGAGGGTTGAACGGTAGCTAGATGGGCGAGCAAGGACCGGCAACGGTTAGGCAGGACTTCGGCGGGGTTGAACGGCATCAGAGCGGCGGTCCACGATGGTCCATTGGCCACGGGGGGAGCCCTAGAACTTTGCTGGCGCACGGACGACGGCGGAACAGGGACGCAGTTGGATGGTGTAGAGGTGGAGGGGCGTCAGGGTCGGGTGGGCGAGTGCGAGGCAGCGGCGAACATCGATCCAACAGTGACGACATGCGGGGTCGACGGCTCGGCTTGCTAGCTTGCTCCTCTGAAAATTTTGAAGTCCACTAAGCACAATGAAGAAGGAAGAAGGCTGCTCGACCGGATGAAGGGGAAGAGGGGGCAAGGGGGCCTACCTTAGCTTTATTTTCTCCTCACTTGTCCCCTTGACCCAATCCTCTTGCTTGGCTGTCTTCCACCAGCATTTTCTAGACTCAATTGCTCCCACTAGAAGCTTGAGAGGGTCCAAAAGTCATGGTGGGGGGGCATATGAATTTGTTTGATTTCCTCTTCAATTGTACACTTATTCTTGCTTAAATCAACACAGATCGGTCTCAATAAATTCAACCGACACCTCATTGATCCAATTGGTATTTTTCCTCACCAATTGATCTCATTTGCATCCCAATTGCGCGATCAAAAACATTCCTCGACACTTTATGGAAAAAAAAAAGGCCCTAGGACGACTTTTTCCCAAAAAGTCTCAGTTTGCAGAAAAATCTTCTGAGACTGAGTCGATGTTCTTAAAATAATTTGATCCAATTGGTATTTTTCCTCACCAATTGATCTCATTTGCATCCCAATTGTGCGATCAAAAACAGTCCCCGACACTTTATGGAAAAAAAAGGCCCTAGGACGACTTTTTCCCAAAAAGTCTCGGTTTGCAGAAAAATCTTCTGAGACTGAGTCGATGTTCCTAAAATGATTTGTGACATGACAGAACTTTCAATTTCTGTAATCAGATTTAAATTCGCGGTTAATTTCACTTTGGCGCATTTTTAGCGTGACCTAGGCTACTAGGTATGTTTCAGAAAATTTTAATGCAAATGACCCATGGTCGATTTTTTTCGAGCCACAATGAACCCACTCGACACATTGACGACTCTTGGTTGTCCTGAAAATCTCGAGGACTCAAATACAGAAACAGGGTACCAAAACAATAGAAAAATCAGTCTAGTGCCGGCCGATGAGAATTTTCCAATTTAGTGGAGTCACCCACGTTTAGCCACACATCTCAGTCGAACTGACCTATCTCTGATCTCTAATCGATTTTTAACTATGTCGTAATGACATCTCAAGATGAGCACGGTCGAGTAGCCGATTTCTAGTCGAATTCTCAAGTCTATTACCTTAAAATTCCTTAATGGCTTCCCCAGATAGTCTAGTTATCTTGAGAGTGATCGGCTCTGAAAACAACCTTATAGGCACGTCAATGAAATGTCCGATTTATTCGATGGAAAACATGATTGAAAATATGGGATGTCACATATATGGTTTAGGATGACCAAAAATTGAAAACAAAGGTATGATTTAAGATTACCAAAAATAAAAAATAAGGGTATGGTTTAGGATTACCAAAAATCGAAAACAAGGGTATGGTTTAGGATTACCAAAAACCGGTTCATTGGGGAACACATATTCTGAAATGGGGTTTTGAGACTGCTTGAGTTAATCTTGCGAACGATGCCGATTGACAAATCCCTTTGGAGAGGATTTTAACAAAATGAGATTTGATTAACCACCTACAGGTTAAATCAAATATGTGGCACCCCGAACCCCCTTAGGTCGCCACAGGCACCAAACGTTACACCTAATTACATCTCTTAGAAGAAGCGTCGTAAATCATAGACATTTTTTTTTTTGAAAACGGTCCCAACGCGACTCATTAGCGGAAACAAAATATAATATCGCCATCTCCCCCTCCATCAACCATGATACAATTGCACACCACTAAACATCATAATAAAAGACAAAGCCACGACACTTTATTTACATATTTTTCAAGATGGGTTTCCTTGGGTCGGTACATCAAAAGAAAAGCCAGGACATGAAGCCACACTCAGCCTAAACCCCAAAAAGAAACACTCGACCCACTACGACTAAAGTGCAAGATCCCCCATCACTAGTGTCGGCTAATCATCCTAAAAAGTTTCAGCTCCTACTTGTCACGCACGGGCCCTCACACCCATCCCGGTGCATCAGGCGGTGGCGGCGGTAACATCCCACGCATCACTCCGTTCCGACAAACATGGACGGATATGAACTCCTGGATAACAGGGCCCCTAGCCAGGCTCACATCGTACATAACTAAGGCGCGCACTCGAATATACGTCAGTCCAGGAACGGAGGGACAGTCAAACTCCTCGCACTCGACCTCTACATCGGAAGGAAGGCCGTAAAATACGCCCCGCGTGACAGCAGGGAGCGGCATCCTACTAATCTGAAATGTTGGTCCCCAAAGGGGTGAGTACAACCACTCAGTAGGTAAAAGATCTGATAACCACTCAAGGCATCATACAATACAATCATAGCATAATACATGTCATACATGCATTCCAGGCATCACTTACCTTGAAGCCATGCATATACCATCATACATCCTCATCACAACCATATCACATACATGTCGTCATGTCATAGGTTATCATCATCATGTCATACACATGTATCATCATCATCATCATGTCGCACACATGTATCATCATGTCGTACACATGTATCATCATACCATAGGTCATCATCATATCATACACATGCCATCATCATCATGTCATAAACATATCATCATCATCATGTTATACACATGTATCATCATCATGTCACACATCCATACGCATGTCATCATATCACATGTACATGATTCAATTTCCACTTTTATCTCTCAATTTAGTCATCACATCTCTTCTTCTCGGGATCAGCAATTTCATCCCATACTATACCACTCGCACCCCAACCTGGCATCGCGAGAAAAACCTCCGACATTCAGCCATTTAAGGCCACCAGGCATCCGACAACCCCACTCTCCGGGCATCTCGCATCCTAACTGGCATCACGAGGCATCCCCTCGGGCAAAGACCTCCGAGGCTTCCGGCACCCAACCATTCCGGGCATCTCGAAACTCCCGAGGACATCTGGCCATGTATCTCTATACATTCCGGCCATCCGACACCCCCCATCCCGGGCATCCTGATACTCCCAAGGCATTATCATCCGCGTCAAACAGTTTCCTCATTTATCATTGTTCATGTTCACCAATTTATGCCTCAACCCAGCATGGCACACAATATAATGGCAAGCAAGATCACTTTCATCCTTTGATTCATACATGCATCTCTAATCATCATCGTACAATACAGCAAGACACAATCCTTCATAACAATGCCATTCATGGAGTCCATTCAATTTAAAATAGTCCATTTATCATGCCTTTTTGAAGTTTACTAAATTCCAGCTTATACCATTTTAGAAAACATTTGAATTAAATATCCATATGAATCTCAAAAATCATGAAATCAGGACATGAGATAGACAAGACATTAAGATAACAATTTCGTTAAGAACACATGCCCTAATGAGATTTACACAAGAAGATACAATCCACACAATTACAGCATGCAATTTCGGATAGAAACAGATTGCGCAGTTTCTGAAATAATTCGATTAAAATACCCGAATGACCTCCGAAAATTATGAAATTTTACCAGGTTATATTTAAGACACTAAAGTAGATTTTTTATGAAGACATCTAGGCCAGATTCGTCCTATATAATTTTATATAGACGTACGAAGCTCCTGGTCCTCGCACCGAAACGTCCAGTATAGCTATCACCGAAATATCGAGTTTTCACCTACTTATTATTCTTCATTTCCTCTGAAATTTGGATATGTTTTAATTCAAGAGGTCCCCTACAACTTTTATTAAGGGATCTAAGTCAAATTTCCAAATAATAGTCACCATATGGGTCTAAGAAGTCTCGGGTGTCCAGTACCGTGTTTCCAGATTAACCGTTTTCAAGAGTAAGTCGATTCACTAGGCTACACTTGCTCATTTTACTTCAAATTTGAGTATGTTAATCTTTAGGATGTTATCTACAAGTTTCATGAAGAAGTCGAAGAGAAATTTTCGGTAAAAATCAACATGCAACCCACAAACTACTAAAAGGTCAGTGAAACAGTTCCAGATCTAGTGTCTTCGTAGGATGAGAGTTTCACCCCTTAAATATCCACCATTTTGTCCCAAATTTTAGTATGTTATATTTTAAGATGTTGGCTACAACTTTCATGAAGAGATCGAAGTCAAAATCCAACTCAAAACACACATGCAAGCCTCTACAAGTTTCTGAGTCAGGCGGTTTACACGAGATCAGCAAGCATTTTCAAGAACAAACTACATTAGCTTCATTTCCTTGCCTCTAAACATCCTAGATTTCGACCACACATGCAAGACATTCATGCAAGAGTAGAAAGCGCATCCCAACTTGCCTCTAAGACCAAGAGAACGACAGCAAACGGACAGCACTCTGGCGAACAAATGGGCGGCGTGCGGGCGGACGAACGGCGAGCGGCTCCTTCTCCTCCTCTCTCGGCCTCACTCTCTCTCGCGCAACTCCCTCTCTCTCTCGCAATTCTCTCTCTCTCTCTTTGGCTTGGACGGAAACCCAACCGGCCACCTCTCTCTCCCCTTTTGTTTCCCCAAACCTCCATCATTGGCAATCATCACTTGCCTCTCCACAAGCCAATGCATGCAATCCTCCTTTTTGCCACTTGGCATGCCACATGCAAGATGGGCTTTGGACTTGGGCTTGGATTGGAAGAAGTGGGCCGGCCACTCCTTCCCCCTCATGGTCGACGGCCACACCTCCTTGGGCCCTAATTGGGCTTGCCATTCGGCCCACCAAAAGCTCAAGCCATTGGGCCTAAGGCCCAACCTAATTAAACCCACAATTTCACTTTCAATTATTCATCTTTAATTATTTCTTTTATAGATTTTAAATTTTAAAATTCACATGGCCAAGAATAAATCATCCTCATTAATTTATCCTATAGTACTAATTTAAAAACTCATGAACACAAGCACATAACACATAGCCTTAAGAGAAAATTAATGGCTAAAACATAAACCATAGGTAATTTCATTACCTAAATACGGGCTTCAATACACCTTAAAGCTTGTCTTGAATTTTTGGGATGCCACAAAATATGCCAAGTGAAAATTGCCTAGTCAAAAGAGATCTTTCACATTGGCTCTCAAAAAGAGTTTTTATTCCCAACCATTGATGTGAGAAAACTGCTTAAATCTTACTGAAGAGGGCTCACTGAACCTATGTCTAAGGCTTTCAAAAACGTTCACAATGAATACAATTCATTGATCAAAAGGTCTTTTGAAAGGATCGTAATAATGGCTTGGTCATGGTCTTACACAAAGGGTATACACTTTGAGGCCAAGAAACGAATATTCAAATAATATCTTCATCAGGTTTACAAGTCAAGGAGCTCGAAGATAAAATAAAATAGGCTTGGTAGCTCCTATGTGAAATCCTCATTTCAACTCGAATCGTCCCAATCGAAAGAGATTTCGGATAAGGGTTGTAATGTTGATTCGGGTGAGGCTTAAAAGGGCTTGAAAAATTTTCAAATATTGATGGGTTAAAAGTGAGCGATTATCTTGGCATCATTACTATCACACAACTTTTTAGAGATCTAACTCTTGAAATTTAACATATCTCGAAAGTCTTTTTGACTATTTGTTTTGAAACATGAGAGCTTCGCTCTCTTTTCTAATGACATTGCTCGCAATACATGTTTTGCAAAGCTTCTTTTTCTTTTCTTTTTTCTTTTTTCGTTTTTCCAAATGGTCTTTTGCATGACCATTGATTCTGCTTTTCTTTCCATTCTTGTTTTTCTTTACATTTTTAATGAGCATTGGCCTTGCTTTTACGAGACTCACTACTTTTTCATACCCCCTAGTTTTCACTCTCTTTTGAGTACCTAGGACTCTCGAGTGGTATTTACAAACATGACCGACATTCTCAATTTTGTTGGTAAATCACATGCCTTGCCCTAGTGTGGAGAGATAATCATCATCTAGGGTTACGAAAGAATGCGTAAGGCTCAAATTGGCTAAGCAAAGGATAATTGTGTTTAGGGTAGTGAACATAATGCTCTTCATCATTTCGAATGCTTCGAGCTTTGATAAGAAATCACTCGAAGCTAGCACAAGAAGATTGATATAAGTGAAAGTAATAAAATCTTTCTTAATCTTTTACTCCATACTTTTCAACCAAGACCCCCTATTTTGCCCCTATTGGAGAGACTTTTGGAAACTAGGTGGAATAAAATTTGTGGACAGAACAGGCTTTGCTCCGCATAGGGGTTCACTTCTAGAGTTTTAACTGACTCTTTTGACGTTCTAAGAGATAGGGCCACTTCTAAGTTCTAAAGAAGATGGTCACTTTTTGAAAGTTTTGCATTTCTGAGATTGATCTCCCCTGAACAGGTGGAATCCTCTTCAAAGATCCTGCAAAATAAATAAAAATGTAGATGCGACATGTATGCATGAGATGCATAATGCAAATATCCTAAAGTGGCTTGGATTCATTCCAAAAGCGGCTTAAAAGCCTTTCACTTTATTTATGGATAATAATTCTTGGCAACATTGGCATTTACAACCTTTGGCAATTCTTGGCCATCTATTTCTACAAGAATCAATGCCCCACCAGGTACCACCTTCTGTACGACATAAGGACCGTCGTAGTTTGGAGTGAACTTCTCACAAGGGTCTGGAATAATAGGTAGGACCTTTCTTAGGACAAGATCATTGATCTCAAAGTGTCTCCATTGGACCTTGCGATTGAATGACTTAGCTACTCATCTTTAGTAACTTTGTCCATTGCATAGGGCTTTTACCCTTTTTTCATCAATCTTGTTGAATTGTTCAAACCTTTGTTGAACCCATTAAGCTTTAGGGAGCTTGATTTGAGAAAGTATCCTCAATGAGGGGATCTCCACTTCTATGGGTAACACAGCTTCCATTCCATATACCAATGAGAATGGCATTGCCCCAGTGAAGTGTGAATAAAAGTTCGGTAAGCCATCAAAGCATATGGCAATCGGTCATGCCAGTCACAGTAATTTTCAGCCATTTTGGCTAAAATCTTCTTGATGTTTTGTTTGCTACTTCCATAGCTCCATTCTTTTGTGGACGGTAAGGAGAAGAGTTCAAGTGATGAATATGAAGCTCCTTGAGTAATTCGTCCACTTTCTTATTGTTCAAGTTTTATCCATTGTCGGTGATGATCGCTTCAGGAACTCCATATCGAGCAATGATGTCACGACGGATGAACTTTGCCATACTTTTCGCAATAACGTGGGCATAAGAATTGGTCTGAATCCATTTAGTGAAATAATCAATGGCTACCAAGATAAAGTGGTGTCTATTCGATGCCTTAGGATTAATCGGTCTAATAATGTCGATGCCCCACATCAAGAAAGGCCATGACTCGGACATTTGATGTAGTTCATTAGGATGAGCATTGATTTTGTCTCCATAGACTTGGCATTGGTAGTAGCACCTCACGTGTTGAATACAATCGGCTTCCATAGTTTACCAGTAATAACCAAATCTCACGATCTTTCTTGCCAGGAGATGATTGTTCATATGAGGGCCACACTCTCCTTCATGTATCTCTTTCATCAATAATTTGGCTTCTTGTGCATCCATGCACTTCAATAGGATTGAATCGAAAGACCTCTTATAAAGGGCTTCTCAATTGAGGAAGAATTTGGATGCCAATTTCATCAAGTATTTCTGATCATTAGCCTAAGCCCTTAGGGAAATTTACCCTCTTGGAGGTAATTCATGATAATCATAATACCATGGTTGGCCATTTGTCTCTTCTTCAATCATCATGCAATGAAGCAGGCATCTTCAAGATGTCAATTTATAGTGGATCAATGTTTAAACCATCAGTTATTTGTAACATTGATGACAAGGTCGCTAGAGCATCGGCAAATTGATTTTGTGACCTTATTAAGTAATCAAAGGAGATTTCATCAAACTCCTTAACTAGATCTTTAAGATACTCATGAGGAAATAGCTTCCCATCTCGTGTTTGCCATTCACCATCTATTTGGAGGATGATGAGTTTAGAATCACCATAGACTTAGAGTTTTTTTACTTTCATATCAATGTCTAACTGCAAGCCAAGGATGCAGGCATCATACTCAGAAATATTATTGGTGTAAGGAAATACCAACTTAGCGGCCATTGGATAGTGTTGGCTAGTTGGGGTATTAAAACTACCCCTATAACAAGAATTTGAAAGGTTGACAACACCGTTATAATACATGGTCCATTTGTCATGCGAGACCAGATGGATCCTTTCATCAACCTCATCCTAGTCATCAGACTTTTCGAGATTTTCGGCTAGGATATCAGCTATTGCTCGACCTTTGATAAACTTCTATGCCATGCTTTAGATGTTAAATTCAGATAGTAATATTTGCCATTTGGCGAGCCTTCCAACCAATGCTAGCTTCTCCAAAAGATACTTGATTGGGTCATTCTCAATCACCAGCAAGATGTGATGATGAAGAGTATACTGTCTCAATCGGTGAAATACCCAAATCAAGGCCACACATGTCTTTTCCACCTCGGGATATCGGACCTCAAAGTGGTGAACTTACTAAGATAGTATATGGCACACTCTATCCCATCCTTTGGTCCTTTTTGTGCCAACATAGCTCCTAAAGACTCATTATGGATGGTGAGATACAAGATTGGGGGCACGCCTTAAGTAGGCGGTACCAAAATAGGAGATTGCGAAAGATATCACTTAATTCTTCGAAGGACTTTTGGCATTCTTCATCCCAATTGACCTTGGCGTTCTTCTTTAGTAGCTTGAAGAATGGCTTAGTGGTTTCTAACAGTTGGGAGATGAATCTCACCATAGTTCAATCTTCCTAATAGGCTTCGAACTTCTTTAATAGTGGAAGGAGGTTTTAGGTCACATATGGCCTTCACCTTAGAGGATCTATCTCGATGCCCTTATTACTAACCATGAATCCAAGGAGCTTCCTAGACTTTGCCCCAAAGATGCATTTTGTAAGATTAAGCCTCGACTTGAACTTCCTTAATCGATCAAATAACTTTCTTAAGACTTCGATGTGGTCTTCACCTTGTCTTGACTTAGCAATCATATCGTCGACATATACCTCAATCTCCTTTATGCATCATGTCATGGAAAAATGCCACCATAGCTCTTTGATAAGTTGCCCCAGCATTCTTCAAACCGAAGGGCATGACTTTGTAGCAAAACGTTCCCCATGGGGTGATAAAAGATATGTTAGTCTTGTCCTCCTCCTTCATTCGGATTTGGTTGTAACCAGAGAATCCATCCATAAAAGAGAACAACTTGAATCATGTGATGCTATCTATCAAGACATCAATATGCAGCAAATGAAAGTCATCTTTAGGACTTGCTTTATTTAGGTCACGGTAGTCGACACATACTCATGGACCCATTCCATCTTTCTTCATGACTGGACTATTTGGCGATCCAATTAACATAGTGAGTAACTTCAATGAAACCCACCTTCAATAGCTTCATGACTTCTTCCTCAATTTTCTTGGACAACTCAGGTTTCATCCTTCTAGCTTTTGTTTCTTGGGTGGAATATCAAGATTGAGCAGTAAAGTATGTTCCACAATCTTAGCATATAAGCATGCCATGTTGGCAAAAGACCAAGAGAAGATGTCTTGGTATTCTTTCAAAAGTCCAATTAATCTATCGGTATTTGTTTTAGAAAGACCTATCCCCAATCTTGGTTTCCTTAGGGTTTTCTAAATCTCCCAAATTCATGGTGATCGGTTGTTCATTAGTAGGAGGGTTGGATTCCTCATGTCTAAGACCACTCTATTTCAATAATTTTGGGATCATCTTCATCCTCTGAGTCAAAATAATCAAGTTCACCAAAATCTCTTGAATGTGAATCCAAACCATGCAAATGACTATCATGATATGAAAATGTCATACCTTAAGATGCAACCAAAAACTGGTTAGTATGTAAGGATAACAAATGCAATGCATGCTTATGTCATGAAAAACTTATTTTCAAATTCCAAGTTTTCAAAAAAATTATTAAGAACTGGCCTTCATGTCATCGAACATCCTTGTTCCACTAAAACACTTTGAAACTATAGATCGTGTGGAAGCCCAAGCCTCAAAGCATCATCATAGGACTGAGTTTGGGATACCTCACACGTCTATTAACAAAAGTGAATTTTCATTGATATGCAAAAATTGCATTACAACATATATTTTCTTGGATCAATAAAGTTTGTGATCTAAACTATTACAAGATATAAATGAATGAAACAAATGGAATTCACTCGCAGGAGAAAAATGAATAGAATACAAATAAAATTAAAAGACAAAAATGAAAACATTCGTTGCACGGCAAGACTAGCAAGCTCTTCGTCTTCGTTAATGGCACCAACCATGTCATCTTCAAATAGGTCGACGAAGTGATGGACAGTCGTTTCTTCCTCTTACAAGAGCTTTGGTGGGCCATGGAAGAAATCGTTTAGTGGAGAAGGCAAATGGCATTGGTAGCTCTTACCTTTGATGTTTAGGCCCTTTTGATTACCTTGACCTTTTCGGTCACTTTGGTAACCCTGACTTTCATGCTTTTTCCTCTGGATGGCTTCAACAGGGCTTAGAACGCCTTGGGTAAGCTTGCCCAGACCTTACCAATAGTGAATTCATTCTTGAGCAATTCTTTGCTTGACATTAGAGACGCCTTCGAGAATTGAGGCTCCCTTATGATTGACCCAATAGGAACATGAGTAACGGACACAAGCTCAAATGAGTGGTAGCTTCATTCTCCTTTAACTTCAAGTTCGATGTAAGGTATGATTGTGTTGTGGAAGGTCTCCATATCTCTTTCGCATCAAATGGTTACAATTTTACCATCAATAGTAAGGTGCATCATCTGATGAAGGCTTGAGGAGATGATCCCTAAACATGGATCCAAGGACGTCCCAACAGTAGGCTAAAATTGCTTGGGATATCGAGCACTATAAAATTTGAGTAATGGTGATAGGGCCGACCGTTAGTGGCAAGTTGATCTCCTCTAATGCTTCCTTCCTCATCCTATCAAAAGCTCAGACGGGATTCTTTGAAGGGCAAGCGTTGTCCATGCTTATCCTTAACTAACGGAGGATGGATAGAGGGTAAATGTTTAGCGGAACCACTATCGTCTAGTACCCTTGAGATCCTCGTACCAAAATGTTGAGCAGACACATATAGTGCCTTAGGTGCACTTGGCCTTCAAGAGGAAGATCATTTTCAAAGAAGGATATATGATCTCTAAGGAGTATGGTGCCGATGAACTCTTTCAATTACACCTCTCCAATAGTCTTGGGCACATGGAGTTCATTCAATATTTTGAGGAAGACGTTCCTGTGCTTCTCAGAAGACTTGAAAAGTTCTAACAAGGAAATCTGAGTGGGCATCTTTTGCAATTGATCTATTACCTTGGCTTCACTTGTCTTTGAGTGTCTTGAGGAGTTGTTCAGCCTTCTCATTAGTCACAACTTTCTTCTCAACACCCTCACAGAATGGATAGACTTGACCTGATATTGTGACGGCATCAATCTCATTTGCATCGTAATTCTAGGGGACCGCCTTGGTGCTATAGGCAGGAGGCACCTTGGTCTTAGAGCATTCACCCATTTGCAATGGTAATTCTATGATCACAAGTTCAAAACCCACTCCTGAAATCTTCATGGCCCTCAAAATTGTCAATCAATGAGCCAACTTCCATGGCACTCTTGTCAATTGCACTAGCCATGAGGGATTTTTCCTTGGTCAATCAATCATAACGGTCTCGATCATAGCCACAAAGTTGTCACTGAATTCATCTCCCCGTCCACTAGAAACGATGTCTTTAGGGTTTTTAAAGTAACTCAAGGAAGAAGTATACTTGACCATAAAGTCATATTTCCCACTCAGTTGTCCAAAGGTATCAACTATTTCACCTTTCTCACGGGTCTTCCTTATAAACTCACGGTCCAATGGGAAGTTTTGTATTTGGACTCATCATCATCGGAGGAGATTTCTTCATCCTTCGTTAGATGTTGAACGGGACTTCCCTCATCATCCTAGCCGGTCAGGACAATATCTTTCAAATTCATGAAGAAGTTTTGTTGGTATGAACTTCACCTTAAAGTCGTATTTGCCACTTGGTTGGCCAAGGATATCAACACTTCACCACTCTCAGTGAGCCTTTTTAATGAATCACGGTCCATGCGGGAAGCTTGATGTTCATCCTTGCTTTTGGTGTCAGAGTCTTGGTACATAAGGGCTTTCCCTTTCAAGACTCGACGATCCTCTTCTCAGGTGTCATCTTTGCTTGGGTTCTCAGCTTCTCTTATGATCCTCAAGACCATATCTTCACCAGTCAAATCGACTTCCACTAGAGTCATCTATCCTTAGCAGGCTCTCCATCTTCGTATTGGAGGACTCCCAGCTCAGCCAACTTTGTTAGGAAACTATCTTCTCATCTCGAGTGATGTCGCCTTTCATTTGGCAATCAGTGAATGATATAATTTACTTCAACTTGTGCATATCCACAAGAAGCGGATATTTATCATCATCTCCAAAGATTGTATGGATGTTCTCAGCATGCTTTGGAAGGGGATTCTATTGGACATTCGGCATTGGGCCTTTCAAGGTAAGTAAATTCTTGCCTAATAGGTTTTGGATCTTCGCACAGAGGACATAGTAGTTATCCACATGGTGTCCCTTCTCCCCCATGTGATACTCACAAGTCTTGTTGGGGTCAAACCCAAGAACTTTGGCGGGTCATCCCTTGGGACTTCTCTTGCCACCAAACGGTTCTCAATCAACATCGGAGTAGTTGAGACATTAGTCTTGGAAGTAGGGTAATTTGCCTTTACGGGCATTCCTTTGCGATCGAAGTTTCGAGGAAGAGCTCCCAACCTCCATGGCAAGCTTATGAGCAAGAGGATTGTACATTTTTAAGAGGAGGAGTTTTGGATGTAAGTAATCTCCACAGTTGATTCCTTGTCTTTTTTTCCTAGCATAAATGTATGGTTCACGGTCTCGGTCAACCTTCCTTCTCACATGATCCCCTCAATGCATTCTCCTAACTCAACCAATGCAGTGAAGTTGATGCAGGTGTGGTTGTACATCTTCTCAAGAAATCTTGAGGCATGGCATGGCTTGAAGTAGCAGCTTCATGGCCTCCTTCTCGAACAAGGGTGGCTTTACTTGAGATGCTATGACTCTCCACCTTTGAGCATATGCCCTGAATGTCTCAATCCGTCTCTTTTCAACTCAAACCAGTTCTTCTCTAATTGGTGCATTTTGGTGTTGAACTTATACTATTGCAACTCATTTGTTAGATTTTCCCAGGTAAGGATATTCTCTAAGTCCAACTCTATAAACCAAGTCAGCATAGGACCAATCGGGCTATCTTGAAATTAATTGATGAGGAGTGGAGGATTGTCAAAATAGCTGGCCATCTTGCCTAAATAGTACTTTAAATGACTCTTCAGGCACCCAATACCATCATACTTTCTTGTAAACTCGGGTTCCTTGCAGAACTTAAGGACTTTAACCTTGGTGAAGGGCGACAACTTGTCAAACCCTTGAAGCTGATAGCCTTGCAGCATGCAAAGGCGTTCCTTGAGCTTTCCTTGTCAAAACGGGAAGATGAGGCCTCCTTAGATGAGACCTTTAAATCAATGATTGTTGCAATAGTAATAGGAACCTCTTTAGATGTTGCAATAGTAGTAGGAACCTCTTCAGCAAGCCCTTTTCCAACATTTTAGCCACCAGCACGTCAGCAGGGGCAGTGGGAGAATTTGTAGTGGTAGTAGTAAGGGCTACGAATGCCAAGTTTTGACTTGATTGGAGAGATCAATCAATAACAGCATCATTTGTGCAATTTGGTTCTCCATGCTAATGAAGCAAGAGCAGGTATCTTCGTTCTCCATCCTTGTTTGGCGGCGAGTATGTATAATAGACCGTTTCTCGGCCATCTTTTAATACCTTTTAAAAAGAAGGAACTCAAATTAGTATGTGAGTCAAGAAAATCAAGAAAATACAAAACCTTGTCAATTCTATATTCTTTTTAGACGAAATAGTGATAAGAAGCGTATATGATCCTAGTATCATATAATGTCTCACCAAAATTTCCTCAAAAAATTATATCTAATTGAAAAGGATCAACGACAAATATTTAATCAGAATGCCTCTTTTCTAAAAATTACATGAAAAAGAATAGTTTGATGAATTTCATTGATTATATCGAACAATGACAACCAAGCAAAATTTTACCCTTGAAGCTTCCAAAAAGGTTTAATATTACACATAATGTGAAAATGAATACAAGGAAATCTCAATGGAAAAGAGGGATAAACAAAGGAAATCCATTTACAAAGAAAGAACATCAAATGAAAATCCTATGAACTAGATGGGATCGTGCAAAGAAACTTGTTATCATGGGCCAAGTGTTCCGCATCGATCGAGGCTTCGTTTTCATGTGCCTCAATACAAACTTGTGGCACCCGTGGAGGCTTAGGAATATCGGGCAGCTCCACCTCAAGTTCAGGCTCCACTTGGCCGTATATGTAATCAATAATTGCAGACGAGTCTTCATTTCTCCTTCCAAGTTAGATTCATCAATTATGATCACAAGGCATGAGGATTAGGCATACCATACGCCAATAACATCTTGGAGCGCATGTTCGACATGGCCAAATTGGTCTTCCTTCATGACCTCATTGTGATAATCAATATAGTACAACCCCAACTTGAGGATTGGCGGGACCGTTTGAAGCATGAAATATTGGCAAAGTACCCTTAAAGGTTAATACGACATTAAACCCATCAATCCCACAAAGGGGAAGTGAGTTGTCAACTCTGCTAATAAGGTGTACCTCAGGATTCCTTAGCCATTGGACGTGCCATTGGATTAGGCTTCGGGTGAGATTCTTGAGGAAATGAAACCATATAGAGAAGGACCATGATGGGAAGCATTCATTTCTTTGATGATACCTAAGGATAGGATGATGATATTTCGTGACATCGACAATCTTCATGTGAGGGGTGAATTCTTTGATATGCGAAAAAAGCCAAATTTGGAGAAGTCCTAATGGGGCTCCAACAGTTCCTTGGCCATTTGCTCTAAAACGATTAAGAGACACAAAAGTTTTGGCAAAAATCACGTGCGTAAAACAACTAAAGACAACACTTGATTGACAATGTGAGTGACTAAAGGATCCATTGTTTTTCGGGTATGTGGGAATACCACAAAACCAAAGAACATGAGCAGGAACACCAAGAATTTGATTCCCAGATTTAGGCTTAAGGCTAAGGAAATGTTGTTCAAGGAAGGTATTAGGTTGGAATTCGAATTTCCTCTAAGAATAGCCCTAATTTTGTTGGTAGGGATATTAAGGAATTAACTTAAGAGATGTATTGGATCTTGACCAATAGGAGGAGTGACAAAACCTAAAGAGGCTTTACCTAACTTGATGGCTTTCCAGAACTCCTCAATTGTAGGGGTCAATTCATATCGATTAAACACGAATGTGGAAGTCATGAGATTCCAAAAATGAGCCAATGCTTTCACCATCGCAATACATGATTCAACTTTTAATAAAGTCAGGAGGAAACCTATGCGTTTTTCCATGTAATCTTAATGTCTTGGGTCAAGCTTCTCCCATAAAGTCTTGAGATTCTTCTACACGGGGACAACATCCAATTCGGGTTTACCCATCTAATCCTAAACCTAAAGGGGCATTCGTGATTAAAACGTATTGTCGTTTGAAATATAAAGCATATAATCGAAATACAAATAGTAGGAATATAAGAACGATAAGAAAGAAACGACATCTTACCCACCAAACACGTGGCAAGAACAAATCACATGTCACATGAAACCGTGAGGTTTCGACGCCTAAAGTGAGGGTGCTAAAGGCTCAAGGGCCCCATCTTAAAGGATAAAAATAGTTTACGCACCGCTACTATCGTCGATTAGTGTTATTTTTATCGGTTGGGACAAGCGAGTTTATGTAAGTAATGGATTACCACAAGTATTTACTCACAAATTCCACCCATAAACCCTCCTAAGCTCCTAAATTGGGCGATCGGGGTTTTAGACTATGGTTGTGTGTGCGGTGTCGTGCTAGAGCTTGTAAACATGCGTTTAAACTTAAACATCCAGCACTTCAATATAAACCCCCATACATTATACATCCTTACACCACCTGCAAAACAAAGGGTTTACAAACACGCCTCCCCTTAGAACTCCCACCTTCAAGACCATTTAACACAAGGTTAGCGACTAACCTGATTTTCCACACAACTTTGACATGCAGGTGTTCCTACACAAAACACGTTAGTTAAAACACAACAACTATTTTTAAACAATTTCAAGTCTTCTTAATCTAATAACTAGTCCCCAACGGAATCGCCAAAAGCCTGTCACAACTCAATCTCACTACCAATCCTCCATAATGAGGAGAGGAAGGGGAAAGGTCGGATTTAGGGGTACTTGATCACGAGAGTTCCCTCACAGCTTGTGCTCCAAAAGATGTCATCACCTTGCCTTTCAGGTCAAGCCTTTTGTGAGTTTCCTCCACAAGATCGTGAGTTCTCCCAAGCTCGTACCCCGCGTGACAGCGGAGTGTTGCAATCCATACCCATATAGGCGACACACCTCGGGAGAAGAGATCAGGTGTGGATATTGAATTTAAGGGTACCTTTACCATGATAGCCCTCTCGATAATACATTTCGCCCATAAGGATGGCATCACTTCATCCTTTGAGGTATTGCCACATCGAGTATGCTAAATCGAAGTGAATCTTACCAAGACCTAAACCCCTCGCGACGAGTTTATTTATACGGTCTAGTTATTTAGGATAACCTAAAAACAAAATGGGAGTCGCCACTAGCCTCGTTTTTAGGGGGGCTTAGTTAGAAACCCCATAGAAAGTTGGGAGTGTTCCCTCGATTCCTATGCAACCAGATATCTAAGTCTAAGGACTTAGGTTACACAAATATTTCTATTAGTATCCTTTCAATACCTAAACAGTATGTTGTGTTTACCTAATGTGTCCATGCGTTTCTTTTAAAATTTCGGGATCGTTAGTTCTAAACTAAGTGATCATGCACAATTGGTCATTTTCATGCTAATCTATTTCTAAAGAAAATGAAAAGGAAACACCCAATGGAATTGAAAATTGCGAAGCAATAAGTAAATAATCAAGGAAAGCTATTAATCTATCAGGCAATCCTAAAAAATATAAAAGAAAAACACAATTGAAGAAGATAAGAGGAAGAGAGGACTCGCAAGTCGTCAGGCTTTATACAAAAAAAAAAACCCAAGACATATGTCGGGGAAATGAATAATTTATGATAGCGGTCGAAATGGACATCAACCTCCACCGTCTTCGTGCTTTCTCCATCTTCGGGATCTTAATTTAAACCTAGTCTAAGATCTATAACTAGGAATATACAATGGAAAGAAACAGACATACTTGTCGAAACAATCAAAAGCACAACATCATACTAAAATCAATCTCTCAAAGCGGGTTCAATTCAAAAAGAAGATTTGGGTCTTGGGGTCCGCCTTTGTAGTTCATGCGCAGGTCCCTCTAAAACACTTACCCAATCCTTTTCTTTTTTTTCTTTTTTTTTGTGATTTTTAGCCATTATTGACCAATTGTGTTCTCGCATGACCAACAGCACTTATAAGTCTCCTAACCAAGCGATCTATGTGATCCCAGGGTTTTTCCTCGATATCATGCATCGACCCTACCATTCATCTAGAAATCCCATGCATTCGAGGGAATTAAATATGCATGTAGGTCTTTTGAACCTTATTTCTAATCAATCAAACGGCAAAGTGAACCGTCGACGAGTCACTCATTATCAAGAACATGTGCCAATCACAAATACAAACATTTATAATGAATGGCGTGATTATATGCATGAGGGGCACGTGTGATATTTCAAATATATCTTTCTAAATCATCCATGAAAAGTTTTGAAGTAAAGTGATGTCTCGACTATGAAAGGCATTCAATTGTCAATGCTAGCCCAGGGCTTGTATAAATGCACTCACAAGCATCACAGGCATTTTGAATACAATTCAAACCGTGACTTTTCACAATATCAAATAGAATTTTAAAGAGGTTTGAAAATATTTAAGATTAAGGAATATCTAAGTTATGGAACACATTCGATTGCCAATGCTAGCTCAGGGCTTGCATAAATGCACTCACAAGCATCGCAAGAATTTTGAATATGGTCCAAACCACGACTCTTCCTTAGGCCAAATTGAGCTTTGGAGAAGAACTTTTTAAAAAATTATTTTTAGGAAACATCACATGTACCAAAGTATTTTTTTTTTAAGATGCAATTTGGAATGGCCAATTGTTAAACAATAAAGATCAAAGCATTTAGAACAACTTTCATGAAGATGACATGGCCTAGTTTCATGCACAAACCAACCTTGAAGGCATAACTAAACAATCACAACCCAAGGTTCACATCAGGAAAATTCAGACCAATCAGGTCAAATCAACAAAATTAAGTAATGGTCATTGATAATATAACTATGAAAAAATTCCTTAATATGCACGACATGATAATAAACAACTTTTATGAAGAAAGTTTTCCTAAAAGAGCTACACATGATTTTACAAAAAACAGACAACAAGTAACAGCATGTTAGAAAAATTTTAAAACAGCAGGACATTCAGTCAATATTGCAAGGATTTGTCCTATTAAAACAAGTCTAAAAATCACCAAATTTACATACAATATAGCCAATATGATGAAAAACAAGTTTCATTGAGAGGCCAAGTATAGAATCCTAATACAAAAAATATAACAAAAATATCAAAAGTTTGTCCAAATAGGGGTTAGAACAGGGGTCCGAATTTGATCCCACGTCCAGATTCTGATCTAGTTTTGAAAAAATGGAAGGTGCTCCTAATGATGAGCGATCTGTATGAAATTAGCGGAATTAGAAACTTTTAAGTGTGCCTTACGACTTCCTAGAAGGGCTCAAGTCTAAATTAGGTCAATTTGATACCTTAAGATCGAGATCTCTAAAAGGCGCATGTCAATAAGTAAAATCTGAACACAAACATGCATTAATAAATTTCAAAGCCATTCAAGCAATGCACAAATGGCATGAAAAAAATCGCATGCGATAAACAATTAGGGTGATCATCAAACCCTAATTTGGCATGAGAAAATGTCATAAAATTCGATAACAATACGAGATGACTCAAGATTCATGATGAAATACTTGAGGGTTTCTAGGTGAACATGCACTCTTACAGTACACATTTAACGTGCAAATTGACACTCAAATGCAATGACGTAAACATGTACTCAAACCTTGTAACATGTAGTTTAAGTGTTAAGAAGACATTATCGCAAAATTTGGTCTCTCAATATCTCAAATAAGCATGGCAAGATGCATATATAGTAAAATTTCATTTCAGCATTAACTTCATAGAATGAGCATGATTTTAGCCATCTCAAGACGTACAAAAATCTTACGAATATGCAATGTTGAATATTTGTCGTTAAGAATTCAAAACCTAAATATGATCACATGAATCGCAACAAAAATGACAAAACATAGATGCATATTTAAACCATGTATTGCTGCAACATATGTTCACCTTAACTCATGCAATTGACTCACTTACCAACATCGAGACTTTGTAAAGCATGTAATGGTTGAACATATACATTATGCATTTCAACTTTCATGAAGGACTTGAGACCAAATAAGTGCATGTGTGAACTCAATTTCATCAAAACAGAATTTAGATCAATGTAGGGCAAACTGTCCTATGTTCAAACCTAAATGACTTTGACCTAGTTAATCAAGTCCAAAAATTCCAAAAAAAAAAAAATACAAAGCATGACTCACACTAATATGAGCAACTTTTATGAAGGAAAGCTCTTCGAGAAATTAACACATAGATCAGTAAAAAAATGACAAAATCATAGATCAATACGGAACAGACTGACCTAGGCTCAAATTTGAGTAAATTTGACCTAGTTAAACAGGTCCAAAAATCACAAGAAAATTATAGCACATGTACAAGATGATTTGGAACAAAACTTGTGAAGGAAAGATCATCCAGAAATCACCACAGAAGGCTACATGAAAATAGTAAAATCTCATTTCAGAACAAGAACAGAACTAAAAATCCACCTAACCTACTGCAGAATCGCTCATCTTCGGAGGTGTTTTTCGAGAGTCAAATGACAATCGATTGGGGCGTACGACCTATCAATTCAAAGCTTATGACGCGTACTATCTAATTCTAAGAGAACTTGAGTCAAAATGAGATCGTTTCGGACCTCATTTTGGCTAAAACAATATATTATTCCTATGGCTACAAAATTATAGATTCAAGCAAAATCAATCACAATCATTCAAGTTCATTATTCAAGAACACTCAATTGCAGCCAATCATCATCCAAATCTATCATCTAATATCTAATTATCACGTATTTACTTAAAATTGAACCCTAGCCCCAACCGGCTAATCCGGCCTCGCTTCAAGGGGTTTGAGACCGAGATCATTACCTTTATTGTGTTTTTATCCATTTTGATTGAAATTGATTGAATTTTTCACCGGAACCTCAATCAAACCTCCACAAACCGCCAAGGACTAGATTTGGACAACAAGGAACATCTTTGAAAGGTGGCTAAATCACCTGTAGCGAGGGGAAACAGAACCGATCCAAAACTGGATCAGTTTGGATGCCGCCGAAAGAGATTGAGCGGATTAGAAGCCAATTGGTGGTCGATTGGCTGGTTCCTCATGGCAACTAAGTCAAGGGTCTTCAGCACGAGTGATTGTCAGTGATTGGAGGTGCTGGTGAGCTCTGGTGGTCATTGGTTTGGTCAAAAATAGAACCGATCCCTCTTAGGCCGGTTTTAAGATTTCCGAGAGAAATCAAGCCGCCATACAAGGGGAAATCAATAACCGCCTAACTTCCATTGGAAGAAAGGAAGGATGAGGCTCATTGCAAGGGCTGGCGATGGCTTGAGAGCTACTGATTCAAGGCCAGCGAGCGGCGGCCGGAGAGAAGGCTGGTTTGAACAGGTTGAAGAGAGAGATGAAAGGAGAGAGCAATGGGTGGGAAATAACAGAAAAGAGAGAGAGACACTGATGAGAGAGAAAGATTTTGTCCCAAAATGAAGCCCCCTAAAATGGAGGGAAAATTTGACTTATATACTCTCCAAGTTAAGCGATTTCAGCCATTGATTCGATTCGACGATCAAAATTTCGATCAAACGGTCAAAAATCAATTTCAAATGCTTTATCATGATCTCGAGGTGTTAGGTAATTGATCTAGTGGGTTTGATTTGCAAAAACCCGAGCCAAAATTGAAAATTACATCAAAATGTCCGATTATGGGTTAATATGCAATTTGATGAAATTCGAGGATCAATCTATAAAATTTCGAAAAAATGAAGGTGCAGAAGTGAAACTGGCATTGAGAGGATTCCAAAACCAGTTACTGGAGGTCAGGAACCTGCCAGCAAAGGGCTAAACCAGCCATCCCTACCGAGCCTGGTTAGACCAGTTTAGTCTACTTCGGCCAGTTTTTGACTGGTTATTGATTGGCTTGGTCCGGTTCTGGCTGTTTCATCCACTTGAGATCCCTATGGGTCTAAAATGTATGTAATTTGGTCCCTAAATGACCAAATTGAAAAGGAATTTTTATCATAGTTAAGAAGAAATTGGCCAATTGAGATACAATTAAGTTAATCAAACCTTATGAATATGGGTGCTTTGTTGACCTAATTAAATGTTTATCATGAAAGACAACGGGCCAAAATCATGGGTGCTTTAAATTGAGCTTAAGGGGCTAAAATGGTCAAATTTGCAATTTAATAGGCAAAATTACAAATTAACTAAAATTGAACTCAATTAGTGTCACAATTGCCCTACCTAATGAACTACTCATGTGTAAGATCATTTAACGCATTCAAATTGACCTTGAATTAAAGCACTCAAGCTTATGTCAAAAATGGATCTAAGCCTAATATCCAAATTGGACCTATATTCATAAAAGTAAACCATTGCCATGAATGGCTCAATTCCAATTTTGATTATTGAAGCTTAATTGCTTGATTTTCTTATGCTTGGGAGGGTAAAATTCTTCAAATTGATAAGTTCTTGTATGAATTTCTCAAAATCGATTTCGAATTCGGACTTTTCTTAAGGAAATGAGTAAGAAACAATCGTCCTTTTGCAAGTCATAAATGATCGATTTTGGTTCTCTAATCAGAGCTCAAAATGACAATTCGCATTTTAACCCCGCAATTCGTGAAATTGAATGCACAAGCAGATTTAAAATAGTCCCTAAACCAAATGTCGAAGAAGGAATTACGCCTAATTATGGCTAAAATAAAAATAATTTTATTTTTGGTCGATTTAAAACCTAAAACTGCCCTAAAACTGAAAAATTCAGAAATCAAGGTCCTTAATCGAATTTTGTGAAATTTTTAACACAAAGGTCAAATTGTCATTAAAAGAAATGTATTTGTGCATTTTTTATTTTCTTTTTTTATCAAATGTTTGACCAAAAGTCAACTTTTTAGTTGACCTTTCCTAAAATGTTGATTTTTTTTGTCAATTCTTTAAATTTTTGAGAAATTGATTTAACAAAAGTGAAATTAAAGCTAAATAGATTTTTTTGGGTAAAATGTCAATTTTTGACCAAGGGTTGACTTTTGATCAAAGGGTTGACGAAAAAGTCAATCGAAAAATCAACCATTTGACTTTTCAGGTTTTTCTTGAAAATAAACTAGAAATTGCTTAAAATAGACAATGCAAAAGAAAAAAAAAACGAAAACGACACTTTTTAATCAAGAAATGAGACTCTGCCGACATCGAAACTCAAATATCGATTTTTTACCTTTTATTGACACGTCGATTAAAAATCAAGTGTCAACAACCATCTTTGGTGGATATATATCTTGAGAGGGTTATCATGATCATAAAAACATCCTTAAACTCACATTTATGTCTGATTTTCTTTTGACCTTAAAACCGTCAATTAAGACGTGCCGCAACGTTAGGATTGGGTCATGACACCTTCTGCTATCACACAAGGTACAAGCTTGGGAGAGCACGCGACTGGGATCAAGTGAACTTCAAGAGGTTCGCCCAGAAGGCAAGGTAATGATGCTTTTAAGGATGAGAACCATGAGGGAGTTCTTGTAATCAAATACTCCTAAATCTGACATTTTTCTCCTTTCTTTCCCCAAGCTGAGTGGCGAAGAGATCAGGTCACGACAATTGTTAGTCAAGGTTGTTTCTCAAAATGTCTTTTCTAGGTAACCATGTACAATTGATATTTTAATTTGTGAATAATAAATTGTAAATTAGATATATGAGAAAATGGTATGTAAACCCCTTATATAGTTACATGATCAAGTCATAGTGGGCCTAGCCCGTCTTCTTCTGGGTATTGCAATGCCAATGGTTTAAGTATGCTAGTAATTTTATAGGTGACCTATGATGGAGGAGATTATTAGGCACGCTATAAATAGTTTATGTTCCCCTCTTCAACCCTTCATTCTATTCATGTATTGTTTATTACATCAGCACCTCTAGGGGAGGAAAATGAGAGGATGACCTAGTTTTTGATTCATACAACTTCATCGGTATTGATCAATTCAAAGACAGACCGGCTAAAATCAAATATGCAATTTCAATTATAATATAGGTATTTTAAATTCTATATAAAGACTTAAACCTTTCCTTTTCTTTCATATATGTTGTACTTTATTAATACGTCCATGATGGAGTGTAATTAGAACGTACTATTTCGTCTTGATATGTTATAATGGAAAGACACCCTTTGAAAGGGTATGAGAGAGTTATATAAAAAAAAACTTTTGAAGATAACCATTGGGACTATTGGCAGAATGTACGTTCAAAAAGAAATTGTTCTCCTTTTCTTGTCCTCTTTCCATCAAAGAAAAATAAGGCATTTCATTTCTTCTTTATGAAACAATTGGCATTAACGCTGTAGAAATTTGATGTTTTCCTCATGACTGCATTCAGACCAACGTGAAGTAATATTGTTCGTCATTCATCCACAATTCAACATTCACTCCGGGGTAAATTGCTCATTATGCATCAAAAATTGGTAAGTCGTCTTCCGCCGACTTTCTTTCTACATTGGTATCAGAGCCCAGTTATGATTTCTACATTGTTTTTCAATCGAATTTTCTCGTTTATTATTTGATATCAAGATCAAGAAAATGAAGTTTACACTATCTGGATGTTTATTACTCAAAATTGCAATCTAAATTGTCAAAAACAAACTGAAGTGAAGAACGGGTTTGGAGGCTGCGTATACCGTACGGTCCTGGCCATTTTTTGGAATATTTTTTCAGCCAAAATCATTTATCAAATATACAAGGTGAAAGTACACGTCAAGACGAGTCGAATGGCGGCTCAAGCGCCGTCGAAGAACGCCGAACGTGCCCACATGTGCGGCCAGAAGCCGTGGCACATGGGCGCCATGCACCAGACGCATTGGGCATGCCCAGCGCATGAGCGCCACACGTGCATCGGCAAACCAACGCATGCTAACGTCATCGATGACGTCACCGCTAGCGGTAGTTGGCCTACCAGCCGACATCCTGACCCGACCGGCAACCTAACCCAAGAACCAACTCGGTCGAAGACTCAACCCGACCGGTGACCTAACCTGTTGACTAGTCAACCGGTCCGGCAATCCAACCGGTTGGATCGGTCGGACTGGCCAAAAGCCTTTATGGCTCTTTTACGCATGCGCCACACACACCGCATACTCAGGCAGTGCATATGGGCGCATGGATGGTCCGATGGGCACGTGATCAGCGGCATTTGGTTCGTATGGATGTGCTCTACACTGTAGTATAGTTAGTTTACACGTTTGGGCTTTTTAAAGGTATAAAAATGCGTACGAAACCCTACATACATGTATTTTTGTGGTATAAATGCATTGTTTATTCCTTATTAGCCTGTAATTTCTTATGTTTTGGAAAAACAAAAGCTAGCATACATGAAAATGGTATTATATATGTTTTGTAGAGCTTGGTTCGATGATAGCACGTATATAGTTTAATATGCTTGCAATTTTCTAGTTCCAAGAAAATTCTAACGATGGTTGGAAATCCTTGATTTTTTCATCACATGTTAAATTATGGTTTTGATTATAGCTTATGCATGATTATTTTGTGTACGTTGGTTCACATCATGTTACGCCTTTTGTGTTAATTGAAAAAATGTAGAAACTACATGAAGTCATATAATTATTTTTTTTCTAGTGGGAGTTTGTAGGTTGGTAGAATTCAAATGAGTTCTCACCTATAACTTAAAATTTGTGCAGATTAAACTAATTAATGATAATAGAACAATCGTACATATGAGCTAATTGGGAACATAGTGAACTTTTGTTTCTGTGTCCTTTGTTGAATTATCATTAATTTAATTTGTCTTTGCCGCAAATTAAATGTGTTTTACTCTAAAAAATGTGCTAGTATTGATTCTGCGTTTATTATGTCACTGTGTTATAGCAATTAATTATGGCTTTGGCATCCAAGACCATTATAGCTGACATCAATAAGGGTGAAAAGCTGAACAGTGACAATTATGATATTTGGCACCAAAAGGTTCAATACATCATTGAGAAGCAAGCAGTTTTGGAAACCCTCAACCACACCATAGATGAATCTAAGCATGAAACTCCAGCTCAACACATGAGAGATCTAGAAGCTTATCAAGCTTGGAAGAAGAAAAATAGCATTGCTCGCATCACGTTACTGAGCTGTATGTAAGGTGATCTCATGTGTGAGTTTGAAAGTTATGATGTACTACAATTGTGGCAAGATGGGTCACTTTGTTCATAAATACACTGAGTCGAAAGAAGTACCCTATTACTCCATTACTTTAAATAATGCTTTTTGTTTCTAGCACTGTAATACTTGCTTAATCTCATCCAATGTGGATTGTAGACTCAGGACCAACAAACCACATAACTAGAGACCAAGAAGCATTTATGGAATATCGTCGGATACAGCTTGGAAAAAAATAGATATATGTTGGGAATAACTCAATATTTGAAGTGAAGGGTATTAGCACATGTAAATTAATTTTACGTGGTGGTCGAAGCCTATTCCTACATGATGTCCTTTATTCTCCAGATATTCGACGGAACTTGGTCTTCGTAGTTATTCTTCTTAGCCTAGGTTATATATTGAATTTCCATGGTGATTGTGTTGACATTTGTTTGAACGGTTTATTATGATTCAAGTCATGTATTAAATGGTTTTATGATGTTAGACATTGACTATGATCAGTACAATGTTAATGTCGATAGTTGTTTTTCTTTAATTGCATCTTCTAGTAATATTGAGATTAATGCAAACACTTGGCATGCTAGATTAGGTGACATTGGGTTACAAAGAATGCAAAGATTAGCTAGAAAATGCCTTTTAGGGTCACTCACTAATGTTAATCTACCAGTATGTGAACATTATCTAACGGGAAAAGCAACTAGAAAACCATTCGATAAAGGAACTAAAGCCGAATTTCCATTACAACCCATACATTCTAACATTTGTGGTCCTTTGAACGTGAAGGTGAGGCATGGAGTCTCATATCTCATCACTTTTATAGATGACTTCATGCGTTTTGGTTATGTCTTTCTGATCTCCCATAAGTCAGAAGCATTAGACTACTTTAGACGATATATAGCGATGATAGAGAATCAATGAACAAAAAAATAAAGGTATTGAGAACCGATTGCGAACATGAGTATTTATCTAAGCAATTCAAGGCTCTTTATGATGAAAATGAAATTGTACGACAATTGACTATTCCTGATACTCCACAACAAAATGGGGTAGATAAGAGAAAGAATAGAACCCTATTGAAAATTGTTAGGTCTATGTTGGCGCAAGTAAATTTACTTATCTCCTATTAGGGAGATGCATTATTGACTGCTGCATATATACTTAATCGAGTGCCCTTAAAATCAAGCACTTCCACCCATTTTATAAATTGTGGACTGGTAGAAAACCAGAGTTAAGTAATCTACGTCCATGGAGGTGTGCAGCTTATGTTCATGATTCTTCCCATAAATATGGAAAATTAGGTCCAAGAGGGAAGAAATATATCTTTATAGGATATTATGAACACTCAAAATGGTACGTGCTTATAGGTGAATAAGTTGATGAAGGCATGACCGAAATAGAGTCACGAAATGTCACATTCTCGAAGAACGAATTTCCTAGTATATGTGAGATTGATAATAAATTACAATTATATGATATGAAAAATCTTAATAACACACCCACTAATATTGTAGAGGGAAATGAAGATTTACCTCAACATAAAAAACCTAGTGGAAGTATTGCATCACTTGGCGAATTGATTTCAAGAGAAATTCAGTTATGTAAAAGTAATCGTAAAAGTATTCCTCGTAGTCGTTTTTAGATTGAATGGGAAGCATTTATAATTGCTCAACAAAACGATGTCGAGCCTAAGACTGTTCAAAAGGCTTTCTCATCTTCTGATAAGGAAGAATGGAGAAAAGCTTTGGAAGATTAGATAGAGTCAATGAGGGCAAATCACGTCTGGGACTTGGTTGATTTACCACCCAATCGCAAGGCTATTGGAAATAAATGGGTTTTTTAAGATTAAGCGAAGGGTGGATGGATCTATTGAAAAATATAAGGCTCGTCTTATGGAGAAAGGTTATACTCAATAAGAGGGTATAGATTATGAAAAAATCTTTTCACCAGTTGTAAGGTTTGCTTCAATACGCCTTATCCTAACCATCGTTGCACATTTTTGAATTACATCAAATGGATATAAAGACAGCATTTCTCAATGGAAAACTAGATGAAGAAATCTAGAAGTAGCCAATAAGTTTCATAGCTAAAAGTCAAGAGCATAAAGTTTGCAAGCTTCATCGCTCAATATATGACCTTAAGCAATCATCTAGATAGTGGCATCTTCGTTTTCATTGAGTCATAACGACTTTTGAATTCACGATGATCGAAAAAGATCACTGTGTATATGTCAAGCAATCCAAAGATAAATTTGTGATTTTATCACTTTATATGGATGATATTCTATTGGCTAGAAATGACAAAATTTTGGTTATCACCGTAAAAGAATGGTTGTCCTTCAATTTTGAAATGAAGGATATGGGAGAAATTGCTTATATATTAGGAGTTAAGATCGAAAAAGATCGATCAAGGAAACTGCTTATATAATGAAGATTCTTAAACGTTTCAATATGCAGCACTGTAATCCCATTGATACCCCTGTCATGCAAGGTGAAGACCTAAGTACTAAAATATGTCCTAAGACTCTAGAAGAAAATAAGGAAATGGAAACTGTTCCTTACTCTAGTGCGGTCAAAAATTTGATGTATGCCATGATGTGTACTTGACCCAACATATGTTATGACGTGGGATTGGTGAGTCAATATCAATCAAATCCTAGTCAAGCATACTAGAAAGCAGTAAAGAGGATCCTTAGATACTTAAAGGGCATTATGGACTATCGACTTTATTACCAAGGGAATGATTTACGCCTATTAGGCTATGTAGATGCTGATTAGGGTGGAGACCTAGATAAGTGTAAATCGACTTCTAGATATGCGTTCTTACTAAATGGAGATGCAATTTATTGGAATAACAAGAAACAAACATACACGGCCTTTGTCTACGATGGAGATAGAATTTATTGCATGCTCTGCCGCAGTGCAAGAAGCAGTATGGCTAAAACGTTTCTTGGAAAATTTAGTCATTGGCACTAAGATTCCAAGACCAATGATAGTTTATTACGATAGTCAAGCAATTATTGTCTATGTGAAAGATCTCAAGTATCATGGAAGGATGAAGCACATTGACATAAAGAACAACTTTATTAGAGATATAATAGCGCAGAAATAAGTGATCCTTCAATACATTTCAACTAATAAAATGGTTGTTGATCCATTTACGAGGTTGTACCTAAAGACATATTCCTAACCCATAGGATATCACTAAAATTATGTAGAATGTGATATGTGATATTGTAGAGGATCATTGATTTATATATGTGTGAACATATGTATTGTACTTGTTTGTTTATTAGTGACTTGATATTTTATCAATAAGTACAAATCCATTATGAGACTAGCACATACACACATATATTATTGAAAAGTATGTCAGCATGCAATGATTGACTTACTCACACGAACAATTACCTCAAGTACTATAGTTAGCACATTGAGATGAAACGTTATATACAAATAAATGCTGAAGAGCAAGTTTAATACAAAAAATAATATTTCGCCTTGATTAGAGTCAAGATAAGGTCTATGATTTGTTTATAATGAGGCCGAACATGATAGTCCCACAATCATGTATGCCTGAAAGATGCCAGATACGAGTACTTAATTGGGCGCTATAGAAAGCGAGCTGATATAGCACTCAAGCTAAACTTGAGTACATGAGAAGCACGTAACTATGTTTAGGCAAAGATCCATATAGTGAATATATTTAATAAATGAGATACGCTATTATAAAAAGAGAAATCCACTATATCATGTAATTTATACTACATGTGCATTGTCTGACCGACAAGGGAAGGTAAGTGAAATTATCAATATTTACTCATCATGTGAGCCCTTGAGATAATTTATAATTTACCTCATTTTGTACCTTATATTACTTCTGACTATGTTTTCGAAGTGAAAGATTAATGTTGCTACTTTAGCATGTTACTAGCGGTCATGAATAGATATAGCTTTATAGGACGTGTCTAGAAAGTAGTTGTTCTGAAATGAAGAGAGACATGAGTACAAAAAAATACTATTGTTGTTTTACATCTATCATGTATATTTACTAGTTGACCAATTATATCGCCTTCTGTGATTGTGAATATAATTGTAAATACATGGCGTTATGAAAATAGTCAAGTATAACCTTTAATGGATAGTTATATTTGGATTGATGTAATAAAATATGTCTGAGGCACTGTGAGACATCAATTGTTTATTTCTTTTTAGGGTTGTAGCCATTATATCTTCCCTAACAGATGCATAATTTGAGCTCCCAAGTGTAGGTGTACTCACTGGTCGCACGACTTTCTTGCCAGTATGAATTGTTTCCAAAGTTGATAAATGTTAAATACCTTATATTATTGATAGAGTGCTATTAAGTCCATCATGTCTGAATAGGAGATGTTGTACTTTATTAATACATCCATGATGGGGTGCAATTAAAATGCACCATTTCGTCTTGATATGTTATGATGGAAAGACACCATTTGAAAGGGTATAAGGGAGCCATATGTTTATAAAAAAAAAATAAAAAACTTTTGAAGATAACCTTTGGAACTGTTCGAAGAACGTACGTTCGAAAGAAATTGTTCTCATTTTCTTATCCTTTTTCTATCAAAGAAAAAGAAGGCATTCAATTTCTCTTTTACGAAAGCAATTGGTATTTATGCTATGAAAATTGGATGTTTTCCTCGTGATTGCATTCAGACCAATATAAAGTAATATTGTTCATCATTCATCCACAATTCAATGTTCGTTCTGGGGTAAATTGTTCATTGTGCATCAAAAATAGGTAATTCGTCTTCCGCTGACTTTCTTCCTACAATATATATACATGTCCTACCTTTTTCTTTTTGACATTATCATAATATAGGAGCCAAACGATTGGTTTCTTCATGGCTCTGATTGGTCTCTAGCCTTTGTAGCATCTAGTAAAGTGACGTGGCCTCATCATGCGAGTCTTCCCAATGAATAATATCATTCATAGTGTTTCTGTACAACCTGAGGTTTTCACACTTCCCACTTTAAAAAGGGAAAACCTAAAGAAAATTGAAGAAAAGTGAGCCATGAATTAAAAGGTAGCTTTTTTTTCTTTTTCTATCACCAAGAGACTTTGCATTTATCTTTTTGACTGAAAATTGAAAGGAGGGCCTAGGAACTTTTTGTCTGACCTTGGTCTATGGATCGAGTGTAATCACAGCGGAGTGGCTCAGGAGAGTATGTTCTTTGTTGATTACAAGAATGACCTGACGTAAGCGATCTTTCGCACAATATGCTTTAGATGAGCAAAACATGAAATTTCATGGCTAAACTTTGAAAATAAAAGCTGCCGGCTACTTATAATTAATGAAGTGTAGATACATCTAATGCTATAATTGGAAAGTAAGGTCGGTTTCACTTCTTTGATATTTTATAATTACCATGGTATAAAAAATATAGAGATTGAATCGACCCATTATGCTCATTTTATTAATTGATTACTTGATTTACATGTTTTGTAATAACTCGCTGCATCCACTTTATTAAATAACCATCAACTTCCTCCCAAATTGATTAATTTTTCCTACTACTTTTTTTTTTTTTTTTAATATCTTTCGTACACAAACACTCAGCATCATGCTGGCGCTTTGGACGTGCTTTAACTCGAGTGTCTACACATTTGAAAAGGCAACAAAGCTGAGAAAAGGGTTGAACACACTGTTACATGCTTCTCGGCAAAGGAGCTTCTCGGCGAAGGAGTTTTATAACAATTGTCAAGAGGGACAAAGACTCCATTGGCTCCTTTAATATGCTACAAAACCAAACTACTCTTCTGCTTTCCATGTGTCTCCACCAAGTTCACTATTCACCTCCTGCAAATGCACTTCAGTCTGCCCCGTATACAAACACCTTCACCTTCAGCTGGGTGTTGCTGATCAACAAGATCGATCTCTCTCTCTCTCTCTCTCTCTCTCTCTCGGAGGTTAACTAGATGCAGTTGGCTGCAGAAGTTCGTTAAAATCGCTGAGCAAGATACAGCAGTCACTTCAACAACTCCTACGGTGAGCAACCTAGCCGAACTTCACACGTTTTTTTTATTTTTTTATTTTTTTATTTTTTTGGAGCTGAACTTTACATGGTATTCATGCAAAAGATATTGCGATTTTAATATCTGTCTCGGGCCTTGGGCAACAAGGATGAAAGGTGGTTGTAATCGGCTTTTCAAAGGATAAACTCATGAGCTCCGTGCAAGTGCACTCACAAAATTTAGACCCTTGGATTTCCCGGCTCCATATGAATCCTGTCCCACTTAACCCAAGGATCGAGGTTTCGGGGGTGAACATGCTTTCTGTGCAATCAAAACACTTACTTCTTTAGCAAGTTACCAAGCATTATAAGGAATTCCAAATAATGGCCAAAGAAAGAAAAATTAACCGGAGTGTACATCTTTGAAGATTGCCATTTTTTTATTTATTTCCTTATCTTTTCATCAAGAAATTACGCTAAGATATTAGGTGATTTTTTTTTTTTTCAATTTTGAGTTGTTTTCCGATTTTATATTTAAGATTTAGTATGTTCGTTTTTCTTATTATCAATATATTTCTTATTTTATGCTCAGATTTCACTAATTTTTTTTAAATTTATTCATGTCTAATCATTTCCAATGCGTCGTCACTTGTTGGAAACTCTAAAATATCGCAGGTGAGAACAACAATGATGAATGAGTTGGACAAGATCAGCGAGTTGCCAGGGCACATAATGGACCAAATCCTGTCGCGCTTGCCGATTAAAGACGTAGTGAGGACTAGTATTTTGTCAAGAAAGTGGAGGTACAAATGGTCCTCTGTTCCACAACTTGTGTTTAACGACCAGTGTACCAGCACCGGGGGAGTTTCTTCTCTTCAACCATCTCCGCAAGAAAATTTGGTGAAGATAATTGACAAGGTTCTCTTGCTTCATACTGGCCCAATACAGAAGTTCAAGCTCTCCCATCAAGGAATATGCGCCTCGAGTGACATTGACCACTGGATTCTTCATCTATGCAGAGTCTCCGTCAATGAAATCATACTTGACATATGGCAAGGGCAATATTACAAGATTCCCACCTCTTTATTCAATTGCCAGGACTTGATTCATTTGGAATTGTACAGATGTTTGGTGAAAATCCCATCGACGTTTGAAGGATTCAAGATCTTGGAAAGTTTGGATCTTCAAGTTGTTGAGCTGTCTCCAGACGAGCTTAAGGCTTTGATTTCTCGCTGCCCCCTACTAAAACGTTTGAAGTTGAGGAGCTTGGACGGTATTAAGCAAATTAATGTCGAAGCTGGCAACCTCGAGTGGCTTGAAGTTCAAGGAGCTTTCCAGGATGTCGCTTTCGGTGTTATGAACCGTTTGAAGTCGGTCAAAATAGACTTCTCTGATGATATTGGTAACAAATGTGGACCCAGCGATGCCAACTCCACCAATTTGCACAAACTCTTCCAAAATTTGCCCAAAATTCAGAGTCTCAAGTTTGAAAATTACTCATTCAAGGTACATTTTAAGCGAGCAAATTCCAAAATTTGTTAGGACTATGTTCATTATTATTTTTGGGATGGAAAATATGTTGGTTCTATAACTAAATCCTTGGTATCTATTGACACTTGATTTTTGCTGATTTGTGCAGTATTTGGCTATTGGAAATGTTCCACAGACACCGCCTAATGAACTCATTCATTTGAAGTACCTCTTCTCATGCATAGACTTCAATAGTGCGGAGGAGATTTTGACTGTTATGGGCTTGATCAGAAGCTCTCCTAAGTTGAAACATGTAGACTTTCGGGTGAGTCTGATCATTGAGATCATAGTCTAGTGTACTAATCATATATTTCTTCGAAACTATTATCACAGATCATAGTCAATTATATTGTCAGATTTTCCCACAATCTTTTATGACATGGCAAAAAATTGGAAGCACACGGTGAACCAAACTGAAAGTACAATGATCTGTCGCTATAGTCTAAGTGGATTTTACTCAATAAGTGGTATGCTATAACATATCATAATGAAACAAATCAATGAATCCTTTTCTATTTAGTGAAATTATTCATCATTTAAAGAAAGATGAATGGATATCAGAAGATTGTTGCTTCCTTTGTATCAAGTCTTAGATTACATGTTAGGTATACTTTGATTTGATTTGATTTTCGGTGATCATAAATTACCCTGGTGCTTTTGATCATGGATTTGAGGAAAATGAGAACTAATCTGTACTCTATAGTGATTAAATTATTCATTCTCAGAATAAATGACGGTATGGTAATCTGTTCTAGCCAAAAAGAAAAGAAATAGTGATACGGGGATCACAATAAAGGAAATAAACAAATTGAGCTCTCTGTCTCTCTTGATAAAATGACTAGATTAGGCTCTCTCGCCATGCATCTTTGTGTTAAACTTGCTCTTTGATTGCAAAAACCACAGAATCGTGCCAAGGATCAACAGACTTCAACGATTGGGACAATGGCCGACTTTTGGGAAGATCACCGTGCGAGTGGCTTGGAGCAGGTACAAGTTATATCGATGAATGGGTTTTCTGGCAGTGAGCCAGAGCTGGAATTTATAAAGTTTCTGCTTACTAGCTCGCCGAACCTACAAAAGATGACGATCCAGCCTGAATCCACGAGTGGGGAAGGCAAGTTGCTTAGGGAGTTGCTGCGGTCCCGGCGAGCCTCAACGCAAGCGGAGGTGATCTTTATCTGATTCTGTCGATCCGGAAGCCAACCCTCGTTAAGATTGAATCCCACACGGGAGTAACAATCACTGCAATTGTTTTGCTATGCTGTGTTGAACATGAAAATATCATTAGACAATTTTTTTTCGTATTACTAAGAAAAAGGAAAATTTTCTTTGTTCATCTTGTGTTAGCCTCTCATAAGGACATTCATTCTCATCCAATATATAGTCATATTTGGAAGCAACTGGTTGCTTTTCTTATGGCCGGATTGGCCCTCTGGCTTTGATTATACTAGTCTTCGCACTGAATAATGTAACCCGTAGGTTTTTTTTCTGGGTTGGGTCTTAATATATTAATGTGCTACATCTTTCACATTCTCAAATTTACAAAGGTAATTGAAAAGAAAGATGAGCCGGGAAGAGTAGTGTTTTTTTTGGGTAATTTGAAGACTTCTCAGCATTTATGTTTGAGAAATGCAAAGAAAACGCCGTTGTCACCCTATGGAAAGTGACGGTCTACTTTTGGCCACAAAATCTTTCCCTAGGAACCGAATGACTTGTGGTCCGTTTTCTGAGGATGTGACCTTTTTTTTCAGTCGGTAAAGCTTTCTTTCATTAAAAAATGTCAAAGGTCCCAAACAATGACAATCTAAAGACAGAAGAGCCCATAGGACTTGCGGTGGCGCACAAAGCCAGTTTTGTGGAAGACGGCCTAGGCTAAGAGATTTGGCAGCCCAGTCGACCACTCTATTTGCAACCCTAGGACAATGGGCTACAATAAAGCATGGATGGGCCTCTAAAATTTCCAAAACAATCCAAGATAAGTAAACGTTCCTCCCAATTGCCACTATCTGTTGACTTGCTTATCAGAGTGCTTATCACATCCAGCCGATCTGATTCAACACAGATCACATCGTGCGAGACTTTACTGTCCTTACTGAACTGGAGAGCTTCGTGGATGGCTAGGGTTTCCACCTGAGCCGCTGAAGACGCCTTCACTAGTTTAGCAAACCTGGTAATAATATTTCCTTTATGATCTCTACAGATGCCAGCGATCACTCCATCCTTCGAGCCTTTGATGAAGGAGCCATCAACATTGAACTTTAGGGATCCTTCGGCCGGTGGGATCCACGATTGCGAAATAGTAAGCATTTGTTCCGGGGTTGTTTTTGTACTCTAGGTGTTCCATCTATTGAAATTAGCATACAAAATCTCTTCCATTGTATCTGCTATGTCTGGTAAAATACCTCTAAAGACCGAGTTATTGCGGGATTTCTAGATACACCAGAGAGTCGTCGCCACCAATTCTATCTAAGGTAAATCTGCTCCTTTAACTATGAATTTAATCAACCAGTCATCAAGACATGAAATTTCCTGATTATTGATTTGGATTTTCAAGCGAGGGTCAGTTCATACATACCGCGTCCTAGGACAAAGGATGTGACCTTCTTTAAAACACCAGTTTAATTACCCAGATTACATAGAGTCGTGCAAAAATAAACATTAAAAAAAATTACTACATCAAAGACAATTTTCTGTGAGTTTAAGAAATATTATTTTGCTTGATATTTGTTAGATTGGAACTTCCAACGTTTGTGACATTTTGTAATGTTGCTAACACATTATAATATACAAAGCCAACACAAGTATTTACATAACTACTATACCACACTTTATGTTTAAATGTTTTCACTCGAGCTGGAACAATACTGTTTGTTCTGGTCATGATTACCTCATTTTCACAATTTTAAAAACATTTGCTACTAGCTTGAAATTTTGGGGAGACTAGCTAGTCTACAAAAGCAACAATTCAAACACGAGTAACATGGAATTAGAGACGTTATTAGAATTTAAGACGAATTTGACTTCTTACATTATACGATTTTACTTGAACAAATTTTATCTTTTACTAAGTTTCTATGCATTTTCTCATATATCGGCCTATTAATTGGAGTTAACGAAACATTTTGTCTCACTCTTTAGGCTATGATTCTTCATTTGTTAGTGTGAAGTCTGAAATCTGTCACATACGTAGCAATACATTGATGTAACGTTTTACTTTCTAAAATCAATTAAAATTTGCATTTCCCTTTTGAAAATTGTGCACAATATTTTACTAATTAATTTTAGTGTAAAGCATGAGACTTAAAATAAATATGAAAAATGGGTTTAGCTTTTGTGCTTTTACAGCATAGGGGCCATTTTTGGTAATTAGCTTTGGAAGTTTTATATTCCGGTTGCCAAAATGAGTCCACCTAACATAATATGAGAATTATGGTCACAAAGAACACCGTTACACAATTCAGTGTAATGGTGCTGTTAGACTAGCTGCACTCATCAATTTTTTTAGGGGAGATAATTTCCCTTATGGCTTTGTAATCCTCCTCCTCTTCTTCTTCTTCACAAGCTTTGTAATCCTTTCAAAAATTGAAAATCAATCCTTTTATTTTACTTTTTTTTAAAAAATGAATGTGTGGTCCACTTATTCTTGTAATAGACAGAAGACATGCGAGGAGACAAGTAGAAGACGACAGAGTTGGAAAAGGGGTGGGGCACTTTCAAAACCTTGTTGACGAAGGAGTTCTAAAGTAAGTAACTTGTTACATAAGGGGTTGCTTTTGGCTCTGTTCAATTTTCCACTTTAAAAAGCGAAACCGGCTTCCCTTGTTTCCCTGTCTCATCACTTCACTGCTTCCCTTCCTGCATTTAGAACTTCCTTTTGCTCCATACAATTGCACTTCATCTCTCTCTCTCTCTCTCAAAGGTTGATCGATTCCATCGCTAAGCAAGAGCAGTTCCTCCGGGGATCATTGTACCCGAACTTTACCTTTTTTTCTTTTTAGCTGAACTTCACATGGTATTTATTTATGCAAAAGTAATATGCATTTACTCTGACATCTGTCTCGGACCTTTGGCAAGAAGGTTTTCTTTTGGTCGGTTAGAAAGTAATAATGGTGGATTTTTTAGAGGACGAACTTACTGAACCCCAACTCCGTGCATGTGCAATCACAGAATATCGACCCCCTTGAATTTGGCGACTTCAAATGAGTCCCAGTTGATCCAAGGATCAAGATTTTAATTTTAGGGTCCATTCGTTTCACAGAAAATTGATCATTTCCGGAAAATATTTTCTCATAAGTTATTTTCCAGGAAAATGACAATATTTTCAGTGTTCGGTAAAGAAAATATTTTCTAAGACTTCACCACTTAGGCATGCATCACTTACCAACTTATAATTCCATCAAATATGAACTTTCCTTTAAATCCATGCAAACTTGCTTCATATCTTTATTTCCTCATTGTCACCAAACGCTCATCTACTCTAAAAAATGTTCGTATGGATTTAAAATAAAAAATAAAAGAGAAAAGAAGCAAAGCATGTACAGCCCTAATGAGAATCTTCCACCCCTGTGTCTTTTGTATTCTAATAAACAAAAGAAAAAAGAAGTAAAGCATGTAGAGTCATTTGCTTGAGCAATGTACAATTGCATGGTAGAGTAAATAAAGAAAAGGATAAACAAGAGTGCAAAGCACGAGCTTGAGATCGACGAGCTCGAGGTTCGCCTAGCAATGGCCGATGACTAACCAAGAAAGAAGAAAATGGGAAACAAAGAAAAGAAAAAAAAAAAGGAAATTAAAAATAATTCGAATTAAAAAAAGAAAAAGAAAATTAAAAAATAATTTGAATAAAAAAAGAAAAGAATAAGAAGAAAGGGGAGGAGGAAGTGAGAATTTATAAAGGTATGAGATAAGAGAGATCAAGTGAGGAAAATGTTTTCCACTTTTCAAAAGTAAAAACACTTTCCCTAATCTATAAGACTTTTTTCCTTTCATAGAAAACATTTTCCCCAAGGATTTCATTTTCCGTAAAACGAACACCGGAAAATCCGGAAAACGTTTTCTCGGAAATTATTTTATGCAAAATGAACGGAGTTTTTGTATTGAAAACGCATCATGAGCACTCATGACAGTTACTTCTTTAGTGAGTTACCATGCGTTATAGGGGATTCCAGTTGATGACCAAAAGAGCAAAAAACTTACACGGAGGGTACATCTTCGAAGATTACAACTTTTATTTATTTCCTTATCTTTTTATCATAAAAATTACGTTAGGATGATAGGTGATTTTTTTATAAAAAAATTTGAGTAGCTGTCCATTTTTATATATAAGATTTAGTATGTTTCTTTTCTTATCAGTTAATATATCTCTTATATTATACTTAGAATTTCATTAAAATGTTTTAATTTATTCGCATCTAACCATTTCCAATATGTCACTGTTTGTCAAAAATTCCAAAGTATTGCAGGTAAGAATAAGAATGATGAATGAGTTGGACAAGATCAGCCAATTACCGAGGCACGTAATGGACCAAATCCTGTCGCGTTTGCCAATTGAGGATGCAATGAGGACTAGTATTTTTGTCAAGAAAGTGGAGGTACAAATGATCCTCTATTCCACAACTTGAGTGTGATGACCAATGTAGGAGGTCCTTTCTCTTCAACCATCTCTACATGAAAACTTGGCAAAGATAATTGACAAGGTTCTCTTGCTTCACACTGGCCCAATACAGAAGTTCATGCTCTCTCACGAAGAATTTTGTGCCCTGAGTGACATTGACCACTGGATTCTTCATCTATCCAGAGTGTCCGTCAAAGAAATTGTACTCGACATTTGGAAAGGGCAATATTACAAGATTCCCACCTCCTTATTCAATTGCCAGAACTTGATTCATTTGGGATTGTACAGATGTTTGGTGAAAATCTCGTCGAGGTTTGCAGGACTTAAGAACTTGGAAAGTTTGGATATTCGACATATTGAGTTGTCATCGGACGGGCTTAAGGCTTTAATTTTCTCTCTGCCCCCTCCTAAAACGTTTGAAGTTGAGGAACTTAGAGGGGATTTAAGCAAATTAACATTAGAGCTGGCAACCTCGAGTGGCTTGATGTTGGAGAAGCCTTTCAGGATGTCGCTTTCAGTGTTATGAACAGTTTGAAGTCGGTCACGGTTGGTTTCTCTGATGATATTGCTAACTGTTGGGATTGTCGGATTCCAAAAAACCGGATTCGACACTAAATCGAACCCCTAAAACGAATGCGGAAAACGAGCTCGGGAAAAAACATGTATCACCGATCCTAAAGCACACCACGGAATCGAGCGTACCTTATTAGCCACAGATTAAACACCAACGCCGATAAGAGGAAGAGAAAACCGATCCCGTTCGATCCGATGACGTTGATTGGCCTTGAAGGGAAGAGAGCGTCGTCTTTTTCTTTTGTTTTTCTTTTGGAGGGAGAGAGGGAGAGGAATGTACGTTAAAAATGCCAAAAGGTGCGTTCTCCCTCTCTTTCCTCCCTTATATACGTCCCCTCCAAAAAGAAACGTACCCCTTCATCATATCCCTCCATCCATGGGCCCTAATCTTGTGGGCCGGGCTTTTAGGCCCAACATGGGCGGACGGGCCAACTTAGGCCCATCACATAAAACCATCATCTCCCACTCGCACATGGTGGGCCGAACAGAATTCTCTTTACCTCTCTTCAACATTCATACCGGTGAATAATCCGTGCGACCAGCATACTTTGAGAGCTCGTTGGTATGCATCTGTTAGGAATATATAGCAGCTCACAATGGACATCACACTCTGAGTAGATTTAGTATGCAGTACCCTAGATCGATCGATCACATTTATATCTCTCTTGATCTCTTTTAAACAATGATATATATATTGCATTCACAACTATGATTATCCCAAAGACAGTCATAATTGGTCGACCAGTGAATACAAAACTACAATGTAATTCTCCAAATTCAATCTTCATCTTCCCTTCAAACTCTTAATTTCAGTTCAGCTTGCTTTTCTAGAAATGTCCCATTAGATTGAATCAACTCATGACCATTGGCAACATCCTAAGATAGCAAACACTAAATAGAAATCTTGAGAATAAGTAAAAGTCATGAGGGCACTAAAATTGAGGAACTCTTTTCCTCAAGAGTCTCACACGGCATAAAAGTTGAGATCAAACTTTTGCCACTCTTATTAATCGTCTCATGCATACGTAGTATGAAATACGTATTACGGTATTAACTCATTTCCCATGGAGTGTATGTCTACACCTTTCAATACCGTACAGATGATAGTTCAGACATACCCAATGTCTAACTTGAGTTCACGATTCTACTCATTCACAAAATTCATCAGAACTCACATCTGGCATCATAGACAGATAAAGTAAAATATGTGGGTTATTTTACTTTCGGACATAGTAAGTATTATGTCCTCATCTTAACACTCGCTTAAGGCGACATACGTATTTTAAGCTTGAGCTTTCGATTATCACCTAGATAATAAGCTTAAAAACAATCTCATCTCTATTTATCACACAGTAAATAGAGACGATTACCCGTGTGAGTAGGCTAATCTTATATCTGTCCAACATACTTTCTCAACTTAAAATAATGCACTGAGCATTAAGATGCATAAAGATCAAACAAAGATTCATAGGCATTAACAATGAAAAACAAAAGTTCATAAATGTGAACAAATCAGGGAAATTACAATCCAGTACATCAGACTCTACGCAGTCCTAGAGATTTTACATTACCACAAAACACATCTCTAGGTATTGGCTTTGTCATAGGATCTGCTACCATTCTATGCGTAGATATGTACTGTAAGTTCACATCATTTCGTGCAACCATATCTTTGACAAAGTTATATTTGGTATCTATATGTTTGGTCTTGCCATGATATTTTGGATCTTTGGTGTACGCTATAGTTGCTTGGCTATCACAGTTAACCAATAATGGATTTGCAGCTTTCTCAATAACACCTAAATGATCCAAAAATCTCTTAAGCCAAACTCTTTCTTGTACCGCTGCTGATAATGCCACGAACTCAACTTCCATCGTGGACAAGGCTATACACGTTTGCTTCTTACTGCTCCATGATATGGCGCCATTGTTCAGTAAGAAAGCAAATCCAGAGGTAGATTTCCTTTCATTTAAATCTCCTCCATAATCAACATCAGAATAGCCCTCAAGTCGCAGATCATTTCCTTGATAACTCAGCATATAATCGGCAGTTCCCTTTAGATACCTTAGTATTCTTTTAACGGCTTTCCAATGTGCTGGACCTGGATTGGATTGGTATCTACTCACCATTCCAACTGCAAAACATATGTCAGGTCTTGTACACATCATAGCGTACATCAAGCTCCTAACAGCACTAGCATAAGGAACATATTTCATTTGTTCCTTCTCTTGTGGAGTCCTTGGACACAGTCTATGGTTCAATCCTTCACCTTTTGCAATAGGAGTGTCTATGGGTTTACAATCTTGCATATGAAATCGTTCAAGAACCTTGTTTATATATGTTTCTTGCGAAAGAGATAACGATCTCTTCGAACGATCTCTTGAAATCTTAACTCCAAGACTGTATGCAGCCTCACCCATATCCTTCATCTCAAAGTTGGAAGACAACCAACTCTTGACAGTATTAACAAGCTCCATATTGCTTCCGGCAATTAGTATATCATCAACATATAATGATATGATCACAAATTGATCCTTAGATCTTTTGATATATACACAATGATCCTCATCTATCATTGTAAAGTCATATGCCATTATGGCATTATGAAAACGTATATACCATTGTCTCGATAACTGCTTAAGGCCGTATATCGATCTCAAAAGTCGACATACCTTTTCTTCTTGGCCTTTCACTATGAAACCAGCAGGTTGTTCCATATATATTTCTTCCTCTAATTCTCCATTGAGGAAAGCAGTCTTTACATCAATTTGATGTAACTCAAGATCCATACTAGCCACTATTGCCAGAATAATGCGAATCGAGGTAAATCTCACTACAGGAGAAAATGTATCTTCATAATCAATTCCTTCCTGTTAATTATACCCCTTCGCCACAAGGCGAGCCTTATGCCTTTCTATCGAGCCATCAGCCTTTCGCTTTATTTTGAGAACCCACTTGTTCCCAATAGCTTTGCGTCCTTTTGGAAGATCAACCAGTTCCTAGACTTGGTTTGATTTCATTGACTCAATTTCCTCTTCCATTGCATGAATCCATTTCTCCTTACTAGGGCAATTCAGAGCCTCATTAATATTTCTTGGCTCATCCTCATCTTGCGGAGCAATCATAAAAGTTTCCCTTCAATGTCAAAACGTCGACGGGAATACTTTGGCGACTTGTTCGCCGTATGGGAGATTGTACACTTTGCACATCATTCCCTATTATGCTCCCACTTGGATTAGATAATGATGATGTCGTCTCATCATGTGGTTGTAATTGAGAATGAGTTGAATTCAATTCATCACTTCTCATATTACTCCCACTTGAACGAACTCCACTAATATCATTATCTTGATCCAAGGTTTCAAATAGGGAGTAATATTCCCCTATTTCGCCCTTCTTAGGAAATTCATCCTCTAAGAATGTGACATCCCGTGATTCAAATTCAGTTATACTCCCACTTTCCTGCTCACCTATGAACACATACCCTTTCGAGTGTTCCGAGTATCTTATGAAAATACTCTTCTTTCCTCTGGGACCCAATTTCCCAAACTTGTGAGAGGACTTATGAGTATAGGCAGCACAACCCCATAACTTAAGAAAACTTAAGTCCGGTTTTCTACCTGTCCATAACTCATATGGAGTGGAAGTAACTGATTTGGAAGGCACCCGGTTAAGTATATAGGCAGTGATTAACAACGCATCACTCCAAAAAGTGATAGGTAAGTTAGCGTGCGCCATCATGGACCTAACCATTTCCGTAGGGTTCTGTTTCTTCTCTCCGCAACACCATTTTGTTGAGGAGTATATGGAATAGACAACTGTCTTTCTAATCCTTTTTCATCACATAATTTTCTGAACTCATCAGATAAATATTCTCGACCTCGATCGGATCTCAATGCTTTTATTTTCTTGTCTAATTGATTTTCTACCAGGTTCATAAACCTTTTGAAACAACTTAATGCTTCAGATTTATGAGAAATCAAATAAACATATCCGAATCGAGTATAATCATCTATAAAAGTGATGAAATAAACAGCCACATGCCTTCCTCTCACATTCATTGGACCACAGACATCAGAATGGATTAAATGTAGAGGAAATTCAGCTCTTTTACCTTTTCCAAATGGTTTCCTTGTCGTTTTCCCTTTTAGGCAATGCTTACATATGGGCAAATCGACTTTTTCAATGTTGCCCAACAAGCCCTCTTTAGCTAATCTATTCATACGTTGTTGGCCAATATGACCAAGTCTAGCATGCCACACATTCACATCATTATCATACGAATTAGGAGACGTGAGAAAGGAATAACAAACATTTGCATTAACATAGTCAATATCTAATACAATGAAACCATCTAGAAAATAACCACAACCATAGAAATTTGTATCCAAAAACAAATTCACACCTCTATTATGGAAGTTGATATTAAAACCTAGTTTAACCAACACCAAAACAGACACTAAATTCCGACGAATCTCCGGAGCATACAATACATCATGTAGGAACAAAGTGCGTCCACCACGCATGTTCAGTTGGCAGGTGCCAATTCCTTTCACTTCAGCTCTGGAGTTGTTTCCCACATAGATCCATTTAGTTCCAGTTGGTACTCGTCGGAATTCCATGAAGGATTCTCCATCCTTCGCTACATGGTCTATCGCTCATGAATCTACAGTCCACAAAGGATTAGACTCATTAAGAATACAGAACTCGACACAAAAGTAAAGTTCTGAAAAGTACAAGGGGTGTTTACCTTCTTTGGCTCACAACAGTTGCGAGCATAGTGACCTTTCTTATCACAATTGTAACACCTCACCCTTGACATTTTCTTCACTTGAGGACGTTTTCCTCTCTTGTGTTGGTTAACTCTTGATTTCTTGCAATAAGGACTTGATCCTTTGCATTTTCACATATTGAACGAATCAATACGCTTGCGCTTAGAGCTCAAAGCCCTTTCTGAGCTAGAACCAGCATTGCAAATGTCCATTTTCGGCTCAAATGCCGTTAGGCGGTCCTCTATTAGCTCAAGGTGGCGCACGGCATCCTCAAGATCTTCCATAATATGGTCAAGAGCTTCTAGTGCTTTTTGCTTTTCCAGCACATATTGAATCTTCATATTCAATATTTCACAATTGTTGCCATTCATATCAGCAATTACGTTCTTAGTTGCTGAAACCATCAATCTGAACACATCAGACATATATGCATGAATAATTAATGCCTATCATTTATGCATCCACTTTGCACAAACCCATCATATCAATGAACAATTTTAAGTAAGGTTTCAGAATCAAAAGGTCACTATGTTTCCAATCATCCTCCAAAAATCCTAACTTAAAACTATCATTAATATAATTGTCTTATGCAAAATAAATTCTATGAAGTTACAAAAACTTCTACGAACTACCCACAACCAATAATAACAGAAAGCAAATAATATCTGACATCCAATAGAATAATAATGCTTTCACACAATACAACTAACATATCAGTTGCCACACCAACAACAATCAGGTAGTAAACATTACATAAGATGTCCACAAAGCACACTAAACAAAGACCGGCCTCTACATCTAACACCAAGTCAGTACACGAACTAGGAAAGATCCTCTTTTGTTCAATTTCTTGATCTTTTCCCTTGTAACAATCCGGTAATATTCATCTATAAAATCCATCATAATTTTCCTATATGAAGCGGCTTTGTTGACATCCCATATGCGATTCAACACTTCTTACCATTCTGGTGGAAGGGTGTTCATAAAAAATCGCACCATCTTAGACTGTGGCATAGGACGACCATTCCATATGACCTTTTGAATTTTCCCGTTGACTTCAAGGACGTGATCAATTAAGTCACCACTCTCCCATCGATGATCAGTCAACTTAGCTATCAACTTAGAAAGCCTTTTCCTTTTGTTCATCGGTAATTGCGCGAATAGGTGTGCACAACCTCAGGGGAGGCATTGTTCCTACAACAAATGCAGAACAAATAATGGATCACATATAATCCACATAGACTTAACTGGGAAAAAGAAACACATTCTTTTCCTCTTTTTTTTTTTTTTGGTCAACGGTCGTCAACGGTCAACGGTCGTCGGTCGGGTCGCCGGTCGTCGGACCGGTCGGGCCGGGTCGGACGAACCGACCCGGCACGTGCCTCACACGCGCGAGCGAACGGTCGGATCTCGGGTCGAGTCGCGTCTCAGGTCGGGTCGGTTCGTCGGCCGGTCGGGTCGCCGGTCGGTGACCGATCAGCCAACTGTCGTCGGCGATGACGTCATCCCAGCGGTTACTGACTGTTGGGTGACGTCATCACGCGTCGGTTCGCCAACCAGCGCATGCCAGTTCGCCGGCCGGCACCGTCGCGCACGTGCCGGTTCGCCGACCGGCGCGTGTGGCGCACGCACTAGCTGTGCCAGCGCTCAGTGCATGGCGCCCACGCGCGCGGCTTCGGCCGCGCGTGTGGGCACGTCCGGCATCTCTCGGCGACGTTCGACCCATCGACGGACTCGTCTCGACGAGCTCTTTCACCCTATGCCATCGAAATCGATTTCGATTTACAGAAACTCGAAAAATGGATGAACATTGCTCGGGTGTCGGGATTTTCGCCCGATCCTTGTCGGCCGATTATTTTCACGAAAATCAATCAAAAATCATTCATAAACATGAAAGGGGTCGGGAAAACATTAACCTGGCTCTGATACCAATGTTGGGATTGTCGGATTCCCAAAAACCGGATTCGACACTAAATCGAACCCCTAAAACGAATGCGGAAGACGAGCCCGGGAAAAAACATGTATCACCGATCCTAAAGCACACCACGGAATCGAGCGTACCTTATTAGCCACAGATTAAGCACCAACGCCGATAAGAGGAAGAGAAAACCGATCCCGTTCGATCCGATGACGTTGATTGGCCTTGAAGAGAGCGTTGTCTTTTTCTTTTGTTTTTCTTTTGGAGGGAGAGAGGGAGAGGAACGTACGTTAAAAATGCCAAAATGTGCGTTCTCCCTCTCTTTCCTCCCTTATATACGTCCCCTCCAAAAAAGAAACGTACCCCTTCATCATATCCCTCCATCCATAGGCCCTAATCTTGTGGGCCGGGCTTTTATGCCCAACATGGGCGGACGGGCCAACTTAGGCCCATCACATAAAACCATCACTAACAAATATGGACCCGGCAATGCCAACAAGAACAAATTGCACAAACTCTTCCGAAATCTGCCCCAAATTCAGAGTCTCAATCTTGAAAATTACTCACTAAAGGTACATTTTAAGCACATAAATTCTGAAATTTGTTACGACTCTATTCACTATTATTTTTTGGGATGAAAATATGTGTGTTCTATTACTAAATCGTTGGTATGCCTTGATTTTGGCTGATTTTTGTAGTATTTGGCTGTTGGAGATGTTCTACAGACACCACCTAATGAACTCGTTCATATGAAGTACCTCCTCTCATGCATAGACTTAAATAGCGTGAAGGAGATTTTGACTATTATGTGCCTAATCAGATGCTTTCCTCAATTGAAACATCTCGACTTCCGGGCGAGTGTGATCATTTATTGTTCAGCGGACTAATTTGATATTTCTTTGAAACTATTATCAAAGATCTTATTTAGGTATTTACGTGATCTTCTCAACAAATTTTTGTTACTTGGCAATAGTGAGTCAAACTTAAAGTCTCTATCACTGTAGTCTAAATGTATTTTACTGATTAAATTGTATGCTTCAATATATCATAATGAAACAAATTGGCGAAACCTTTTTTATTTAGCAAAAGTGTTCATAATGAAGGCAAAGATAAATGAGTATCACAAGACTGATGCCTCCTTTGTATCAAGTTTTAGAATATATGTTGGAAGTAATTTCATTTCATTTGATTTTTAGTGATCATCGTATTACCTTGGTGCTTTTAATCATCGAATTTGATGAAAAAGAGAGCTAATCTACACTTTACAGCGACCATATTATACATTCTCAAAATAAATGACGGTATAGTAATCTGGTTCACCCGAAAAAGAAGGATATTGCAATTTGGGATCTTATTCATAAAGCAAATAGACAAATCAGGTTCTCTGCTCTCTTAATTAAATGACCAGATTAAGCTCTCCCTATGCATTGTTATGTTAAAGTTGATCTTTGATTATTAAACAGTCTCGTGCTGGAAATCGACAAAGTACATGGATCGGGACAATTGCCGATTCTTGAGAAGACCACCAGGCGTGTTGCCTAGAACAAGTACAAGTTGTATCGATGGGTGGAATTTTTGGTAGTAAGCCAGAGCAAGAAATGATGAAGTTTCTGCTTGCTAGTTCACCGAAACTACGAACGATGACGACCAGGCCTAATTCCACAAGGGCAAGTTGCTCAGGGACTTGCCATTCTTCCGGCGAGCCTTGGCTCAAGAAGAAATGATCTTTCTCGACCCAGTTGATCGGGAAGCCTACCCACATTAAGATCGAATCACGCATGGGATTAATAGGAACTCCAATGTTTTACTATGCTGAGTGGAAAATGAATAAACTGTGACGCAGAGTTTGTGTATTACTCAAGAAAAATGAGAATCCTCTTCTTTCATCTTGTGTAAGGAGTTCTTCATTACATATATGTTTAGTGGTTTGCAACTTTCATCATCATTTTGGAAGCGTTAGTGGTTGCTCTTCTTATGCCCTGGTTGGCTCTGGCCTCTGCAGGGACCTTCATTTAAATGAAAAAATGTATTGATCTTATACGATTTTAACTCAACTTAAAGAAAAACGGAGTTTTTGTAAAATCCATTTCATTTTCATTTTCTTCTAAATATATGTGTTGTATATGAGCGAGTGATATCTAAAATAAGTGGATTACAAAAGAGGACAAAAAATAAAATAAATGAAACGTAAATATGTATGTCAATAACGAAACATAAAACATCAAACCTCATGAAGAAAACTTTGGCATTTAGGAAATCATAAAAGAGAGAATGTGAAATCTGATGAATTAGGACGACCTATGCAAGTATTAGGTTTCTAATGTGATAATGGCAATAGGATGGCCTATAGGAAGAATAGGGCATTAGGATGCTATACCTTGAAATCCTTGAAGAAGTTAAAATATGGGATGGACAGAATTCCGAGATTCTTTGAGAACCTTCACAGGTGAAGATCAAAAAACATAAGGCTCCGTTCGTTTCGCGGAAAATAATTTTCGGGAAAATGTTTTTCGGATTTTCCGGCGTTCCTTTCACAGAAAATGAATTCTTTGGGGAAAATGTAACAACCCGAGCCCCACTGTGTAATATTGTCCGCTTTAGACACTGAGTCATCACGACTTATAAACTAGCCCCAGGACTCCCCCCTAAACGATGTGGGACAAGGAGACGCACCCACGCTTGGGCCGTCACATTCTCCCCCCTTGGGAGCATAGCGTCATCGCTATTACACAGGTTAAAGGGGACCTAAGCCTTATAAACTAACCCCAGGATTCTCCCCTAAGTGATGTGGGACAAGGAGATGCACCTCGCGCTTGGGCCGTCACATAAAATGTTTTCCGTGAAAGGAAAAAATTCTTCTAAATTAAGGAAAAATGTTTTCCACTTTTAAAAAGTGCAAAACATTTTCCTCACTTGATCTCTCTTATTTCAGACATCTACAAATTCTCACTTCCTCTTCCCCTTTCCTTTTCTTCTTTTTCTTTTTTTGTTCGAATTATTTTTTAATTTTATTTTTATTTTTTAATTCAATTATTTTTAATTTCCTTTTATTTTCTATTTCTTTTCTTTTTTTCTTTTTTTTTTTTTTCCTTCTTCTTCTTTCTTGGCTAGTCATCAGCCGTTGCCAAGTGAACCTCGAGCTCGTCGATCTCAAGCTCGCGCTCTACACCCTTACTTATCATTTTCTTTATTTATTCTATCATGCAGTTATACATTGTTCAAGCAAATAGCTCTACATACTTTGCTTCTTTTTTCTTTTGTTTATTAAAACACAAAAGACGCAGGGTGAACCACCGGCCGTGGTGGCTCCGCTGGGTAGGCTTCAGTGAACCTTTGCGAGAGAAGTGAGAAGTTCGAAACCTTTGCGAAGCAAAGGCTTTGCTAGAATTACTTGGTGACTTAAGTGTGCGGTCGAGGGTGGTGGGTCCTCCCGCTTACATAACACCTGGGGGTTTACGCTTGGCTACCGGGCGAGGCAGTTCCTCCAATACAAAAAAAAAAAAAAAAAAAGACGTGGGGGGAGAATAGGCTACTCAACTGGAAGATTCTCATGAGAATTGTACATGCTTTGCTTCTTTTCTCTTTTACTTCTTTTTAAAATCCATACGAACATTTTTTAGAGTAGATGAGCGTTTGGCGACAATGAGAAAATACATATTTGATGGATTTATAAGTCGGTAAGTGATGCATGCCTAAGTGGTGAAAGTCTTAGAAAATATTTTCTTTACCGAACACCAGAAAATATTATCATTTTCCTGGAAAATGACTTCTAGGAAAATATTTTCCAAAAATAACCAATTTTTCGCAAAACGAACGGACCCTATGTGCTAGTATTTTCTCCGAAATGAGAGCAAATATGAAATAGAGAGAATGGAAGCAACTTATCATGGCTGGAAACGATCGGGGAAAGCTTGATTGATGAGATTTTAAACAGTGCTGGGTGGGATGTGCTCCTTGAACCATAGGGTGCGTGCACCCCACCTTGAGGCATGCAGCCTGAGGGTGACGGGCACCCACCCAAGGTGGTATGTCCTTGATGCTAAGAAGTCTGCCTCTAAAGGTAAAGTGTGCACCTCTGAGTTGAGATGCACGTTGTTAGTGTAAAGGGCACGCCCCTCAAAATCGAAGGGCACGATCCTTAGGATCAAGGGCAAGTCGCTCTTACTGTGAAGCGCACGCCCCCTTCAAGTAAAGGGAACGCCACTTACGGTGAGGGGGCTCGCTCTTTGGATGTGTTTTTTTGTTTTTAACCAGGGAATTGGCTTCCTCAGGTTGAGGGACGGTTTTAATCAGTTAATTTGTCTTTTACCGGTAGTTCATAGACAGGATCGAGCGACCTAACAAGCGGCCCGAGCCCTAGGTTAATCTATCGGTCAAAACTCATAACTTTTTTGGTACAATTTGTAGTGCTACTAAACAAGTCAGTATAAAATTGCTTAAGATTGTGTCAACGTCACCGCGCAGACCTGGACGAGCCAGCACTTGCCCCGCATGCTGCCAGTGGCCACATCGATTTGGTACTTACCTGATCGAATGGTACCCCCTTATTGGCCGTGCTGCCACTCGAAGCGACATATTTTTTTCATAGAATATTTGACCAACAATTGACTGTAAGTACATTTTCCCTGAGACATCCAATCAACCTAATTTTTGTTTCACAAAAAATCAGGATGAAATTGTTTAGAATTGATTGAACAAGCTAAATGCACATTTATATTGCAAAGGTGCAATCCTTTTCGTTGTAAATCGAATTCACACCATTCTTAAAGTATCAAAAATTTTCCTACTGAATATTCATGTTATCCTCACTTCATCATGAAAAATCACAAATTTATTGATATCCATAAGAACAAACAATTTGATTAAAAAGATGTAATTTGGGTGGCGAGATGTAATTTGCCTTGGTAGAACAAGTCTTGGGGAGAAAATCTCCATTGGGCCACCTCTTTCTTGAAGGGTAAGGACTTCGTTAAATACATTACTCGCTTTTCCTTTGGGGCTGTTTGTCACATTATTTGAAAAAATAAGAATAGCATCATATTCAGAGAACAACCCTTATCGTCCCGACTATGAAGAACCATCTTTTTAAGGTGGTTAAGGATAGAGCTAGCACCTTCAGAAACGTTGATGATAGCTTCAGAAACAGAAGATTGCAGAGGAGTTAGGGCATCGATATCAACATGTCGCAAGTGATTTTTTCCTCTTTAATGTGAGAAGGCAAGGTATGGGTATGAGAACTTATGAAACATGGGAAGAACATACGAGTCCCCCTAATTGACAACTCAAATGAATTGAGGTGCAATGAAATGCAGATATTGACATTCTCATTCTTATGTAAACAAGGGATGATAGGCCATTAAACTGGTGGATTGGGTTGGTTCAAAAATGGTAATTCAAAATAACCCATTTATATGCAATGCACATTTGAGATGCATTTAATAACCATTCTATTCTTGGAAATAATTTTTACTTAGAAATAATTTTTTTTATTCTATTTCGTGGAACAGCTTCTGAGTTTTTAAAGGTGCTTAGTAACTATCCAAATTTTATTTTATCGAGATAGAAATGTGTTTGGTAGGATTCTTAAATTTTTTTATTTCTTTTAATTTTTTAATACTTTTATTATTTTTTTTCTCTTTTTCCCTTTTTTTCTTTTTTTCTTTTTTTTTTCTCTTCTTATTCCTCCTCCTTTTATGGCTAGTTGCTAACCACCTTGCCGAAGCCTCGCCAGTGGCTAAGCGAGCCTTGCCCAACCCAACAAGCCTGGTGGTGGCCTCACCTAGCCACCACCAGGCTCAGCCCCACTAGCTAGGCGAGGCCAAGCCAAGCAAGCCTCCGGCAAACTCACTAGACCTCACCTAGTCGATCGCCAACCACCATAGGTGGCGGTAGCAATGGTTGGCAGTGGCTGGTGACCAACTGGGAGGAAGAAGAAGAAGAGAGAATGAGAAAAGAAAAAAGGAAAAAATTAGACTTGATTCTAGGAATTGTTCGCAAAAATAATAAGCAACTTTCTTCTGCTTCTTGATTATGTTTCAAATCTATTTCCAGGAATTAAAAAAAAAACAGATTTTTTTCTCAAGAACAAAAATTTACCAAATGAATTTTTATTCTTTTTTTTTTTATTTTGAGAAACAAAAGAATAGAATTAGTTATTCTTAGGAGTATTACCAAACAGGACCTTAACAAACTTGACTTAGATTCCACTTTTAGTTATTTTTCTCTTTAAATTGTTATTTTTGAAGAAAGGGTGGCTAAATAGACCAATCATCAAGTTAGTAAGAGAGATCAAGTTGGACCGTGGGTTGGGAATTCACGGAAGTAAATGTAATAGACTGAAAAAATATATATAAAAAATAAATTTGAAAATTGGCACATTAAAACTAAGCAAAATATTGGAAAAGGAAAAAAAAAATTCATCATTGTAGATGCTCTTGAAAATTGCAGATCATCTCTATGAACCATTCGTAAGCCGTCACCATTTGCGAAATTATGGCCGTCAAACCACATGTTGCTCGAGCAAGACCTCACAATCTTGACGCTTGTGCGAACACAGCGTTGCTAGCGGGTCTAATAAATCTTTGAAGTTAAATGGCCTTTTTATTAATGCCATACCTCGCTTAAATGGCAAAAAGAATTCCAAAATATTAGCATAAAAATGTAAAAATTAAAAAAGCTAATTTCCTTAAAAAAATGAAAATAAAAAGAAATTTTAAAACAGAAGAAGACAACACCACCGGATTGGCTGCCTCCCTCATCAGGCCGTCGCCTTTTCTCAACCGGAGTTCAAGGACCTTCGTATCTGGAGGTCCAAGACCTCTATAATCAAAGGTTGCGGACCTTTTGTCGGTATCAGATCTGAGAGATTTTGAATATGGAAGAGAGATATATCTAAAACTGAGAACAGACGATGGCCGTGCCGCCCAAGGGACGAGCGATTGGGGAAGGTAACGACGGTGCGCGAGCGACTAGCAAAGGGCAACAATGGCAGTCCTCGAGGAACAAGCAACAACAACAAGTGGAATCCCTTGCCTGAAGCTTCACAAGCCTATGTCGGAGTTAAATTTCATAGAGTTACATTCGGACCTAAAGTTAATAACTTAAAAGGGATGAATATGGGTCTGATACAAACCCACGTAGACCCATATAAAGTTGGACTTTAATGTTTCAAACCCATTGTAGCTTGTTTTTAAAATTTTAAATTATTTATATTCAACCCGACATACTAATGGTGCGTTTGGAAACTAGCTTCCCAAAGTCCCTTTGGCATGTAAAGGTCTTTGGGCCAAATATTTGATATTTGGCAATTTTTTTTCACTTGCCTTTGCCAAAGGCTGAAAGCCTAAGGCGGGTTAGGGGCTACCTTAGGCTTTCTCAACATGTTGGCTTTGAAGCTAATAAAAATTTTCTTCCAAAATTGTCCTCGTTAATTTTTCATTTTTTCCAATTTTACCCTGATAACTATTCATCATCTTCATCTTCTTCCCTTCTCTCTACTGAACACGACCAGCACCTATGCATGGTCACTAGAGAAGGATAGGTGGTCCGACGAAGGGCAGGTGATGTGGCGAAGGACAGGTGGTATGACTAGGGTCCCACGACCCTCCGACGAGGGTCACCGCGCGCGAGGGTCACGGCGACCCAGATTGCGCACAGATCTAGTCACATGATCTAGGTCGCGGCAACCAAATCGTGAGCGCCAGCCACCTTCGCACGGAGGTTGCGGTGCAATGGGTCGCATGGCCGTTCGGCGACCCTCGCCACGCCACGTCCTCCGCACGGCAACCCTAGTTGAACACCTACCCTTCGCCGCATTGCCTCCCCCTCACCGAGCTGCCTACCCTTCACTAGCAACTATTAGCTCTTCGCTGGTAGTAACCGGCCAAGCCATTGGCTAGCCAACTCTCCTTTTTTTTCCTTTTCTTTAATAACAAAAGTTTTTTGCAAATTTAATTTATTTAAATAATATTTAGCTCAAAGATACTTCACAATAAACTTTCACAAATACGATTTACCAAACACAATTTGCATTTTGAAAAACTCCTTTAACTCAAGGGCCTTTATATTTTCTCAAGGACTTTCTCCAAAAATCTTCCCAAACGCACCCTAAAACTAAGTACAAAACAAATTTGTGACCCATATTGCCACCTCTAAGTGTTGTGTAGATGGAATGACATTGCTATGGGGCATTGAGAATGCAACGGAAAGCAAATTTTTACCAAGTATCATAGGTTTCCCTTCACTATACAACATAAAAGGAAATATGGGTTCGAACCTATGGTCACTCGACTAACACCCACCACTTTCTTCCCTATGTTCATTTGAATTAAAGGACATTCTTTATTTGAGTTGGGTTGGGTGGCTTGAGTAGACACTTCATCAGGAGGATGCATCCTAATTTTCGGAGTCAATTTCGACGTGAGAGAGGGAATTGACGGTTGGCACTCTTGAGTAATGATCAAAACATATAGAGTGGTGTTTTCGATGTTGTCCCAAGAGATTACACATAAGTTACATTTGATCGTCTAAATTTCTAATCGAAATAGAACTGAATAAGATACGATATGAAATTCATCAATTTTCTATAACATATCCATTATTTGATAAATTGAAGAAATAAAGCTAGATAGTTTCGCATCTTATTTTATCTATTGTTTAGTATGAACTACATATTTGTGTATATGAACCTAAAAATTGCGCAAATGAATATGCTAAGAATCTTTCACCACACTTTTGCCTACTTCATTTTTATTTGTTAATTTTTATTATTTTTCCCTCTCTCTTTTTTTCACTTTTTCCCTTCCATCATTCTCTAAAAAAAATTTATTAAATAGTAAACTATACTAATATACCTAAAATGCCTCAAATATGTAATAAACATAAATACTACATATTTATATATATTGAGTATATATTATAAGATAGTACGAAATTCAGATATATAAATAAAAATAAAAACGAATAAAAAACGAAATTGTTGTTTTTTTTGTTATTTTGAATTTTTATATTAGAATTCAATAATATTTACATTTAAATATTATTTTTAATTTTATTAATTTATGAATTTTTTTATTCGAGAAAAATAACTTTTATATTATGGGTATTAGAAATCTTATCAACATTTATCCTACCTCTTCATAGAATATTTTCATCTAATTATATCTTTCTTATATCCGACTTTATTTTGTCTCGACTAGAGACTAAACATAAGATAAAATAAATTTTATCACATCTTGATTTTTATCCTGACTATCAAATGTAGCCATATGTGATAATTAGAATCCAGATATACTCATTGAATGACGGACCACACTTATTATTTGAGTAATTTGGGAGTCATACTCAAGACATGTGACAGAGAAATTAACAACTGAAACTTGCGTGGGTTGGATGGTAGTTGAAGTTGTAGACCCAAAATAGAACAATACAATAACAAAAAGATAAAAAAATCTCAAATTATACCCATTGTGACATGTTTACATAAGAGGAAATTATGATATTAAAATTCCCAAATTTGCACCCAAGTGACCCATTTACCCTCCTCTGTTATGGTCATGTTAAAAATTGCCGTTAAAAATTGGATCCGACTTAGCAGATAGCGCCACGCGAGCGCCACATCAAAAAAAGATTAGAGAGAAAAGTATAAAATAATAAAGAATAAAAATTGGAAGTTACTATTTGGTGCTCGCTCCCTGCCCACTACCGCTTGGACCTCCGGCGGCATTCATTGGCCCTTGCTTCACCACTCGCCAGATTCGGTTGTGGGGGCCATAAGCTTCGAGGTCAAATCTAGCTCCAAAGCTTGCAACAGCCATGGTCGCTCGAGCTCGAAGCTTGGCCCGGCTGGACCCGGCACAGCTCGATTGGCGCAAGCCCGCGAAGAACAAACCCTGAACAAACAGAGCAAAGAAAGCCAAACCAGAGACTTCGCCATATAATTGCACTTACATCTCTCTCTCTCTCTCTCTCTCTCTCTCTCTCTCTCTCTCTCTCTCTCTCAATGGTTCACCGGATACAGATTGGTGCAGAAGTCAGTCGATCCTTAACCAAGAATAATTCAGTTACTTCAAGAATCAGCACATTTCTCTGTGAGCGCTACTACCTTGTCAGTCGCAATTGATTATGTAGATACCCTATCTATATATACATATATATAATCCATGTTGCCAAGGCACATGATGCCATCCAGATAACCAAGTCCATTGGTCAGTTCATCTTCTTTCTTTTGCAAATGTATTTGGTCGATTTGTTACAATGTACAATTTTCAACTCCATCGGTTATCCCATTTTTCTTCTTTTGTTGAAGATTCTAGAGAATCAAGGCGCGAAAGAGACGCTGGAGGAAGAGTTAGATAAGGTCAGACATTTGCCGGGTCACATTACGGACCAAATCCTGTCACCTATGCCGATGAAGGACGCAATCAAGGATAGTAATTTATTGAGCCAGTTGAGGTACAAATGGTCTTCTTTGATAACCAATGCGTTGATGGAAATTTTTTTCATCACCCATCTATCAACGATTGCTTGGTGAAGATAATCGACAATGTCCCCTTGCTTACACCGGCCCATTAGAGAGGCTCGAGCTCTCTAACAAAGATTTTCACAGCGTGATTGTTATCGATCGTTGGATTCTTCATCTACCCAGAGTCTCCATAAAAGAACTTGTCCGTAATATTTGGAAGGGGAGGCATTATAATACCCCCTTCGCTTATTTCGGTGCAAGGATATGGTCCATTTGGAGCTGCATGGGTGTTGGTTAAAGGTTCCGTCTTCTCTAAGGATTGAGGGAAATAAAAGATCTTGATATTCAGAGAGATAATTGTTCAAAAATTCAAAACTTATTGTACAGGGCTAATGTAGTCATAAATCTTCCTATTTTACCTTTTGACAATTTCCTAATTCAATTATAAATCTTTCAATTTAGTCAATTTAGTCCCAAAATTTTTTGAAAATTTTCTATATAGTCCTAAACATGTTATTTGGACAATTGACCAAAGAGAATTATTGGATGTCTTGTACAGATGAATTTCTAAAGACATTTGCCAAGAATGCATATCTAGAGAGCCTTATTCCCTTAAAAACCCCAAAGTGTTTAAGTTTAGTTCCAATTCCATCCTGAATTATTTTTTGCCCATAAAAAATTCTTAACTTTTACTTTTGCCCCAAGTCTACCTTGTTAACTCTCCGTCCAACAATCACTGTTAGCCGTATTACGTGGCATTTCCACATGTACATTTCTCTCTCCTCCCCCTCCACTTGTCGGTCCACGTCACCCTTTTTTCATCTGTTTTTTTCCTCTTTCCCAATGAACAGTGAGGACTTTAGTTTCATTTACAAGACTTGATGATAATTAGAAGAGTTCTAGTTAATTTCGGGAAAGTACACTAAAAGTGCCAAAAGTTATATACGACGTTCATTTTGGTATCAAAAGTTTACGTCGATTCACTTAAGTGCCAAATCGGAGAAAAAACGATCACTTTGATGACATCAGCGAGAGATTCCGGTTAAAATAATTACGTGGCTTTTATATTTAAAAAAAAAAAAACTAGTGACTTTTAAACAACGCCGTTTTCTATCCTCCTTAAGAAACGACATCGTTTTTCCGTCATACGTGGATAGCCTCACAAAAACAACGCTGTATAGCTCATATGGGGACTAAAATTATGGTTTCTTTGTCGTTCGCCCGCCGTCGCTCAACCACTGTCGCTCGGCCACCATCGTAGTTGCTCGACTAGGTGAGCGAGGAGAGGTTGAGGTTGTTGCTCAAGCAAGAAGTGGGGGAAAAATAGGAGGCAAGGGCAGAGGAGGAGGAGGAAGAAGGGGGTCAAAGGTGCCACTGCTAGTGCCGTTACTGGTGCCACTGTTGGTGTTGTTCTTCAGGGAAGAAGACGAGGAGGAAGCCCATACTCTCTCTCTCTCTCTCTCTCTCTCTCTCTCTCTCTCTCTCTCTCTCTCTCTCTCTCTCTCAATTTGGGGATTTAGGGTTCTTATGTGGGGAAAAGACGCCAAAGGGCGTTATTTTGTTGTTTGGATGCTTACTTGGGGAAAAGACGCCAAACGGTGTTATTTTATTGTTTGGATGCTTACTTGGGGAAAAGACGCCAAACAGCGTTATTTTATTATTTGGATGCTGACTATACTCTTCGATGAGCCACGACAACTTCAAAAATTAATAAATAAAAAAAGTGCTACATCGGATTTCCGGTCAATTAGATTGGCGTTGGCACTGAAATGATCGTTTTTCAAATTTGTTAGCACTTAATCCAAAATTAACTTTTGGCACCAATTGAGCGCCGTACATAACTTTTAACACTTATAGTGTACAAACCCCCAATTAATTCACAAGACCTAACGAAGGATCACCAATTTCCAGTCCTCTAATCAAAACTCCCCATGTTCTTCTTCTTTTTAGTTCTCCGTGCGTAACAAAAGTTCAAGAAACGAAGAACTCTTCAACAGACTAACAAAGAGAAAAATAATGTCACCAGCAATTCAGTCTTCAAACGACTCCAAAATCAACATCCAACAAGCAAATTGACAATCGGACACAAAGTCTCTTCACTTCACTCTCTAGACAACAAGTCCAAAAGAACCAAAGGGGAAAAAATAGTAATTCCCAAAAATCAAACTGGGAAGGTGAAATTGGGTGGAGAAGACGATGAACACTGAGGGGCCTCACTGCTCTTCTTTCCCCCTCAATTATCCAGTGAATTCTGCTGCAATCTAGGCTGCCATGGAGTAGCTCGACGCAAAACTATTCGTGCAACCGGCATAACAATCACTGCACAAGACGGACTTGATGCAGAGAGAGCCGAGGAAAAAGACTTAGTTGCAAGTCACGGCAGAGTCGATTGCAACCTACTCGAGGTTGATCATGACAAATTCAATGCCATTGAGGTCAGATTCGAGCTCGTGACATCAAATTGTACATCGTTGAGCTTACATCTAAACTCATCTTAGGACAACCCTAGATCTTGGGTTGCCCGAGCCCCGCAACACTCTCATGGGGACAAGGAGCTGAGGTCGCAGAGGGATTGTCGGAGGTTGTGGCGCAGCTCAGAGGTGTGATAGGTGAGCGCTGATGAAGCTGTGGTCGAGAAGTCCGTGCACATGAACAATGAGGTGCAGCTCAGGCGCAGAAGGTAGAAGAAGAAAAAAGAATAGAGAAAAAGCAAAAAAAATGACGCGGAGGGAGAGGAAGGAAAAATATACACATGAAAATGCCACATCAAACAGTCAAGATGATTTTTGGACGGAAAGTCTACGTGGCAAATTGAGACAAGTTAGGAATTTTTTTTAAGACAAAAAAAACTATGATATAATTAGGATTAAATCTAAGGTTTGGGGAATTAGACCTATCTAAAGTTATTCTCTTGAATAAAAATATTTTATATATTCAGTAAAAATATTTATATATTCCTTCATTTTTTTTTTTTTGGTGAAAACTTCGCGGTCAGCTGTTAATATAATTTGCATAATTGATGCTTCAAGTCAATTATTTTTCTCAAATTTATAAATTTAAATTTGGATGTATCATGATTTGGTTAATTTTTTTACTTTTGTTAATTTGGATAGTTCACGTAAACACTCATGTCACAACAGCGAAATATTGTCACCCCATACTTCAACATCTCTATGAATAATATTGATATTAAATGAACAGGAACGTGAGATACCGTTTAGAACTTACAATAAACTTTAGTAAGATATATCTTCTTGAATAGATGACGATTAACCTACGACCGTCGTATCATGTCGCACTACATCATGAAGGGTGTACTCGGCTATCTTCTTGTATGAATCCCTAGCTAACACTAATATAATCTCGTAAATTGAAAAATTGTTCAAAAAGTTTAAAAGTTATTATATGATGACTAATTCAATCATAAATTTTTCAACTATGCCAATTTAGTCTACTCTTTGACGATTTGTCAATATAATCCTTCTAGCTAATTTGTCTAAAATCACTAACATAGACCTTGCCTGGCCTACGTGGCATAATTGAAGGTGACGTGGAAAATTTTTGCAATTCTTTTAAAAATTTTCTAATTTTTCTTCTTTTTTTCCCTTTTTTTTCCTTTTTTTCTTATTTTTTCTTTTCCTTTTCTTTTCTTTTTTCTTTTCCTCTTATTTTCTTTGTTCCTATTCCCCTATGCTAGTCAAGGCCATGTGATGGCCAACAATGGCCAACAGAGGTCTTTGGCCACAGGCAAGGGGCTAGGATGCCCTTGCTAGGCCTTACCTCACTTGATCTAACGAGGGCTTGCCAACTCACTCGCCCTCGCTAGTAGCCAACCACCCCCAGCCCCCATTGACCTCTTAACAGTTAAAAACAAATGATAAGAAAATAAAGTAAAAAAATAAAAAATAAAATCAGAACGTTGTGAAAAAAAATGGTAAAAAGTATCCATGTCTGCGCATCTAGGCCACATAAGCTGGCCAATGTCCATGTTAGCAATTTTCCGCTAAAACTTATCTAAAATGATTACATTAACAAATCCTCAAAAGTTTTAAGGCAAAATTAATAGAATTGAAAGACTTAAAAATGAATTAGCTCTTATACTACACGTTTAGAACTTTTAAAATAGTTAAGTCTTCTTTTAATCGAACACAATTTTGGGAAATTATATGTTGTACTTTCCGGATTCTTCTATATCCTAGGGGTCATCCCTTAGTATTGCAAATCCCCTTGTTTGGAAAGCCCATCTTTGCGTATCACCATGTAATACAACACTTACGTAGAGGTTGTACGAGTAGGAATCGCCTTGTAAGGAGGAGGATCATCTAAGTTTTTTTGAGAAGGAAATACTTAGGAAAAATCATCTAAATGGTACCTAGGATGACACCACATTAGTACTGTTGGGTTCTTATGGTACATACTAATTGTTGGCATTTCCCTCTTGTTGATTTGTTTTACCTCATCCGGTGATCATGAGTCTGGTTCAATTGAAGTCAAATTTGGCTATAAAAAGGGATGGAAACGAGGTACATTGACGCAATCCTGAATGAAAATGGAATTAGCGTCAATCTCGAAAAACAACCGGAACTCATGAAGTACGATGGGACAGGCTCCTGGAAAAATCATCTTGAAAAGTTGTGTTTGTAAATGGAGAAGCACCTGAGTTATCCCAGCCTTTCCATGAAGCCTAGATGGGCCTGCTTTGGGTCGGTTTGCTGAACCGGAACTAAATAAGACCACCGTTGGGGAACGGATTACCGAAGCAATCGTAAATCTATATAATCAGAAAATAACACTCACCCAAAAGGGATCTATGTCGCGACCCACCCTTGAGAATAAATTTAGAGGTATTTACTTATAAAACTATCCGAATTGACGTCCCAAAAGATGGCTTGAACACATCATCTAATGGTAATCCAGATCAGTCCACCAATTACATGCACGGGTTCTCACAAACCATATCTAGCATGACAATGAATTTTCATTTTAAATTCTTAACAACCTAAATATTTCTAAAAGTTATCACTAGCAATTTGTGATTGGCTAGAAACCAATTGAGACATTGAAGCATTGTCTCAATGCTAATGGAACCAGAGATTATAGGAACGGGAACTTGATTACATTAATTATCTAAATAGTACCATTTCAGCATCTAAACTTGATTATGAGTTAATTAAAATGTTCATATAGTCTTTTTACCAATTATGAGTCCTAAAGTTCCTATCCGCTAAGTGTCCATGCAATATTCATTTATTATGATGTTAGGATTTATCCTAACTATGCTAAAAAGGAAAAAAACAATCAATGTTTTAAATGTACACGCTCAAGTATAAAATCGAAGTAGAAATTCGCAAACAACAATCTAACATTTGTGTCTAAGAACAAATAACACTTTATTGTAAAGCCCCATAAGCTTGTTTAATCTTGAGTTTAGTTTTTTTCAAAAGATTTTCACATTTTTTTAAGACTATGTTAATCCTAAAATGTTCATTGAAACCCCTAAACTATATGAGATCTGATCTAGGAAAATCTAACACTAATTTTAAACTAGTGTTAACATTAAAACTCTAATAAAACTAATCAACATTTACTTTCTAAGCCTTTTCCTGAAAAAAAAATTTCGGAATTTTATTTTTTTATTATTTATTTTATTTATTATTATTTAATTTTGTTATACTAAACATGGGGGCTCGGACCCAGTCTGAATATGCAGGTTTGACCTAGACCTTAAAGGTCCGGGTTGAATCTAAAATTCGGATCGGCCCTTGGTTCGAATATAGCCGATTTATTGAATTTCATCCAGCCCATGAACTCTATCCGGCCCGGCCTTATTTTACTCAGGCCCCCATTTTTATGTTTTTATTATTCTATTTTTATTATTTTCCCCTTTTTATTTTCTTTTTTATTATATTTTTTATTTCTTTTTCTTTTTATTTATTTCTTATTCCCCTCCCTCACCGAGGGCTCATCGTCTTCCTCGGACGAGCTCTTCACCGACTCTTCATGTACAGACGGCGCTAACGCCGGCGGCCATCTCCGCTGGTCATTCAGCAATCTATTCTCGCCATCACCGGATTATTTCCCGTGCTGACTTCCAGTCACCAAACTACATCCATCTACGATTGTTCATCACCGATCCCTCAAGTAAAATCCATTTCAATCCATTGCAATTCATAAACACGCATGCTAAATTAAATGAGTATAGAAGACTGACAGAGGGACAATTTCAATCAGGAGCATCACCGGAGGCAAAGGCCGAGAACGGCGATTCCGAACTCATGTGTTCATGGACGACCAGCACGAGGAATCACAAGAGCGCGACATTACACAAAGAGGGAAAACGCGGCATCAATATTCAATTCAACAATCAATGAAATAGATGAGAATCAACCCTAGGTTTAAACACTGTTAACGACCGATTGCGTGAAATCAGATTCAACACTTCTACAATTTGTGTGCACTTCGAATACGAGCTTTAGACTCAGATTTAATGCAATTCTTAGTCTAAACTAAGACTCTAAATCAGCATGAACCATCACAAAAGAGTCTTGGTTCCGTAAGTTCTTAAATTCACCGATTGAACTTGGCACTTCTACGCTTCAAAGGCAGGGGAAAACAAAGCAGAGAAGGAGGCCTACCGATTCAAAATGCAGGCTGAAACCACCAGAATCAGCGCCAACGGAGCTCGATGATATTACAGGAAATCGCTGGTCTTCCTTCCTCCCAATGATGAATAGCTTTAGCTAATGTCTCCGTTGTTCAGCCTCTGCAGCCGACGATCAAAATCAGCAATTTCTGGCCAACTGAAATCGGTCGACCGAGAGATAGAGCTTGTGGAGGGGAAAGCAAAGCAGGGCTTGAGGAGCGTTCAGAATGGTTTAATGGGCCATGGACTTGTTCATGAGCAATTATAATTTGACTAAATCTAGGGCCCCCATTTTTATTTATATTCTTTTCATGTACTTTTACCAAAAAAAAAAAGTGTGATAGATGTGTCGATAAAAATTCAAATGTCAATAATCTAGAGAAATAAAAAATCCAGAATAATGAAAGTACCACGATGTATGACCAAAGAAGAAGGATGCGGAGCAGGCAATCCACCTGTTAACCGAAGGAGAAAAGTGCATTCACCCCAACAGTCAAATCATCTTGCTTTGGACCGGTTATGACACACATCAAGACAAACTACTCGGGCTCGGCAGGCCGCTTAGTCAAGGAAGAGATGGATGTTAGCAGAATTACTCTAAAGTTAGAGGAGTTCTGCATGGAGGAGTTGAGGAAACCCAAGTATGAAAGACAAATGTATTGCTCATTTAAGGTATCATCATGTTGTATAACTTTTGTAATGACCCTCTAACTAAGGGTGTGCAACGGAAACCATCCAGACCGGACAAAACCAGCCATTTTTGGGCTAATCTAGAGGGTCTCGATCTGGTCCCCGATTCCTATTTTTGGAATCGGTGACCGGTCAATCCATTTCCCGATTCCTAGGTGGGAACCGGACCGACCATTTATAATTAAAAAAAAGGAAAAATTCTACACAACCCTATTACAGGGTTTGTACAAAAGGAAAATCGAAAGTGATGCTCTCTCTCTCTCTCTCTCTCTCTCTCTCTCTCTCTCTCTCTCTCTCTCTCGGATGTCATAGCCTCGCCTCACGCCTCACTCCAATCGAGTCGCTCGAGCCTCGAGATCGACGCTTTTCCCTCTCGCAGCCTCGCCTCCTGCCTCACTTGACGTCAATGCCTTTCCCTCTTGCTCAACATCGGTGCCTTTCAAGGAGTATCGCTTTACTTTGTAAGCTTTGATTGAAGAAAGCTCTTGATTTAGAAGACTAGGGGACATATTTATTTTATTTTCAATGTAATGACAAAAAGTGATTTGGTCCATTGAAATCAAACTGAACCAGTCGATGCAGTCTAGTTCTCGATTCTAAGACTAGCTAGTCCGATCTAGGATCCCAAAAATTGGGAATTGATTCTCTGAATCCGATTCCTAGTTCTTGAGTGAAACCGAACCAGATCGGGAACCAATCACTCCTAAATCTAACATCACATATTTATGAAATATGCACTATCATATCATAAAGCCCTTTTAAATATATTGTTTTCTTCAATGAATTATATGTATTAATGGATCATTTTTCTTATTACTTTGCTAATGTTAATCTCTATGTAAGATATGTTTTGTCAACTTAATTAGATCATAATTATATCATTGTTTGATCAATACGGGCTATCACGTCTATAATATTTAATCGATATTTTGATATCATTTATTTGTGGTATAAGGGAAAATGCTTTGTCATATGTGTTCTCGTATATTATTCAACTTTATTTTTTATCAACTATTAAGTTGTTTGAACCAATGTAAGACCCTGTTATCATTAACTATAGAGTGATTGATATTATAACAAATGTAGGGTTTTAATCATGATCAATAGTTATACACTTAGGTTACGCTTGGTCGTCCGAATTTCTAATCAAAATAGAATTTGATATAATAGGATATAAAATTCATAAGATTTTGCTATATTATATCTACTATTTGGTGATTGCAATAATAAAATCGGATATATTCACAATATTATATATATTGTTTAGTATAAACACCTATATGAATCATAAATTTTATAAACGAATATGATAAAAATCTCTCGCGATACTCTTATTTACTTTATTTTTCCTCTCTTTTTTATTTCTTTCTTCCCCTTCCATCATTTTCTAAAAAAATTATTAACTAAAATACCTAAAATATTTAATATATGAATAAAAATAAGATTAGATTATAAAACTAAATTTTTATTTTTTTTGTTGTTTGAATTTTTATATTAGAATTCAAATATTATATATTAAAAATCCTATCTACATTTATTCCACCTCCCATGGAATAATTTTATCCAGAACAGTACATCTCTTTTATATCATACTTTATCATATCTTAAGCATGTACCAAACATAGGATATGATAAAATTTATCATATCCTGAATTTTATCCCGACTAACATAGACTTAGCTTGTTATTTATAATATATTAACCCTCTAAAAATTTATCGTTGCCATTATATAATATATTTGTAATAATGAATGACTTTTTTTTTCAAAATTCATTTTCCGATATAGCATGCAATGTATTTTTTTGTCAGGATGTACACTATTTTGTTAATCCTTCAATGTCATTTATTTGTCAAATTTAAACTATTATGTCATAGAAGATATTTCTACATTGTTTATTTCTTAATAAGATATCATGAAAAATCTTAAATTGGTATACTCATGATAAATTTACCATAAACTAATTTTTTGATCATAAAAAACCCAAACCAGTACACCTTTAATAAATCTAATCTTCGCTAATTTTCGATAAATTTTACTATCAAATTACTGAGTTTGATGATACATGATATTTGACTGATGTATTAGTTTAGGGTTTTATTTTCCATTTGTCACAATATACCAATTTAAGGTTTTTCATAATATTAACCCAATTTTTTCAATTTGGGGTTTGGGTGGATAGTAATTTTTTACAGTCAAAAAATTAGTTTTGAGTAAATTTGTTATAGGTGTACCAATTAAAGATTGTTCGTGGTATTAACCATTCTCAATAAGCATCTTATTTAGCACAAATTCAGTTAGTAATTACGTCAATTATTTATTGATGTGTGCTATGTAATTTAGGGAAAATTACCAAAAATGTCGTAAACTTATTGTGCTTTTACAAATTCTACCCTAAACATTTTAATTGTGCTAATTGACTCATAAACATTTTCACGTTTGCCAATTGAGTCCATCCAACCAATTTTGGTAGGAAATCTCTAACGTAAATATCAGCTATCCTACATATGACAACTGCTAACGTGGAGAATTTTTAAGAAAATTTTAACATTCTTTTTTTCTTTTTTATTCCTAACCCTATTTAGCGGTTATCGGCCATAGGAAAGGATCAGCAACTATTACCTAGTCTGAGTGAGGGCATTGCTACCCTTGCTAGCCACAAGCATCGCCCAAATCTATATGAGGATTTTGACCTTCACCCTTTGGGCACAAGGGACACGACCCCCTTGCTTGCCTTAGGCGAGGATCCAATGAGGGTGTTGCGGTCCCCACCTAGACTAGGCAACAATGTCGTGACCCTTGCCTACCAACTGGTGAGAGCCCAAAACCCTCACATGTGGCCAATAAGGATGGAGAGGCCTTGACCCATGGCTGACGAGGGCAGCGACATCCTCACCCAAACCATGTGAGAGTCGCCACTCCTTGCCTCTGGCTGACAATCTCACTGCCAAGGGATAAAAAAAAATTAGAAAAGAAAAAAGGAAACTAAGAAAAAATCATAAAAAAATGTTAAAATAAAAATTGTCTATGTCAGCGTCGACTGTATCATGTAGGATGCTTGGTGTTTACATTAGTGATTTTAGGCCAAAATTAGCTGAATGAATTCAATTAACAAAACGTGAAAAAGTTTAGGACTTAATTAATACAATTAAAAGATTTATGATTGAATTGGTAAAAGTGTAATAGATTTATAAGTTTTTTGATAATTTTCCCACATTGGTTACTAATATATGTTATCATAACGAGTATCCATGCAATTTTTTTGAGCATAAAAGTCATCGCTTATTATAAAGTTGTTGTACCTTATTTTTGGATGCAGACTATGCAGTCATACGTAATGACCCCTTTAAAAGCATACTTTTCCTAATACAACAAAATATTGCATCATAATGGGTTTTCATACAACTTCTTAATTGTAAAAGTCATCAATCACTTCACTTATCATGAAGATGAGTGGATAATGGTGAAAGGTAAAAACTGATGGCAGCGAGGAGGGGATACTGCCAAGGGGAGGACTAAGGTGATTAGGGAGAAAAGACAATGCGACCAGGATGGGCAGGACATGATCTCTGTTAAAAAGCACGTGAGATATGCTAAACGTAATCCATTATCAAAAAATTAATGTTCCTCTATAATTTATTGGTTTATACTTCAAAATAAAGGCTAATCCAAACAATTGTGTTAATAGGCTTAGATTTGAAATCTTTGTTGATGATGTTCCTAGATTAAAGTATTAGCCTTCCGCTATAGTTCAAACAAGTGGTATTAAAGCAAGTTTGATGATTGGAAGAGCGATTATATATGAAGGCGACCATTGTGGTGGAGCAAAGTAGGACCAAATTGGCAACGACCATGCACATATCACCTACTTGGAGATTCAAGTAAAAGATTCGCTACACAACTTCTCAAATTGAAATTGTCAATCTCTTCATAAATCACTAGGCAGAGATGAAACAACTTTCCTATCCCGAGTTCTTTTAATGCGAGAAGTTTAGAAAGGCGCGTCCTATAGGTGGTCCTTTGTCCTCATATGCTTATTTTAGAGGCACTCGGGTTCCTCAATAACTAACCAGATGGTCCTACCTTGAGGTCATTGCATTCCCAGAACCCCATCCTCAGTTCTTTGTACTTACGAAAGTAGTAGAATCAACAAACCTAGAATTCAGAATTCATTGAATTCGTGGCCTCTTAATACGAACTTGTAGCAAAATGCTTCTTAGAAAAAGAGTTGGGATAGCGATGGGTGGTGGACCAAGATTTTCAATTCAAAGCCCTCGTGTGGATGAGAAGAGAGGACGAGGGTCAAGAAAAGTGGTTGTCAACCAACCTTAGCCCGCCAAAGATGTTCAGCTCAATATACCCACCAAGAATATTTTTCCTTTCTCTCTTTTTTCTTCTTTTTTAAATTCTTTATCAGAACCATTTTCTTTATACGAAAAATGGAAAACAACAGATCCTCGATGAAAATCTGACAAATAGATGGTGTAAAGACAATAAGCTTAAGTGCTTCTTTCAAGTCACGTGTCGACGTTGTCCGAATAGATTAGAATGCCGGGAGATAAGCTAAACGAACATAGTTTCTTTGACTGGAGACTTGTCTACCTACTCTTCTCGCACTCGGACAGATATCAGCAGCTAAATGTTCGGTTGGGACCTAAAAAATTAGGGTTTCTGCTAAGTATAACCCTCGCTTTCTCGTTGAGAGACATGATGCACACGTTGATATTTTATATTATATGATCACATGATTATATTTTCTTTTCCTTTGTTTCTTTCTATTTCCGATTTTTTTTTCTTTTTTTAGCCTAACTGGTTGCAGTTTAAGGAATGATGTCGCGTGAAATAGTTAGGGAATATTCGATTTACATTGAAAGACAGAGAAATTATATATTTTTGGAATATTTCGTGTGCCAAGAGGTTAGTTAAGAGCTAATTAAACAATATTTGATCGTAGCCCATATAACGACTAGTAAGCCTCAAGAAATGTTTTAAGAAGTGGTAGTTAATCGTTGTTCGATTTTTGCTGGTACATAACCTGATTAAGAGAATTTACTAGTCGTACTCTAGTATTAGAAGAGTCTAAAACCAGTTTAATCATAGTAATTAGAAAGAATGGGAACATCTTGACAAACTGGAATGACTCATGGATGATAATAATCGAAAAGCGGGGCAAGAAAAATGTGCGCTTAAAATGTTGATAGACTTAAATCAATGAGCTTATGAATCGATTAAGATATATTGACACTTAAATTTTACATAATAATCCTTGGTGGAGTACTTCCTTTGCCTAACGCTATCATAAGTGCACCTCGACAAAAAGCAAATCTAAGTAAGCTAAAATTACTAACAAATACAAGAGAAAGTACAAAATTCCGAATATTAAAATGAGGTTGACCTGATTTGTTATGGGCTCTCCTATAAAACTCTTGTTTTTGTTATAAAAAAAAAAGGTATGTACATATGTGATTTTTAAATACGACTATTTCGTAATCCAAACTCTAGTTAAACGAATTATGCGTAGTATAAAATACATATCAAATCATATTTCGATGAAAGTACTTTAGTTTCTAATTTATCATATTATTATACTTGTGAACTTTTTAAGGTACCATTTGGGTGTTTTTGTTAGTGAGATAATTATTAAAAAAAAAAATCATAAACCTATTGTACAGATAACAATTCAGTCTTAAACCTTTTAATTCGGCCAATTTAGTCATAAACCTTTTAACAATTTGCCGGTGTAGTCCCTTCTAGCCAATTTTGGGCGGAAATTTCTAAAGTGGCGACTGGTAAGGGCTGCGACACCCTCACCTGTGGCTAACCGGGGTTGTGGGTCATAATCAAAGGCCCAACAACCTCGCTAGCTTGAAAGGAAGGAAAAAAAAAAGGAAAAGAAAAATTTTAAAATTATTGCAAAATTGTGCACATTAGTGCTGGCCACCTTAGTGCTAGCCACATTAAAGACTTCTAACCAATGCTGGCCGAAAAGATTATATTGGCAAATTGTCAATAAGTTTAAGACTAAATTGACTAAATTGGAAAGTTTATTATTGAATTAACTACCGTACAATAAGTTCTTGACATTTTTTGTAATTTTTCCTTTATTCCTTACCATATGATTTTCATATGCGCATTACTCATTAGGGGTGATCAATTTCTAAATCGATTTAGTCCTAGCCATGAACCATGATCCAGATTGGGAAGACCATTTCCCCGTTTTTGGAACCAAGAACCAAACCACATGTTATTAGGATCGGACTAGCTTGGACAATTGGTCCGATTTGATTCTCAAGCAGAGTCTAATAGAACTCATCAATCACATATCTTGGCCAAGGCATGCTCAAAAAATGGAGGACTATCTGGTGGATTCTTTTCCATAAACGACCAACTCACAAATTTAAGGAAGGTGTGAGTGAGCAATGGAGATAAAATCGGTGAATCATTGCAAGAAAAGAAAGAAACAAGAGATAAAAGGAGCAACTTGGATGAATTCATCATTTGGAATGAGTGAGGTATGAGAGGAGATTAGGGTTTAGGTTTACACTTTACTTCTTAAGAAATTAAATAATATATATAAATCTGTTTGGTCCGGTTGTCATCTTGAAATCGGAAACTAAACTAAAAATCACCGGTTCCGATTTTATGGAACCGAGTACCGAATCGGTACCCTCTACAATCACCTAAAATTGGTTGGTTTGATCCGGTCCAGACGATTCTCAATTTGGATAGTTCTATATGCTCATCCCATTACTCATAAAGATTATTGGTGTTGTCTGTGAAGTAACATGATTTTACTAGTGTAATCTTTATGCATGTCCGGAAAAAAAGAGTCAAAAACGTCTTACGGAAACTGTCCCTTTCTTCCTTCGATTGCACTGTGAGGGAGTGAGAGAGGAGGCGTAACGTTAGCATTTGCTATCAGCTCTCTCTCTCTCTCTCTCTCTCTCTATACCAACCTATACAGTATCAAATCTGTATTGCGTACCGAATTTACCAAATTGCCACCAAGCCCAATGCATCTCCGTCCGTCGCTACAAACCACCGGCCTCTTAACGGCCTGTGCAGTACGTCTTAATGAGGCAAGTCAGCGTGGACCATTTGTCACAACTCTTTAATGCTTCTAGAACAATAAATTCGCAACTATTCCTAAAAGATTGCGTTTTTTTTTTTTTTTTTTTTTTGGGGGGGGGGTGCATTTTAAGTATTCGTTTTAAATTTGCAACAACGAAAAAGGTTGCTTATCTTTCCAAAACTTTCATGTCCCAACAATGGTAAAATATCATTACCAATTGTCGATCCTTGGGATCGAAATTGTGAAGAAATGCCGTTTTCCTTTAATTTGGACTTAATGTTTTAGTTCAATAATTATTGATTATTGACATAACATGAAAATAAGACATAATGACACAAATGGTTCTCGAATTTTGGACCTTATATGCAAGTCGTCTCTAAACTTTTAATTTATTCAATGTAATTTCTGAGTTTTAATTCAATAAGTAATGTCATCCATGAAATTTTAATCCATTTAAGGTGATCTCTAAATTGTTATCATTTTATAAAATTAAGTTCAGAAACAACATTAAGCATTTTCATTTAGTTCATGAACAAAATTGAATATGTACCAAAATTCAAAAATCATATTGAACAAATTAAAAAATTAGGCACGACATTACATATTGGACTAAAATTTAAGAATCGAATTAAAAAAATTAAAAATTCAAAAACGATATAACATATGAAATCAAGGTTTGGATACTATACGTCTCATTTTCCAAAAAAAATAAAATAAAATAAAATCCATATTTACGTGATCCGATCCTTTGAGGGCGTCAATCTACTTATCCTTTGGGGACCCACAGGGATTGGGAAAATATAGGATAGAAAAGGAAATACAGATGGTACTGGCCAACGGGGAAGACCGTGGGAGGAGCTTGGCGACACGTGCGCAAATCCTTCCGCAGTCGCATGCAGTGGTGGTCAAAACTTCTTTTCCGTTGGCGAGCCGAGAGTCTACCGTCACAGCTGGTCAACTAGCTCCTCCTCACAGTCACACGTCTCTTTCGCCTCGCCACGTCATCGTTTGCGGAGCCCCACCCAACCGGGAAGTGCCGGGGGCGCCGCTTTGCGCCAAAATCAAGTTTGTCTCCTTCCACGAGCTTTTATATTAAATCAATAATTGATGCAAGGAAAAAAAATTGGTTAAATAAATATCTTTAAGCACGCGTGTTACTCTCCTACTATAATTGTGTAAACATTTTTTTCACTGGCAATGACTCTTATGAAAATCATAAATAATTTTTATGGGGGCATTTTACTCGGCCATTATCTCTTAAAAATCCTTACCCGTCTGTTGATAAAAGAAAAATAACATAGGTTGACAATTATTACCGACAAATTTCTTTATGAAATTCTACATATTAAAAAGGAAAAAAGGATTAGTTCATGTCTCTCCCTCTCCATATTTTACAATATGTTTGTAAAATTCTCCTTAAATTCAATGTTTTACTTTTCATTGACAATATATTTTTTTTTCACGCAAGGCTTTCTTTTTTACCTTATGCAAAATATGACTAATGCTTATTTGCATATGTGCAATCAATGTGCATTGGCGTTAACTCCTATAAATAACAAGATTAACAACTTGTGAGAGCAAGTGACAGTCATTTCATTAATTTGTGACAATTCGAGCCTACAAATTCATTATTTCTGCATGTCTTATTTCATGATTTCGCCTATGATTGGGCAAGTCACTCCTTATTTTCTTACGAAGCATTTGGCATAAAAATTGTTTTTTTTAAGTCTAAGCCCTTCAAACGAAAAGCATAAAAGAATTGAAAATGTCAATTTTGAAATACTCGAAGTGAGAGATGACTCCATTTGCTAATATGTTTTCATGGGGAGAGAGAGAGAGAGAGAGAGAGAGAGAGTCTATGTGGTGTGGGGCGCAACGGGGCCGTCTCTTTAGCAAAGGAGACGGTGCGTCTACCTACCTGACGGGTACAATTAGGCCTGGGCGGGACTCAGTCAGTCAGCCATGGATCAAAGCTGAACCACCTTTCAAACGGGGGATCGTCACCTTCACTTCCACCACCTACCTGTTCTCTCCTGAACCACAGATTCTTCCTCTTCCACATCCACCATCTCTTCTCCCCCACTCTCCGTTTCTTTTTTCTTTTTATTATCAACCCATCTCCATCCTTAAACCCTACCTCTTCATATATACACTCCCGCAAATCCGAAAGCCAGCAGCAACTGTCAAAAGCACAGCCTCGCACTTGCACCAACACCCCCTAGCCGGAGCGGAGCGCAATGGCGTTGGAGAGCCCGCTCCTGACGGGCAACAACCACAGCAATGGAGTGGAGGGAGGAGCCCACGGCGGCGGCAAGGGGGTGACCGCGGTGAAGGAGTTCGGGGGCGAGTCGAAGCGGCTCTGGAAGCTGGCGGGGCCCGCCATCTTCACCGCCATCTCCCAGTACTCCCTCGGCGCCCTCACCCAGACCTTTGCCGGACAAGTCAGCGAGATCGACCTCGCCGCCGTCTCCGTCGAGAACTCCGTCATCGCGGGCCTCGCCTTCGGCGTCATGGTAACGTCGCATTTTTTGCTGGTTTTTGGCTTTAGCGCTTCCTCTGCTTTTTGGCATGTTCCCAGAAAAACAGAGTGAGCGTGGGTTCCTCTGTTTTTGTGGACCCTTCTGGCTCTTTTCGGTTTAGGGAAAAAAAACAGAGTGAGCGCGGGTTCCTCTGTTTTTTTGGACCCTTCTGGCTCTTTTCGGTTTAGGGAAAAAAAAAGGGAGTAAAACATCATATTCGTTTTGGCGTTTAAGAGGAATGACATCAGTGAAGACACGCAGGTCAAGTCGTTCTGCTTCTTGCAGCTTCATTCCTTAAAACAAGTTTTTCATAGAGAATTTCATAAAAAACTCGAACCACCTCTTCTTTTTTTAAGCATGGCATTCGGAAAAATGACTTGCGAGCTTGATTTGGCTCACTTGTTCAGGGCCCACTTATATAGAAGTCTGGTTATACCAGTCTTCTTGCTATGCCTAGCAACACTCTGTTTTCTAGGAGTTTTTGACACACTGCGTGCGTAGTCGATCATATTTGTGAAATGAGTGGTACCTTTCTGGCTCTTTCTTTGATCTCTGTCTTTTCACTTTGGTCGGGACGAGTCTTTTCTGTCGTTGTTAGCACTTGAACTCGGTCCGTCATTTTGTGTTTGGGATAGAGAAATGGAGGTGCGTGTAGGCTCCAAATCGGGTTTGAAGGGTCGTGCGTTTCCATGATTAAAGTACAAGAATACCTTATGACGCAAAGGTGAAGCTCTGCATCTGATCTCCCCGGCTAAAGTGGTTGAATTGACATGTCTTCTTTAGGCTATCAGCACAATGGCGCTTTCCTGTAAAAGTAAATGGGGCGTGTTTTAGTTAGAGAGAGAGAGATAGAGAGAGGCATGGGGACCTACAAAAAGGGGCTGCTTGGCCCCAAGCTGGCTTATTAATGACTCCTTTTAGCAGAGTTAACTCGGTTGAAGTCACCGATTGCTTACTTTTCTAATGGAAACGATTCATTATATGTGTGACGTATAGCGTAATTTACAGTAATGCAATGTGAATGTGGGTGTTTCTGCTGCAGTTGGGAATGGGAAGTGCACTGGAGACACTGTGTGGACAAGCATATGGTGCGGGCGAGATCAGGATGTTGGGGGTGTATATGCAGAGATCATGGGTCATCTTGTTGACCACGGCCTGCATTCTGGTTCCTCTCTACGTGTGGTCTCCTCCCATCCTGGAGCTTATTGGAGAGACCACTGAAATCTCTGAAGCTGCTGGTGAGTGGCAATCTTTCCCAAGTCGTTCTTGCTGTGGCTTTATATTCACCTGTGTGAACATTTTGCAAATGGCAAACACAAAGCCTTAAGGCGCGCTTAAGTTTAATGTGCATGACATGCAAGGATTATGCCGGCTAGTCATAGCGACTTTCCATTCTTTTGGGGGCAAGCATGAATAGGTTGAACAATCATGGCATAATGGGCCACCTCTCTACCTGGCATCAATGGAGAAAATAGAAAGAGTATCATATGTAGGACGGTCTCTCATTTGGCAGTGCGCTCTGTGGAGTTGGTGAATGGTGAATATCTTTAATTATCACTGAGTTGTTCAAACTAGAAGTGAAATCATATGATTGATTTAAAAATTTATACTCCTGAATTGGAAGGACACATACTCACTGTTCCGGTCACATTCGAAAATTTTTCAAGGTTAAGCCCTGCTCCAATCTTTGACAGTCTTAACCTGAAATAATCTCGTGATGAGGCAATATAATCATTCTCTTTGCATTTTGAAGAAAGTAAAGTACATATTGTGCAGCTGATTGACTAGAGTTGATGACCTGTCTATGTTTCCATTCAGGTAAATTTGCTGTGTGGATGCTTCCACAGTTGTTTGCATATGCGCTGAATTTTCCAATCCAGAAATTCTTACAAGCGCAACGGAAGGTCATGGTGATGGCTTGGATCTCAGCCATAGTACTGGTGATACACGCGGTAGCCAGCTGGCTGTTCATACTTAAGCTTGGCTATGGCTTGGTCGGAGCAGCAATAACCCTGAACACATCATGGTGGCTCATCATTATTGGCCAACTGCTGTACATTTTCATCACCAAATCAGATGGCGCTTGGGGTGGATTCTCATGGCTGGCGTTCTCCAACTTATGGGGCTTTGTCAAGCTTTCTTTGGCCTCTGCTGTGATGTTGTGGTATGTATAATTCTCTTCCCTACTCTCTCACTGACCAAGTGGGACAGTGCCATAAAAGAAAGGATGTGATTTATGACGTTGAGATTTTTCTGGCAGCTTGGAGTTTTGGTACTTGATGATCCTGGTGGTGATTACAGGACGTTTGCCAAATCCCCTAATCCCAGTCGATGCCATTTCTATTTGGTACGTTGCTTAGCGATTTATTTCTTCATTTTCTTAGTGAGAATTTATATCCAAGTTGGGAACTACAATGGTTGCATGCATCAGTATGTAGGACTGATGATGAAATTGTTTATCTTCTCTTGGGGAAATTTTCCTTAATTGATTGATCCTCTTATGCAGCATGAACATTCAAGGATGGGATGCCATGATTGCACTTGGATTCAACGCTGCAATTAGGTGCGATGCTCCTCTGCTCTCCGTTATTATTAGGCTTTCTGTAGAGATCCAAGTCACTAGTAGCTCATTTGAGAGCTACAGTATTGTGTATGACTGACTGACCATGTGAACGTTGACAGTGTGAGAGTGTCAAATGAGCTTGGAGCCGGCAATGCCAAAGCAGCGAAATTTGCTGTATGGGTGGTTTCCGTCACCTCTGTGTCCATTGGGGTGGTGTGCATGGCCGTGGTGTTTGCAACAAGAGATGTTTTCCCTTACCTATTCACAAGTAGTGATGAGGTTGCTGTTGAAACCACGAAGCTGGCCACCTTGCTTGCTATCACAGTTCTCCTAAACAGTCTCCAACCCGTCTTGTCTGGTGAGGATCAAGAGAACCACTCTCCTTGCATCTATTGCAGAATTTTATTAAGAATTCTGGTGATGTAGATAATTTAGATTTATTTGCCTTTGGATTCTGCGAATTTCCATGGTGGGTGCAAAATGCATGGTCATTACAACAACTAGCATGGGGTGATATGTGTCAATTTCAACATTGAGGCCTATTCTTTCATAATACAAAGCCGGGTTTCTCCACCTTGATTTCTAAAATTTCTTCTCGGTTTTTCTTGTGAAGGTGTCGCTGTTGGAGCGGGATGGCAATGGATTGTTGCGTACATCAACATTGGATGCTACTATATTGTTGGATTGCCTGCTGGCATACTCCTCGGTTTCACATTTGGTTTCGGAGTCACGGTAATGTTCCAAAGACCATTCATCTCGGAGTGATTTTGATTACATCGATTATGCATGTGAAAGCTTTTGAATAGTCTTGGGCATCGAGTTATCATTCTCATAGTGGGATCTATGATGTCGATATCCCAAATAACTAATCTGCCAATTATGCAGTGATTACCCGGAAACCCGGGAAACTAATGAAATCCGCATTAGAGAGTTGATCTATTCGAATTTCTCATCTTTTCCCTTCTGATGTGTACCTCTGCTTTTGTGCTTGCAGGGAATCTGGTCAGGTATGATTGGAGGCATTTGTTTACAAACCATAATCCTCATAATTCTCACTTCAATAACCAACTGGAACAGAGAGGTTGGTGATCATTGCTCTTGGCACATTCTCCTTTTCAAGATATTGCTCATGATAATCTTGGCTCAATGTTAACTGTTTGATATACCCCATTATTTGGCAGGCTGAAGAGGCAGAAACTCGTGTGAAGAAATGGGGAGGAGGATCTAATGAAGAGCATTGATCTATTTGAACGCTCCAAATCACAGTCGAGACAATGGGCAGTAGTGAATACAAACAGCAGCATAACACATATTTCTGGTCAAGTTTGAGTTGTCCTTGGGCCGAAAAGCAAGCAAAAAAGATGCCGCTGCGGGTTTCTCCAAATTGACTTTCACCAACTCAACCGTGATTCAGCAAGTAGTCATCTAACTTCAGAGTCCGTTTGCAGGACGGAAATATGATCTCGAGGTGGAAAGCAATGATGTAGCTGGATTAGCATTTTGATGTGTCAGTTTGTATTTAAGGGTGGTTGCACACCCATTTTTGTCATTAGACTGCCTTTTTCAATTGGGTTTCAAGTTCAATATGGGATAATGAGTTGATGCTATAAAGTTTGGACGATTGGCGATCTGATCAGTCTTACTTCTTAGTGCATATTTTAGCATATTGCATTGTGGAACATTCTCTTCCTTTTGGCCGAAACTCTGCAAGGAAGGAAAATGTTTCGAAGGCAAATGGTTGGTTTAGGAGGGAAAGAGGACTAATTTCCTCCATTTCTTTCCATGAGCCGGAAAATGATGGCGCGAGTTGACGTGACAGGTCTTCTCTCGTCAACGATGGCTGCTTCGTGCACCCAAGCAACTGACCTCTCAGCTCCCGTTACGTTTTTTCCCTTATAATTGATAAAAGGACATTTTCAACGAGCTGTTGGAGGATCCCGCGTGTCAAGGAAATAAGACCGACCCATCGGGCCCGAGCCGTCATCGAACCAAATTTACCCGAGTGTGTTGAGTCTAGATTAAGCATCACTTAAACCCCCGTCTAATTGCCAATCAAGACGGTGCCTCCACAAATTAAAATGCCACGCATGCAATGGTCCACAAAACATTTGACAATTGGGGAGCACTACCTATCGTGGGAATTCCAAGTTTCCTTAATAGTGATTTCTGTCCACTTACATTGAGATTTGTTATTGTGTAGTCATTTGTTAGCCACGACCAGAAAAATGTCTGCATGAGGTAAAGGAGTTAATTCAGGTAAGGGGTTGGACTCTTTAAGAATCCTAGATTGTATAGTTATTAGTTTATATATTTTTTTTCTCTCCCAAATTACTCACTTAATCAGCAGAGGACAAATCTAGGTCCTAAACTCGGACGCCTTGACCCGATTTCTAAATTTCAGATAAATCAGAAGGATCTGAGCACCACTCAGGAAGGTAATTGTCCAAGTTCAGCTTTGACAGTTTGGCATCGTCCGTGGAAACAATAGTTGTGTTGTTTTCGCCTGGAACTTCCAGAATAAGTCCTTCTGTCGCTTGTTGTTTACTTTGTCCCCAGAAATGAATGGCGAACCCAGCTTTCCTAGCTCTTCCTAAAGTGCCTAAAGGACCCCGACATGTACTGACAGATGTCTCTATTATTCTCAAGATAACCCCACAAGTACCACCATATCCTGGGCCATATGGCTATCCTCACCATCCTCACTATCCTTATCCACAACCTTCATATCGTTGTGAATCCTACGCTCCACCGGGGTATGCTCCTGCCTGCAGAGGCAATTATGTAACTAGTGATCATTTCAACTCACTAGAAAGCGAGGTGGCTCAGGATTTGTCAGCCTTTCATGGATGGCCCCGGGGACAGGTTCCTGTGATAGCACTTCCTAGAAAAGCCCCGAGGCATCACAGGATGAGTTTGGGGAGTGAAGCATCCATTGGTCGAGTCAACTGAAGGCTCCTCCTGCTACTTTCACCGAGACAATGGCCATGACACCGAAGGATGCAATGACCAGCGCGATCAAATCGGAGAACATATCCCCGACAGCCATATGGTAATGTATGTACATAAGAGAAGAAAGTTTGGTCTACTGGAGATGAAATCGTACCGGCGGAGGAAATGAGGGGCAACAATCCCGTTAGGAGGACAGTCAGGCAAACATGACTAGGGTTACACAAGATAGCAAGCAAGCCTCCCAACCCTAGCACAGCGCAGGTATCCACCCTACCTCCACGTGATATAGTTGAGGTCATGAGCGGAGGACCAACAATAAAACTCGATGGCACTGTCGCATCAGGCATCAGTGTACATTTTCATTGACTGTTCAACATAACAATAGTGGGCATTGAGGAAATAACTCAAAAATTACAAGGAGATTTTATTTGTATATCGTCTTCGATTCAAGGTTCAAGTCAGAGGGGCTCAAAACTCTCTTTGTTGCATATTACAAGAATTCGGGATTGAATGAAGAGGTGCAAGTGGAACAATGAGTTGGCTTTAGAATATGTTTGAACTGAAAAAATGACCACTTGGTTATTATCGATAAATGACAAACTAACTTGATGAGAGCAGCATTTAATCATTTACAAACAAGAGAATCAACAGCCAGAAGGAACTGACAATCTAAAGGAATCGACAACTTGAATGAATCTATAAATGGTGGAGTTGATTATTGTATGCAATCATCAAAGAAGTAATTATCAACGTAGTGAAATAAAACAACTACCAAGATAGGGGAATAGATAAAATCCTTAAGATAGTGGAATCAATGTAACCGTCGATGTAATTGTTCATAACCTCCCTTCATAATCTTTGTCTATAACCTCTATTTTTAATCTCTATTGGTAATCATCTATTGTAGGCTTTACAGAGTCAGATTGTACTTTTCAAAGATCCCCGCTCACACAACTCACAAAATCCTTGTTCTCTTTCTATTTCTATATTGTAGTTACGGTTGTAGCTCTTAGATACTTAGTCCTTGATTAAATTCCGCCATATATTTTAGCTATAGTTTTCATATTTACGCTATCAATTAAATTTTAGCGTTGCATCTTTATGTTCTTGGATTTTGTTGTCAATTAAATTATGGCAAAATTTGTGTACTTTTCAATTCTATTTGTTGGTTTCTTGTGTACCTATGATATTTCTTGTCTAGAGTCACCACATACATTATCTCCTCTCATAAAAAATTGAAGAACTAATTTCAATGAAACTTATTTTGTTGTGGGTGCAATTTTGGCGAAATTTATTTTTGACACCCATGGTGGGACTAGTGATTTGAGAAAGTATAACGGTCAAAACAAGGAATCAACTAGATCTAGATCATGCTGTGGGTAACAATCTCGGCGATATGGCTATCTAGTCCAAGACATCAATCCCTCTAGTAGCAAAGCCAAGACAAGGGGACAACATCGAAATCCCGCAGTAATTCATGAAGAAGCGAGGCAATTAGCACCAAACCCCACTCTGGTGGCTACTATGAAGAGGCTATTCAAGAAATAACAAAATAAGATGGTGAATCATATAGTGAGACATATCTCTGATGTAATTAGGTTGATGGTTGCCAATGCAATCAATAATATCGTCTTCAAGCCCGAAACATCAAATAAGTCCATGCCAATCCAACCCAATACGATAATTTCCAAGCATTTCCTCCAACTCTTAGTCCATTGAACGATGAAAATAATTTAAGTGATCCCACCAATAGTGAAGATTTTACACAGGCTTGAAATCCTATTTACCATGAACCAAGGGGGCAAGAAGGCGAGATTATCAACTTGTGAGTCTTGATTAAGTGGTTGAACTCATATTAAAATAAGTAGGTGCCAATAGAGAAATGGTCAGGTCTATAGAAAGTCACATTTTGATTGGGTTGACATTTTACCTTATTCAAGAGAATTCAAAACTCATGACTTCACTCTTTTCACTGGTGAAGATAACAAATCAACCGTCAAACACATTGGTTGACTTATTGCCTAATGTGGAGTGGGAAAAACAAATGAATGTTTGAGACTTAGGTTGTTTCTTTGTCTTGATCAAAAACTATTTTTACTTGATATACGAATTTGTTAAAATATATGTTGAGTTGTTAAAAAAACTCAATCCAAATTGAATTACAAATAAAGTTAAATACTGAAATAGAATCCAAGGCCAAGTTTTTGAAATTGGCTTTCCTAATATATTTTGGAGTCTTCGGCTACTGAGGTTGGAAAGTCCAACATGGACTTTGAATTTGATGCTGACTAGGTTAATGTATCGGGCAAAGAAAGTAAACAACAGAAAAGGAAATTTCTTTCCTGCCAAAATTTGGTGTTGACTTCCTTCGATCAATATATTTCCACGTCCTTCGGTGGTGGCTTATGCATATAAATATTCTCAAAGGGTTTGTATCTTTGGGGGCGCCTTGCAGAGTAAGTTGTGATCGTTCAGAATTGGTTCTCGTCCAATTATCGAAGTTCTCATCGCAAATTGTCGGAGAATCGTCAAGAATTGCATCTTGATGAGTTAGTATTTGATAACTAAATCTTGTAGTAAAATTTGTTAATTCCTTCATAAAATTAAGAGATTATTTAGCGAGGAATTTCAGGGCTAAATACTGCGTAAGTTTTTTTAATGTAATTGGGGCTTATGAAACAACAAGAATGTTTAAATGACTCGAGTGTGATTGTAATTTCTATTGTATATAGTAGAATTTGTTGTTGCTCTTTCTGTTAACATAGGTCATTACATAAATTCGGTGTCCTGTTTATTTTCTAATTCTATCTATTTTATTGTTCAATCACTTGCTTTCTGCAATTGAATTTATCTCATAATTCAATCTATACTTGGGTCGAGATGGAAAGACAATAACATTCTCAATATTATAAACGATACATGAGATATCAATTGCTAATTTTGCCAAATCTATCATACGATAACGTCAATCAATTTGTTGATCAATTCAAGAGTGTTAGAATTAGATGTCTTTACTTTACTATTAGAGAAATAATTTATAAATTTGGCTTTTGATGGAAAGAGATTTAATCTTAGATAAAAATTTGAAAGCCAAAAGTTTGCCAATTTAGTCCAGTTGGCAATGAGTAAGAGCAACTACTTAAGGACAATGATAGAAGGTCACGTGAAGACCTTACACACAACGTGCTTTTTATGGAAAAATATAAGTCAAATGATGAATCTGACCAAGATAAAATTTGGCAAAAATCAAATTTGCCATTGACAAGGAAGCACATGATGATTTGTAATTATCTAATTTTTAAGAATTCAATGATCATCAATCATTCAATTCTTTTAAGAGGAGCATATGTTTACACAAAACATTAACTAACTTTTGATTATTATCAACAAGTGACGGACTAAGTTGATGAAAGTAGCATTTGGTCATTTATGAACTTGGGGATCAACAGCTTGAAGGAATCAATAACTTGAAGGAATCTATAAATAGTGGAGTCGGCAATTGGATGCAACCATCAATGTTGTGGAAATAAAGTAATCACTAAGATAGTGAAGTCAATATAATCATTTGATAACCATTTGAAACCTCCACTGGCAACCATCGATTGTGGCATTAAACAAGCATATTGTACTCTTTGGAGCTCCTTGCATAACACACAAAAGAAATGTTATCTCTCAATCTTTGCACGGTAGTTATAGTTGTAATTCTCAAATTTTTTGTCGTCGATTAAATTCTAATATGTATCTTAGTTGTATTTTTTAGATTTTCATCATCAATTAAATTTCAGCAAAGTTTGTGCACTTGTAGTTCTGTTTGAAGTGAACTATTGGTTTTTGTGTGTGTGTGATATTTCATGTTTGGAGTCACCACATGACCTGTCTATTTTTATAAAAAAAAATGAAAATAAAATGAGAGGCACTTCATCGCGGACGCAATTTTAGCGAAACAGTGTCATATATGTCTGTCAATTCAATATGTCGAGCTCCAGACTAGAGGCGGAGATGCTCCACTCGTGGAGTGGTAATAAAAATAATTCGAAAAAAGGGGCCCAGCCCAATTGTGCTTGGGCTCGGCACGTGGCCGACACAGCCGATTAGTCTAACCGGCCCAGCATGATAATTTGCCGAGCTTGCACAACCTGGTAGCCTAGCCCTAGGAAAGCCCGAAAATTACTACTGTAGAACTTTGGGCTATTCCATACGAATTGCAATTAGCGTTGAGGCTCAAATGGTGGAAGATCAATCTCAAGTCCAAAACTAACAATTATCGTCTTATCTTTTAACCTGCCCATATAGTTGCTAGCCTACGTGCTTAAACTGTTTTGTCTAAACTCTCAAACGTAAAATTTCTGGGATGTGGCTAGAAAAGTATTCATATGGCAATAAGGGTGGCCCTTGAGAGGGAAGGTAGGCTTCCCATCTCTTCTTAGGAAGGGACTACCATTGGATAAATAAGTATAATAACCTCCTACACTTGGGATGAGAGGGTGGTATTCAAAACAATTCATGCTAGATTGATTTGTGCTTCCTACAGTGTCATTCAACTACTTATCGGCCAGTTTTACTCCGCCTTATTATCATTGCACGGGATTGGCAGCAATGTGTCTCAATTTGAAAAAAAAAAAAAAAAAGAGAGGAAAATGCTTCCAAATGCTATTTAGAAAAGTCGCGACATCCTTAAACAAAATCTTTTTTCCACAATCATCGATCAAGTCCATGTAATCTTATAATACATTTGTTTTATGAAAAAGATATAATTTAAAAAATAAAAAAAAAATATATTTCTACTAAAATAATCGATCACATTATTTACAAAAATGAATAAATAAAAAACATATTCCAACTGTAATATTCAAATAGAAATTACATTTTCATAGATTAATTTTTTCAAGCGATCAATTCATTTTTATGAAACTAACGGAAACATGGTATGTTTTTTGTTAGGTGATGTGCTGGGCTATATTTACGTCTGTCAGTAATATTAAGTGTATTGAAATCGAGCTACAAGAAAGAATATGTTAGGTTGAATATTATCTGATTTAATTAGCTTAATTGACCCAATGGTTTAATTGTCATTCTAGCATTTACATGGATAGAACAAGAAAGAAGAAGCAGAGGGAAGAACCAGACATTATCCGGACACACCGAGCTCAGCAGCCGAAACCAGAAGATAATGGCGCTGTCCATGTCCTCCCTCGCCTCCTCCCTCTCCTCCCTCTCCTTCTCCTCCCAAGTCTCTCCCAACCCCTACGCCCTCGCCCTCCCCCGCCCCAAGCCCCTCTCCCTCTCGCTCCCCTCCAGAGCCTCCCCTCTCGCCGTATCCGCCGCCGCCGCCGCCGCCGCCCCCGCCGCCGCGCCGTCGGAGCCCGAGGCCGCGGACCTCCGCAAGTACGTCAAGTCCCGGCTCCCCGGCGGGTTCGCCGCCCAGTCGATCTTCGGCACCGGCCGCCGGAAGTGCGCCATCGCTCGGGTCGTTCTGCAGGAAGGCACCGGCAAGGTCGTCATCAATTATCGGGATGCGAAGGTATATCCGGTGCCGCTTTGATTTTTGGGTTGGCCCGACTTGAAACGGGTTGCGTTCGGTATGGTGATTTGGAGGAAATGGGACGGTGGGTTTGTGTTTGTGTACGTAAAATCTTGTCTGCCTTCTGTAACGCGTGAGAAGGTTTGAGTGTGGAGCATCTCTTTTGGACTTGGAGGGGTTCGGGGATGAAGAATTGTAGTGCTCAGTCGGGTTTTTGCCTGTCGTGATAAGAACTTGATGCTTGGAGTAACTGCTAAGTTCTGTCTTATCGTTGCCGTCTGTTCTAATTTTGTTGACGTGAAGTGAGCTTTAACATGATACAATCTATAGCTTTGCTCGTGAATGCGGATGCGAGAGACGATAATGTGGTTGGGTGGTGTCTTTAACCGTTTAAGTGCTTAGAATTGTGTGTCGCTCTGGAAAACTCCCGAAGACTTTCTCATCCTTTTTTTTCTTAAATCTTTCATGGTAAATGAGTGCTGATTCTGGTGATGCAAGAATGAGTTCTTTTTAAGCTCTCTCTCTTTTTCTGACTTATTCAACTCTTCTTACAGTTCGAGTCCTTGAGCATCGGTAATATCTATCCTGTTGGGCTTGAAAAGTATTTAACCCATCATCAGAATCTAAGAGGACTTTGATGCAAAATAAGCACTTGAGTAATTACAATGTAAAATGACCATCACATGTTGTGATCTTTCTGAATGGGCTATAGGAGTCTGAATTTACATGGGTATTATGGAGTGGTGGATGAGTGAAGAGTTTAAGGCCATGATTATATTTTTCCATCTAAGCACCTAAGCAGAATGACTGTATCATGGTGACATCTGCTTATTAAACTCGAATACCATAGAGAAGCTTTAGTAGGGAATAACACAATCCCTTGTTCTAGAAGGTTCAAAGTTCTGGAGTGTGTGGGGGGTGTAGACGAAGATAGGCTTGATGATAGTCCATTGTATTTCTCACCATCTTATATGTCAACTTTCTTCCTTCAAACATTGCATGATTTTGTACTTGCTGGGGCAAGCAGGTGTGGGAAGCTAGAAAACTTCTTCGTGTGTCCAAAGAGCTGCCCCATTGGCATTAAAATGCAAAAGTGTGATAGTTGAAGGAGACTGGATATATTTATAGTTAGGGTACAGTTAAGATTACTCTCTAATCCCTTTAGATAAGCAGATCTGCATCACAGTCTGTCTGAGATCCATTTTTCTTATTTCCTTTTTTCTTGGGGAAAGCTGTTTCAATAGTATAAGTTCCGGATTAGAGAGTATAGACTTCAATCCTGGCCCTCTTCCATATCCATGTGTCAATTGTCTTTATGAATATATGGCAAGGAACTTCTGTCAGGATCTTAATTTTGCTTATACAGACCACAAAATCAAACTACTGCCTGGTATTGATGTTGTTGGTAGAAATATATAAGCTGTTAAGCAAATTATGGAGCTTTTTTTTTTTAACTATTTAGGATTAGAAGAGGAATTTGTACTACTTTTCTGCTTTCTTGGCAAGAGATTCTAAAGGAAATTCTATAAGCATTTCTAAGATCATTCTATTAAGCTATCTGAATCATAAAAATAGCTGTTTGAGTATTATCTTCTGTTTACTTTTACACCCATTACAATGCTTTCTTTCTTCTTTTGTGGGTATTTCTTATTAGAACCATGTGAATACCTTTGGCCAAGTACAAAAGGAAAAAAGGGCACAACATATTATCACCATATAAATTTAGTATAACCTTTCAAACATACCAACAAAAGAAGAAAACACAAAAAACACAACCTTTTACTACTGTGATGAATGCACCAAAAAAATGCAGAGACTTTTACCACTGTGGCTAAAATAGCATCCTTTGGTATTCCGTACATTCTTATCACTAATATGTCCATGTGTCAACCCCTGACTCTCACTGCGTTATAGCTAGTACGAGCACTTTTTTAACCAGTCTAATATTGTCCACTTTCATCTTAATGCTGTTTCTCATGGTATCTCTTTAACACAGAAATACTATTATTTTCTCTAAACAAGTGTAAATAGTTCTCTCTCCGAGAAACAAGTATTGGAATTTTCCTGAATAGGACCTTCTGCTCTTGGACTGGATACTAACAAATGCTACTTTTGTCACACAGGCCATATATAGTGCTTTCTTTTTAATAAGTTTGAAAGGTTGTGTTAAATTTGTCAATGTTGTAAAAGTTGGGCCTTTTGTTTTTGGTGCTTTTGAAAGGCCGTGTTAAATTTATCACGATGGAAATATGGTGTGTCCACTTCGAATGCACAACCATCTCTTTAAAAGCCTTCTGCACTGGATTGCTAACAGTATGAATAACAAGGTGTCATGGCTTCAGGTTTAGTCAATTAAATAATGCCTTACCCAGTAGATTATTGATTTATGTTTTAGATAATGTGATAATGTGCTCTGCTAGCTCCATTGCTGTTTAATGTTTAGTAATGGCCATAGTATCTTTGTGATTGGGCAAATATGGATTGTTCACAGGAGTACCTTCAGGGCAACCCATTGTGGCTTCAGTATGTCAAAGTACCATTGGTGACACTGGGTTATGAAAACAGTTATGATGTGTTCGTTAAAGCTCATGGCGGTGGGCTCTCTGGTCAGGCTCAAGCGATCTCCTTGGGCATTGCTCGTGCATTGCTAAAGGTGAGTGAAGACCACCGATCACCTTTGAGAGAGGAAGGGCTTTTGACTAGGGACTCGAGAGTAGTTGAAAGGAAGAAAGTCGGTCTCAAGAAAGCTCGTAAAGCTCCTCAATTTTCCAAGCGCTGAGGTTCCAAATTTTTTGTGCAGTTGGCCTACTTGGACAGTGCTTTTGTCTTTATATTATTTAAAATCCTGAACTTCAAATTCATGCTCTCCTCTAATTTAGCATCGGCAGCGTTGCTTCATGGATGTATTGTCTACCTAGTAGGATGGTCAGTTCAAATGCTTGGCAGTTGACAGCTTCAAGCCTTCAACACTAGGAATTTGACAGAATGGAAAATGTATGCGTTACAGATCCAATGGCTGGTATAAAGCTCTTTTTTGTTACTCTCTGCTTTGGTCGTTGCCTTTTCTTCTTGAGTTGAGTTTGTCTTTAAATACCACGAAAATCCCAAATTGTTACATCTATGATAAATTTTTAACCACCAAAAATTCTAAAGTGGTACATTTGTGATAAATTTACCCTTATTTAGTTTTCGTTAAATTTTACCTTTAAATTACTGAGTTAGAAGATTTGTGGCAGTTAATAGGTCTATCGGTTTGGAGTTTTATCCTCCGTTTGTCATGAGTGTATCGATTTTTGTAATTTTTCGTAGTATTAATTCAATTTAACATAAACTAACGACGGGTAAATTTGTCGGAAATGTACCCGTTTGTGGTTTCTTGTAAAAATTTTCGTGAAATTTTATCGTCAAATTATTGAGTAAGATGACACATGACAATTGATGAGCTTATTAGTTTGGGATTTTTCATGATATAAACCATTCTATTTTTTAGTGTTTCAATGAATGAAAAAGAAAAAGATGAAGCATCTCTTGATAATTGCAAAGATTTTCAAGGCAGCTGAGATTTGTTTACTTTCGGTGGGGATGGTATGAATTGTGGTGAATGTAAGAAGTGGAATGATGTAATTAGCAAGTATTGTAGCCCAGATTGGCATTATATGCCCTTCTCTTTTGAGTAGATAATGGAGCTTGATAGGGGTGTGCAACTAGATTAGGTATACCCGAGAACTGGATTGGCCCACATGGAAAACAAGGCCGGGATCGGTCCGGGAAGCAGTTCCCAAAATTCAGAACCGGTCCGGTTCTCGATTCCGAGTGAATACCCATCCAATAACTGAATCGACTAGATCAGTTTGGGAATTGATTTTGTAAGCCCAAACGGCCAAAACCCTATCTTCTTTTATCCTAATTTCTAATCTTAAAATTGTGTTTTTTCTCTCGCATGACGCTCCTCCTTCGTTGTTCCTCTTCCTCGCTTGCTTCCCTCGTCCGTCGGCTCACGATTGCACCATCCATTGTATATGATTTTTTCTTTGCCTTATGATGTTTGTTTATGATAATTAGCTTTGTGGGTTCTTAGTTTCATTTAGTTAAAAAATTCATATACTTATTGATTACATATGCTTAATGTTTCAATATAAATTAAGAGGATTATATTGTTTTGTCGCGTGTTAATGTAAAATTTAAAGTTGTATAGAATATTGAGGGATTGTAAAACAAGTTCTAGTGAAAACATGGTTGATCCTGAAATCGAATCGAAAAAATAGAGTGAGTCGAAAACAAGGTCCAATATAAATAGAGTAGGCTACATGGTCCAAAAAAGGATAATCAATTATAATAAGAATGGATAAAGGGTCTAGGTTTGGAACCTACCCAATCTCCCCTAGAGCTTGATGTGCAAGCTTTGTACTTAGAAGTAAAACCAACTTCTATCTTCAGGGCTATTGATTTGCACAATCAAGAAATTCCACAATCACCGACATTTTACATGTAACATCTTTGCCCGTAAGTAATTTAGGATTGGCTGTTAGTCGCAGAAATTGGTTATAGATTCATCATACAAGCCAAGGTAAGTTGACATTTACCAAAATGGCAAAGATAGCAATGTTATGGAAAAGTCTTAAACTTATTGTAAGATGTCAATTTAGTTATACATTTTTCACTTTGATTGATTTAATCTTATATCTTTTTGAATATTTGCCAATGTAGCCTTTTTGGCGGATTTTGGCCGTCAATCGCTCACGTGAACATTGGTCATCTTATGTGATACATTTAGCATTGATGTGGACAATTTTTTGTATTTTTTTATAAAAATTTTAAGTTTCTATTTCACTAGATTCTTGATCCACTTAGGTGTAATGAAAACAATCTAAAACAATTCGGTATGATTTTATTGAGAGAACATTTAAATTTTCTGTTGATGCTCTACAACTCCAACCCGGCAAGACGAAAGGCGAGCGAAAGATACCAATTTTAATTTAAAAATAAAGCATATCCTTTCATAAACCAAGGGGAGAGATGATCAAGGCCCCTTGCTAATCTGCTCCCAAATCGCCGGCAAATGATATTTTAAACTCAAAAACGAGATCATTTTTAAGATAAAATTGACATCGAAATTTTCTGAAAAATGATATTTTAAATAGCGTGTTAAAGTTTAATCATACCATTCATATGCTTTTATAGTCCTATTATTCATTTTTGAGTGGCTTGAGCATACCTTCGCATGCTTTTATAGTCCTATCATTCATTTTTGAGAGGCTCGAGCAACCCTACTTGAATCAATTGATACTAGAATCGACGCACCTCGAAACGATCCCGTTTGGTTTCCATTTTTGGAGCTAATTTGCTTGACCATGCTCACTTTATTCGCAAGAGTAATGCTAAAAATATTAAGATTGAGGTATTGAATTAACTTATTAAAGTTGAACTATTGAACAAGGGTGTTGTGTATAAAATCCGATAAAACTCTACCAAGTCATTTTGTACAATTTAGCATATCAATGTTAAGGTACCCGGCTCTTTTTGTTCCTAAATTTGAACTGAATTATAGAGGTGTATTCGATCCTATAAATGAAAGGTGGATCAATATCTATATAAGAGTGCGCTTGTTACACGGAAAATGAAGAATTTTAAAAATATTTTTCTAAATAAAATTGCAAGTATCACTTATAGAAATGAATGGAGTATTTTCATTGTCTAAAGACATAAATTATTTTCAATTATAAATTTTTTTATTAACTAATTATTTTAAGCGATCCAAACGATTATTTAAAAAAAGTATATTCCAAATTATTTATGTTTGCAAAACGACTGGAGCCTACATGTTTAATATTAAAGTATTCTCGAAAAGACAACTTACCTTTTGCCATATTTGCAAACACTGAATTTAGGGTTAATATAAAAAAAAATCCCAAACTTTGGTACCTATGACAAATTTACCTTATATTAATTATTTGGCTACCAAAAACTCAAAGTTGATATATTCCGGAAAATTTTATTGTCATTTAGTTTTTGTTAAATTGGATTAATACAATAAAAATTACAAAATGGTACACTTGTGATAAATGAAGGGTTCAAATCCAAAATAATATACTCTTTAATTGCCATGTGTCCCTCAAGTCCTAAATCTAATGATTAAATTTAATGAAAATTAATGAAGAGTAAATTTGTCATAAATATAGTATTTTGGGATTTTTGATGGTCAAAAAATTAGTTTGGAATAAATTTGTTACATATGTACTAATATGGGCTTTTCGTACATTAATTCTTGAATTTTCTCATTCTTACAAAAAAATAAAAAATAAAAAATAGGTCAACATTTCCGACACCCGGGATACTGATAAACCGAGGCGATTCGGACCGGATCCGAACCCGCGAGATAATCATTCGGAAAAGTGGGATTAATCAATTTTCACACACTCGGTATCGAGATTCGAAACACGCTCGTCTTCTTCACCATCACCGGGAACGGGGGGAACCCGAAATCCGCGCAGATTCGCGTACCGTCGTCGCCTGAATCGGCAGCGAGCTGCGCAGCGGCCCTGAGGCGGCGGGCGCGCGGCAATGGCGAAATCGAGCGCCGACGACGAGGAGCTCAGGCGGGCCTGCGAGGCCGCCATCGAAGGCACCAAGGAGAAGATCGTGATGTCGATCCGCGTCGCCAAGAGCCGGGGGATCTGGGGCAAGTCCGGCAAGCTCGGCCGCCACATGGCCAAGCCGAGGGTCCTCGCTCTCTCCAGTACGTTCCTCCTCTGTCCGCGCTTTCTCTTTCCGTGTCTGGCGATTGTTTCGATCGATGAATTTGCCTCTCGCCCCAGTGATCTTCTTACCTTAATTCTCGGCTCGCTGTTGAATCTCGCTTCGAGGATGAATCGATTTAAGGCAGATGCGCGGGTTTTAGGGAATAACTGATTGCTTGATTTAAGGAAGGGAACGATCACAGTACGGGGGAATGGCGGAGCCTTTTTCCTTAGTTATCTGTTTTGCCGGAAGTTGAGATGTTTCTAAGAACTTTCTGAATAAAGATAGTTTCGAGAGAGAGCAGGGAATGGAGAGCTATGTATGTAAGCTTAGCAACTATGTAGGTACGTTTGCATGAGACCATCGATCGTACTGAGCTGAACGATGACGGCCGATAGGGTGTATGTTCAAGCCGAGTGCTTCCAGGGTATTTTGGAACTATTCACGGTAGCCATCTACTTTCGATTTCCTGTTTGTGAATGCTGACTATCAGACGGTTACACGTAGTTCATTGATAAAATCAGGTTGTGTTCCTTAACTACTGCAAATCCTAGAGTGTTGTTTGTGTTTAGAGGTGGTGAGCGGGCTAGATGTGAAACATGGCCATTGCTAAGGTCCCCCGTCTCATGGTTACCATTAGTCTTTATGAGTCTTTTCCCAATGGTTTTACTCTGTCAAAGATTAATTTGAAAGAATCTTTATTGTTTATTTATTTTTTTGGGTGCTAAATGTCAGCTCTGCATCATGATTCATGCAGCAAAGTCGAAAGGTCAGAGAACAAAAGCTTTTCTTCGGGTACTTAAATATTCCACTGGAGGAGTACTTGAGGTATTTCAATTTCCTTCACATATTTGTACTTAATAATACTGCATCTTTTTGATAACCTGGAACTGCACTTTATGCTAAATGAAAAGTAGCAGTTCACGTTAAGGTTACTATAGTCATTGTTCCCCCAGTATTAGTAAGAACTCTCTGACAGGTTTTTTTTTTTTTTTTTTTTGGGGGGGGTGGGATGCCAAAAACACTAATCGGAGACAGTAAGTTCTTGTAGAAGATTTAGTATTTTAATTTGCCCATTTGCCAGTGATACATTTCCCAAGAGTATGAATCCCTAACACACCCTCCTATTTCTCTGTCTGTGCAATCCACAATGCTTACACAGAGAACTATGGCACTTGGATAGTTTTGAATTTTGCCAATGTGGTCTATGCTTCTACATGGGCTTGTACATTTAGGTCCATCAGATGTTATGAGTTTTTAAAGAAGTTCTAAGCATGCCAGAATGACTTGAGAGCAGAGTCTATGCCAATCTTTTGTTTCTACTTAATCTTGCTTTTTTTATTAACTTTATGAGTCTGTAAGTTGTGTAAATCATATATGGTTCTCAGTCATGGCTATGTTGCTGCTAATAGCCTTATACATCTTGTCGATAGGACTGGTGCCTTGCTGGCCAAATCGTCAGCTATATGCACAGTCGATATTATGTTCCTCTTAACTGGTACCTTGACATTATATTATATATAAATATAATTTTGTTCCTATTCTATGTTTCTATCTTGGACTTGTGTGTTATCTACGGAATGTGTCAATAAAGATATTGGACCTTGGCCAACTTATATCAGAGATCAATCATCACATTTAACTGGCAGTACCAAATTAAGCAGATAGCGTGTTTAGCAGGAAATAAGAGTAGAAAAATCTATTATGACGCATGATTATTTCATTTTTATTAAAAGGAGTGATCAAAATATGTTTAGTTGGGTCATATTTCAAAGACCGTGCTCTTTGCTCCCACAAATTATAGTTTTCTACTCTATGATGCATTCCTCATTATGTACTTTTCATCTTGAAATGCTGTTGACTTCCGCTATTTTCTGACAATGTAGCCAGCAAAGTTGTACAAGCTCAAGCATCTTTCAAAGGTTGAAGTTATAACAAATGACCCCAGCGGGTGCACATTTATGTTGGTAAGGCCGCAGCTTTAAATCAAACTATTTTGTTATAAATCATGTGGTCTACATGATTTGACTTGCAGACAAAAGAACACAAGGAAAGGAAATGGCTATGCAATATTTTACTTCTGAAATTGGCTATTCCATTTTTTCTCTATTTCTTATATTTGGCTTCTTATCGAGCCTCTTGTAGGGATTTGATAACCTTAGAAGCCAGAGTGTTGCTCCACCTCAATGGACAATGCGCAATATCGATGACAGGTAATGACACATTAAGTACAAAGGGGAAGTCACTGGCAGTATCATTTTTTTTCCCTGCATTTAACTGAAGTTTCTTAGTTATGATTGTCCACTTAATTCTCTTCATTGATTCTTCTGTAGGAACCGCCTTTTACTTTGCATCTTAAATATTTGTAAAGATGTCCTTGGTCGCCTGCCAAAAGTAGTTGGAATAGATGTTGTCGAAATGGCTCTTTGGGCTAAGGTGAGCTAGTTTTATTTTTCTTTTGACCAGAAGTTGAGCAAATTTTCACATTCCAATTTGTGGACTTGTTGCATTACTGGCATACTTTATAATTCTAAGAGAATCTGTTGATGCGAGCAATAAAGGAATAGTCCATTATCTATTCCATGCGACAGGATATTACCTTATAATGTCATGGGGATTTAACATGATCATATGAACTATTTCAAAATATCCAATGGAATTCTCTGAAAGAATTTACAACTAGCATGGCATGGATAAGTCCACATGGACATGCAAACATGCACATGCTTATGGGTTTATACAATTGATATGTCAAATCACTATCATATAGTCCTGCCTGTATCATTAATTTTCAAGTTTGGACATACTGAGCGAACTTGAATATGTGAGGAAATAATCCTAATGAGTCTGGTTCGAAGAAAAGATTTGAAAAGGCAAAACTGAGACATCTTCAGAGGAATCATAATCTAAAGATCGTGTTTTGGACTTCATGACCAGAAGAAAGAACAACTTTCTTGAAAGAAACTTTGTTCAAATGTCAAAAGTGAAAATTCTCAGATTTAAAACAACCCATAAATACTAATACATAGGCATAAAATTCTATTTTTACAGGAATCCCATCTAAGAAAGTAAAGCCAATACTAGTAGCAATCTGAAAATGAAATGAAGTCACAAAAGAACTCTAGAACAAAGCTGCTACTATAATCTGTGATCAGTATCATTTTCTTCCTATGATCCTGCATCACTTGTATTTCGTTTTGAGGGTTGTTTTTAGGGAACAAAGTCATCTTCTTTTTAATTAATGTCAGGCTCTTTTGAAATGTAGCATTTCAAGTCCTGCTCTTGTATATTTCTGGTTTCTTTGATGCTGGGACTAAAACAAGGATTCATGCAGGAAAATACACCGACAGTCACTACTCAAAGAAACCTGGAAGACGGGCCAGTTGTTACTGCTGTGACAGAAAGTGACTTGAAAGTTACAGTTGAAAAAGAACTAGTCTCCCAAGCCGAGGAAGAAGACATGGAGGCTCTTTTGGGAACGTATGTTTTCTTTAACTGTTCCTCTGGTGAAAATCGTCTTCCTCATTTATATCTGGATGTTTTGGCAGTGTTGTAGTTCATGTCTCTAGTTGTGTAAGAAATAACTTTACTTCAAGGTGGTTTAGTCGAATCCTTTTATTGTGATTCTAATTTAAATTAATGCTTTTTGGAGCTTAACCTGGCGAAACCTTTCATCTCTACTGGGATTTGCTAATCCTTTCCATCGCAAATTTGACGATTCAATTTTTTCCATCTTACACCACAACTCCTTTAGTGATATTGACTGATAATCTTCTTGGATTGCTTAATTTGGTCGCTCTTAATGTACATGGAGGTTCATTCACGTCCCTTTACGATCTATCACCTTCCCCTTGGTGCAGTTTTTGGGATGCAACAGAAGCCACTTTAACATTTTCTGGTCCATCTTTCTGATCACAATATACCGTGAAGGGAAAAACCTTCTGTTGCGTTAAGTTATAGTTATCTTGAAAGGGAAGGATCTCTGATGTGTCATATCCTTGGATGTTATGATTAAAGCATGCCTTGGGGCTTTAGTGTCTTTCTATGGGGGTTAGTTTGGTGCTGCGATCTGTTTCAGACCATTCCATGCTGCAGAAAAGTTCCCTCTAGAGAAGTACAATCATACTTTATTAGCAAAAATTTGAAGCTTGATAAATTCTGCTTGAAACTGGACTAGGAAAGTAAAAAATTCTGATTGAGGGGCGTGAGAGCAACTAACAGTCCTAACATTCATGTATTTATGGTTTTTTTTCTTTTTATTGTACAGTTTATTCTGGACCTTTAAAACTTAATAAGCCACTTAGTGCTTATAAATTACCCATGCTTGTGTGGTTTCTGTGGGCCTGGGTAATGGCCCTATTCTCTTTTATGTCCTCCAATGAGTAGAAAAGGTGAAGATTTTGTAAGAATTGTGATATACAACACTTTAGGTTGGAGAATTTGTAGAAATCCTGTAAAAGTTGCTTAGGTCTCCTTTGCTCTACGTAGTCCAAAAGTATGAGGAGATATGGGGTCATGAAAATAAAGGTTCAGACTTTGGTATTGGAGTGAAAAGAAGATAAGAATGCATGAGAATTAGATGCTGTAGAAAGTGGGAATTGCAAGATATAGGAGCAGGTGAAGAGGAGGAGAGGGTAAAATCTGTATGATGGGCACGCTGAAAAGGAAAGAAGTATTTAAGAGTAGGGTCGGCTAATTCTTAACTGCACGCAAGCTTTTCCAAGAGCTTGTTTTTCTCTGTTAACCTGCCTATTGGCTGTTGAGATTGACATGTTTTTAATTTCTGGCAGTGGTATTGCCTTTTAGTGGTATGTTATGGAGTAGATGATGGTCATGTCACTCTTGAATGGCAGTCATATGCTGAATAGGTTACATTCTCTTCCTCTAAGCCTGCCTTTAGAGCATTTAAACATGCGTTGACTTGAGTTTGTGTTTTATATGATGTTGGGTTGAAGATGTCGAACGTGGTAATTGAATCTGACAATTCTTAAAGAACTGATATCACTAACAGTGAATTTTGTTGGCGATGGTTCATTTGCTTATGATCACTCCAATATAGTGAGATTTGAATGCAATCCATTTCCGATCATCTCTTTTAGCTGCTTATGTTGCAATAAAGCATCATGATAATGCAATAAAAATTCTGGGCAGCTATGTGATGGGAATTGGTGAAGCAGAGGCATTCTCTGAAAGGTTGAAACGAGAGCTTCTTGCATTAGAAGCGGCAAATGTGCATGCCATTTTGGAAAGTGAACCTTTAGTGGATGAGGTAATATTATTTTGTATATGTCGATATGTATCCGATGTTTAGTTTTAGTTACTGGTATGTCCCTCAGATTGTCTGTGCTACTATACTCTTAAAGAAATACACGTTAACAGGCTCCGGCAAAGACAAAAGCACATTATTCATAAAACAAATTTTAATCTTGCACTCATCTGCTTCTCGTTTCTTTGACCTGAGCCTGATCATTTTGTCTCTTACTATGTATCATTGCCCAAATTAAAAGTAATAATAGAAGATGACCTCAGATGAGGAAGCAGTGTCTCATTAGCATGTTTCATTGAACTTAACTGTTATGGATCAGTTAATAAGCTTATGCTATTCTCATGGGTGGCTTTGGGATGGTGCCCTTGAACTCTTTTTCTTTTTGGTCTGACTGTGGTTTATGTTGAAGACTCATTTGTTGTTCCATCATGTGGTTTTGCAGGTACTGCAAGGACTCGAGGCAGCAACAAACTGTGTTGAAGATATGGATGAATGGTTAGGCATCTTCAATGTAAAACTAAGACACATGAGAGAGGACATTGAATCGGTAAAGACTAGTACCCTGAATTTCTTTTCCGATGATGGTTCTTGGTTTATGTTGCGGTCTTTGTTTGGTTTTTGTTAGAATGCTAGCATATTCAGAACTTTGTGGGTATTTGGGGTTAATTTTGCTTTGACTTTTCTACATTAGCTTTACTTATGGTATTTGGGATTTAACTTTTATTTGATATCAATACCTAAGATCTTTAGAGATAGAGAACCATCGACAACTCGATGCATTAGATTTTTCCTTAAGTTTTGGAAATGTTAATGTAAATACACAAAAAAGTTTATCAGAAAAGCAAAGAGTGCTTAAAAATTACCTTCGGAAGCAGGCTTGCAGAATATCTGGGAAATGGAATTGATGAATTGAACTTTCTTGCCATCTCTTATTTCTTTGCTCTTTCTGCCATAATTTAACATTTTGGTGCTTTATTTTTAAACAGTAGACTTTTGAGGTGGTCTGGCAGACATTTAAAGAGCATTTCATCTATCTTTTCCAGTTATTGTGTTAAGAAATTTAGATACTGCTTGTCGACAAGTCATTAATATATTCTGCACTTTTACTAGCCTTTGTGTGTTCTTCGGCATTGACTGGCCACAGGTATTTTCAAGCTAGTACTATTGGTTTTGCTGGAACTATTATATTCATGCCTTTTGGGCAAGTTGATTTGTTGCATTACAAATGATCTGTTACATTGGTGCTTACAGCTCTATGAATCTTCATATTTTTACCTTGGAGTTTTGACCTCTTTATCTTACCCCATGATTACTTGATATATGCATCCAGATAGAGACTCGAAATAACAAATTGGGGATGCAGTCTGTAAATAATAAATCACTTATCGAAGAACTTGATAAGCTTCTTGAACGGTTGCGAGTACCATCTGAGGTATGTCATTTTCGGAATTCATTCCATTAGCTGAGTAATCTAAGTGAGACTGGCTTTTCAGAGTCTTGAGTTTACGACTCCTAATGGAACTTTATTTCTTGTAGTATGCAGCATGTCTAACAGGAGGTTCTTTTGATGAGGGCCATATGCTCCAAAATGTTGAAGCATGCGAGTGGCTGACTAGTGCATTACGGGGCCTTGAAGTTCCTAATTTGGATCCTACCTACGCGAATATGCGAGCAGTATGCACTTTTCCTTTGCATTCTTTTAGTAGATAGTATAATTACTAGATGTGGTCTTAGCTATTGTATTGCCATGTATATGGCTATTCTATGTTGGGTTGCAGATTATGAACTTAGGACTTTGTTATGTGGTTAGAGGGAGAGGGAGGAGGGGTTATTATTTTATTTTTTCCCTTGGGGGGTTGTGGGATGAAAAAGTACGTTAAAGCTGCAAATATGAACCCCCCCCTTCCCCCCACGGCTTTCTCTTTGAAGGCTTGTGCATGTGTTATGTAGTCATTTGTCTCTTAGACTTTTTATCTGCCCCTTCATTATGATAGCTGTCTAGCTCTCTAATTGTTCATTCATCAAGGAGAATAGTTCTACTTATTTCTGTGTTTGTGTTGCAGGCTGATTACAGTTCTCAATCAATTATATTGTGACATCTCTTATGAATAAGTGGACATTTATTTCTGTGATTCCATAAATATGAATTGACTATTATTATGTCGATTTATGGGTTATCATAAATTCTGAGGCGCATAATGATTTCTCTATGCAATGTATGATGGGTTCAGGTCAAGGAGAAGAGAGCAGAACTTGAAAAATTGAAAAGTACATTTGTGCGACGAGCTTCTGATTTTTTGAGAAACTACTTTGCTAGTCTGGTGGATTTCATGATAAGTGATAAGAGCTATTTTTCTCAGGTGATTTAATTACGTTTGGTCCTCTATGTTTTGGACATTACTTCAGGAATTCTAAGATTGGTTTACTTGTTCACAGCGGGGACAATTGAAGAGACCTGATCATGCTGACTTGCGCTATAAATGCAGAACTTATGCTCGCCTCCTGCAACATTTGAAGGTTACATCCTAGACTAAATGTCTTGTTTACAAAATTGTTATGTTTAGTTGTCGTCTTTTTTATGTTTTCTGAAACTCCTCTGTATTCTCAGAGTCTTGATAAGAACTGTTTGGGTCCATTGAGAAAAGCTTATTGCAGCTCCCTCAATTTGCTTCTTCGCAGGGAGGTCAGTATGTGAAATTGCTAATCTGTTTATTCAAAGTTTGCTTTACTTTGACTGTGCCAATGTTCTATATTGCATCTATGTTTGTCAGCAAAACTTTCCATGGTTCTCTTGCCTCTTCAATTATTTTCTGCTCTTCAGCTGCAAAGGAGCCTACATGGTGTATATTAGTTAGGGTAGGCTGCATTATGGCAGCACATTCCATTGCGATAATGAGATGGAAATGGTCTTATGCACTTCATTTAGGGTATTGGCTAAGATTCTAAATTGCCTTCTTGGGTTGTGGTTCTTCTGCTGCTGGTGTTGTGCTAGAGATCTTTGTCAAGGGCAAGTTGACTAGTGATTTCTTTATTTTCTTTTATTTTGATGATATCTCATGTATATCTGCAACCTAACAGTCCTACGAAAAAAACAGTGAAAAGTCATTTAGATAAGAACTTACTGCTGATTTATAAAATCTTAACTGTAATTAGAATTTTAAACCTCTATGAACTTGATATTCTAGTGTGAGTACGTGTAACATGGAGGAGAAAAACATTTATGAAGTTATAGCTGACATGTTCACACTAAAGATAATGTCTCAAGGGCCATTCCTTGTCCAACGTGGAAGGTGCAGAGACCCAATTGTGGCTAGCATTGCATATATAATATTGAATTTGTTCTAGGAAATTCAAGTTTGAAACTGGAACGAAATGTTTCCAGAATGCATATAAAGCATATATCTTGACACTCTCCCTTACTTGTAAGCTGAATTTCAAAGGTAAAGCATAGAATGTGGACATAACCACATCAAACGAAAAGGCGAGCAGTAGACATAATGAAACAAGAGTGAGTGTGGAGATTAGAACACTTTACTTGAAGCTCTTGGAAATGGATCCCCAGTGTATAGCTAGCCTATATCTTCTTAACAATGTTGTTTTTTTTTTTCAAAGCTTACAAAGTGCTAGTGTTTAATGTGGTCATCTACCTGGCCTAAGTTGTCTCTTAGCTACATTAACTTCATCCATTGATCCATTATGGGCTGAAGAGTTATAGTTTTCAGGCCTTTCCAATTTTTCTCTCTCTCTTTATCTGTTAGTAAGATATCACTTCCATGTAAGCTTTTCGTTTTGGGTGGACTAATCCACTCATAGGCCCCTGACCAAGTCCCAGCAACATGAACCCTCTCAATACATGAACAAGAATGAACATGGGGAAGTACTTCCACTACACGCCTAGAGAATCAGCTTCTGAAACAATGCTATTTGCTTTAAACAGAAAGATGGACCTTGTATTCAGTGTAATGTTCCAGACAGAGCATAAGTCGGAACTGCACATCTGGAGCAAATTGCTTCTTAAGACTACTACATTCATCAAATATACATTTGAAAGCAAACTAAACTTGCTTAAGAACTACTCCAATTGATTGAACTACCACAGAGAATCTGGTTCCTAGCCTTCCAAATAAAGTGGATGCAACAATTCCTGAAAGTTTCTGAAATCTGCACCCTTCCAGATTTGGCTTTATCCATGTAAAACTCTGAGATCCAATCTCCAGGATCCTATTTACAAAAATGCTGAAGTATTTTCTTCAACACTTGAGAAGAGTAGCTATATTCTAGAAATAGATGGTTTATATATTCACTATGTTGTTGACATAATTAACAAAGAGATACAGAAGACCCTCCCAATCCTATTGAATGTGGCCTGACTAATTTTGCTTCTTTGTGAGGGATGTGAGCTTTTCTTGGCTTTCCATCTCATGCCTTTTTCAAGTTTGCTTTCAGAAGTAAGTTCGATAGAATATACATACCCAAAAAGAGACATGATAATTTCTGATTTAATTGGGAGTTGTTATTCTTGAGATACTAACAAGGAGTGTAAATTTGAGCAACAGCAACAAAATGGCCCCTATGGCTCTTTGATGATGCTTATATGCCTTAATGAGGACTCGGCAGCTGTGACGAGTGAGAAAAGCATTCAAGGTGCAATGATGGTATCTGCTGTGGCTGCTGCTGCCTTTATATGAGTGCTGATATGGATATCATCTCTTAACATGATGGTTTAAGAAGTAGCCTTTTACAGCTTTTACTGATAATTCTGTTGTAGCCCATGTGTTTGTCAATACTATAACTTAGTTTAGGTCTCGATTAGTTTCCATTTGTTTGATTTATCTCTTTAATTTTGGCAATTAGTAATATAGAGCTACAATGGATATTTAAGATACCACGCCCTTGTGCTAGTCAACTATTACTTGATTCAATTTTTCTTACAGATGTGTTATGAAAAGGCATATTTCCTAGAAAGGATATCCTAAACCTGAACCCACTATTCCATCAACATATTACATGGCTGCCAGGATGTTCTGCTGGGGACTGTGAGAGCACCTTGGCTGGCATGCAGGGCAAGCAAGTCAGGCCTTTACTGAATAGATCTCTTTTGTCCCTAGGTTTGAAAACTAGTCTGAAGGCACTTCTGGATAGTGGCTACCTATCTAGTGTCCTTAATCTTGGAAATATCCCCATAACTAGGGAATAGTTGCCATGGGCATCACCTTATAGTTATTTGGTCTCAATAAAGTAGATGGTCTCACTAAAGCAGCATATCCACCTATATGAAGTGGTGAAACGTGTCCTTCAATTAAATTTTCTTGTCTGAGAATGTTGCCAAATCATGTTACTTGTGTAAGTTCTTGTGCTGTATCCTTAAGAACTTTCTCTGCTTAAATGGCTGTGTGCCATCAATCTCACTAAAGAAGTGTAGTTGAATGGAAAAGAAGTGTAGTTGAATGGTCAATGAGAGTTTTATCAATCATTTACAGGCACGTGAGTTTGCAAATGAGCTTCGTGCTAGTACAAAAGCATCAAGAAATCCAACAGTCTGGCTTGAAGGTTCTACCGGTCCTGGTCAGAATGTGAATAATTCAGATACCTCCACTGTATCTGAGGCATATGCCAAGATGCTTACGATCTTCATCCCTCTCCTTGTAGATGAGGTTTTATTCTAACTGCATGGGTATTATTAGTCTGGTTTTTCTTTTAATTGGCAATGAAATGCTCTTACCTTGTTTCAACTGCAGAGTTCTTTCTTTGCACACTTCATGTGCTTTGAAGTTCCAGCACTTGTTCCACCTGGAGGTGTCAGTAATGGCAATAAAGCAGGATCTAATGACGATGATGATGATGATTTGGGAATCTTGGACATCGACGAAAATGACGGTAAAGCTGGTAAACTTCTAGTTAACAATGATTATCTAATAACTCCTGCTTGAAATGTATTGCTTTCATAAGATGACAAACATTTCAACAAATTTGATGATGGTATGCACTCCAGGCAATGACTCTGTAGAGCTAGTAGCACTAAATGAGTCCCTACAGGATTTGCTCGATGGTATCCAAGTAAGGTTCACCGACTTTTCTGTTATATTCTGCAAATTGTTTTAGTAAAGTAATTCTTGGACCAAAAGAATCTCCTCAACCTGGTTCAGCAAAATAGAGTGTGGCTTCTGAAATTTCTGGAGTTACATTAGTAAAAATGGTTATGCTCATTCAATATATTTGTAGGTATATTCATGTGTATATGTGTGTATATAGGTATTTATCTACATATGCCTGTGATGGCCCGGTTGGTGTTGACTGGATATTTTTGAATTTGAGTTAGGAGCACTTGCTAAAAGCTCAAAAGGTGTATGTTATCTTTGTTGTTCTTTGTGGATAACAAGAACAGTTAAAGCCTCCATCAATAAAACAAAAGAGAATATTAAAGCTGTGAACCATTCCTCAAATATCCAAAACCAAAAATCGGAAAGAGCTCAAGTTTTCAAATTGGTTTTAACTTTATTATATAGTTGAATGTGCATCCTCTTAATATAAAGGGACTCAAGGGGAGAAACGATTAGGAGGATTCAAAAGTAGGATTTACTGCATCTGCCGATCCAATGTCCTGAACATTGCAATAGGAAGGATTGGCAATATTGATTTTATGAGCCAACATCAGACAAGAAATAATAGAAGAGGAAAGCACAGATGTTATTTGAATAGCACACTTGACCAGTCAGTTCTACCAGTTGCCTTGGCCTTCGTACAATTCTGTGATTTGTTTTGCTTAAGACATGATATGAATCGCGGATTGCACAGTTAAATCAGAGTCCTAGCAAACTGTTTGATTTTGGTTCAACACAACATAAACTTCTAGAGCTAGGTGTGTAAAGCTATAAGGATTCAATCCTCATCCTTGTGGGAAAAAAATCTGATGCAATACCAGGTGGACCACACATTCTCCTGCTTATGTATTGACAAGGTTTGCTTTTAATCCCTGTAAAGGTGGTCATGCCCATTTCTGAGTGGAAGGAGGATTGAAATGTTGCCACCTTAATGAAAGTGCAATTGCCACTCTGACTTTTCTAGGGTTTGTCTTGTCTATGTCAAGTCAAGAATATTATATATATATCTACATATAGACACACACACACACACACACACACACACACACACACACACACACACATTTTTGCATACACACACACACACACACACACACACACACACACACACATAGTTTTTGCATTTACTGTGGGATGTCAATGCTGATACATCATCGATAAAACCGGTTGAAGCACACACACACACACACACATATATTTTTTGCATTTACTGTGGGATGTCAATGCTGATACATCATCGATAAAACCGGTTGAAGCACACACACACACACACACATATATTTTTTGCATTTACTGTGGGATGTCAATGCTGATACATCATCGATAAAACCGGTTGAAGCATGGATTGTCTTCATGACTGGTTCTTATGTCAGTTTGACATGGGCAACACCAAGGAGATGTCATTCAACAAGAAGAAAGGGAAAGTTGAAGTAGTTAAATATTGTGATGGAATAGGTGTGACAGTTGGAGTTCTAGTTACAAATGTCTAAGTTGTAGCAAGAGACAATAAGGAAAAACCTACGAGATGAAATATGTTTCAAGTAAATCAGTTTTTATTTTTATTTTTATTTTGGTCAAATAGTACATCAGTTAAGTTTCTTTAAAATTAGAAAAAGAAAAAAAATTGGTATATAATTCATGTTTGGTTATAGCTTTCCTTGCGATGGTCCTAGACAAGGTGAAATTTGTAATATTTCCGCTTGGGATGTGCTGTCATGATTTGAGATATTTCCTGTCAGGCAGACTCAAATTTGGCTGTCTAGCCCAGGTATTTACCTTGGAGTCTAACTCAATTATATGACAGTGTGACATGTTGACACAGCACATGCATGTTTGTGGATTAAATGCTTGAATTTGCCAATGTAAAAATGCTATATGAATCATTTCATTTCACTTAAGGTGCCTCATATTTGAGAATATTCGTGCTTCCTGAGGACATTCAAAATGCTATTAATTTTAATATATTGATGATGACCTGTGGATGTACTGTCCTCTAAATAGTGTTATGCAGTAGGTGTGACAATTGGAGAGCGAGTTACCAATGTCTAAGTTGTAGCAAGAGACATAATGAATAACCTGTCAGAATGAAACATGTTTCAACTACACACCACTTAAGTTTCTTGAAAGTTAGAAAAAGAAAAAAAAAATCGGCATATAATTCGCATACAGTTATAGCTTCCATTGTGATGGTTCTTGACAAGGCAATATTTGCAATATTTTTCGCTTGGGATGTGCTGCCATCATTTGCGATATGCCATGTTAGGCGGACTCTAATTTGGTTGTCTAGTCCAGGTATTTACCTTGGAGTCTAACTCATATATATGACAAATAGTGTGATATGTTGACACAGCATATGCATGTTTATAGGTTAAGCGCTTGAATTAGCAAATGTAAAACTACTATATGAATCATTTCTTTTCACTTAAGGTGCCTTGTATGTGAGAATATTTGTGCTTCCTGAAGACATTCAAAATTCTATACTTTGAATACTTTGATCGTTTGACCTGTGGATATACTGTCCCCATATTTACGCCAATGCTCCTGCCTATCAACATGATCTGGACAAATGAATTGGAGTAGCATATGAGGGTGAAAACACAAGCTAACTCTTCATAAATCCTGTAGCAATCCTTTTGACCATGTAATCTGAAGTAACGCAAATTTTTTGGTGAGTAATAATTGGAGAGGGTTTCATGCTTATTTATCAAATATCCCTTCCCATATTAGTAGTTAACTTAGATAGATGTGGTTCAATGGTATAATTAGAGTCCATTGGGTGTGGCTGTTTCTGTTATTGAGCTTCCATGTTGTAACAATGCTGTTAATGTGATGACTATGGTTGTGGATAGAGTTGGTTTTGGCTGCAATGTAATGTAGTGTTTTGGTAAACAGAATGCTATCTTTAAGTGCTCTGAGTAAATTATTTTTTCAAATACCTTTATCATATATTTGACATAGTTAAATATTGTTATAATTGAAAGAAACCTTCGGATATGAAATTTAGAACTAGAAAAGCTCAAAAGTACTTGTGAACTGCTTTTTCTCTTAACAATTTCTCGGTAATGGGATCTCTTAAAGTACTCGATTGATTATATTAGGAGAGGTTTCAGTTATCTGGGAAGATAATTGTTGGTGCATTGGAATTGTAGGAGGACTTCTATGCTGTGGTGGATTGGGCATACAAAATAGATCCTTTGCGTTGCATATCGATGCATGGGATCACAGAGCGATATATTTCTGGTCAGAAAGCTGATGCTGCAGGTTTTGTGCGTCTCTTGCTCGACGATCTGGAGTCAAGGATATCTATGCAATTCGGCCGTGTAAGTTATCTCTAATATGGAAACATACGTTGTCTGATCCACTGCTAATATTATCTTGTAATCATTTGCAAAATATATTTATATATGCAGTTCGTTGATGAAGCTTGTCACCAGATTGAAAGAAACGAGCGAAATGTTAAGCAGACGGGAGTTTTATCATACATTCCAAGGTACAGTGTTATCATAGGCTTTTTTATTTGTATATAGAATCTCTTAGTCACGCTCTCACAACTTAGGTGATGCATACCTGTGAGTATTTATGTTTGGTCATTCTGAGGAGTAATTGTTACGACTCTCTTAAGTTATTGAGAATCTGAAGGCAAGAAGAACTCAGGTTATGAGGCAGATTTGGCCTTATACAAGATATATTTCTCTGTCGTTGGCACTTTAAGTATGCAGTTCTTCCATAGCACCCCCAGCTGCTCCTTTGTCTGAGTAACTCTGCCTCTTTATGTGGGGAAGCATGTGAATTGAGTAGTAGCTCAGGTCCAAAAAGACAAAGCAGTAGTAGGCCAATGTTGGTGGGACCCGACACAAAGTGCTTACTATCTGATTCGTAATTAACACTCTGAATGTGGAAAATGTGACTCTGGGTTGAAAATTAACTGCTTATTTGGACCATTTTACAGTATTTTAAGTTACTGATTTTGAGTTGCCCAATGTGAGAAAAATTATTTAGAAATTCTACGTGACTTAAAGTATCAATAACTATGGATTTATGAAGATTTGATAGGTTCGAAATTATAAATAGTATATTCAAAGTTCAATCGCTAAAAGTACAAGGTAAAGCAACTTAAAGATAGTGTAGGCATCTCCAAACACACTTGCCAGAGTGCATTTCCATGCGCGCCTCCTGTAGGTATATATATTAAAGAAACAAATTAGGTATGACTGATGGAACAGAAAAGTAAAATAAGTGATGATGCTCTGCATGGTGACTTTAGGGAATGACAATGAAGCAGCACCCCCGAATGTTAAAATGTCATGTCTGCTGCTTGCGTCCATGATCTGATCAACATACTAGTTTTGCTCCTTTAGTCTCCTTTAAACACACTAGCTCATTGTTGACATGGATCTCATGTTGGTGGCTGAAACTATTTGGTGTAGATTTTTGGGGTTGGTGGTGCTCAATATTTTAATAATTATCAGATATGCATAGAAGGAGAAACAATGGTTTCGACCTAGAATACCACTAGGGAAGATAGCTACCGCAGCATGTCAATTAACATTAATAGTTGATAACTGTGTATTCTAAATCTTTGTACTGTTCATTCTTTATTTTAATAGCAACAATTTTCAGTCTTGTTCATATTTTACTGGCTTTTCTTGTCTGTCTATGATGATAATGCCATTGATATAAAAGGTCCACAAATTGCTGTTGGTTTTGCATGTCTTAATCCCTTGCTGTGACTATGTGCTTCCCAGATTTGCAACTCTCGCTACACGCATGGAACAGTACATTCAGGGACAATCCAGGGATCTTGTTGACCAAGCATACACTAAATTCGTTAGTTACTTTTTCTAATCACTCGTGCTCCTTCCTTTGATTAACCTGGTTATTGTATTATCATGCAAGGTGGAGAGAAGTATGTTCTGTTTTGTTCTTTGGACCAGTGTTTTTCTAACTTTTAATTATGGATGGACAGGTTAGTATTATGTTTGTCACATTGGAGAAAATAGCTCAAACTGATCCGAAGTATGCTGACATCTTTCTTTTGGAGAACTATGCTGCATTCCAGAACAGGTATAACTTTCTTAGGATAGGTCTTCAAAACTAATCCGGTATTGAGTGTTTAGTGTAATTAATCGCTTTTTGACTACTACGCCATATGATATTCTGAGTGAGAACATTTACCTGCAGCTTATATGATTTAGCCAATGTTGTACCCACCTTAGCAAAGTTCTATCATCAAGCAAGTGAAGCTTATGAACAAGCTTGTACGCGTTTTATCAGCATGATTATATACTACGTGAGTTTCTGCCTATCTAGCTCTTTTAGTCTAGCAATTATAATGTCTTAATTTTTTTCAGATTTTCTCTGAGGCTCATCCTCACTTAGTTTGTTTATGGCAGCAATTCGAACGGCTTTTCCAATTTGCTCGAAAAATTGAGGATTTGATGTACACTATTTCTCCTGAAGAGGTTGGTGGTTCAGTGGTTGCATTCTCTTTTTGTTGCTGGGCGAACATGTTTTTGACCTTTTGGTATATGTGCATTTTTCACTGTCTGCTACTAATATTTGCCACATTTTGCATTCCTTCTATTTCTTTTGGGTACTATGTGAGCTGTTTATGTTTGAGTTGAGGTTGGTGTCTTTGTGGATTGGATACTGGTCCACGACGGACGACAAGAGCTGGAAATTTGATGGAATTGGTTGTCTCTCAATTTCATAATAGGAGCGCTACATTTGTTTAAAAAGTCAGAATTTCCTGGATGTTTGAAATGTTTGTTTGGCACAGTACTTTTATATTAGAAAATATAATTTGATGTTGTTACTGTGAGCTCTATTTTCTCGTTTGATGGGTTTATTTTTATCATATATATAATCATGGAAGAGAATCGGTGCAGTATCCTTTGGTGCCAGCTGAGACATTCAAGCTTGCTTTTATTTCTGAAAGGACTCATTTTCACTACACGTTCAACATGCACCAACCTTTTGACTACCCGTTCAACATGCCATGGTTGGGAATTCTAGAGGGATTTGCTGGAAAAAGTTCCTGGAAGATTACTCTTACTTTTAAATGGACTCCTAAAGTGATATTTATGTCTTTTAAACGTAATGCATATTGCTGTGTATGATGTTCATATAGTTGTCCAACACCTTCCACCTTTGTGGAGAACATGGATTAGAGCTTATGTTGCTTTCTTAGAAAATGTTAAGATTGTTAATATTAAGAAAGCCCTTTCAATTAGATTCTGAAAATGTGAGACTAGTGGTTGTCTATTTCTCACTTGACATGCGTTTGGGGTAATTTGTTTTGATAAATGAAGGGTCAAAATTTAAGGTTTTTAGTGCCTCCACTTTATGGTTTTGGAAAAATTTTCAAATGAAGAGAAAGATGCATGGCATAAATGGCGGAAGATAGCTGTACTAGATGGAAATGATGAAGTGTGATTTTTCACTTTACTATTAGGTTCTGAAAAGCAGATTAATAATCTCTCTTTAGACAACCATGAAACAGCGGACGGAGACGTATGATAATATTGCCTGCAAACTTTGTCAAGTAGTTCTATTTTAATTGTTAATTCTAAATTTACTAGCTGAAATTATTCTCCCTTGCAAATTTCAGATTCCTTTCCAACTTGGATTGTCCAAAATGGATCTTCGGAAGATGCTAAAATCCAGTTTATCTGGTGTAAGTTGTTGGATATTCTCGTCATGGCTTTGCATGAAGTTTACTTTGGTAATAGTGTTGTTTTCCTTGTATAGGTTGACAAGTCCATTGGTGCAATGTACAAGAAATTGCAGAAGAACTTAACTTCAGACGAGTTATTGCCTTCCCTTTGGGACAAGTGCAAGGTAGAAATATCTCATCCCTGAAAATGATAAACTTCGTAGCATGGTTTGCCAATAGAAACCCGATTGTCATCATTACTACATGATATGCGACTTTCAGATATTTCCTTTCTCTCATTCAATCTTTTACCAAAATTTCAAGCACTATCACGACATGCACTTTCTTGAAGGTCAGAGAGTTATATGGTTGGTTGGGTGCTTAATGCTGTGATTGCTAATCTTGACAGAAGGAGTTTCTTGACAAGTATGAAAGTTTTGCCCAACTTGTTGCCAAGATCTATCCGAACGAGACCATCCCATCCGTAGCGGAAATGAGAGATCTTCTCGCCTCCATGTAGTTAGAGAAAGAGTTTTGCACTGTATAATCTGTCAATAGTGTCCTATGTTCTCTTTCTTTGGGTGTAATATAGATCTTTTAGGCTGACTGATTTCCCATTTGTTATTAATTGGTCCTTAACTAATTTATTACTCTAGTTCTCCTGGTTTCTACTATTGTATGAGAGAACATCGTGTTTGTATCATTCTTCAGCTTGTTGAGCTACTATTTCTTGCAAGTTCATGCTACTTTTGGTCCCGTTCACTGTTCTCGTTTATGGAGTCTGCAAGAGTCATTATTCGACCTGGTAATCAGCCTCTTGATTATTTGAAGCCGTCGTATCCAAAGATGCGTCTCATTGTGTCTATCAGGGATATTCTGCGGACTATTAGGATTGGTTTTTTGAATAGGTGATTTAAGAGTAATTTAAGTGTTGATCTGATAGCTTGTGTAGTACTCCAACAATCTGGGACTATGTCTGGATGTTCCTCCTCTGGTTCTTAATAAAGTAGGAAGCAATCGTCCACAAATCAATAGCAAATGATCAATGGGTGAATGACCAAGTGACATGACGAGCTCGTTCTTTCTCGGAGGCTTTTTAGGTTCCCTCCTTCAAATGTCCCGGTTGAGGGCGGCTTGTCTTCTTTCTTCAACTTCATCCGATTGGTAGCGTCCCGCCAATCTCGTTATTCCTCCAATTTCACCAAGGTCGCATATTTTTCCTTTATACTTTCGCGTTGCTCGCTTATCTAACTGATCTGAATGGCTGAGAAGGGACTAACCGTATGGCGTTCCATCATGCCTCAAATATGTGAATTCAGTCTCCCATGTTTGCGTGCCTCATTTTCAAAACTGGCTTAAAAAATTCAGAATATCTTCATAAATCTATTGTATGATGACTAATTTAGTTTTATACTCATGTAGTCAATTTTTTTGGGGACATTTACGTGTTTTTCCATTGTGGCATTTTTAGCTATTTTGATAAGAAATCGCTGACATAGTGTTTTTGTTACGGTGACACATAATTAATATTATTTTGAGAATTTTTATATTATATATTTTCTTTTATTTTTACCTTTCCCACTGTTCATCTTCCCGAAAAGGATGGCGGGGTCGATAGGGGCCATATGCAAGGGACTTCGTGGGCTTTTCAACCACAAGGCGATGGCCTTCGTGTTGCCTTGGTGAGGGCCTTTATCTAGATCTGGCAAGGGCATTGTGGCCCTCACCTTGGTACATGGGGATGAGGGTGTAGAGGCCTGAGCTGAGAACCCAGGTCTTGATTTTGCAGCGAGAGCACATGTTTGGTCACAGAGCATTTGTGACGGCTGCGAGATTCGGTGGAAAGAATTGAGAGATCTCGACCTATTGTACCACAAATGCCGACATGAGGCTATGCTGCGAGGTCGACAGCAAGGAGGAATGTTGCAGGTGAAGCGTTTGAAGTGGAAATTTAGAGCGAGCGAGAGGGTTGAGGTTGACGGTGTCCCGATTCTGGTCTCATGGAACGTGTAAAATTGGTTGTTCCAAGATTTCTAGATTTGGCAAGCTTAGCTTCGGAGGAGGAGGACAGAGTGTCAGAGAGTGCCCGAAATAGCGACTTCCTCTGGTGGGGGCCGATGCCCTTAGCGACCCTTTTGGTTGGAAATATGGGAAGATGGTTAGTGGAAAGGGGGAAAAAACAGAATTAAAAAACTTAAAAAATTCTCAAAACGGCATTGTATTGAGCTTTGTCGAAATTGCTTGTCATGTCACATAAGATAGTTGGCTGGCTCTACCTAGACCGCTAAGTTAGTTATTTCCTGCCAAAATTGGTCGGATTGACTACATTGAAATATAATAAAAAAAAATTAAGATCAAATTACCTAAATTGAAATGTTTAAAATTGAATTAACTGCCACACAATAAATTTAGAAATTTTTAGACAATTTTGCCAAGGTTTTTTTAGTCCTGTTAAAACTATAACATTTAACGCTGATTGTGAAATTTTAAAATTCTCGAACATGCATACATGCTAAGTTATTTAAGCATGTTGTAGACACGCGTAAGGAATTAAAAATCACACACAAGGCACATAAGTCATGACAGATCACGATGATACAACATTTCTACCTGAATGTGGCAATAGCGATATCACAATATTCTGTCTTTCAAAACTTCAGAAAATCATTTGATAATAATAAGTTTAGAGTCAATGGGAAGGCGTGGTGTCAAAAGGGCATTGTAGGCACGCTAACCCTTTCTACATGTAATTGAGCCACTAGACCCAAAACCATAGATTTTTATAGGTATTTAATTGTCATCTAGGTAGTTTAATTTTGCTGTAATTGCTTAGGTGTTCTAGGTATCTAATTAGTCCGTGTCAAAAAGAGTTAGATTGGTGGCAACCCCTTCCCATCTTTTCCAAAGTCAATTTAGTAGCGGACTCAAACCTGAGTTATGAAGATCCCAGGAACAAAGGCACCCCAGGTGGGAACTCCTGGTACTCGAAATTTCGAGGCGCTACTCTTCCCATCAAATTCTGTCTATTTTGAATTCTCCTTCTTAAATTACCGTCCATCCCATTTCAACTTTAACCAAGCTAACAAAAAGATCGAAGTGAAACTAATGGGAAAAATAAATTAAACAATGGAACTCCTGATTTATACTGTTCAGCCACTGTTACCTACCTTCATAAAAAAAAAAAAAAAAAAAAAAAAAGAGAGAGAGAGAGAGCAGCAGGAAGTTTCATTATAGATTGAAAGTTATAATGGAAACAGCAAACCATCCCAAAACAATCAAAAACTCTTTTCTTTCTAGTTTCTACCTATCCCCGCAATCACTTAATGTTCATCTCACAATTTTCTACAAACGAACCGTCCAAGAGAAAGTTTAAACGCTTGTCTAGCCGGTCCAAACATGTGATGAAATCAAAGAATCGGGTTTAAAAAGCGTACAGAGCTGGTTTCTTTGATAGGCCCGAGCGAGTGGCCTAAAGCTGGTCAGATGCTTGCTTAGAGTTTGGCCGCTTGCCTTGTCTGGCCGGGTGCTCATCAAATTGCGAGAACAAGCCATTAGCCATCCCAAGCCAGTGGCCGGTAGCTTGAGTGCCCAACTCTAGTGGCTGGTAGCTCGCCTCATGTGCGTCTAGGACTTATCGCTCGAGCGCCCTTATCTTTCCTATGCTCCACCCGACTAGTTCCAGGTTTGAATGTGCACTTCTTTTCACACCTTTCATTCACAATCAAGTGACTAGGATCTAGAAAATTAGATGGACGAAACGGACGATAGATGTAAAGGACATACTCAAAGTACTGCACGAGTCCTCGACAACCTCCCCAAGCAATAACCTCCATACCCTATTTATAGTTTTCAATCAGTTACTGCATTTATTTGACTAATGTTGTTTGCGAAACATACTTTCGCCCAGGCAGCAAGTTCAAGCATTGCAGCGCATCGTAAGGTTACATTATAATAGATCTTATTGTATACCATATATATTCAACTCTTTTATCATGGAAACAATAAATGTCGAATACCCTTACCAAATCAAATTGCATTTTCTGCATTGATGCTTCAAGTAATCCATCAGCATGATTAATGACTAGCATTAATCTTGAAAGTTGACATCACATCACCGATCAAGCATGCTCCATAGTGAAACTATGAATCAGCGCTTGTCCATCAAATTTATATTGTCTTTCATTTGTTTTTAGAAACAAAATCCACTGCATAAGCAAGAACTTGCTAGAAAGGCGCTTCAGATGCAGAGTTACTGGTATACGTGCTCCGGAACGCGTGGAGTCGCAAAGACTTCGAGTGGGGTGGCTTTGAGATTTGTCATTCTGATGGCCTCAACCATGTCAACCGGTTCATCTGTGGGTGTCGTAATGTCGAACCCATGCAGAAGAGCAGCAAGGGACAGCGATATCATTTGCATGGCCAAAGTTGATTCCGGGGAACATTCTTCGGCCACTTCCGAATGGAATCAGCTCGAAATTCTGACCTTGGATGTCAAAATCTTTGTGAGTGGTCAAGAATCTCTCCGGTCGGAATTTAGGGAGAATTACCAAAAAAGTCCTAAGCCTATTGCAATTGTGTTAATTCAGTCTTAAACTTTTTTTTTTTTGGGCCAATACCTTTTACAATTGTGCCAATTCAGTCCATTCGGCTAAAATTGGCCGGCCGGTGCTGACATGGACATCGACTGTCCGGCGAACGCCTTCTTGGCATTTTAAAAATATTTTTTGAAAATTTTAAATATTTTTTTAAATATATATATATTTTTTTCGTTTTTTCCCCTCTTCTCCTTCCCCTAGCCGGCTGGCGTCCGCTGGAGGCAAGGTTAACCTTGCTGGCCAATGGTGAGGCTTACCCTTGTCGGTTGGAGGCAGGGGCTGGTGAGGGCGAGGCCCTGCCAAATCTGGCGAGGTTAGCCTTGTTGGTCATTGGTGAGGGTGAGGCCCTGCTAAATCCATCAAGCTCGGCCCTCACTAGATTCGGCGGGGCCGCGCTAGATTTGGTGAGGCCTCGCCTAGCCAAGGTGAGGGTCAACATTGCTAGTGGCCAGCAAGATTGCCTTCGCTAGATTTGGTGAGGAGCCTTGCCGGCCATTGGCGAGGTCGACCCTCGCTGGTGGCCGGTGAGGCTCCTCGCCTAGGGACAGTGAGGCTTGACCTCGCCATGGCTGGGCGAGGCCGAGCCTCGCCAGATGTGGCAACGGTTGCCTTCGCCAGTGGCTAGTGGGGGCGAGCCTCGCCAATGGACGACGAGGCTGACCTCGCTGGCCCTTGTTGGCCCTTGCCTCTGGCCAGCGAAAAAAAAGAAAAAAAGAAAAAAAATTCAAAAAAAAATTTAAAAATTCCAAAAAGATAATTTTTTTTTAAATTTGAAAAAAATTATTAAAAAATTGCCACATTAGCGTTTGTCGGCCGGCTGTCCCTAGCCGATGTCCACGTCAGCGCCGGCCGGCCAATTTTGGCCAGATAGACTAAATTGGTACAATTATAAAATGTTTAGGACTAAATTGGTCAAAAAAAGTTTAGGACTGAATTGGCACAATTACAATAGGTTTAGAACTTTTTTGATTCCGAGGCACATTCTTTGGCCACTTCCGAATGGAATCAGCTTGAAATTCTGACCTCGGATGTCGAAATCTCTGTGAGTGGTCAAGAGTCTCTCCGGTCGGAATTCAAGAGGGTCCAACCAGACTTGCGGGTCCCAATGGATCTTCCAAAGGTGATAGCCATCCACTGTGCAATCTTCCATGGATTCATGCGGAAGGCCAAGTGGGGCCGGCGGGTATAGACGTAGGGTTTCCTTGAGGATGGCTTGGATGAAGACTAAATTCTTGAGGTCCGATTCTTTTACAGGCTTTTCTCGACCAATTTGAGTGTCTAGTTCGTGTCGGGCCTTCTTTAAGACTTCGCGATGGTTGAGTAACAAAGACATGACCCATGTCAAAGAAACCGTGGTCGTGTCGGAGCCGGCTAAAATGAGCATAGTAACGTATAGTTAGCAACTAGAATCACCAATCTCGATGCGTTGGTTGTAAACTATGGATAAGTACTTTAGTCTTTCCTCAAATGATTCAAAATTTATGCTGGTTACCTTAGCCAATCAAATTGTATAATATAGTACCCATTCATGTCATATCGTGTCATAATCTGCATCACATGTTCATAATAAAAAGGATTATCCATTTAGTTTTTAATTTAAAAGTGGTGATTATCATCCATAATATATGTAAGACTTGGATTTTTATTTTTTATTTTTTCATACAACTAGAAATTTTATTAGAGAAAAATAATTAGACCCCTTGTTGTTCTTTTTGGTTAGAGACCCCTTATCTGTTATATGTCACCCTTAAATAGTTGGATTATATGAGATGATTTGTTTATGAGGAAGTCAAGAACCTAGCTATTCCATCAACACTGGATGTTTTGTGGTGGACTGAACCAGGCCATTATTGCTGATATAGAATATTTGTGTTAAATAACACATTTTTCTAATAATTTAATTTTTTAAAAATAGTTGACAATAATCTCATAAAATCTTACATGATATTAGGAGATTTTGAATTTAAATATTTATAGTTTTTATATTTGTTGTGGGATGCCATAAGCGTGTGAACAAAGGCATTTTTTTTTTCAACTAATAAATAAAACAAAGCAAGTTTTGTTCTTATTACGAATGACAAAGTGGATGTAAAGTGAGCTTTTTCCTTACATATATTTAGATGTTGCGTTGTCTCAACAGTTCACAAGAGGATAATCGATAATCTAAATTCAAGATTTGTATCATGAATAACTTTTTAATATACTTCTACGAGGAAGAAATTGACAGATATACAATGAATTCAACTCTTCATGATTTCCTCTTTTGGCTAACAAACATTTTGTGATTTCTGCTTGCAGTGTTTGGTAACTTTGCAACAACCTATTACTAACGCATACATACTTGTCTCTGTTAGCGAGATAAGTGGCAAGAGATTGAGTACACAGCCGTTTTCTTTAATCTTTTAACGAAAATTGTCAAGTACGTGAGATATATATATATATATATATATATATATATATATATACTCTTTCAAAGCATCAATTTCTTAGATTGAAGGTCAATATATCCGAGTAGTCAGCTAATAACCTACTTTTCATATGAAAAGTTACTTTTTACTTTATAAGTTTGGAAGCACAAAAATGACTTGAAAGACACCAAATGAACATAAGATTAGCTAATATATCTTTCATACCCATACAATTCTTGTGGAATACACTTTTATAGTTACACGTCAAAAAATGAACAACCTATGCATGTCTGGTAAAAGTTAAATTAAGTATGATATAAAAAGATATATGTACGTCTATATATTTGAATATATATTTAACACAGATAATATTAGCATGAATCCAAACTCATTAATTTCGTGTGGAAATCGAGTTGTATTCTCATATACAGCACAGTGCAACGTACAATGTTCGTCCTGCAACTTATCATGTCAATTATTGCCCGGTACTTAACAAGTAAGTTTTAGCCTTTAGGACCACTTCATAAAAAAAATAAATAAAAAAAAAACTTGAAAAGTGGCATGAGTGGTGCTAAAAAAGAGTCAACTTAGCAATTTTCTTGTATTAAGATATGCTAAATGCAAACCAAATCTAACGACCAGCTAGGTTTACCAGGGTTGATTTAATAGTTGTTTAATTAATTTTTTAATTATCAAAATTACCGGTTGTGGATATGAGTTGCTTAGAAAAAAGGTTATACATTCTAGTAAAATCTTTAACATCTTTTCAAATTGAACTTCGTGGTGGTATAGCCAGAACCGACTCAAAATATTAAAACTCAGCAAATAAATAAAAATAGTACAAACAAAATCCTCAAAATGGAAGTTTTGAAACCAAAATCCATTCTAGAAGGATTTTACCGAGTGTTTGTTTGGAATAAACTTCTATTTAAATTATGAAATTTTTTTATTCAAATTATGAAAAAATAATATGCGAATTTATGTCAAGATTTATGTGTTACGAAAATTTCTAGTATATCGGATTATAAATGATACATGCGTGTGTGTTGCAAGCCATGTAATCAGTGTACGGTTTCTATTAATCTTATAGCATCTGTGTATTGTGCAAGTCATTTGATTATTTTTATTTTTATTTTTATTTTATTTTTATTTTTTTGTCGATCCTACTCTAATCCTACTCTAACACTCACTTTCAGACTTTTGCCCTGCCTCATTGCAGGGCGTGGGAGTCGAAACCCACTCTTGAAATGAAATCGTCTCCACCCCAATCCCCCCTGAGAAGGTAGAGATTTGAACCCTCCACCTCCCACTTCCAAGTTGGAAGGGTGACCACTGGCCCCAGTGGTTAGTCATTTGATTATTTAAAGAGGGGAAAAGTTGGTTTTTGCAAATATAAAAAAAAGCTTTAGAAAACATATGGCATAGAAAATCTATTTTTTGAATTTCCAAAAATCAAATCTACCGGATCAATGTTTTCTAATGAACTTGGGCAATGATTATGCTAAATAAACTTACCATGCATGTTGCTTTAATGAAAGTGTTGGCATCGTAACCGGGAAGCTCTTTGGCATTTTCTGCAATGGAGGGCAACATGACCATGAAATTTTGGTCATTGTCCTCGTTATTACCATGTCTCTTGGTGGTGTTTTCTTCTGCTTTTGTGCTCATTCAACCATCATTGAACTACACGGTCTAGCTGTCGGGCTGTCTTCTTCATCATCTTCTCGTACCTGCCCAAATCCAACCAACTCAAAATCGGGAGCGCGTCGGACACAACGAACGTCCCTGCCAAGTCAAAAGGTCCCTCAAAGCCTCTCGACCCTTCTTGTCTCGTTCATCCTCATATCGTTTCCCCACTATCATCCTAAACACCACATTTAGAGTTAAGTCACCAAAACATCGCTTCATGTCTACTACCAACACCATCTTTGGTGCGCGGTTGTAGTTGTTCATACATTGCTTATGTATGTGGTTTAAATTGAATATCAGAATCGCATAACTCTGATAACACTTTCACAAGAGAAGCTCTTTAAGGAAGGAGATAAATATACTACTTGCTAAAAAAAACTTTTCGCTCTCTATTGTTTGAAACGATTACAAGACTCGTTTATATGTAGGCTTAAAACAAGACTCTTGACATACCTTAGATATATGAAAAGACATGTTTAAATAAATAGTAATAAAGACATTTTAATATGTGTGCCGAAATGGCTTCCGTTGGAAACTAAACAGTTTTTCGACCAAAACACGAAGAGTCACGAGAGATAGGCGGTGATATATTCAATATTCCCCCTCACCGACTACTCTCTCTAAGGATAGTCCTCTCGACCATACCGAGCTGAGCTCGAAACTCTTCAAACTTTGTAGCTCCAAGACCTTTGGTGAAGATATCAACAACTTGATCACCTGTCTTGATGTACTTCATGTTGATCTCACCCTCCAACACTTTCTCTCGCAGAAAGTGATAGTGGACTTCCACATGCTTAGTCCTAGCATGGAAAACTGGATTCTCTACCAAGCTTTTATAGTGGATAGATTATCACAATACAATATTGTTGAATAACCTATTGACTAATGAAGATCATCCAATAACTGCACTAGCCACGTGCTCTCTTGAGTTGCCATTGCTGCTGCTCTATATGTAGCTTCTGTTGTAGACAAAGACACAGTTGGTTGTCTTTTACTGTACCAGGATACTACTGCTGATCCAAGATTAAACAAGTATCCAGTAGTTGATCGTCGTGTGTGTTGATCTCCAGCATAGTCGGCATCACAATGACCGACCAACTCACTCGACGATCCCTTTTTATACAAAAGCCCAAAATCAAAAGTCCTCTTTACATACCTTAGGATACGCTTGGTTGCATCCGAGTGAGGCTTCATTGGCTTCTCCATGAATCGACTCACTACTCCCACTGCAAAAGAGATGTCAGGCCCAGTTATGGTAAGGTAAATGAGATTACCTACCAGTTGCTTATACATAGTCGAATCTTCTAACTCTCGACCTTCTTCAGCATATAGCTTTGCGTTCCCATCCAACGGAGTAGATATAGGTTTGCAATCAAGCATTCCAAATTTTTTCAAGAGATCTCGTGCATATTTTTGTTGACATAGGAATAATCCTTCCTTTGACCTATCGATCTCGAGCCCCAGAAAGTGTTTTAGTTCTCCAAGCTCCTTCATCTGGAATCGCACAGAGAGGTTGGCTTCAATTTGACATATCTCATCTTCATCATCTCCACTAATGATGAAATCATCCACATAAATCAGCACAGCTGCAACTTTTCCATCTTTTGCAACTTTTCCATCTTCTGCCTTCACGAACAAGCTTGAGTCTGCTGGAGCTATATTATAATCGTTCTTCAACAAGAATTCTGCAATCTTTCCATACCACGCTCTTAGGGCTTGCTTCAAGCCATACAATGCTTTCTTTAGCTTGCAGACATATTTTGGATGAATTTTGCTCTTGAACCCATCCGGTTGCTCCATGTATATCTCTCGCTTGAGTTCTCCATGTAGGAAATCATTCTTCACATCCATTTGCCACACATTCCACGACTTGCTTGCTGCAAGTGCTAATAGAACTCGAATAGTGGTAACCTTTGCCACCGGGCTAAAGGTCTCTTCATAATCAACCCCATATTTTTGTGAAAATCCTCGAGTTACTAGACGTGCTTTATACCTCTCAATTGACCAGTCTGGTCGAGTTTTAAGTTTATAAACCCATTTGCAAGAAATATGACGTACCTCTTCAGGTTTCGGTACCAAGTTCTCATTCTTCTTTAGTGTGAGGATTTCTTCTTCCATGGCCTTCCTCCATTCTGTACTCTTCGAGGCTTCTTCATATGTCGAAGGCTCGACCATGCCAACATCTTCGGTCAATGCTACATTGGCATACTTGGGGTTCGGCTTCCTTTGCCTCGTCGATCTCCGAAATTGAGGCTCTTCCTCTTCAAGTTCTTTGACTTGACTTGGTTGAAGTTCTTCTGTCGACCTTGGATGCTCACTAGATGAACTGGTCGATCTTGGCGATTGTGCTTCGACATCTTTTTCGACATATTTTTCAACAGGTTGATTCTCCTCGAATTCTTTCAACCTTTCTTCGACCTCTTCGTCAAAATGCTGTGAATTTGGCAATTCAACTGTTTAAGGTGACCACCAAGACGACATTTCATCAAACACCACAATCTTTGAAGTATAACACTTCCCTATTGTAGGGTCGCAGCACTTCCACCCCTTTCGTTGATTTTCATATCCCACGAATATGCAGCGGACCGCCTTCTTGTTGAATTTGCTGCAAAGATGATCAGGCACAAATGTATAACATACACATCCGAAAACTCTAAAGTGACTTACCATAGGCTTGCGATTCCATAGCTTCTCATATGATGACATAAAACCAAGCCTTGCTTGTGGCAGCCTGTTAGTCACGTGAGCCGCCGTCTTCATACATTTAACCTAAAACCTCGGTGGAACATTCTTTGCGTGCAACATGCTTCTGCATGTCTCAGCTAGATGTCGATTCTTTCTTTCGGCAACACTGTTTTGCTGCAGCGTATACGGACAAGTATACTGTCGATGTATCTTGTACTCTTGCAAATACTTCGTAAACTATTAGGAAGTGTACTCTCTCCCGTTATTGGTGCCTAGGCAATGAATTTTTCTACCTACTTCACTTTCAACCTTCTCCTTAAACACCTTAAATTTAATAAACGCCTTAGATTTTTCCTTCATGAAATCAACCTGGACGTACCTGGAGAAGTCGTCGATGAAAGTGATCATATACTTGAATCCACTAATAGATTGCTGCTTCACTGGACCAAACACATCCGAGTGAACGAGCTCGAGAGGCATTCGAACCGACATCCATCCATGATTGGTTGACTAGTGGGCTTCAAACTTCAGTACACCTTAACATCTCGTGGACCGAACACCACATAATTACCGGAGTCTGTGAGCTGAGACACAGACAATTCTTCATTCCTGGCACGGGATACACACTTTTCAATTCAACTTCTTGTGAATTGAACGGAGGAGTTATCATTGTCTCGCCGATATGAGTAATCGGCAACCTCGAGTTGTCTGCAGTAATAACAACACTTCCTTCGATATAATTAAGCATGTTCGACAATTTACCTTGATCTCCAATCATATGACTCGAACACCCTGAATCAATAATCCAGTCGTAATCATAATTAATCGACTTTTCACTTACAGAGATTAATGTCATCACATCATTTAACTCGAATGCGGAAGAGGCAGTGAACTCGTTTGACACCACTATTGCAACAGACGTTTGGAAATCCCATTCCTTATTTTCATCAAAATCATTCCTCTTTGATGATGTTGCGACATTTCCTTCAACTTTCTTCACTCGACAATCTCTGGCAAAGTGGCCCTCCTTGCCGCAGACGTAACATCGTCCACTACGTCTTTGGCCATCGTGTCGCCCGGCTTCCCCTGGTCGAAGGGTCAACTCTCCTGGACGCTTTTGCCATCCTTCACGAGCTGGTTGCTTTTGTCATTCGACATGGCTTTTCCTGGACTTGCCATCTTTATTGTCAGCACCGGTTCGCCTTTGGCCCTTGAAGCCTTTTTTTATCACTGAAGATGGCACTTTCTTCTTCCTTAACTGAAACCTTAGACATTTGACTATCTAAAGTCTCTTGGTTAGCAAGAATATTCTCAAGATTGGTCAACGTTAGTTGAGTTGCCCATCCACGAGTAGCTGTAATAATATCGTTATATTTCAGCTTTAACCCGTGAATAATAATTATTCTCATTCTTGTTTCTGAGATGGCATTAGCGGAATCCAACTTTGAAATTTCATCACAAATAGATTTAACTTTGGAGAAATACTAACTCATTGTCACATTTTGTTGTGACATCAACAGCAGCTCGTTCTCCAGCCTTTGTAGCTTGGCATCATTCGACCTTGCGAGTAACGCTGCTAAGTTATCCCACGCCTCCCTGGGAGTCTGCGCGCTCTTAATGTGCAACAATAAATCATCTTCGACGGTTACAACAAGAGCATAAAGAGCCTTACCTGCTTTGATCTTCCATCTCCTTTGTTCATCATCGTCTCTGGGTGCCGTGGTGTTGTTACCGCCAACAATATCCCACAAATCCTGACCCAACAAATAAAATTACATTCGAACACTCCAATTATTGTAATTGGAGTTGTTAAGCTTTTCAATGCCATTCGTTGAATTTGAAATATCCGCCATCTGACTTGAAATAATGCCTAACACTACTCCAAGAAACCTTGATCCTCGACCAATCGATCACAGTCCCTGACTGTACATCGGCAGAACTTTGACGTATTCCTGTCCTCGACCGCCTACGCACGAACAATGGTCCTTGACCACTGTCTTCACGAACTATGCTCCGGAAGACTTGACTCACGATCCCTGACAACCGTGCTTTCGGTCCCAGATAACTTTGCTCTGATACCAATTATTGAATATCAGAATCGCATAGCTCTGATAACACTCTCACAAGAGAAGCTCTTTAAGGAAGGAGATGAATATAATACCTGTTGAAAAAAACTTTTCAGTCTCTATTGTTTGAAACGATTACAAGACTCGTTTATATGTAGGCTTAAAACAAGACTCTTGACATATCTTAGATATATGAAAAAGACATGTCTAAATAAATAGTACTAAAGACACTTTAATATGTGTGCCGAAATGGCTTCCGTTGGAAAATGAACAGCTTTTCGACCAAAACATGAAGAGTCACGAGATATAGGCGGTGATATATTCAATAGTTTATTGATGCTTAGAGCTCCAATTCCCGATTGCGCTTGAGCAATTCCAGCCAGTGGTTGGAGAGGAGCTCGAGCATGGGGATCATGTGCACATGGTGCCAATAAGGGCCGTAGGGAACGAGGCCAAACATGGCATAGTTGTAGGCCATGACCTCGGAGCTGACAGACTTGGGTTGAGTGGCGAAGATTCTGTCGTTCACAGTAAGGCACTGACTTGGTTATCTCCTAGTTACTAACTATGAAGGCTCGATGAATACCTGTCTTGATGGTGAAGATCGGCCGCACTTGTCAGCCATGTTTCCTAACACTATATGAGGCGGCACTAGGCCTCCCAAGAGATGGAGATGGCCGATCAAAAGCCACGAGCCGCCAGCTTCTAGCAAGGAGGCTTTTTTATGGCCATCGACCCCTCCTCTGTTATTTTTTGTTCTTATCATTAGAGAAGCGAGGCAATAGAGAAAGATTGCGGAGGCAAAGATCATGCCAGCGAGGGCAGTGGTAGGAAATGAGAAAGAGGATTCCATGTTGGTGAAGGAAGGTAGGGTTTTGGGTGTACATAAACAAGATCCTGTTCCCATCCACTAGCCCTTTGGGGGTTGAATTTGATACAGTTGACCATTGCGCGAGGATATAGGCGTGATTGCAGACTCGTCATTAGGCATTGCCCTGTGCTGCAATAATATCTCTGGATATGGTATTTTTAGTAATTGATGACGTGACAAGTTAGCGAATAAAGAAGGAAATGGATATATTTGGATGTTTAATCGAGCGTCTCAAACTCCAAGTCCCGATAGATTTTTTCGGTGGGGCGTCATGTTTCGGGATATCAATACGCGCGCGCGCGCACATATATATATATAATGACACAAACGATTGGCAAGTATTTTTCTGTTAGCTTTCGGTAGGCCCAAGCATGTGGCCTAACCTGATCAGATGCTTGCTTGGAGTTTGGCCGGTGGCCTTGTCCGGCCACGCGCCGATGGAATTGCAAGTAGCCTTTAGCTATCCCAAGCTAGTGGCCGGTAGCCTGAGCGGCTGCCCCTAGTTTTTATATTGCAATGACGCCTTGTGCTTGGCGAGCAGTTATCCCTCGAGGGGTCACATTTCTATATCCACTTATTTTCACACCTTTCCTTCAAAATCGACTGAAATTTGAGGCGTACTTTCAACAATTGAAAGTGACCTTTTTCAAATGTTCTAAAAAGTTGAATAGACAAAGAGCTTTGATATAATGCTGGAATTTAATTGACGACGAGATATTTGAAAGCTACTGCTATGATATAGGAAATGAAAGGTAATGACAAGATAACAAGTTTTGTTTATTTGTTTCATGCTAGTACTTATAGTATTTATAATGTGATTGCCCATGTGATGTTTCAGTCCGTCACATACTAATTCTCTTTAATTACTTTAGGTTATCATGCAAGTGGAACTCTTTTATAAAGATTAGCATTTATAACATGAATTATATATGCATCACAAAAGAATCAATAGTAAGAGGAATCATACTTTCATTATTTACGTAGTTATATTTACTTTGGGCGATGGGAAATACATTAAAAAAAGGAACCTAACTGGGAGAACTCGGAAAATATATTTATCTCCCTAACTTGCCCCGACTAACCACTTGCCACCGTCCATCAGTCCATTTAACCTGAGTACACGATCCTTCATCCCCAAAAAATTCTGATCACGTCAAATAACAAGTATGACTTCTCCACCGCGCTCCATCATCCACCACCACCTAGTCCTCTACATTGCTCCCACCACCTACACCCGGGGTTTAAGGAAACGGGATCGGCCCTATCAGGCAGCCATCCACCAACACGAAAATGGCCACGAACATGATCAAGTCGAGCTATCCTATATCTACCAGCAACACAACCGTGTAGCGTAAAAACATAGTGCTCAGAAAATCAAGGTTGGTGAACTCATAATGTTCACCCTCTAGATACTCGGGAGCTCTACTGGGAAATGGGGGACGTAGGGATAGGTGACATAGCTAACAATTTGAAAAAATAACAATAGGAGTGACCTCGTATTTAGCAGAAAAAACAATAAACTCATTAACCATTCGATCTAATTGACTCTTGATTCCTAGGACGCAACTAACATTCAAGCAGAAAATCACATGAGTACGAACAAACGGCATACTCTAAGCCATTTTCCATCACAATCTGAGAAAATGCAGACAATCTTTCAAAAGAAAATGCATTCTTGAAAAATGATATCTCAAGTATTTCTAAAAGATTTTCTATAGGATCTGAGAAACTTGAAAAAATTCTTTCAGCATAAAGACCTTACTTCAACAAATTAGGTTTAAGAATGACTGCTGAAACCATTCCTTTAATTGATTTTCCTAAAGTAAAGGAAAGAATTAAGCAAAGACCTACAAGAGATTCTTACAAAAATCATTTCCAAAAAGTTTTTGTAAAACCAAAGAGGTCGCAAAGGTGCTCTTAAATGTTCTAAGTGCAATAGCTCAGATCATTTTGAGAAAGAATGTCCTATGGTTTGGAAACCTGTTAAGAAGGTATGGGCAAAGACCGTATATTACACTAACACCAATGGACCCAAGAAAATATGGGTACCAAAGAAAGCTTAAGTCTCTTTTCTAAATGCAGGCCACTATCAAGAAAAATGTTAAATGGTACATGGATAGTGGATGCTCAAGACATATGACAGGAGATTCAAATTGCTTCATAAAGCTTGTATAAGTTAACGGTGGAAAAATTTCTTTTGGAGGAAACATCAAAGGAAGAATTGTGGGATACGGAACTGTAAAGATTGGAAGCCTCACGATCAGTAATGTTTCCTTAGTGGAAGGACTCAACTACAATTTGCTGAGTATCAGTCAGCTGTGCGACTCTGGTTTCAAAATCAACTTTCAAGAAGGAATATGTTCAGGAACCAGTAAAGACTCCTCTCAGTCTTTCACGAGTCGAAGACATGGGAATATCTATCTCTTGGATATCAAACTAGATGAAACCCAATGTCTAATCTCAATTCAAGAAGAAGCAAACTTATGGCACAGAAAACTTGGGCACATCAACATGAAGCAAATAGCAAAAATCTCAGCAAAGAAACTTGTTCGTGGACTACCCAATCTGACATACCAAAAGTCTGATATATGCACACCATGCGTGTTGGGAAAATAGGTAAGAAACTCATTCAAACTAATAAATCAAGTATTCACTAATCGTGTAGTGCAGCTCTTACATATGGATCTCTTTGGACCAACCAGAACTTAGAGCATTGGAGGTAAGAAATACTGTTTAGTAATTGTTGATGATTATTCACGATTCACTTGGGCATATTTTCTGGCAAGTAAGTCTGAAACCTTTTCTTATTTATAAAGTTTGCTAAAAAGGTCTAAAATGAAAAAGTGTATGTTATTTCAAGTATACGGATAGACCATGGAGGCGAATTTGAAAATCAAGACTTTACAAAATTTTATGATGAATCTGGTTTTCAGCATGTGTTCCCTTCACCATATACTTCAGAGCAAAATGGAGTCATGGAAAGAAAGAATAGGTCACTTCAGGAAATGGCTAGAACTCCTTTAATTGAAAGTAACATCTCTTCTCGTTTTTGGGCTGAAACAGTTTTTACAGCATGTTATATTATTAATAGAGTCTTCTTAAGGCCTATTTTGGAGAAAACTCCCTATGAGTTATTCAAAGGGAAGAAGCCCATTGTTTCATATTTTCATGTGTTTGGATGTAAATGTTTTATATTGAAAAATGCAAATGATCGAGTTGGTAAGTTTGAAGAAAAATCAGATGGAGGTATTTTCCTTGGATATTCTATCACAAGCAAAGCTTACAGAGTTTACAATAAGAAGACTCAATCTGTGGAGGAATCGATGAATGTCAAATTTCAAGACTTTATGCAAAATCAATCGATTCACACTCATCTTGAAGAATTTGAACCTGCTCTAGACTCTACAAAGTCTAAATCTCTAGAAGCAGCTCAAACTTCAGAAGACAAGCAACAAATGATCAACGAAGATTCAAATGAGGAAAAAGATCAACAGTCTGACAAATCAACCAGCAACTGGAAGCATAAGTCCAGTCATCCCAAAGATCTCATTAGTGGTGATATCAATGGAGGAATTCGCACAAGATCCAAAAGGTGTGAAGAGTCCAGTGTTGTGGCTCTTATTTCTGAAATAGAACCTAAAAGCATAGAAGAAGCTTTAATTGATGAAAGCTGGATTGAAACTATGCAAGAAGAACTCAGACAATTTAGCATCAATGATGTCTGGGAATTGACTCCTAAACCGAAAGGTAAATCCATCATTGGAGCTGAATGGGTTTTCAGGAACAAGTTGAACGTGAAAGGAAAAGTCGTAATAAACAAAGCAAGACTTGTGGCCAAGGGATATACGCAAGAAGAAGGGATAAACTATGATGAGACTTACGCACCAGTAGCAAGGTTAGAAGCAATTAGATTATTACTTACTTTTGCTTGTCATAAGAATTTCAGGTTATTCCAAATGGACGTCAAAAGTGCTTTCCTAAATGGATTTATCCAAGAGGAAGTCTATGTGGAACAACCACCCGGTTTTGAAGACCCAAGGAAACTAGACTTTGTATTCAGACTGAAAAAATGCTCTATATGGTTTAAAGCAAGCACCTCGAGCTTGGTACGATAGACTAAGTAAGTTTTTAATTCAAAATGGCTTTGTCAAAGGTAAAGTAGATACTACATTGTTTATTAAGAGAGAAAGCAAAAGCTTTTTACTTGTTCAAATTTATGTTGATGATATTATCTTTGGATCTTCTAATGAAAATTTGTGCAAGAAATTCTTTAAGTCTATGCAGGATGAGTTTGAAATGAGCATGATGGGTGAACTAACCTTCTTTCTCGGGCTTCAAGTGAAACAACTGAAGGAGGGAACCTTTATTCATCAAGAAAAATATGCTAAAGAACTTGTCAAAAAGTTTGGATTGGAGAATTGCAAAAAGACTGATATACCAATGTCAAGTTCTTTGAAGCTGGACAAAGATGAAGAAGGAAAGAAAATTGACCAGAAGCTATAAAGGAGTATTATTGGTTCACTTCTTTATCTTACTGCTTCTAGACCTGACATTCTGTTTAATGTTTGTATTTGTGCTAGATTTCAATCAGACCCTAAAGAATCTCATCTAAGTGCTGCAAAACGTGTTATCAAATACATTGCCTCAACTTCAAATTTGGGTCTCTGGTATCCTAAAGAAGGAGACTTCATTCTTCTTGGATACTCAGACGCAGACTTAGCTGGATGCAGAGTTGATAGAAAGAGCACCTCGGGCACCTGTCAACTACTTGGAAACAGGACAGTGTCTTGGTTTTCAAGGAAGCAAAGTACCGTAGCTCTTTCTACGGCAGAAGTAGAATATGTAGCTCTTGGAAGTTATTGTTCACAAATTCTGTGGATAAAACAACAGTTAAGAGACTTTGGAATTGAAGATTCATGCACTGAAATCATATGTGACAACACTAGCCCAATCAATCTCACCAAGAATCCGATTCTTCACTCAAGAGCAAAACATATAGAGATTCGACATCATTTCATTAGATATCATGTTCAAAATGGAGATGTTTCGATTTAGTTTATTGATTCAAAGAATCAACTGGCGGATATATTTACAAAGCCTTTGGAGAAAAATCAATTTGAAGTTATTCATTCCAGACTCAATATCTTAAAGTCTGAGGAAGTTCAGACTCAGGACTGAAAGTCTAAAGACTCTCAGACTCAGATAATCAAGATTTACGGCTGTAAGTTACTTCTATTTTAGAAACTTATCTCTCAAATCAAATCTCAAAAAAGGTACGATCATCTATCCGAAATTGGTTGATGTTATTTCCCAGTTTTCGTGATTATTGCAATCCTTCCTTTTCGAAAAAGAAGTTATTTTTGAAATGACAGTTATCTAATTTTTGAAAAGGCAGTTATTTTTTTAAAAGGCATTTTTATATTTCCTTTTTACGACGTTCCGTATGCCTCGCTTTGACTACCTTATATATTGTTGGTTTTTCTTCGTTTTACTCACAAAAACCCTAAGAGAGCACAGATCTTCCACTTCTGTCTTCTTCTCTTGTTTAATCCTCGAAAAATTTTCATCTTTCTTGGGAAACAAACTTGGAATCTCTCAAAGACTATGAAAGATATTGTCTCAAAGAAAGTCTTCGAGGATCACGAACATGGGACCACAGCAAATGCGTGAGGGGCCTACGCATTTTGATCTCACCGAGGAAGAAGAATCTCCTAGATAGCAGCAGGGCCCACAACATTCTCAGCAGCGTCCATCTTCTCCATCTATACCTCAGAATATTGAACTAAGAGAAGAGGAAGAAATTATTGAAGATGCAGAACTCGTAAGAACTCATAAGCCCGGTTTTACTTACAAGCTTTACCGTGCTTTGAAGAGGAGTGGTACTCCGTTGAACTATATTGATGAATTTCTGAAAGACAAAGGGTATAGAAATGAAACTTTCTTTTTACGCACAATGGAACGATTGGGAATTGCCCCTGCGGGGTCGGCGGAAGAAGCATTGGCAAATATCCCAAGCGATCCACGTGTTGGAGGGCTGAGTCAACTTGATGGGAATGATAATGATATGATGTACAGTCAGTTTAAACCAAGAATGGGTGTTGCGGCGGAAATCTGAAGCAACGGGATAGATTTGTTTCGCTCGGAGGAACACAAGCAACTGTACTCTAAGTTGCTAAAGCGTGGTGTGATAAACCCTAGAACTGTGGATTTTGATTTTCTTGACTCTCTGAATGTCAATCTGCGAGAGAAATTCAATCTTCTTCAACTAGAACGGTTTTGTTCTGAATCGACAGAGGCTCATGCTGAACTCACTGCTTACTTCTATTCAAATCTCAGTTTCTTGGATGTGAATAGATTCTTTTTCAGTGTTCGAGATCAGGATTATGTGGTTGACATGAATACATTGGCTGATGTGATTGGGGTTGAAAGAGGGAGATATCAACCAATCAGTGTGTCTATTGGTCGAGCAACGATAGAGCTTGTTCAGGAAAGATTTCCTATTCGAAGATGAATGCATCCAACATTTTGCTTCACAAGATAGTGATTAACTGCCTCATACCAAAATCAATTTCAAAGATCGACGTTTCAAACTCGGAGGCAAAGCTAATGTATGCCATCAATGCTGGCAAAAAGTTCTCTTTTCTACACACTATTATGTTCCACATGTACATAACAATGGTGAAAGACAAGGGTCAACTTCCTTACTCAGCACTTGTGATCAAGTTATTCAGACATTTGAACATTCAGCCTCCCCGGATTCTTTGTGTTCGAACATGCGATCAAATGGTGGTGGGACTGAAAATGGTCTCTAAAATGCGTTTGAAGGAACTCAACAAGGCTTTGGAGCAATTCAAGGTGAAAACCCCTGTCAAGACTTATCCAGTCTCTTCGACTGCAAAGCGGAAAGGGAAGGAGCCCATGGTTGCTCCATCGAAGAAAAGAAGAGCACTCATCTTGGAAGATGAAGAGGATGAGGATGATATCACCATTTCTGCGCTTGCATTGAAAAACTTGAGTTGTTCTGTTCCAGAGACAAAGGAGAGACAAGAACAAGACAAGGATGAGATAAAACAGAGGACTGGAGAGAGAGAAGAATTGGAGAAAGAAGCAGAGGAGGAAAGGATTGAGGAAGAAGAAGAAGAGGGCAGAGCAGAACAAGCATAAGTAGAGCATGGGGAATATTTTTCTCCACCTGAAGGCATTGAAACAGGAGGAGATCCTGAGAAAAGAGGTAAGTCCTCATTTGCTGCCACCAGTGAAGGAGTAAGTCGTTCTCTAGTAGATCCAGAGGACATCTATGCCTCTCAATTTCCTGAGGAGTGACATGATGTTTCATCACCCAATCTGCGTGACCATGCTAACTTGCCATCATCTGCCAATACTTCGTCTGATCGAGCAGAAGCCAGTACTCAGACTGATAATTCAGCAGACTTTTGCAGAGTGCTTGATGTTCTTTTGGAGATGCGAGGCCAAATTTATGCTCTGGGATACGAAGTTCAGAACTTGCAGAATGCAGGTCAAGCCTCTTCAGTTTCTTTGCATGATCAACTCCATGCCCTTACTCTTCAAGTTCAAGCAAATGCTAAGGGTGAAGATGTGGCTCAACTGAAAGAGGATTTGAAAAAGCTGAAAGGGATTGTCCAGTCAGTGGGAGATTTCCAGCTTGTTCGTGTTCCCAAGCAATCTTAATTCCATTCTCTTTTCATCTCTACATTTTTAATGTTGACAAAAAGGGGGAGAGATGTGGTGCAGATTTGACTTTGAACTCTTGACTTTTGTCACGTTTATGTTTGATTGACTTTACTTTTGTGTTTGGCTATTTGGATTTGGACTGGATTTGGATTTGACTGTTTAAACGTTTGTTTATCTTAAGCACTATTGATATCTCATGGCTTTGCTCATTTACATAACTAACCTACTTTCTGTGGATGCAGATTTTAATGTTATCTTTACTAAGCCATTTATCTTTTGTGAGATATCCTTGTTTGCTTGAGTAATGTTGTGCAGGTCAAAGTTATCCAAATCTGCAGGAAAGTTTTGTCACCATCAAAAAGGGGGAGATTGTTGGATAAAACTTCATTGAGTGTTTTGAAGTTGACAAAACGTTTCCATAAGTCTAGTTTGAAGACTTGCAGACTCTTCCATCAATATGTTATTCTTGAAAGACGAGTTAACTTGTTAAAAGTCTAGCGTAAATTTGCTAGAACACCTATTCACCCCCTCTAAGTGTCCTTACTAGCCTTATCAATTGGTATCAGAGCTTGTGTGCTCATTTAATTGAAGTGTTTTTACTTCTGAGTTAAAGATCTATGGCTAGTATATTGGCTCTAGGTTTGGTTGAAGGCCAAAGCAACACCAGACCTCCTTACTTTGATGGAAAGGAATACAACGTATGGAAAAATAAGATGAAGGCATTTCAAAGATCGAAAGATCCTCTGGAATGGGATGTGCTAGAAAAAGGAATCATTCCTAAAGCTGCATCAATTTCAGAAAGATGAAAAGAAGTTGCAAATGCTAGCGATATGACACAAGAAGAAATAATCAAGAGATAAGCTCTTGATGCTAAAGCAATTTACTTTTTATATTGTGTTTTACCTCATACTCAATATAACTGAATTTCTTCTTGTGAAACAACTAAAGAAGTCTGGGATAGGCTGCACATTACCTATGAAGGCACTGATCGAGTAAAAGAAACAATGATCAATAGTCTACTCGAACAGTATGAAGCCTTCAAGATGAAGCCAGGAGAATCTACTACTGATATGTTTAGTCATTTTACAGAGATTGTGAATGGTTTAGAGTATCAGGGACAACCAATCTGTCGCGACCAAATTTTTTGAGGGTGAATTATTCAAAGAAGGCTAATGGATTACTAAGTCCGAAGACTTGGCACGGACCCTCTCAAGTCCTACCAATCGCGACTTGATACTAAGAAATTAATCCATTTAAACATGCAATTATACTCAATTTGGAGCCGCCACTAACCAATTAGGGTTGGTTAGAAATCCAAATAAAGTATGGGAGAAAACTTTACTTTTGCGAACCAGAGATTCAGTAAGTTTGGGGACATGATTATGCTAGATTAGTCTAACGCCCTTTTGGTACATTTTCACTTTAATTTCAAAAAATATTTTGCAGGTAGTATTGGTTAATTCTAACCTAAGCTACTAACATGCAAATGGAGTACACAATCAATGAAATAACATTCAGTAAATCGAAGTGATAGATTGTAAGAAATTAATAACTGTCGCGACCTCCCTTAAAGCGGGTTGGACCACCTAAGGGTTTGGCTAATGGATTGCTAAGCCTAGACTTAGCTCGAGCTCTCCCAAGCCCATACCAATTCACGACTTATGGTTTAAGTTCTTAATATGCAAATGATTTTTATCATGGAGTCGCCACTAATCTATTTTTGGTGGGTCGATTAGAAACCCAAGTAAAGTAATGGGAGAATTACTTCACTCCTACGAACCAGAGATTAAATGAGTTCGGGGACTTGATTACACTAGATTTCTCTAACGCCCTTTCGGTAACTTTTCTTTTTTATTTCAAAAAATATTTTGCAGGCAGCTTGAATTGATTTTAATTTATCCTCATAACATGTGAGGTGATCATGCGGGTGCGCAAACCACCAATTTAACACCCAAGAAAGCGATGAATAAATTGCAGGACTTACCTCATAGTAACGAGAGCAACTGCATTGTTAGATCAGGATTCACCTCAATAGACCTAGACATGATTTCTAATTAATAGGCAATTTCCTTTTTTTTTTTTTTTTTTGGTTTTCACTTATTTAATGAGAATCATGCTTTATGCAATGCATGTTATTAATCTAACATGAAATAACATGACCTAACAATATGATCAGCTATATGACATATGTATGCAATCTATCCTAGAGAATGAATTAATTTATCCTAAGACAACAATTTTTTTTTAAATATTTTCCATGAAATTCGAAATTAAAATTGTCTAATTGCTAAATATGCAATCTAAATTAACCAAATGACTTAATTCTAATGATGAGCAATTCCTAATTAAATAAACCTAGCAATAATTAATGAATGACATGCATTTCATGAATCTAATCCTACATGACATGCACATGATTTTTTTAATCTTTTTGTATTATTTTTTATTTTCTATAAAAATTCGTAATTAAAATCACTAAAAATAAAAAAATCTAACTAAAGCGAGACATTATCTATTTTAAGTTAGGATTAGACTAATCTAAATCCTATCTTAACTTAGAAAATTATCTCATCATGCAATTTTATTTCAAAAGATATTATCTAACCTAGATATCATCTAAACATGCATTTAAAAAAACTAACTTTTTTATCATGCAATTTTATCTAGGAAAATTAATTCTAATCTACATGATATGCAATTTTTTTTTTTTTTTGTATTTTTGAGATAAACAAAACAATTAAAAGATAACAAATCCTCCATGGTTGTTTCGCTAATAAAATCAATAAATTGATCTTAAGCCTTAAAGACCAAAATATCAATTTTATTCCTGCGTGATTAATTATTTCATCTAAAGCCTTATAGATGAAATAAAAAAATCATTGTGCGGTTGCGAATTAGGTGGTACGTCCGGGATTTTCAAACATGCATCAAGAATTAATTCAAATAAAGAAAACGAAATATTAAGATAACATAACATAAAAAAAAACGAAATATTAAAGATAAAATAACATAAAATAAAATAGATCTACCTAATAAAATAAACCTACCTAATTTGAACTTTTTCCAAATTTGCCTTAATGGGTGGTGCTTTGTGGACCACGATGGAGACTCAGCTCACAGCTGGGATGGCTGCTGCTGCTGCGACGGGCGACCGTGAGTGGTGGGCACGGTCGTCGGAGCTCCGGCGAAGGGCAGCAAGCTTGGAGCGGGCAGCGAGCTGCTATGGTGGCGTCGTTCAGAAGGGGACGGCGGCTGGCGGTGCTAGGCGGGTTCGAGCGGTTGCTGCAACGGCGTGCAGCGGTGTTGGGCAGAGGAAAGCGCGGCAGCAGCGGTGTCGTAGGTGGGACGAGCAGAGGCAGCAGACAGCAGCAGCTCGTCGGGGCCGGTGAACAACGCCCGGTGGTCGTCGTGGGTCAGCAGGCGGGCCCGGAGCGGCGGTGAAGGGACAGCAGCAACGGGCGTCGGGGCGAAAGGGGCAGCGGTCCGGCTCGGGTTCGGCTGTGGCGGAGGCGCAGCGACGGCAGGAAGGATTCGGGATCTGCTGCAGGGTAGCTGTTGAGGAGGCGTTGGTTGGGAGCGGAGGCGGAGCAGGAGCGTTACGGGCGGAGCTGTCGTTGGGGGGGCTGCAAACAGAATGTGGAGGCTGAGCAGAGGGACGCGCGGTGGCTCGGCTGCAGGGGCGTTGCTGGCGACGGATGAGCGAGCAGGGATGCGGAGCGGAGGCGGAGCGGCGGTGCGACAAGAGCAGCAGAGGCGGTGTCGGCTTCGCGGCTTCTGGGCAGGAGCAGCGACACAAGCTCGCGGGCGGAGACGGTGGCGCGCTCGGAGACGACGAACGGGGGCTCAACTGCTGCAGGTCACGGGCAGAGCAGAAGCAGCGGTAGAGTTGCTCGGGCGTGCGGTGGCTCGGCCTCCGGTCCTGGCGTCGCGGGTCTGCAGCAGTGGTGGCGGAGGAGCGGTGGAGCGGCGAGACAGCAGCAGCGGGCGAAGAAGGAGCAGCGTCGGGTCATCGTGGGTTGGTGCGCACAGCAGGCGAGGCGGCGCACGGCGGAGGTGGAGGTGCGACGGTGCGAGCGCGGGCCGCGAGGGGTCGACGGCAGAAGCCTCGCAAAGAAGGAGAACAGTAACTGTTCTTTCTTCTCTTTTTTTTTTTGCTTTTCTTTTTTCTCGCCTCTCACGTCTTTTCTCTCTCTGTGTACTTTTCAGTGGACCCTTCTTTTTCTGTTTTTGTTCAGAAACCCTCTCTGACTTCACCTTTTTTTATTCTCTCTAACACACTCCCTTCCCTCCACTCATCTGACCAAAGGAGAAGCCCCCTCCACAATGAAATTTTTTTTCTTTTTCGCTCCCCTCACAGACCTCTCGAATGAATATCTTTTCTTCCGTCTTTCTCCCCCTTTCCTCGCTTATTTATAGGCAACAAGTGAACAGGAGGCAGCCGCAACTTTTCCTTGCTTGTTCAAGTTTGGTTCTTTTTTTTCAAATATGGTGGCCGCCGCCTGACAACCCACATATTTTATAATATTTTATGAGTTCATTTTGCTTCTTTGAGGCTCCTTACGTCCGCCGAATTGTGTGCATGCATGTGCATGCATTAATGAGCGAGAGACAATGGACGTGCAGGAACTTCTTTCTTCTTCAGCCGATTTGCTCTCCAGGGATGAGAGAATTCCTTGCAACAACTCACTTTAAAATATTATAAAATTGTGAGCCCATCTTCTTGCAGACTTTGTAGATTTTTCACGTCCCCCATTCCATGCGTGCATGTGCATGCATTAATGAGGGAGGAGAAAATGCACGTTCATGGATTCTTCTTTCTTCTTCATGCTTGGGGCTTCTTATACGGCTACTTGTCCCTCCCTTCTATAGGATTGCCGCAACTTTTGACTTTTCTTGTTTATTATTTGCTTCCTCCTTCAGCAAATTTCTCGTTGCTTCTCCTGACAACCCACACTTGAGAGAGAGCATATTATATAATATATTATGGGCTCATTTTGCTTCTATGAGGATTCCGCACGTCCGCCGAATTTGTGCGTGCATGCGCATGCGTTAATGAGGGAGAGACCACGGACGTGCAAGAACTTCCTTCCTCTTTTTTTGACTTTCGCTCTTTTGCGTGCTCAGACCAGTGGCGAGAAACCATCCCTTCGTGCATATAATCGACTGCGAGCTGCTGCGTCTTGTTGCGCTTTTAGTACAGATGCAAATGCGGCTACATGAAATGCAATTTTACTATTTTTTCTTAGGGGTTAAAGATTAATCCCTAAATTTTTATGCAATTAATTACTAAATGATTAATCAAAATTTAGGTGTCAACAATAACTACAACCTTATTAAGGTCTATTCTCTAAAAATGTATGCCCTAAACATGATTTCTAAATGATATGACACATGATTTTTCTTTTTCTTTAAAAATGTTAATTATATGCAATCTTAATTTAAATTTGATATGCATGAATTTTACTTTAATGACATGTGAGATGCAATTCATATGATAACTTGAACCATCACAATATGTGTGCAATCTAATTTACATAATCCTAAATATGCATGTGCTACATGATATGGGATGGATGACATGACAATTCTGTATACATGTTCTTTTTATGATTTTTTAATGATTTTTTTAAATACATATATACAACCTACACTAAACAATGATGACATAATATGGGATTAATTATGAACTAGCCTATTAACTAACTAAGTAAATGACCTTTGTGTTTTGCTTCTTTTTAAAATGACCTAATAATTCTTATTAAAAAAAAAACATAAAGATGCAATAATAATCTTTGGCTTTTTTTTTTTTTTTTTTTATTAAAAACAAACTACACTATGAGAATGTTAAAACATTAACCTATGACCCACTAACTAAAACGCAACATGTAACGTGCACATTATGAAATCTATATAACCTAAATAACACTTTTTTTTTTTGGTTTTATTAAAGGAAAATTATCCTAATTCTATATGAATCTTAAAAATTAAAATGCGTTCCTTTAAATGTGAAATGTGTATGGACCTAAATACCTAAATCCTAGATATGACATATGATGCATGATATGTGATGAGCAAGTAATGATAACGCACCAAAATATATGTCCTATTGAATATCATTTATTATCTTAATGCGAATCAATTATGCAAAGCAATCCACAAATTTGTCATAAAAACTTGAAATAATCAAAAACCTAACCCGCCGTCTCGCGGTTCAATATTTTTGATTATTATGGTTTAATATGACAAATTTCTTAATCGGATAATGATAAAGATAAATCAGAACAAATCAAGTGAGAATCAAAACCTTTGAAACTAAATATTTGAACTGAATTTAGTCTAAAATTTTTACCTAGCTTTGAAAAAATTATTTCCGAGATGGAAACTGGCAAGAGAATAATGCCAAGTTCACTCTTCTCAAGTCTCAAGTGACCTGCACAAGGAAAATGGTACCAACAGTAGTGAACTTGCTAGACAACTTTAGGCAAGGGAGATAGCCGGGGTCGGAGCTCCGACGAGGACTGGGTAGTGGCAGTAGTAGGGAGGCGCGGTGTCAATGATCGGTGAACAGTACGGTCGCAGGTCATAGCGGTGGTGGTGAGTAGTGGCGTCAGGGGTCACTGTAGGGCGGAGCAGAGGAGCAGCAACTTCACATGCAAGGCGTCGGGTTGAGGCAGAGCGCTAGGGAAAGGCTCTCGGAGGCACGGTGGTGAGCCGGCAGTGGTGTCTCCTGTCGGGGTGCAGTGGTGCAAGTGTTGGTGTTGCGGGTCGCTGCAGGTCTTGGCAGCGCTCTCGGGGCTAGCTGCTAGATGCGGGCGGCATAGGGGAAATGACGGCCGAAGGACACCAGGCATAGATGAATCGGATAGAGGCCGGGAGGGCGCGGGCACTCACGAGGAAGACAACTGTAGCTTTTCCTTTTTCTCTTTTTTCCTGCTCTCACATCTCTCTCTCACATCACTTTCTCTCTGACTCTTCTCTCTGCACTCTTGTCCTCTGCTTTTCAGCAGAAGTAAAAAAAAAACTTTGTTGACTCTTCTCTCATAGAAACTCCATTTCCTTTCTGTGAATGTTTCGAAAAACCAGTCCAAAGCTCCATTATCATTGAGTATGCGGGACACCAAGGTATTTCGACACTTGGTTGAGATATAAAGGGCTTTGCCGTGTTCTCTTCCTTCATCTAGGATTTCATCATCTAAGAAAGCAATCTAGTCATTTAACAAATTGGCCCCCACAAATTCCTCCAACTTCTCAGGTTCATTGGACTCTAGGACATGTACTTCGTTAAGGACTTTCATCAAGGACTTTTGATGTTTTTTCCGATGTCAAAAGCAACTCTAATATGGAGACTTGTGTCGGGATTTTATGAAGTTGGTCCACTACATTATACTCACTTGCCTTAATTACGGCTAAGAATTCTTTAGCCTACTCATTAGTGACTGGCTTGACAAGTTGTGAGTTGGCCTGTGCGTAAGTGCGTCTCGATCGGGTGACCACATCTATCTCTGCATCATAACACCATGGTACTGCCTTATCATTCGTATATGGATAGGGTTGCGTAACATCGAGAATCAATTCTTCATCATTTGGTGGTGGCACATCATTAATGATTAATCCATCTTCATCTGACGCATCTTCCAATGGTGGCATGTCAAGAGCTAGGGAATCATTAGCTTTAATATTCAAGCCAGTAAACTCATCCTCAAAATCAGAAAACTCGTCCTCCAAATCAATAATAATTGGAGTGATAGTCGAAACTATGCTGGTATGATCTGCGTAAACAATCATCCCCTTCTTGGACATTGTCTTAACTCTTTGCATCTTCTGAAACATGGTGGGCTCTTCTTCATCTGAATAATATCCAGCTCGAACTAAGCCATTATAAACATCGTCTACATGCACTTTCAAACTCTTCTTTCTACCAGCATCAAAACTGAAAATGGCATTCACAGCTTCTGGGTGGTCAGGGAGCGGGTTACTCTAGATGTTTGGTTGTGCATCGCGGAATGAGACCATGTTGGCATCCAAAAGATTTTGGATTTTGTGTCGCAATGTATATCAATCATCAACATAATGCCCTACCTCTCTCATATGGTAAGCACATGTCTTGGATGAATCATAGTTGGGGAAACGCTCGTGATTAGATCGCTTAGGTTCCTTAGCGAGTAATCCTTTCTTTTAAAGGGTCGGCAAGATCTTAGACAAGAGCTTAGGAAGTGGCGTAAATTGACGCCTGGAAGAGTTTTTTTGCTGGCCAAAGAATGGTCGTACTCCTCCCTGTTGGGTGTTCAGGGTAGGGCGAGGTGGTTGAACATAAGCTGCATTAACCACCGATGTAGGTTCCTTATCCTTCTTGGTCAAGATTCTCCTATACGAGCTAGTTTGATCAGACGCCCATCCATCACGCAATGCTACTTCAATTCGCTCGCCGACAGGGATTAGCTGATTGAATGACTCAGCAGTTGAACCCAACATTTGATTTCGATATTTAGGCAGGAGTGTCTTCATGAACAAATCCATCAGTTCCTTTTCTGTTGGCTCCGGAGTAATTTGAGCAGCTACGGTCCTCCATCTCGTGACATATGCCTTGAAAGATTATGTTTTCTTCTTCTTAGTGCGAAGTAAATCTTCTCGAGATGGAGTGACATCAATATTATACTTATATTGCTTGAAGAAGGCATCAGTCAAATCCTCCCAAGTCTCTAGGAGATTAATTTTCTTCATAATGTACCATTGCAGCGCCGGTCCTATCAGGCTTGCTTGAAATTGTTGAATCATCAAGGGTATGTTATCAACATATTGGGTCATCCTAACCACATAAGTCTGTAGATGGATCTTCGAGCAAGAGGTGCCATCATACTTTTCAAAGTCTGGCATTTTGAACTTCTTTGGTATCTTGATCTTTGCATGATGGGACAGATCAGTTGAGTCTTGGGTAAATGAACCTTGCAGCTGCTTAAGTTTCTCCTCGATTTTTATTAAGCATTTTTCTTGCTCATTTTTCGGTATAGCCGAATGTATCACTTGTACCTCATCATCAACAACAATTTGAGGCGCATCGGTAATTTTAACCCTGGAGGGATCATCAGAGGTTGATGGCCCAACTGCAAACGTATTCTTGCCTTTATCTCTCGGATCAGCAATGGGAGCATGTTGTGGTAACACCACTTCAACTTGCGGAGCTGCTGGGGCAGTGTTTGCTTGGAGAGAATCAATTTGTTTAGAGAGCTGCTCAAGAACATTCAAGACTTGCTTCATCTCTGATTCAAGGGTAGCAACACGAGCTTGTTTAGCAACATGCATTTGTTTGGTGTTATCAGCCATTGTTGCTCTAGAACGAGTACATATTGGCTATCTTGGGTGAGCTGTGTTGTTACCTATCAATGTAAAAAAAATATAGTAAGCATTATAACAAATGAGATTGGTCCATGACAATGGTCAATCGTTTATTTTATTAAGTGAAGTCAAATTCCAAAGACATCAACTTAAAATGTTAAAATAACTCCCTAGGAAATTAAATTCCTAAAACAACAATCTAAGAAATTGAAATAACACCTTAAAGCCAGAATTAAACTCCTAAATCTAGCGACTCTTTTCCATATACAATTGGGAGATCACAGTCTTTTGAAGCTTCTTGTTCTGCCGAACCAACTCAGAAATACGAGCCTCCTTCCTTTCCACCGTTTCTTCAAGACGTTCAATTTGTGCTTTATGAGTGGGCTTCATGGTCACTTCAGGTATCGTGAGAAGTAGAGCTTAAGGGATCTCATGATGGTGGGTATAATAATCCAAGGCATGAAAAACCCTCTCTTTTCCTTTCAATCTTCTAGGCACCACTATCTTTTCGAATGGCATTCCTTCCATGCATTTTCAAGGCGTTCGATCTCATCGAGGTATTTGTGATCCTTGCGCATGAAGCGGGCTTGAAACAGAGGAGGTGGGATATCTTGGAGCACTCAATACTGGCGGGCCACTCTATAAGGATAGTAAGATGTCGCACCAGTAATTCCCATTAGTGGAATTAGATTATCTGTCCTGTGAGAGAAACAAGCCATGCTAACATGGAACCATTTAGCATACCATAGGAAGCCCTTGAGATTTGGATCTTTAAGAAAAGTTACCCAATCGGAAAATGATTTTCCGGTATACTTTTTCTCTAAGATTGAAAATCTCTTTATTGGGTGATTAGAATCATCAATTTCATCTCGACGCATGAAATGACCAAACTCCTTCACGTGAGAAAGAAACCAAATTTGTAAAAGTTCAGGAGAGGCATTCATGATTTTTCCTCCATTTTGTTTAAAACAGTTGAGGGATAAAAATGTCTCAGCTAAGATCATGTTTATAAAGTTCATGCCATCACATACTTGTCTGACCACCCATGCAATCGAAGGATCAATAGCATTTTTTCGATGAGGAAAGATTATAAGTCCAAAGAATGCTAAGATGAATATTCTACCCTTTTGGCGCATTGAAGATTGATTTAAAAAATGATCAGCCAGAAAGGAGAATGGGCATGCGTTACAATTAGCTTTCAAAACTTTCTTAACCTCATCAGTTTTAATTCTTAGAAATTGAGATAAACTTGATGTGGGTTCTATACCAAGAAGTGGCCTAACAAGTTCAATCTCAAGGGGCATTCCTATGATAACGCTATACTCTTCCAGTGTTGGAGTATGCTCATTCTTACCAAAAATAAAAGTAGTCGTCTCGGGACACCAAAAGTGTGATATAGCTTGCAAAACACCACTATGGACTCCAATATCCAAAAGAGGGATGAGCCGTCCCAATATCGACTCCACATAATCTTGACCTTCTTTACTTAATTTATTCCACCACACTTTGAGCTCAATCTTGGGAGTTGGAACGAATTGAACATCAGATCTCCCCATTGTATATTGATTAAAACCCGCGATCGACCTTTTGTCATGGACCAAAAGAAAGTGCGATAAAGTAAATAGATTGCATAATATAAAGTAAGAATACTTACTTCACAAAGGAAACTGGCAACCACATGGACAGGCACATGAGATGTGAGACTTAACACCTAAACTACAAGGCTTAGCAAGTTAGAGCCAAGAGGATGGGCCCACTAGTCGCAGTCTCGCGTACAAATGTTGGGTCCTCTTAGCTCTGGCTCAGTCAAAAGGAAATCCCATGATTACGCGGTTTCGCGGACATGATAGACATTTTGACACCAAGAAAAATTTTCGGGGTTGAGAAAGACAACCTCTACATCGCGGTCTCGCGTTCAAGGTTGGTTCATTTCTCAACACCATCCTAGAATCCTTAAATGCAGTCTAGGTTCGACGGCAGGTTGTGTGTGCAATGTGTAGTGCTAAAACAATTTGAAAATCATGCACAACAATTTATAATGCAAGCAACACTTCAATGATAAGAAAAACATTCAATCTCAACACTTTCCTACAAAACAAAGAGTTAACAAGTACTACTCCCCTTATACCTACCATCTGCAAGAACATTTAACATCTCATGTTAGGAGCGTACCTCGTTTCCATGCTGCCAAACAAAATATTTTTAAAAAGAAACAGGCTTATGTTCACTATGAGTTTTAACTCTAGATTCCCAGTGGAGTCGCCAAGCTATTGCGACCAAATTTTTTTAGGGTGAATTACTCAAAGAAGGCTAATGGATTACTAAGTCCGAAGACTTAGCACAGACTCTCCCAAGTCCTACCAATCACGACTTGATACTAAGAAATTAATCCATTTAAACATGCAATTATACTCAATTTGGAGCTGTCACTAACCAATTAGGGTTGGTTAGAAACCCAAGTAATGTGGGATAAATTCATTTCAATTAAAGTTTAGAATTCCTCCCTTTGCTATGTAAATTTCAGCTAGTGTATTTGTGCAATGGGCTTTGTCGAATCTTGCTGTCTCCATGAGCTGAGTCTAGATAACTCAATTAAGTTCGAAACCTTTACGTAAGTGCATCCATCGCCGGTCAAATTAAATGCAATTTTATGAGTTTATCTATCTGCTATAAAATGCTCCTAAACTATACGCAATTTGATTATTTTTTGTTTAGGGGACGGAGTCAATCCCTAATTTTCATGCAATAAATAACTAAATGGGACGTTGAAATTTAGGGTTTAGCACTTAGACACTTAAATTCTTTACCTATTTATTTTCACACATTTCCTTCAATCTCGACACAAGCTCAAGATGTACTTTTAACAATTGAGGGTCACCTTTTCATATGTTCTAAAAACTTAAATGGACAAAGGGGAAGATAGATATAAAGGCCACAATCAAAACATCGTTTAAGTCCTCAATAACCTACCCAAGTAATACCCTCCATATCCTATTTATATTTTTCAATCCGATACTACAATGAACTAATATTGTTTTCGAAGCATACTTTGCACAGGCAACGAGTCAAGCATAGTTCGCAGCATACCGTGAGCTTTAACATAACTGCAAACTTTATCGTGTTACCATATATATACAGTTCTTTTGTCACGGAAAAAAAAATAACTGTGTAATTCCCTTCCCAATAATAGTCCATTTTTCAAACTGCTCTGTTACACAAACTAACACATCAGCATCCTTAATGATTACCATATAACACAAAAAGTAAATCGTGAAAGTTAGACATGATCAAGCATGCTCCATAGTGAAACTGTCGACTAATAAATTATCCATATATCAGTATTCTCTTCAACTTATTTGTAGAAACGTACTTCACCACCTGAGTGGGACATCGTAGAGAGACGCTACAGATGTAGAGCCTGAGCATTTCACCATTTATAGAGGAGAGTCACCGGTATGCATGCTCAGGAAGTCGTAGAGTCACAAGGACTTCAAGTGGGGTGGCTTTGAGATTCGTCATTCCGATTGCCTCGGCCATGTCAACTTGTTCATCTGCCAATGTTGTAATGTCGAACCCATGGAGAAGAGCAGCAAGTGATAGCGGAATTAGTTGCATGGCCAAATTGATTCCGGGGCACATTCTCCGACCACTCCCGAATGGTAGCAGCTCGAAATTCTGACCTCGGACATCGAAATTTCTGTGGGTGGTCAAGAATCTCTCTGGCCGGAATTCTTGAGGGTCCGACCATATGTGCTGGTCACGATGGATCTTCGAAAAGTTAAAGAGGAGACGAGTGCCCTTTGGGATGTGGTAACCATCCACGGTGCAGTCTTCCATGGACTCATGCGGGACGCCGAGTGGGGCTGCTGGGTATAAACGCATGGTTTCCTTGATGATGGCTTGGATGTAGACCAAATTCTCGAGGTCCGATTCATTTACTAGTCTTTCTCTACCGATTTGAGTGTCCAGTTCATGTTGGGCCTTCTTTAGAACTTCACGATGGTTGAGCAACAAAGACAAGGCCCATGTCAGAGAGACTGAGGTAGTGTCTGAGCCAGCTAAGACAAGTGCCTACAAAGTAACGGAGCGTCGATAACTAGAACACGAATCTTGATGCATTGCTTACCAAAAACTCAAATAAATAGGTGAAGAGAGACCATATATAAATAAAATATAGTAATTCCATTATTAAGCAATGTGGGATATTTCAACACATTTTTTCATATCCAAGTCAAATTACGAGTAACACGTGGAATTTGATTAATATGGGTGGACACACACACAAAAGGTGCAAAACCTTTTTTTTTTTTTTTGGGTGCATTAATAGGTAGAGGGATATCACATGTCTATAAAAAGTATACAAACACCATTATCAATTGATGTAAGATATTTCAACATGAACTATGGATTGGTACTTGTGGGGCAATCTTTCTAATGTATATGCTAGTGGCCTTCACCAATCATAGAGAATAAAATTATATCACATTTATAGGGTAATGACATTATCCCTTTAGCATTTAATTTTAAAAGATCAGCGATACATTATATTATCATTGGAAATACGAAGGAGATACTAACTGATTAGACACACTAGGCAATGCTTCTTAGTTCATAGTATACCTTAATTTCAAAGAACTTTTTCTCCTTTTCATACAACTGCAAATTTTATTAAAGGAAAATGTTTAGATCCCATAGTGTTTGTTATATGCCGCCCTTAAATAGTCGAATCGCATGATATGATTTGTTCCGAGTGCAAGGAAAGAACCCAGCTATTCTATTAACACTGGCATTATTGTCCTGTTTTTCTGTCTTACCTGACCTTAAGGGATTGTCATATTGGAGTTGAATTTCTTCTTTTCTACTTTGTTTTGGGTTAGATAAAAGTCTCTTCTTTTCTCGAATCCAGTGCCATTATTGCATGATCTGATCCTGACGCATGTTATGCTAGATCATATTCAGGCAGGCGAGGAAAAGACCAAGTGTGCTTCCACGGCAATTTTTGTTCTTATACACGAATATGACAAAATAAACGTGAAGTGAGATTGTTCTTATCTAAATTGAGTTGTCATCTGTCGTCTCGTCGGTTCACGAGAAATTATTCAACAATCTAAATAACTAGTGATAACCTTTTGCATGATGAATATGTGGGACCTAAGATTGTTTCGGCCATATTTTCTTTACGTTCGGAGGTTTTATCATGAAAATCCTTTAATATACATCTAAAATGAACAAGATGATAGATATATAATGAATTAATTTTTTTTTATGATTTCTTTGTTTTTATCTGATAAAAGTCAAATTAAATGTGAAATATATAGATATATGGTACACTGCAGCGTGTTGTATTTGTACTGTATTTTAACGTGTCAATTATTAGCAGATACATAAAAGATCAGTTTTTCAGACAGCTGCATTAAAATAAAGGCGGAGTACATAAAAGGTTTTTTTCGTCTAAAAAAACTTGAAAGTGGGAGTTAGTGCAGGTAAAATGCTTTTTTCCCTCACGTGTTGTTATAAAATGTCAGCCGACCAATTCTAATGCATTAAGATGCGCACCCCAATTCAAACAAAAACTAACGACCTGCTAGCTAATTAAAGGTTCTATTTTTGCTGCAAAAGCTTAGTGATTTCTTTGATAAACAAGCCATGTTTACCAGGATTGATTTGGTAGTTGGTTAATTTTTCTTAACTATCGAAATAAACCATGGTAGATAATTTCTGTAACTAAAAGGTTGTACGGATTATGCTGTAACGTATTAAAGTATTAATTAAAATCTTTAACATCCCTTCAAACTGAATGCTATTGTGGTATACTTAAAACCAACTTAAAATTTCAAAATTTACCCAAAAGGTTACATAATTAGAAACCAAATCTTCAAATTGAGAGTTTTAGAACAAAAATACATTTTAGTAAGGATTTCAAGAGGTGCTTATTTGGAAGCGACTTTATTTCTATTTCTTGTAAAAAATCCAAAATATGATATATATAAATTTGTATGCCAACTAATTTTGTGATAGTTTTTGGTGTTAAAGGGGTTAAAAATTGCAAGTGATGTAATCTGTGTAAAGTTTCTAGTACTGTATCCAAACATGCCCTTAATTGGTTATAGCGTTTGTGAAAAAATATTCTGATGCATGTCATGTGATCGTTTAAAGGGGAACAAATTGGTCCTTCCAAACTAGGAAAAAGCTTTAGAGGACACATGGCATGTCATACTCCGGGACTATTTATACAAAACAAATCGTAGACAGATGTATATACATGCTATGTTCTCAAAATCTATATTGTGAATGTCGGAAATCAAATCTACCAAGTCAAATGCTTTTTTTTAATGAAACTCTGGTACTAATTATGCTAGATAAACTTACCATGCATGTTGCTTTAATGAAAGTATCGGCATCGTAGCCTGGAATCTCTTCGGCAGCATCTACAGTGGAGAGCATCACATCCATGAAATCCTGGTCACTGTCCTTGTTATCACCACGCCTTTTGTTAGTGCTTCTTCTGCTTTTGTGCTCATTTAGCCATCCTTGAACCACACGGTCTAGCTCTTGGGCTGTCTTCTTCATCATCCTCTCGTATCCATCCAAATCCAGCCACCTTAAAATCGGGAATGCGTCGGACACTATGAACCTCCCTGCCAAATCAAAGTAGCTCCTCAAAGCCTCTCGACCCTTCTCGTCTTTTCGTCCTCATATCGTTTCCCAACTATCATCCTGAACACCACATTTAGAGTAATGTCACCAAACCATCGCTTCATGTCCACCAACACCTTCTTTGGCGCACCACTATAGCTTTCCATACATCGCTTATATAAGTGGGTCACCGATGCTTGTACCTCCGAGTCTCGGACGTGCTTGAGCAATTCCAGCCGGTGACTGGAGAGGAGATCAAGCATGATAACCTTGCGCACGTAGCGCCAATAAGGGCCGTAGGGAGCGAGGCCAAACATGGCATAGTTGTAGGCCATGACTTCGGAGCTGACCGACTTTGGTCGACTCGCAAAGGCTCTATCATTCACGGTAAGGCACTGCTTGGCTATTTGCCAATTGCTAACTATCAATGCTCGATGAACGCCTGTCTTGATGGTGAAGATCGGCCCGTACTTGTCAGCCATGCTTGCTAGGATTATATGGGGCGGCACTGGGCCTCCTAAGAGATGGAGATGGCCGATCAAAGGCCATGCGCCGCCAGCTTCTGGCAAGGAGGCTTTTTTGTGGCCGTCGACATATTTTGTTCTAATTAATAGCGAACGGAAAAAGTAGATGATGGTTGCGAAGGCAAAGATGCCAAGAAGGGCTGTGGTTGGAAACGAGAAAGAGGACTCCATGTTTGTGAATGAAGGGTTTTGGAGATACATGTAGGATCGAAGCTTAGGAATTTGAGTCTTTCATTGATAGACGGAAGCTACTCTGTTAACCTTCACCGAATAAGGCTCCACCAGTATATTAGCAAGCAGGCAAGGCGCAAAAGATAAATACGGGTTTGACTGCAGATTCGTCGTTGCCCAGTGCCGCAGTAATACATCTGGACTTGGTAAATTATAGACGTAAGCACATAGGTAATAATGAAGAAAATCAAGATATCTGGATGTTTCCATGAGCCTCTGAAAGTCCAAGTCCCCACTAATTGTTTCGAGATATTCATATTTTGTGGCGCATCTTGCTTTTCTAGATTTTACTAGGCAATATCATGTAGTGCTCCACATAGTGACAAGGACCATCGAATGTGCGAGCTAGAAAATCAACACAGAGGATTTTGGTTTTTATCATTTTTTTACATGTTCCAAGTTCATACATACATTATGTATGTTGTGGAAAAATGCCAATCAAAGATGCACCAATCTGAGAACAAGTAGCAAAAGATGAAAGAAAATCGAAATCACATAAAACGCAAGATTTATGTGAAAAATTCAAAACTGAAAAAAAATCACGGACATAGAGAGAGGTTTCATTATCTTTAACAGATGGTACCAGAGTACAATCCAAAAAGTTTTAAAATCACTTGGTGAGCCATGAGGTGTAAATATCCAACAAGAAGATATGGAAAAACAAAACATGAAATAATATAAAAGGGTAGAGTTGGAGATGTGTTATTAAATACATTTTTTTTGTAGTCTCTCTTCAAAAATCCCTTATATAAAAGTACATGATCTAAACTACCCTTATTTTTTAATTTGAAAGTCAAAACTCAACAGTGTATCAATTCATTTTTTTTTTACCAATAATTGTACTACTTATTGAGACTCGTTTATAAAATTTTTATTATAAAAGATTCGGAAATCTGTTGATTGAGTACTGGACGTCCATTTTGTCGGCACACCTAATATATCTTGTGCTGCTTCTTCCAGCAAGCAAGTTGAGAAAATAGCGGTCTTCTCTGTAGAAAAGATACATAAAACGTGACAAGTCAATCAAAATCAAAAGAATGACACACATTGAGCTGACTACGATGAGATTTTATAGCACTAGATAAAGGTGATTGATGGAGTATACCATGTCTTTACCGACACGTTACAAAATGCTATACAAAATGATTTCTCCTTCTCCATTTTCGGATGACAAGACCTCATAAAAAAATCAACCTATCTGGAATTTACTAAAATACTATTATGCTTTCAGAGAAATTACCACAAATAAAAATAATAGTACCCTGATCTCTCTCTCTCTCTCTCTCTCTCTCTCTGATCCACAAAGAAATTCCCAGCTAATGGTTTTACGATTGACGAATGCAAACTTGCCATCCACATGGGCCCTTAACATGTATCTGGACATGTGATTTGACCGCAATAATAAATATCGTCTTTGGGCTTTTTGTCAGAAGTCCAGAAGGCAATGACTTCCATGATAACTCATAAAAGAGATTGACATTAATGAATTGAAGACGTCACATGGCAATCTTCTGGATCCAACGGTCGCATTGAAGACGGTGGACCAAAAGACGATCGTGACTTTTGATCAATTTTCTTTGACTCTGTTGTCGATCTAATCTTCAGGTTTAAAGGTACCTTTTATTATATAAACGATTCTTGAAATATGATTGTTTAGTACATGAACGAGTACAGATGAATTACTACGCAAACATAATATTCACCATGTTAAATCATTTGAGATGGAAGTCTTTGATTTGTTAGATAGTTTAGTATTTGATGAGTTTATTAGAAATCTAGCATCCTAGATATGCTAGATAAAAGTGTTATATTTCATTGGTACGTCCATGATGGGAGGTAATTAAAATACATCAGCTTGTCTTGATATGATTTGATGGAGACACTTTTCAAAAGGATATGAAAGAAGTTATTCTTTATTTTACGGAAGTTAATTTTTGAGGAAAGTTATATAAATAACTTATGGAAAAATAACTGCTATGATTGATGGAAGAAAGAACGTTCAGAAAAGGTTCTCTGTCCTCCCCTCCTCTCTCCATCAAAGAACAAAAAGGCTTCCATTTCTATTTTGAGAAGACAATCGTTATTAACACTATGAAACGTGAATACTTTTTTTGTAATTGTTTTTGGACCATTGTGAAGTCCTATCGTCTATCGTTTGCTTGTGATTCAACGTATATTCTTGGGTGATTCATTTATTGTGCATTGAAGATGTTAGTCATTTCTTCTGCCATCTCTTCTTCCAACAAAAAAGAAAAAGATTTAAATTCTTGATATATGAAAAAAAACAATTCGATTACTTGATTTATCACATTGTTTTTTTGAATCGATAACTTTTCTTAATACCAATTCACAAGTGAAAATTTATGAAAGAGTTAGGATTGTTCTTCGAATAATGATATGGATACCAAATCTAATTATGAAGCTGGCTACTGATCCATTGATGCGTCACTTGTTCAAACTTCAAGTACCCAATCATTATCAATTTCATCATTTAGTAAATCAAATTTATAAATTTAGTACTAACTTCTCAAACATTTATTCGTGATTTTATGTTTTGTGTGTGACCTATAAGGCAATTTTAGTTATTGAATGACCAAAAGCGGCATGTAAAACCAAGGAAAAAGCTAGGGTGGCTCCTGATTTCTTGAATTGGAAATCTGGTTTCTTCTTCCAATAAAGAAAAAACCTCCAATTCTTAGCCAACAAGAGCCCTAGTCAAATCGATTTAGCTTAGATACAAACAATATTTGCCCCGAAATAGTTAGTATTATGCAATGATCGGTTGGCAGAGAATTTATCTGAACCTAGTACGTATGATAGGCTGAATTCTAGACTCATTTGCTGAAATCCATGTGGGATCCATATTAAAGAAAAGAGAGAATTGAATCGATGAAGCTTTGCTTTTCATTGATATGTTATATAGTATAATAGAGATATATAACCACCTATAATTATTGTGGAAGCTATAGATAACAAATAACAATTTTATTTGCATGGAAATTGAATAAAAGAAAAATAATAAAATATCTCTTAATGATCAATTCATGGATACTTTACTTTATGTCTTATCTTCGTGTTGATTTGTAAAAGATTATGCATTGCAACCATTCTAATAATATTCCCCTTCAAACCGGTCAATGGATAGGACTAGAGACTGATGTTGATTGGTAAACTGACAAATCTATTTCAAGTCAATAGTTTGGTGAAAATATAAGCAATTTGTGAGGAAGACGGAACAAAGCCTATTACGACAGAACCAAGAGCAACCTTTTCCTGAAAAAAATAATAATCAATTTCAATGTGCTTTGTCCAAGCATGAAAAATTGGATTAGTTGTGAGATGTAATTTTGACATATTGTCTGAGAAAAGTAACAAAGGTTTATGATAATAGATCCCAATGTCACATGGTATAAATGAAATCCAAGTAAGTTCAATAGCTGTGAAAGGAAGAGTCCAATATTTGGCTTCAATTATGGAGCGAGTCACGTTAAGTTGGTTCTTGGCGCACCATCAAATACAATTTGACCCACGAAAAGAACAATAACTAGTGTTAGAAAGTTGGGTGAGTTTGCACCCAGCCTAGTCAACATCAGCAAAGCCATAAAAATGGACTATGAGAGAAAATGTGAAGCCCAAGGTGCAAAGTGTTGAAGAAAGATATCCAAGTGATTTTCATGATGTCCAAACTATCTTGTATAATGTTTTCTATAGCATGTGCAGATGTTTTTTATTTTTTATTTGGTAAAGTATAGCATGTGCAGATGTTCGTATCAAAGGATTGTATAATATCCATGGTATGATACAATGGATGGAAGTATGTAATGAGTCCTGATATGGATTTTTCATAAACAATACCAGTGCACCCAAAGATAAGTGACCAAACCATCGCTTCATGTCTACCAACACTGTCTTTGGTGCGCCACTGGAGTTATTCGTACATCGCATATATGTGGTTTATTGATGCTTGGACCTCCGATTCCTGAACGTGCTTGAGCAATTCCAACCGGTGGTTGGAGAGGAGCTCGAGCATGGCGATCTTCTGCATATGGCGCCAATAAGGGCCGTAGGGAGTGAAACCAAACATGGCATAGTTGTAGGCCATGACCTCGGCGCTAACAGACTTGGGTCAAGTGGCGAAGATTCTGTTGTTCACGGTAAGGCACTACTTAGTCTTCTCCCAATTACTAACTATCAAGGCTCGATGAATACCCGTCTTGACAGTGAAGATTGGCCCGTACTTGTCAACCATTTTTCCCAACACTATATGAGGCAGCACTAGGCCTTCTAAGAGATGGAGATGGCCAATCATAGGCCATGAGCCGCTGGCTTCTGGCAAGGAGGCTTCGTGATGACTGTTGACCCCTTCTCTATTATTTTTTTATTCTTTTCTGTAGAGAAGCGAGGCAATTAGAGAAGATTGCGAAGGCACAGAACATGTCTGCGAGGGCAGTGGTAGGAAACGGGGAAGAGGATTCCATGTTGGTGAAGGAAGGGAGGGTTTTGGATGTATATAAACATGATCCTGTTCCCATCCGCTAGGCCTTTGGGGGTTGACTTGATACAGTTGACTGTTGCGTGAGGATAGAGGCGTGATTGCAGACTCGTCATTAGACGTTGTCCTGTGCTGCAATAACCTCTCTTGATATGATATTTTTAGTAATTGATGACGTAACAAGTTACTGAATAAAGGAGGGAATGGAGATATTTTGATGTTTAATCCAGTCTCTAAAACTCGATTTGCATTTGGCTCGGGATATGATATGATTTATCCTATTCTACATTTGGTGCTTGCTCAGGACAGGATAAAGTCGGATATAAGGGGGATATAGGCAGGATAAAATTATCCCATGGGGAAGGTGGGATAAATGTGGATATGATTTATAACGTCCATAATAGGAAAGTTATTTTTCTCGAATAACAAACTTATTAAATTAACAAAATTGAAATTATATTTTAATATAAATAATATTTGAATTCTAATTTTAGAAATTAAAAATAAAAAAATTATTTTAAAGTAATCTTATTTTAATTTATATATTCAACTTTAATTCTATCTTATAATAAACATTCAATTTATAAATTAAATATTTATATTTATTATATATTTTAGGTATTTTTGTATTTTAGGTATGTTAGTAAAGTTTACTATTTGATAAAATTTATTAAAGAGTGATGAAAGGGGAAAAAAAGAAATAATAATGAAAATAATATAAAAAGAGGAAAAATAAAATAAAAAAATAAAAAATAAATAAATTAAGGAATAGTGTTACGAGAGATTTTCACTATCTCCGTTTATAAACATTTAGGTTTATTTATAATGATATGCCGTTTATATAAAAAAAAATGTACATGATATGATGTGAACGTATTTGATTTTAATATTGCGATTTACCAATAATGGACGGGATATAAAAAAATCCAAGGATTTCATATCCTATTCTATCCAGTCCTATTCCAATTAGAAATCCAAACGACCAAACGTAGCCGAAGTCCTGATAGAATTTTTCGGTGGGGGCATCATGTTTTGGGATATTAATTTTTTTTTTTTTTTTTGGTAAACAACACAAATGATTTTTATAGTCCCTAAAATTAAAACATAGTTCCTGAACTTTAATTCAATGTGCAATATGATTTCTGAACTTTCAAAATGTTCAATATAACCCTTGGACTTAGGATATATGTTCAACTTAATCCTTGAATATATGGAAAATATTCAATATAATTCTTCTATTACTTCAAGTCAATGGATGATATTGAACATTTTTACATAGTTTTTAGAGACTATATTGCACGTTGGGTTACAATTTAGATATCAGATTGAACAAATCACAAATTCAAAGATCACATTGAACACCGAGTCAAAGTTCATGGATTACTTGTGTTCTTTTTCTTAATTTTTTTCCATGGCATCTTGCTTTTCTAGATTTTTTGCTAGGCTGTATCATTAATTGCTCAAAGGAATTGTCAAGGACCGTTTTAGGTTATAGCACTGTTAAACTTGCTAGTGATTGAAATTTGTGCGTTTACTCCTCAGCCTTATTTAGAAACAGCTCCTTTTGCCTTAATTTAATAATTTAAAAAAACAGAATAATTTAATTGTTTTGGAATGCCGAGATTTCTTCAATTCATTTTAACTTCTTTTATCCTATTTGGAAAGAGTTTTTTTTCGTTTCATTAGTTTCCTTAATTGGACAACGTTCTATTATTTTTCTTATTTAGCTACGTTGTTCTGAAACTGGTAATGAAATCACGTGCATAACAGGAAGATTGCTAACAAATATTATCATTACTTGTATTTAAGGAAAAAAAATTCAGTTTCACTACACTGATAATATGTAACTCTAGAAAAACGATATTTTAAAAATGATAATTATTTTTATTTAGGTGTTTAACAAGTGGTTCCAAGACACTTGTGGAGCTATTTGTCAAAAAAACCCTAACGGGACAAGGCAAATTTTTAGTGATGTACAATTATTCAATTTGCCATAAAAAAAGAAGCAATAATGCCTAATCCGTGGTGATTAAATTATATTATGTGTTTTGTTAGAACGTTACTCTATGACAATGTCGCCCCAACTTTAAGCATTAGCACCATCCCCTTATAGCGGATCTAGGGTCCATCTTTCAAGGTTCAAGCGTTGGAACGATACCTAAACCCCAGTATTCTGATTTCCTAGACAGGAGTTGTCAGTTGGTATATTAAATTCTTTTATAGGTTGATTTATCAATTTAATCTCAATTTACAAGTCCAACTAAATATCTGTTTAGCTTTCCATAGAGCCAAGCGTGGGGCCTAACCTGGTTGGATGCTTGCCTGGAGTTTGGCCAGCGGCCTTGTTCGGTCAGGCGCTCATCGAATTGCGATAGCCTCTAGCCATCCCAAGCTAGTGGCCGGTCGCCTGAGTGCTTGCCCTAGTTTTTAAATTGCAACGACGACTTGCGGGTGGCGAAGAGTCATTCCTTGAGAGCTCACATTTCTATATCCACTTATTTTCACATCTTTCCTTCAATTTCGACCAAAATTTGAGGCATACTTTCAACAGTTGAAAGTGACATTTTCCATATGATCTAAAAAGTTAAATGGAGAAGGGGAAGATACAATGCCGGAATTTAATTGATGATGAAGATCTAAAATACAAACCAGAATTTAATCGACAACGAGATAACTTCAAATTGCCACTATGGTATAGGAAATGAAATGTAATTAAAAAAAGATAATAATTTTTGTTTATTTATTCGAGGGGTGGGGGTGGGATTCTATGATGCATTAGTACTAGTATTTATATTATTTATAATGTAATTCCCATAAGCAGTTTCAACCGTGCCTTCTCATCTCCAAGACTTTCAGCTCTATATCTTTAGGTTGCCATGACATTTTTACCTCCAGGCAATTACTCCTTCAAGACGTGTTTTGATCCTCTACATAAATCTGTCACCACCTTGACTCTCGCCTAAGCTGTTATTCCTTTAATTTGGCCTCTTGATACCGATCTTATGCTTTGATATCTTATACGCAAGCAGTTTTTAATTCGAATGCCACTATGCTTGAATCTTGCGCTTACTTTACTCATAAAATGGTTAGTTCTCATATGCTTTCTTCTCTAGTTGTCTCAATGTCCTTCAATTGACGTCTTCACCCTTTAACTGTTGATCAACTATATTATGACAATCGTCAGCTAGTTGCAATCATATATTGATGATTGATCATGATCATAGATGATGCGTGATGGGGTGAGTGATTCAAGAACGGAGATTTTTTTAGGGGATTTTTGTTGCTAAGTGTATGGAGTAGTGTATACGAGGAAGAAACGAAAAGAAATAAGAAAAGATAAGACAATCTCCTCCCAAGGTATAAAGGTCACGCCACCAACCAAAGAAGAGGATCGAGATCTACGAAGCTCACCACCAAGGCCTAAAGCTTCCACCAGCCAAGGATAAAGGACTTCGGGATAGGAGAAGCTCACCACCAAGGCTTAAAGATTCCATCAGCCAAGGATAAAGGGCTTCACCAAGGAGTGATCTACGCTCCAAGGATAAAGAAACCGAAAGGAGTTATCCACTCTCCAAAGGAGTTCACTCAAGTTGAGGAAATCTCATCATTCTCATTCATGAAATTCGTATATCCTCTACATTGGATAGTTTTCCCCTATTTATAGGAGGATTTTAGCCTTAGGAAATATTAAAAACGAACTTTAATGACCTAGGAACTTAAACGGTCGACTCTTGAGCTACATAAAAATAAAAACACCTAGGAACTTAATAAAAAGCCTTTATTAACACGGGAAGTAAATGCCTTTAATTTTCGGGCTTCCGCATTCTCGAACCGTTAGCTTTCTGTGTTCTTGAACCTTTGGCTTTCCATATTCTTGTACCACATTCGTGAACTTTTAGCCTTCCCAAAATTCGAGCTCCTCCCTTGACCAGAAAATAATCCTCTTGAAACTTCATCAATTGGTCATACAAAACATCTAAAATGGCCTCCCATTGATAGTTATCGATATACCACAAAGTATCGATAAGTAATTAAAATTATTCATTCAAAATGATCCATCGAAGCACATAATGCCCAACTTCTTTATTTGCTTGGATAAGCATCGATGGTTCTGAGTTGGTTGATGGAGCTACGTTGGATACTCCCGCATCAATAGATAATTATGACCACTGGCAAGAACTCATGTGACTAGTATGACTATTGATAAGAACTCATGTAATTGGTATTCTGCCATTATCCACCTTACCAAGTCTCAGGTTATATATTGAAATTGATGTCATGCCGATTATAATGACTTAATTAATTTTTGGTATAAACACATGCCTCCTTTCAAAAGAGTTGACAGATCTTTAATTCTTTTAATTATTTGAAATGTATGAACTACCTTTTCTCAGGAGAGTATGGGGTGTGTGTATTGTAGCTTCGAACGCTTCGTAATCCGTGCTTCGGACAGCTACTCCTCTTCACCTTTGGATCGTCATTCTGAATTGTTGCCTCTTTTTGAAAGGTATAAAGGGACGAAAAGATTTGATTTATTTTTCTAATGCATCTTCACCTCCAACCTTGAGTCAAAATCATTACCTTCTCATTTCAATTGATTTCGAAACTTCTTTTGTCCTTAGTTGTTGCTTCAATGGCTCCTAAACCTCCCACATCGTCATCTGCGGATTACCTTGCTCGCTTTTGACAGACTGAGAGAAGATGAGCACCGTGACAACTGCATCCTCCGACTTCTAAACATAGAAGCTGACTATTCTGACCAGGTTATCCTCGGTGCTTGTTTCAACGGCAATTTCAAACCCCTTTGTCTCTTCAAGGTTGTTTCCCTCGATTTAGGGTGGAAAAGCTCTCTTCTCAAAAATCGGTCCCCAATAGAGTTTGTATGATTGGCGGAGTCCTAGCGATTTAGGGGTTTCTCCTCTTTTGATGTATTAGTGGTACCTTAGGATGAAATCTTAGGACAATATATCTCCAATTTGGACAAAAGATCAACATGGATGTTGCTCTTCAATTTTGCCATTTCGGCTGGGATCTGAGTTTAGGCATTTTGGGCCCCTTAACCAGTTTTTGGTACCTTTCGACTAATTTTTTTTTTTTTTGGGATTAATATTAATTACCCTTCTAGACTTGTTCAGCATTGTGGATTTACGTCCTGACGGTATCCCCATGCCTATGAGAAACATCGATCCTTCCAAACACTTCTAATTCATCGATCACAGCGCCCTTTCCTCTGGCAACTTTATGACCGGCTTCTGTCGGACGTTTGGTAAGGCCACCGATGTTGAACATGTCCCCTTTTTACTATATTGGCTTTTCAAGTACGTCTTTTTCCATCCCTCACTTAGAGTGTCAAATGACCTTCTTGATATAGCTTCCAATCTGGCCGAAGGAATATTGGTTGCTTTGGGCCTACTCGTTCTTACTATGTTGTATAGGGGAATTACACATGCATCTCCATCCATGTATCAAAATGAGTCTGGCACTTTCTTTGACTCTTTTTGGCTTCTCCAAGCTTGGATCGCCTTATATTTCTCTTTCCTTTTCTCTCATGACTTGGGAGCTTACCAGTCAAACCAAGTTCAATCCAGTCTTTACAGGCCATCAAGGATAAGTATATAAGCAAGAAGAACGATCTTAGCTGTGCCACAGAAGTCATTTAAGACTATTACGAAGATTACTGAACACACTTGCAAGCTGTACCCAATCAGTAAGTGATAGTTAACAGACTCAAGACTTGAGAAAAGTATCAAAAAAATCATAAACCTATTGCATTGATACAAATTTAGCCATAAACCTTTCGCATTAGTATTAATTCAGTTAGTTTAGCCAATTTAGGTTAGAAATTACTAATGTGGATGCTGGCGGTCCTACATGACATGACTGGCACAGACGTGGACAGATATTATGATTTTTTGAATATTTTTCAGAATTTTTTATTATGTTATCTTTTGTTTTATTTATTTATTTTATCTCTTCTTTTCTTTCTTATTTTCTTTTTCTATACGTTGTTGACCGACGAGGTCACCGGCCCTCGCCTAGATCCAAACAAGGGCCAAAATCCTTGCTTGTTGGTCGGCGAGGCCCTTTGCACCTCTATTGGCCACAGGCAAGGGCCATGATTCCTTGCCCACCGCACAGCTGGCCAGTGAGGGCTGTGACACCCTCACCTAGACCAAGTAAGGATGTCGTCATGAGCCTCGCCTATCGTGGATGAGGGCCACCGCACTTAGATTTGGATGAGGGCTCGAGACCCTAGCTCGTGGCGGGCTAGGGCATGGCGGCTCTCACTTGTGGCTGGCTTGTGGCTGATGATGGTCAGTTGGCGACCTTGTGTAAAAAAAAAAAAAAAAAAAAAAAAGAAAGAAAGAAAAGAAAAGAGAAAAAAAATTATAAAGTTATAAAAAAAGTTTCTACATTAGTGCCGACGCTGCCACATTAGGTTGCCAAAGTCCATGTTAATAATTTCCGATCTAAATTGTCCGGATGGACTAAATTGACAATTATGCGATAAGGTTTATCACTAAATTGGATCAATTGGTACCAATGCCATAAATTTAAGACTTTTTTCGTACCTTTTTTTTTTTTTTTTTCTGAAGACTTAACGTCGAAGCTTATATCTTATTTGTCGAGAGTCTTCTCCTAGGAAATATCGATGTATTGAAGATAATGAAAGCATAGAGGAACAGTTGGCTAGCTTTTATAATGTGTTCAAACAACACTTCGGTTTTATGTAGGTTGAAAGTTTTTAGTCGACCTAAGTACTAATGAAAGAACTCTTTCATCGATTATCCTTATTGAATCTTTTCTTCTGGTCATATCTGATTCCACTCTTCGATATCGCTGTCTTGTGAACATTTCTATTAATCGATATGAAAATATGTTTGCCGATATAGAACTCAAACACACGGTGGATTTCCTGCCCGTGGCATCTTACCTGACTATTCACTTCACTTCGATAACCACTAACAAATCATTAGCTAATCTTAAGACATAAATCATTTTAAATCTCTTAATTCATGATCTTATTCACATTACGTCTTCTGATTTTCTGTTTGAAGGTCCACAAATAGCTGTCAGTTTTGCAAGTGTCTTAATCCCTTGCCGTGACTATGTGCTTCCCAGATTTGTAACTCTTGCTACACGTATGGAACAGTATATCCAGGGACAATCCAGGGATCTTGTTGACCGAGCGTACACTAAATTCGTTAGTTACCTTTTCTAATCACTCATGCGGTATCTTTTGCGCTGTATAATCTGTCAATAAATTAAACAATGGAACTCCCGATTTATATTGTTCAGTCAGTGTTACCTACCTTCGTAGAAAAAAGATCAGCAGAATTTTAATATAGATTAGAAGTTAAAATGGAAACAGCAAACGATTACCAAAACAATCAAAAACTCTTTTTTATTTCTAGTTTCTACTAACCCCAGCAATCACTTAGTGTTCATCTCACAATGTTTTACAAACGAACCGTCAAAGAGAAACTTTAAATACTTGTCTAGACGGTCCCAACAAGTAATGAAAACAAAGAATGGGGTTTAAAAAGCAGACAGAGCTGGTTTCTTTGATAGGCCCGAGCGAGTGGCCTAAAGCTGGTCAGATGCTTGCTTGGAGTTTGGCCGCCTGCCTTGTCTGGCCGGGTGCTCATCAAATTGCGAGAAGAAGCCATTAGCCATCCCAAGCCAGAAGCCGGTAGCTCCAGTGCTCGACTCTAGTGGCCAGTAGCTCGCCTCATGATGTCTAGGACTTATCGCTTGAGCGCTCGTATCTTTCCGGGTTTGAATGTCCGCTTCTTTTCACACCTTTCCTTCCCAACTAAGTGACTTTTTCATAAGATCTAGAAAATTAAATAGACGAATAAGTCCCCGACAACCTCCCCAAGTAATACCCTCCATGCCCTATTTATATTTTTCAATCAGTTACTACATTTATTTGACTAATATTGATTTTGAAACATACTTTCGCCCAGGCAGCAAGTTCAAGCATTGCAGCACATCTTAAGGTTAACATTATAACAGATCTTATGTATACCATACATATTCAACTCTTTCATCACGAAGAAATAAACGTCGAATACCCTTACCAAATCTAAGTGCATTTACTGCATTGATGCTCCAAGTAACCCATCAGCATGATTAATGGCTAGCATTAATCTTGAAAGTTGACATCATCGTCACCGATCAAGCATTCTCCATAGTGAAACTATCGATCAACAATTATCCATCAAATCTATATTGTCTTTCATTTATTTTTAGAAAAAATATCCACCGCATAAGCGAGAACTTGCTAGAAAGGTGCTTCAGATACAGAGTTACTGGTATACGTGCTCGAGAAGGAGTGGAGTCGCAAAGACTTCGTGTGTGGTGGCTTTGAGATTCATCATTCCAATGGCCTCAGCCATGTCAACCAGTTCATCTGCGGGTGTCGTAACGTCGAACCCGTGCACAAGAGCAGCAAGGGACAGCGACTTTATTGGCATGGCCAAGTTGATTCCGAGGCACATTCTTCAGCCACTTTCGAATGGTATCAGCTCGAAATTCTGACCTCGGACGTCGAAATCTTTGTGAGTGTCGAAAAACTCTCATTATATCTTAAAGTGTGATTTGAGGAACTGGGACTTTGAATATTGAATTTTGGGGCTTGCATGGTGGTACATGTGAGATTTGTGAGCTATATGGTTGCAATGAGTCAGTTTTGTGGAACTTTGTTGTATATGGTGTTAGGGAAATCCCTTATGATGTTTTGAAAATGACAAAATAAATCAAAAGCTACTAACGTGTTTAATTGTTGAGTAACCGACTATGTAGATGATAGAACATGTAAATGATATTATCAAAGTCTATACTTAGAAAAACTAGAAGACAGACTTTATGCTGAAGCTGAACTTATTCAGACTGTGTTCAGACCTTAAAGTTAAATCTATTCAGAAGCATAATATGTTCAGACTCAGATTGTAAAGTCTATTGCACTCAGACTCAGATTGTAAAGTCTATTGTTTTCAAACTTTACATCCAGAACGAGACAGGACATAACATAAGCCCTAAATGTATAATGACTAGTGATCTAGTTTGGATTCTACATCAAGATTGATTTGATTGACTTAATCTAATTGAATGACAATTAGATCTTGAAGACAGGAACTTTCTATACGAAGAAGCTCTACTTATGGAAACTAAGATTCTCTTTGTATGGGCGATTGAAATCAATTTGAGATTCTACTTCTATCACTCAACGGCTACCAAATCTTCTCGATACAGATCTGTCCAATGGGTAGATTGGAAGACGATCCTCAAGATACTATCCAACGGCTAGTTTGGAAGTGGAGGAGCATTTAAGAAGATCAAGGACCGACGAGCAAGTAAGAGATAGAGCGTAGAATTTATAATTCCAAAGTCTGAGCGACCTTTGATCATACACTTGTCTTTGGTGAGCTTAAACGTTTGTGATCGTGAGAGAAATACCAAAAGAGTGACTTAGTGAGATAGTGTGATCTACTACTAAGTGTTTGCACTCAAAGTTGTAATCTCTTGTTGATTACATAGTGGAATCCAGCTAGAAAGCTGTTAGCACGGGAGAGTAGACGTATGCTTGATCTAAGCCGAACCACTATAAATTTTGTGTTCTTATTCTCTTCCTTGAACTACTTTATTTTATTCGTAATTCTATTTAACTGTTAAAGTCTAATCTTGCTCAAAGTTTGCTGCTCTTCAGACTCAGTTTCAAAAGTTTATTATTCTTCAGACTTAGTTTCAGAAGAAAAATATTTCTACTGTTCTTTGCAAAAAATTTTCTTCACACCTATTTACCCCCATCTAGGTGTTCATACTAGCACTTTCATATGAATGTTGCATGTAGCAATAGTTTTGCTTTTGGTGTGCTCTTGAAAAAAAAATCGTGAGATTCAAGTTTTGAGTGGTTTCTTTAGTTCTGGCTTTGATTTACAGTCTTGAAACAGTTGGACTTTTGTGGTTTTCCAATTTATACAACTTTTTCTGGTTCAAATATGGTGAAACTTCCCTTATAAAAGTTGTGCAAAACATCTTGGACTATAACATGCTTTAATTTCAGATTTTTATGAGTTAAAATGGTTTGCATGAAAGCCTAATTTCTTATCAAGTTAAGTTTGCCTAGTGCAGTAAAAACGGTGACGTTGAGTATAGTTCGAATTTAGTCATGCATTCTTCACAAAATTTGTAAAGAACATTCTTATTTAGAACATACATAAATTTCAAAATGTTTTGAAAAGGTCTGAGTTAAAATGGTGACGTTGAGTATTTCTTGAGGATTATTCATTTTGTCCTAGCGAACTAGATTTCGTTTTTCTTGAGCGACCTACTACTATTTATACAAAATGTTTTGGACTTAGTACCCTCATGAAAAATGTTAATTGAGGTCTCTTTTACAACATATTAAATTTTCATAATTTTTCGAATTCATTTACTGAGGTGACGATCTTGAATTTTAGTACTGTTCGAAGCTGTTCTATTTTACCTACTATTAGAAACTCATGATATTCTACTTGAGGATGGTTGAATCTTGATTTTGATCTACTGGAGACAGTGACTACATTCGTTAGGCTTTCCAATGATGCATGTGAAACTTGAGTCATCTTTGTGAGCATCAATTCTAGAAATTGTGGTTGTGATCAATTTGGGTGTGTCAATGAGGTCTTTAATCGTTGTTGTGCTTGGCGTCATTTAATGTAGAAGGTGTGTTGAATGGCATAAGTTCATGGTGCATGAGTGTCATGTCATTGCATACATGTGATATGCTTGAAGGGCTTGAGAAAAGATGTAGTCATGTGATGCCCAAGGTCAATGTACCTTGGAAGTCTTGGTCTACGCACCAAGAGCCTCATGTTGCCATGTAGGGTGTCAAGAGGGAATGGCTTGGCTAACAACCAAGATGCCCCGGAGTAGGGATGCCCAAGGTTGGTGTACCTTGGAAGTCTTGGTTTGTGCACTAAGAGCTTCGACGTTGCCAAGTAGGGTGTCGAGAAGGAATGCCTTGACTAACAACTAAGATGCCCTAGATTTGGGATGCTTATAGCTAGTGGACCGCGACAGTCCAGACACTAAGTCAGAAGCAACCCGCACGGATCAACTAGTAAATCGGTTGAACCGTGAGATGGGGGTGGACCAAATGATGTGATGAGATTAAGAAAATGAAATGTGAGATATGAGATAGCTAGTATAAGCACCTAGAGGGGGGGTGAATAGGTGCACAAATAATTTTTCGAGATACGGAAGCGATTCTAGGCAAACGATAGAAAGGGAGTTCTCTTTTGATTAACAAAATGAAGTACGATCAAAATAAAGTAAAGAGTAGGGAAGAGAAAATTGAACACAAGGTTTATAGTGGTTCGGCTTATTCCAAGCCTACGTCTACTCTTCCGCACTGACAACCCACCGGCTGGATTTCACTATGAACAAAAGAGAAGTTACAGCACAGCTTTTCCTTGATTCCACAGTGTAGATGTTCTACCACACTTCCTCAAGGTTTCTCACAAATATAGACTCTCTTTTGCGTACAAGATTTCACTTAAATGAATTGACTAAACAATAAGGAGCTTCAGACTTTTGAATTCTTCTATCGTGCACCCCTCGAACAACTTAGAACGTCTTCCTTATATACTCCTTCATGCCATCATACCCGTTGGCATTTACCAAAGGAATTCCTCCAATCTACCCGTTGGACGGAATCAATTAGGAAGATCATTTGAGCTATTAAAGGAACATGTCGATAGCCCATCAATCCTGTTCGCCCATACAATCAGGATCTCGGTTTCTATAAGTAGAACCTTCCAAGAATATTTTGCCAATCATCGGATCCTTAATCTTCGAATCAATCTCGATCAATTAAAAGGATTCCGTTATGTCATATCCAGCCAAGAGATCTTCTCCGCCGATAAGGTCATATCCTTAATGAAACATCCAGCTCGGATAACCTTTCTTCAACGGATTAGAGACTATCAATGAGGATAGACTTTGAGTCTTGAGTCTGGCTGTCCGGAGGTTTTCAGACTTTAAATAGCAGAGTCTGCAAACCTTCAGACTAGACTGATGGAAACGTTTTGTCAGCTTCAAAACACTTCAAGAAGATTTCTCCAACAATCTCCCCCTTTTTGATGGTGACAAAACTTTCCTACAGATTTGGACAACTTTGACCCGCAAAACATTTCTCAAACACATATGCATATCTTATAGAGATAAATGGCTAAATGAATAACACTAGAATCTGCAACCACGTAAAATAGGTTAGTCTAGTATGCGATATAGCCATCCATAAGATATCAATAGTAGTTAATATAAGCGAGTCAAGTCCAAGTCAAGTTCGGTTCTCATCCGTACACAAAAATAAAGTCAAACGAGTTAAACATCAAAACAATCCAAATGAAACGATTAAAAGTCAAAGTTTCAAATCTTGCATCTCTCCCCCTTTTTGTCAGCATTAAAAAGGTTGAGATGAAAATGGAATAAAGTCAAGATTGCTTGGGAACGCGAACAAGCTGGAAATCTCCCATAGATTGAACGATGCCTTCCAGCCTTTTCAAGTCTTCCTTCGGTTGTGCAACCTCCTCACCTTTGGCATTGGCCCGAATCGAACGAAAAGGGCTTGGATCGATCATTCAATGAACCCGAAGAAGCTTGTCCCGCATTCTCGCAAGTTTTGAATCTCGCATCCTAGAGCATAAATTTGACTTTGCATCTCCAAGAGAATATCCATAATTCTGTGAAAATCTACTTTGCATTATCGGTCCGAGTACACGCTTCGCACGATCGATGGAGTAAATGCGGACGATGGTAGATCGGCATAATCACGCAGATTTGGCGATGAAACATCATGACCTTCCTCAGGAAATTGAGAGGCATAGATGTCCTCTGGATCTGCTGGAGAGCGACTGACTCCCTCACTTGTACCAGGATATGAAGACTTTCCTCTTTTCTCTTGATCTCCCCCTGTTGTTATGCCTTCAGGTGGAGAAGATTGTCCCTCAAGTTCTCCTTCTTCTTGATCTCTTTTCTCTTCTTCTTCTTTCGCAAATCTTTCCTTCTCAGCATCTCTTTCTTCTTCTCCCTTCTCCTCTGCTTCTTTCATCTCTGCTTCTTTCATCCTTTGTTCCGATTCTTCTTTCATCCTTTGTTCTGATTCTTTCTCTGGAACAGAACGACGCAGATTCTTCAAAGCCATTGCAGAAATGGTGATGTTTTCCTCATCATCTTCATCTTCAACGATGAGAGCTCTTCTTTTCTTGGATGAAGCAACCGAGGGCTCTTTTCCTTTCCTTTTTGATGAAGAAGAGGTTTGATGAGTTTTGACTGGAGTCTTCTCCTTGAATTTCTCCAATGCCTTGCTTAGTTCCTTCAGATGCATTTTGGTCACCATTTTCAGTCCTACCACCATATGATCGCACGATCAAGCACAAAGAATTTGTGGAGGCTGAATATTCAGATGTCTGAATAACTTTGTCACAAGACCTGGATAAGGAAGTTGACCTCTGTCCTTCACCACTGTTCTATACATGTGGAACATAACAGTGTGAGGAAGAGAAAACCTTTTCCTAGTGATGATGGCATACATCGCTTTGCCTCGAACTTGAAACATCGTCTTGGAAGTTGATTTCGGTCCGAGGCAATTGATCACAATCTTGTGAAGCAAAATGTTGAACGCGCTCATCCTTGAGTAGGAAATCTTTTCCTCTGTTCTCCTGTCCTTAACAAGTTCCAATGTAGCACGAGCAATAGAAACTTTGATCGGTTGATATCTTCCTCTCTCAACCCCTAACACGTTTGCTAGCATATCCATATCCACTTCAAAGTCTTGATCTTTGATGCTGAAAGAGAATCTATTCGCATCCAAGAAACTAAGATTTGAATAGAAATATGCAGATAATTCAGCATAGGCCTCTGTGGTGTCAGAACAGAACTTTTCAAGTTGGAGATAACCGAACTTTTCCCTCAAGTTCACATTCACAAAGATCCAGAAAATCAAAATCCACACTCCTAGGGTTTATCACCCCACGCTTCAGCAATTTTGAGTATAGATCCTTCTGTTCCTTCGATCTGAACAACTCTCCCCTTTTTCCTCGATTTTCAACCGCAACACCCATTCTCAGTTGAAATTGGCTGTACAATTTGTCATCATCATTCCCATTTATAGGATTAACTCCCCAATCACGAGGATCACTTGGGATATTCGCAAGGGTTTCTTCTGCCACCCCTTTACGAGCAATTCCCAAACTTTCCATTTTTCGCAAAAAGATATATTCATTTCCATATCCTTTATCCTTAAGAAAATCATCGACATAGTTCAATGGAGTACCAGTCCCTTTTAAAGCACGATACAACTTATAAATAAAAGCGGGCTTTTGAACTCTTACAGGATTTGCATCCTCAATGATTTCTTCCTGTTGTTGATGATCAACGCCTTGAGGACTAGATGGAGGAGAATGACGCTGCTGAGAATGTTGTGGGCTCTGCTGCTGATTTGGAGACACTTCCTCTTCGGTGAGATCGAAGTGCGTAGGCCCCTCACTCATCCGCCGTGGTCCCCGCTTGCGATTCTCGAAGACTTTCTTGAAGACGACATCTTTCTCGCCTTTGAAAGATTCCTTGCTTGACTTTCCCAAGAAAGATGACAACTTTTTGAAGATTAAACAAGGGAAGAAAACAGAATGGAAGATCGATGCTTTCTAGGGTTTTTGAAGGTAAAGCGAAGAAGAATCAACAGTGCATGATCGGTTAAAAAGAGAAGTATACGGATCGTCACAAAGGAAAATAAAAAGATGCCTTTTCAAAATAACTGCCTTTTTTTTTCGCAAAAATAGTCATTTCAAAAAATAACTTCCTTTTCGAAAAGGAAACGTCGCAATAGTCATGTCAATTAAATATAGTAATAATCAAACACAGTTGACGATCGTACATTTTCAAGATGAGATTCGAGAGAGAGAATAACTTACAGTCAAGGTCTTCTTTGTCTGAGTCTGAGAGTCTCTAGACTTTGATTTCCTCATACCTCAAAATGTTAAGTCTGGAACGGATGGTTTCAAATTGATTTTTCTCCAAAGGCTTTGTGAATATATCCGCCAGTTGGTTCTTTGAATCAACAAATTGAATTGAAACTTCTCCATTTTGAACATGATCTCTAATGAAGTGATGTCGAATCTCTATATGCTTTGCTCTTGAGTGAAGAATTGGATTTTTGGTAAGATTGATTGCACTGGTGTTGTCGCAATTAATCTCCGTGCATGAATCTTCAATTCCAAAGTCTCTTAGCTGTTGTTTTATCCACAAAATTTGTGAACAACAACTTCCAAGAGCTACTATACTCTGCTTCCTTGAAAACCAAGACGCTGTCCTGCCTCCAAGTAGTTGACATGTACCCGAGGTGCTCTTTCTATCGACTCTGCATCCGGCAAGGTCTGCGTCTGAGTATCCGAGAAGAGTAAAGTCTCCCCTTTTTGGATACCAGAGACTAAAGCTTGAAGTTGATGAAATATATTTGATAATATGCTTTGCAGCATTTAAATGAGATTCTTTAGGGTCTGCTTGAAATCTGGCACAAATGCAAACACTAAACAAAATGTCAGGTCTAGAAGCAGTAAGATAAAGAAGTGAATCGATGATACTCCTGTATAACTTTTGGTCGACTTTCTTTCCTCCTTCATCTTTGTCTATCTTCAAGGAACTTGACATTGGTATATCAGCCTTTTTGCAATTGTCCAGTCAAACTTTTTGACAAGATCATTTGCATACTTTTCTTGATGAATAAAAGTTCCTTCCTTCAATTGTTTTATTTGAAGACCGAGAAAGAAGGTTAATTCACCCATCATGCTCATTTCAAATTCATCCTGCATAGTCTTAGAGAATTTCTTGCACATACTTTCATTAGAGGATCCAAAGATAATATCATCGACATATATTTGAACAATCAGAAAACTTTTGCTTTCTTTTTTAATAAAAAGAGTTATGTCTACTTTACCTTTAACAAAACCATTTTGAATTAAAAACTTACTCAGTCTGTCGTACCAAGCTCGAGGTGCTTGTTTTAAGCCATATAAGGCCTTTTTGAGTCTGAATACTGAGTCTGGTTTCCTTGGGTCTTCAAACCCAGGTGGTTGTTCCACATAAACTTCCTCATGGATGAATCCATTTAGGAAGGCACTTTTGACATCCATTTGGAATAACCTGAAATTCTTATGACAAGCAAATGCAAGTAATAAACGAATTGCTTCTAACCTTGCTACCGGTGCGTAAGTCTTGTCATAGTCAATCCCTTCTTCTTGCGTGTATCCCTTGGCCACGAGTCTTGCCTTGTTTCTTATGACTTTTCCTTTCTCGTCAATTTTGTTCCTGAAAACCCATTTAGCTCCAACAATTGATTTACCTTTAGGTTTAGGAGTCAACTCCCAGACATCATTAATTCTGAATTGTCTGAGTTCTTCTTGCATAGCTTCAATCCAGCTTTCATCGGATAAAGCTTCATCTATGCTTTTGGGTTCTATTTTAGATATAAGAGCCACAGCACTAGACTCTTCGCGCCTTTTGGATCTTGTGCGAATTCCTTCATTGATGTCGCCAATAATAAGATCTTTGGGATGACTGGACTTATGCTTCCAGTTGCTGTTTAATTTGTCAGATTGATGGTCACTTCCTTCACTTGAATCTTCAACAGTCACTTGCTGCTGGTCCTTCAAAGTCTGAGTTGCTTCTTGAGATTTAGACTTTGTAGAGTCTGGAGCAGATTCCGTCTCTTCAAGATGAGTCTGAATAGATTTATTTTGTATAGAATCTTGAAATTTGACATTCATTGATTCTTCCACTGTTTGAGTCTTCTTGTTGTAGACTCTGTACGCTTTGCTTGTGGTTGAATATCCAAGGAAGATGCCTTCATCTGACTTTTCTTCAAACTTACCAACTCGATCATTTGCATTTTTCAGTATGAAAATTTGCATCCGAATACATGAAAATATGAAACAATAGGCTTCTTTTCTTTGAATAGTTCATAGGGGTTTTTTCAAGAATAGGCCTTAGAAAAACTCTATTGATAATATAACATGATGTTGAAACCGCTTCACCTAAAATCGTAAAGAGATATTGCTTTCAATTAAAAGAGTTCTGGCCATTTCTTGAAGAGATCTATTCTTCCTTTTCACGACTCCGTTCTGCTCTGGAGTATATGGAGACGAGAACAAATGCTGAAAACCAGATTCATCACAAAATTTTGTAAAATCTTGATTTTCAAATTCACCTCCATGGTCTGTTTTTATACTTGAAATAACATACCCCTTTTCATTTTGAACCTTCTTAGCAAATTTTTCAAAGTAAGAGAAAGTTTCAGACTTTCTTGCCAAGAAATATACCCAAGTAAATCGTGAGTAGTCATCCACAATTACTAGGCAATATTTCTTACCTCCAATGCTCTGTGTTCTTGTTGGTCCAAAGAGATCCATATGCAAGAGCTGCAATACACGGTTAGTGGAAACTTGATTTATTGGTTTAAAGGAATTTCTTACCTGTTTTCCCAATATACATGGTGTACACAGATCAGTCTTTTGGTATGATAAATTGGGTAGACCACGAACAAGCTTCTTTGCTGAGATTTTGGCTATCTGCTTCATGTTAATATGCCCAAGCTTTTTGTGCCATAAGCTCGCTTCGTCTTGGATTGAGATTAGACATTGTGATTCATCTGGTTTCATGTCCAAGAGGTAGATATTTCCATGTCTTCGACCCATAAATGACTGAGTAGAGTCTTTACTGGTTCCTGAACAAATACCCTCTTGAAAGAAAATTCTGAAACCGGCATCACATAGCCGATCGACGCTAGCGGTTGTAGTTGAGCCCTTCAACTAAAGAAACATTGCTTATTGTGAGGTTTCCAATCTTTACAATTCCAAATCCCACAAGTTTTCCTTTGTTGTTTCCTCCAAAAGAGACTTTTCCACCATTCACTTGAACAAGCTTTATGAAGCAATTTGAATCTCCTGTCATATGTCTTGAGCATCCACTATCCAGATACCATTTTACCTTTTTCTTGATAGTGACCTGCATTTAAAAAAGAAACTCAAACTTTCTTTGGTACCCATATTTTCTTGGGTCCATTTGAGTTAGTATGATATGCGGTTTTTGCCCGGACTTTATTGACAAGTTTCCAAACCATAGGACATTCATTTTCAAAATGATCTCGCACTATTGCACTTTGAACATCCGAGAGCATTGCGACCTCCATCGGTTTTACAAAGATCCTTTTGAAATGATTTTTGTAAGCATTTCTCGTGGGTCTTTGTTTGATTCTTTCTTTCACTTTAGGAAAATCAATTAAAGGAATGGTTTCAAAGAATCATTCCCAAACCAGATTTATTGAAATAAGGTCTTTGGACGAAAAGTATTTTTTCCAGTTTTCAGATCCTAAAAAAATCTTTTGGAAATATTTGAGATATCATTTTTCAAGAATGCATTTTCTTTTAAAAGATTATCTTCACTTTCTTTAAGAGAAGAAACATTCTTGTTTAAGCATTTCACTTTTTCTTCCAAAACATTTTCTTGTTGTTTTAGAGCAGAATTTTCCTTTTGAGTTCGGAAATTCTTTTAAGAGAAGTCTTAAGACTAAAACACAGTTCATCAATGTATTTTGAAACTTTAATAGGAATTTTGAAGTTACTTACCTCGAATTCACTTTCGAATCAATCTGTCTCGGAGTTTGATTCTCAATCCGATTGTGCCATTAGACATATGTTGGCATAATCATCATCACTATCTTCGCACTCGTATCACTCCGGTTTCGCTTTGAGAGCCTTTCGATACTTTTCAATTTTTCCTTTCTTCTTCCTCGAAGAGGACAATTGGGTCCGATGTGTCCATTTTTCTTACATTCAAAGCGAGACTACATCTTTGTTTGATTCATCATCATCGCAGACTTGGTCTGTTTTTTGAAAACTTTGTTTCTTTGAATTGAATCTTCTTCCTTTTCGTTTAGCTTTCAATCTTCTTATCATGAGAGCAAGCTCCTCATCATCCATATCGTTTTCGAATGCTTACATCGAATCATCATTAGATTTTAATGCAATGGATTTCTTACCTTTAGGATCTTCGTCTTCATTGATTCGTTCCACTTCATAAGACCGAAGAGTCCCAACCAACTCATCAACGAGACAATGGCATGATTCTTTGGGTCTCTCGATTGAGGTCTTTATGTGATTCCAATCCTTGGAGAGTCCACGCAGTAGCTTGTTTACTTTCATGGGATCAGAAATTGGTTGACCTTGATTTTCAAGACCATTCACGATTTCTGTAAAACGACTAAACATGTCAATTATAGATTCTCCAGATTTCATTCTGAAAGCTTCGTATTGACCAAGGAGAATGTTGATTCTAGTCTCTTTCACTCGATCGGTTCCTTCATAAGTAATGTGTAATCTATCCCAGACTTCTTTGGCTGTATCACAAGAAGATATTCTGTTATATTCGGTAGGTGATAAAGCACAATATAAAGAATAAATTGCTTTTACATCAAGAGCTTGTCTCTTGATTATCTCTTCCTGAGTCATTTCGCTAGACTCAACAGTATCTTTTCCTCTTTCTGAGACAGGTGCAACTTTAGGAATGATTCCTTTTTCTACAACGTCCCATTCCAGAGGATCCTTTGATCTTAGGAATGCCTTCATCTTGTTCTTCCATATGTTGTAGTCCTTTCCATCAAAGTAAGGCGGTCTGGTATTGCTTTGCCCTTCTACCAGCCCTGGAGCCAACATACTAGCCATGGATCTTTAACTCAAGTAAAACACTTCAAACAAAGTGAGTACACGAGCTCTGATACCAATTGAGATAGCTAGTATAAGCACCTAGAGGGGGGGGTGAATAGGTGCACAAATAATTTTTCGAGATACGGAAGCGATTCTAGGCAAACGATAGAAATGGAGTTCTCTTTTGATTAACAAAATGAAGTACGATCAAAATAAAGTAAAGAGTAGGGAAGAGAAAATTGAACACAAGGTTTATAGTGGTTCGGCTTATTCCAAGCCTACGTCCACTCTTCCGCACCGACAGCCCACCTACTGGATTTCACTATGAACAAAAGAGAAGTTACAAGACACAGCTTTTCCTTGATTCCACAAAGTGTAGATGTTCTACCACACTTCCTCAAGGTTTCTCACAAATATAGACTCTCTTTTGCGTACAAGATTTCACTCAAATGAATTGACTAAACAATAAGGAGCTTCAGACTTTTGAATTCTTCTATCGTGCACCCCTCGAACAACTTAGAACGTCTTCCTTATATACTCCTTCATGCCATCATACCCGTTGGCACTTACCAAAGGAATTCCTCCAATCTACCCGTTGGACGGAATCAATTAGGAAGATCATTCGAGCTATTAAAGGAACATGTCGATAGCCCATCAATCCTGTTCGCCCATACAATCAGGATCTCGGTTTCCATAAGTAAAACCTTCCAAGAATATTTTGCCAATCATCGGATCCTTAATCTTCGAATCAATCTCGATCAATTAAAAGGATTCTGTTATGTCATATCCAGCCAAGAGATCTTCTCCAGTCGATAAGGTCATATCCTTAATGAAACATCCAGTTCTGGATAACCTTTCTTCAACGGATTAGAGACTGTCAATGAGGATAGACTTTGAGTCTTGAGTCTGGCTGTCCGGAGGTCTTCAGACTTTAAATAGCAGAGTCTGCAAACCTTCAGACTAGACTGATGGAAACGTTTTGTCAGCTTCAAAACACTTCAAGAAGATTTCTCCAACAAGATATATCAATCATGTTGACATATATCACGCGATTGTGGATGTTGCATTCGAGTTGTGATGTGCACTCATTCTAGTATGCATGATGATTGATGTTAGACGCATCCTAGGAATCGAGTATTTGTTGGATTGATTGGTTTATAAGCTAGTTATTTCTCTTGTTGAGCATTCACTCACTCCTTTTGTTTTTGCGGATCCTTAGCCATACCTTTGATCCCACCGTCCCCTATTTCTCGTTATGATGCACCTATAGACTTTATGGGTGATCTATATGAGTTTACAGATTCGGATTTTCCTTTGGTGGTGTTTGTGAGATATACTGCCACACTTTCGGTGGAAATGGGATCTCTTGAGGGTATTGTATCGTAGCGTTTTGTATCGATTTTTATGCAGGTGGACGGGCAATTGTTGGGACCGATTCCTTACCTTGTTGGCAACAACGATAACGAGGGAGGTGATGAGGAGGAGTAGTAGCTAAGGATGACCTAGTAGGTTGGGGAAACCACTTTCGAGTATCACAATCGTAACTTTTTGGCTTGGACTGTGAAGTTGGGAGGGGTGATGGATAGTGACAATCGTGGGACCTCACCTAGTGGTGATTAGGGAGCAATGTTTGGTCCTCTCAAATTATGTCTTTTTTTTTTTCTCCCGATGTATGTAAATAAGACTAATCAAGTGGTAGTATCATTCCCCTTTCCTTTCAATCGGTAACAATGTGCTTGTTTATACATAATTCATGTTATAAATGTTTAAGATGATTAATGTTTTTCTACTTGCGTGATAAAAGAAAAGAAAACTAAGATGGTCTTTAGAATATAGCGTATTGGGACGTCATGTGGGATGCCTTGGGGAGTTTTTGGGATGCCTCGAAGTTGAGATGTCCCAAAGGTCGAGATGCTCGGTTGTGTGATTGGGATGCCTTGGGGAGTTTTTGGGATGTCTTGGAGTTGAGATGCCTCGCTGTGTGATTTGATGCCTCGGAGTTGAGATACCCTACTGTTTGATCTAGATGCCTCGCTGTGTGATTAGAATGCCTCAGGGAGTGTTCTAGGAGGAGGAGTAATGGCAAGGATGATGCATGCTCATGAATACACATATATGCAATTTGATAAGGCACCAAATGATATTAATGCATCAAGAAATTACATGCCATATGTCACGCCTCGAATCTCGAGTGCACGCATATCTCTCGGTGGTTGATAAAAATTTGTGACATTCTTAGGATGCATTGCCGACCTAATCGATTATGCACATGCGGAAGCGTATAAGAAAACAATCCACAGACAACACTTAACATGGGATAGAAAAGTAGGACATCAAATTTCAAACCAACACACTTTTATAAACACCTTAGGTTCTTATATAGAAGATCTATCTCAAAAAGAACTATTGAGCCATCTATGCTCTTGACCCTTCTGTTTCAAGCTTTGGGTTCTTCACATTAGGGACTTGAAAATGGTAACTCATGACGGGGTGAGAATAAATCTCAGCAAGTTCATGCCCTAAATCTCAACTAGGAAGAAAATACGTCTGGAGGTAGTCTAATCACACATCACAGAAGACTCACCTCGTCTTAGTTCCTTTCTGTACGTTAGTACAATTCATATCACATATACATATAATAAATGGACATCTCAATTGGAACATCTCACTCAATCTCAATTAATCACAGGGGTCTTGATTATAGGGCCAAATCGTTATGACATGTCCCATTCCGTACCACACAATTTTGTCCCATAATCCAACGCGTTTATCTCAATCAATCACTCATTCCAATTGACTACTACCCGCACAGGTAGTTTTACCTGACGCACATCGGTCCTCTGGCGTAGCCAAGCTTCGTCTTATTCCTTTGAGCACGGCAACGTCCACCCGACGCACATCAGGGGATGGCATTTTCGAAAGAATTTCAGTCCAGAATCTACTGCGATCCGACATCCATTGTTAGGGCATTCCATATAGGGGCATCGTCTTTCCAACGCACATTGGGGACGGGTTCACTTAACCATCACACGGTCAATCAATTCCGGCCAAGAACACCATGCATTGCACTCAAATGTCTCAATTAAGATAATGTGATTGTCATATTTTCTTCGTACTAAAAACATTCGGTGAAAATAATCGTGTGTGGGTACACAGTCAGATCGAACTTTAAAAATTAATATATTTCCTTTTAAAATCGCACTATTTGATATAGTATTTAAAAATCATTTTCAGTGTCAAAACTTGACACTTGGTATTTTCTAATTAAATACCAAAATTTCATAATTTTGAAATAATAACTCAAAATCACAATCATCACTCAATTTGCATAAATTAACATTCAATTACATAAATTAAGGACATTCAATTGCATAAACTAAGCACACTACTGCAATCAGCACGAAATTTCGATCATCGGCTATCTCGGTATAATTTTCATAAAATATTAAATAATTAAATAAATTACAAAATTAATTAAATAAATGCAAATTAATCCAATAAATGCAAACCTAGGCCGGAAACGCTAATTTAACCACCTAAATGCGCCTAGAAAATTAATGCACCTATCCGCATAAATAGTACAATCTATTTAGCCCATAATCAATCTATTCTAAGCACCTAATAATCATCATTGAGCAATTGAATCACTAATCAAAACTATCTAACCACTTAAGCCATACTTAGCCTAATCTAATTACCTACTAAACGTCATTAACTTCATAAGTAGAGTTTAGCAAGTAAACTCACTGGATTAGCAAACCGGTGAGTCCATAGTGACAACGACGCGAAGGCGGGCGACAAACAAGCCTGCGACGACACCAAGCGAGGTTCGAACGGGCCCGGAAATGGCCCACAAAGCTTATATCTGGGTTGTGAGGTTCGGCTTTTGTCCAAGGCTGAACCGAAGGGCTTCACGTTTGAAACGGGTTGGAACGGCAATGAGACGGGTGGCGGTGGTTGCTGTGAGGCCAGGCGGTAGTTCCAGCTAGCTGGACGGCGACCATATGCGGTGAACTGACGATAGAGAAGGCTTGAATAGCTTGGGACGGTGGCCTGGGCTAATGGACGAGTGAGCATGCGAGCGGGCGACGGTGTAGCATGTGGGCGGTAGCGACGGCTTGGGTGGACGGTGCGCGAGCGTGCAGCTTTGGCGGGCGGTCGACGGGTTGCTACTGGCTTTCCTCTTTGGATTTCTTGAGCTCAAATAACCTCAACAATGGAGAAAGCAAGGCTGAAGAAGAAGAAGAAGACAACTGCTGAAGAGGGGGCCACAAAATATCCTAAACACTCATCACACTTGCTCCACCATGTCCAGCTTTCATCCTCAGCCACTTTCCCTCTCAAATCTTCCTCAATAAGCCATCCAAAGGGTCCAAAATGTTACAGCCCCTCGGTCCTACGAATTTTGAACATTTCCCCCTCCAATTTCATCTAATTCCAACTCAATTGGACTCAAATTGGTGCCCATAAATTCAGCCAATGTGCCCACATCCATCCCATGGTTTTCCCTCATCAATTGAACCAACTTGACAGCCAAAAGTGCAACAAAAAAGGTCTTTTAATTTTCCCGGTCCAAAAATGCCTAAATTTGATTTTTTTGCCAAAAACTTGGGTTTGCAGAAAAAATCTTTAGAGGATAAGTCGGCGTTTCTAAAATAAATCATGACATGACAGAATTTTCAATTTTTGAAATCGGGTTCAATTTCGCAGTTATTTTCAATCGGATGCGATTTTAGTGTGACCTAACTTATGCGATAGCTTTTAAGAATTTTTAGTGCAATTGACCCGTGGTTGAACATTTTCGAGCCACTTTGTACATCTTTGACTCATTGGCGGCTCTCGGTTGTCGTGAAAATATCGAGATTTCAAATACGGGCACAGGGTACAGAAATGACAGAAAAATCAGTTTAGTGCCATTTGACGAGAACTTTGCAATTATGTGGAATCACCCACATATTAATCACATATCTCAATCGAACCGACCTATTCTCCGATCTCTGATCGATTTTGACAATGCCGTATTGACCCTTGCAGACTAACATGGTCGAGCGATTGATTTCTGGTCGAATTCTTAAATCTATTGCGTTAAAATCCTTAACGGCTTCATCAAATAGATTAGTTATCTTGTGAGTGATCAGCTTAAAGAAAAAGACTATAGATACGTTGATGAAAAGTCTATCTCATTCAATCGAAAACAGAATCAGAAAATCCGGATGTCACACCATACATGGTAGAGTATACCATGCATTCGTGTAAGGCACTTGCAAAAGGAGGTAAGCTGTGTGCTTGTGCATTAATATATTGTTTTGAATGCTTGTAATTGTTATGCTAGGTTGAGTATAGAGTTGATTTCTTACCTTAAATCTGGGGATTTTATTTATGTGTTTCGGCTCACCTTTTATTTTTTAGATTTGTAGGATGGATCCATTGTGCCATGTTTTGGAGTTCTCATTTATATAAAGTTGGAATATAAGAATATACCTATTCTAGGATCTAAGGTAGTGTATGTTAAGCATAGCTCCACTATCTAGGTGGATGTAGGTTTACCTGAGCTCCTATCCCATCGTTCCATTACATGATACATTAAGGTAAAGGGCAAGATGGTCGCACCTATGAGAGTGTTCTGTGGTCTTCTTGGGCATGACGATAAATGAGAAGTGAAGATACCAAAGATCCTTAACTTTGGAGTTAGGTGGTGACTAATTAATGTACAATCTCACTTTTGGTTAGTACGGGTGTAGTGGTGCTAGGTAAGCGTGACCCTTTGCCAAGTTTATGTATTTGCCATGCTTAATGATGTATATAAACTCATGTGACTTTCTTATATGATATGTCGTGATGTATTTTGTAGTGTTTCCGCATGCTAATAATCAGAAAAAAAAGTAATAAATAATGACACGTTTAATGCGTGACGTTTTGGGGTGTCACACTTGGTGTGATGCTCGACTCGATGGGGATTATGGCAATGTTGTTGATGGCAAGGAAGCAGCAACAAGGGGTGTTGCAATTCAAACAGTAACAGCTCGTTGGGATTGTGAGACACAAAGTAATAAACGGCGTTCTGAGGCTCTAGATGCAGGTTATCACAGTGAGTGTCGACCAAGGGTGCTCTCGACGTCGAGAGGTTGCTAATTAAGAGTTGGCATGCTAATCAACATTCCAAAAAGATCAAAGATCAAGTCGTTGTCGCAACTTGGCTTGTCAGAGTAGGGTTGGAGGCATTGATGTAGCAACTCTTGGCGGAAAGGAATTGGTGCAATAGCTTTGTTGTTGGTAGGCGCAGTAGGCGCATGGTGAAGCTCGGTTGATGGCAATGCAACATGGTGCGGGGAAGGATCTCGGAGTAGGTTTTCGATGAGGGGCTATTTGTGGCTGGAGTTGTTGCATGGATTGGCGGGTTGCGGTGTAGCGGCTTAGTGATAGAGGAGCGGCAACAGTGGCTGGAGAGGTGATGATAGGCGATAGTGGGTGGCCGTTAAGGGCTTGGTCATGTTGTGCTTGATTAAGAACTCTCCCTTCTCTCTCTCGTGTTTCTATGCTCTAACTCTAATAATACCGACCTCTGATTGTGAGGACTAAGGCTGTATTTGACAGTTAAGATAAAATTTAGAATATGTGTCTACTCAAGATAGGATAAAGTCAGATATAAGAGGGATATAGATTGGATAAAATAATTCCATGGGGAAGGTGAGATATAGGTGGATGGGATTTCTAATATTCATAATATGAAAATTATTTTTTTGAATAAAAAATTTCTTAAATTAACAAAATTTAAATTATATTCGAATTAGAATATAAGAAATTCAAAATAACAAAAAATAACAATTTAGGTTTTTAATTTAATATTGTTTTTATTTATATATTCGAATTTAATTATATCTTATAATATAAATTCAATATATAAATATGAATATATATTTATTACACATTTTAGGTATATTAGTACAATTTACTATTTGATAAAAAAAATTTAGAGAATGGAAGGGGAAGAAAGAAATAAAAATGAATTTAATTAAAAAAGAGAGGAAAATAAAATAAAAAAGCAAATAAAAGTAAAGTAGGCAACATCACGAGAGCTTTTTACCATTTACATTCGAAAAAGTTGAGTTCATTTATACTAGTTTTACATTTATACCAACAATGTACAATGATATGATGTGAATATATCCAACTTTATTACTGTAATTATCAAATAATTGATAAGATGTAGCAGAATTCCTGAATTTCATATTTTATCATATGCAGTCTTAACCTGGTTAGAAGTCCACATGATAAAACGTAGCCTAAGAATCTTTATATAGGGGTAATTAAGTTTTCTTCTTCCCTAATCTTGATTTTTGGGCTTGATCCTTTCCATCCTTGTGGGCTTATCCTATATAATAGGCCTTGCTCCTTATGAGCTCATTAAAATTAAGCTCAAAGCCTAATATTAATTCTAACTCTCATGAGATAAATTCATTTTACTTAAAGTTCAGAATTCCTCCATTTGCTATGTAAAGTTCAGCTAATGTATTTGTGCAATGGGCTTGGTCGAATCTTGCTGTCTCCATGAGCTTAGTCAAGATAACTCAATTAAGTTCAAAACCTTTAAGTACATCCATCGCCGGTCAAATTAAATGCAATTTTATGAGTTTATCTATATGCTATAAAAGGCTCCTAAACTATATGCAATTTGATTATTTTTTGTTTAGGGGATGGGGTCAATCCCTAATTTTCATGCAATAAATGACTAAATGGGATGTTGAAATTTAGGGTTCAATACTCGGACATTTAAATTCTTCACCTATTTATTTTCACACATTTCCTTCAATCTCGACACAAACTCAAGATGTACTTTTAACAATTGAGGGTGGCCTTTTCATATGATCTAAAAACTTAAATGGACAAAGGAGATAGATATAAAGGCCACAATCAAAGCATCGTATAAGTCCTCGATAACCTACCCAAGTAATACCCTCCATATCCTATTTATATTTTTCAATCTGGTACTACAATGAACTAATATTGTTTTCGAAGCATACTTTGCACAAGCAAGGAGTCAAGCATAGTTCGTAGCATACTTGAGCTTTAACATAACTGCAGACTTTATTGTGTTACCATATATATATATAGCTCTTTTGTCACAGAAAAATAAATAAATGTGTAATTCCCTTCCCAATAATAGACCATATTTCAAACTGCACTGTTACACAAACTAACACATCAGCACCCTTAGTGATTACCATAAAACACAAAAAGTAAATCATGAAAGTTAGACATGATCAAGCATGCCCCATAGTGAAACTGTCGACTAATAAATTATCCATATATCACTATTCTCTTCAACTTATTTGTAGAAACGTATTTCACCACCTGAGTGAGACATGGTAGAGAGACGCTACAGATGTGGAGCCTGAGCATTTCACCATTTATAGAGGAGAGTCACCGGTAGGCGTGCTCAGGAAGTCGTGGAGTCACAAGGACTTCAAGTGGGGTGGCTTTGAGATTTGTCATTCCGATTGCCTCGGCCATGTCAACCGGTTCATCTGCCAATGTTGTAATGTCGAACCCATGCAGAAGAGCAGCAAGCGAAAGCGAAATAAGTTGCATGGCTAAATTGATTCCGGGGCACATTCTCCGACCACTGCCGAATGGTATCAGCTCGAAATTCTGACCTCGAACATCGAAATTTCTGTGGGTGGTCAAGAATCTCTCCGGCCGGAATTCTAGAGGGTCTGACCATATGTGCTCGTCACGATGGATCTTCCAAAAGTTTAGGAGGAGACGAGTGCCCTTCGGGATGTGGTAGCCATCCACGGTGCAGTCTTCCATGGACTCATGCGGGACGCCGAGTGGGCCCGCCGGGTATAAACGCATGGTTTCCTTGATGATGGCTTGGATGTAGACCAAATTCATGAGGTCCGATTCATTTACTAGCCTTTCTCTACCGATTTGAGTGTCTAGTTCATGTTGGGCCTTCTTTAGAACTTCACGATGGTTCAGCAACAAAGACAAGGCCCACGTCAGAGAGACTGAGGTAGTGTCTGAGCCAGCTAAGACAAGAGCCTACAAAGTAACGGATTGTCGACAACTAGAACACGAATCTTGATCCCTTGCTTACCAAAAACTCAAATAAATAAGTGAAGGGAGATTTCATGTATATAAACTATATATAAATTTCATTGTTAAGTGACGTGGAATATTTTAACACATTTTCTCATATGCAAATCGAATTACGAGTGACACGTGAAATTTGATTAATATGAGTAGACACACACAAAAGGGGCAGGACCTTTTTTCAATACATGTTAAAAGGTTGAATCTGAAAGCCTAAACCAATAGGTGGGGGAAGATCACATGTCTATAAAGAGTATATAAACCCCATTGTCAATTGATGTAAGATATTTCAACATGAACTATGGATTGGTACTTGTGGACAATCTTTTGTCAAATGTTTTAATGTATATGCTGGTGGCCTTCACCAATCATAGAGAATAAAATTATTTCACATTTATATGAGAACGACATTATCTCTTTAGTATTTAATTTTAAAAGGCCAGTGATACATTATACTATCATTCGAAATATGTAGGAGACACTAACTGATCAGACACACTAGACAATACTTCTTGGTTCATAGTATAACTTAATTCTAAAGAACTTTTTTCTCCTTTTCATGCAACTGCAAATTTTATTAAAGAAAAATGTTTAGACCCCATAGCGTTTGTTTTATGCCGCCCTTAAATAGTCGAATCACATGATATGATTTGTTCCTATTGCAAGGAAAGAACCTAGCTATTCTTTTAACATTGGCATTATTGTCCTGTTTTTCTGTCTTACCTGATCTTAAGGGATTGTCACATTGGAGTTGAATTTGTTCTTTTCTCCTTTGTTTTTTTTTTTTGGCAATTCTTTTCTCCTTTGTTATGGGTTAGATAAAAGTCTCTTCTTTTCTTGGATCCAGTGCCACTATTGCATGATCTGATCCTGACGCATGTAACGCCTGATCCTATTCAGGCAGGCGAGGAAAAGAACAAGCGTGCTCCCACGGCAACTTTTGTTCTTATGCATTTGAGTTGAATTTGTTATTTTCTCATTAAAAGTTTCTTCTTTTCTTGAATCCAGCGCCGTTATTGCATGATCTGATCCTGACGCATGTTATGCCGGATCATATTCAGGCAGGCGAGGAAAAGAACAAGTGTGCTTCCACGGCAATTTTTGTTCTTATACACGAATATGACAAAATGAACATGAAGTGATATTGTTCTTATCTAAATGGAGTTGTCATGTGTCGTATCATCGGTTCACAAGAAATTATTCAACAATCTAAATAACTAGTGATAACCTTTTGTATGATAAATATATGGGACCTAAAATTGTTTCGGCCATATTTTATTTACGTTCAGAAGTAATATGATGAAAATCGTTTAATATACATTTAAGATGGAGAAGATGATAGATATATAATGAATTAATTTTTTTATGATTTCTTTGTTTTAATCTGATAAAAGTCAAATTAAATGTGAAATATATATATATATATATATGTATGTATATATTAAACGTGTTGTATTTGTACTTTATTTTAACGTGTCAATTATTAGCAGATACATAAAAGATGAGTTTTTCGGACAGCTGCATAAAGATAAAGGTGGAGTACAAGAAAGGTTTTTTTTCCTCTAAAAAAACTTGAAAGTGGGAGTTAGTGCAGGTAAAGTGCTATTTTCCCTAACGTGTTGTAAAAAAATGTCAGCTTACCAATTCTAATGCGTTAAGATACGCACCCTAATTTAAACAAAAACTAACGACCTGCTAGCTAATTAAAGGTTCTATTTTTGCCGCAAAAGCTTTGTGATTTCTTTGTTATACAAGCCATGGTTACGAGGATCGATTTGGTAGTTGGTTAAATTTTCTTAACTATCAAAATAAACCATGGTAGATAACTTCTGTAACTAAAAAGGTTATACGGATTATGCTGTAATGTATACAAGTATTAGTTAAAGTCTTTAACATCCCTTCAAACTGAATGCTATTGTGGTATACTCAAGACCAACTTAAAATTTCAAAGATTACCAAAAAAGTTACATAACTAGAACCAAACCTTGAAACTGAGAGTTTTAGACCCAAAATACATTTTAGTAAGGAGTTCAAGAAGTGCTTATTTGGAAGCGACTTTATTTTTATTTCTTGTCAAAAATTCAAAATATGATATATAACTTTATATGTCAATTAATTTTGTGAAATTTTTGGTGTTAAAGGGGTTAAAAATTACAAGTGATGTAATTTGTGTAAAGTTTCTAGTACTATATCCAAACATGCCCTTAATTGCTTATAGCGTCTGTGAAAAATATTCTGATGCATGTCATGTGATCATTTAAAAGGGAGCAAATTGGTTCTTCCAAACTAGGAAAAAGCTTTAGAGGATACATGGCATGTCATACTCCGGGACTATCTATACAAAACAAATCGTAGATAGATGTATATACATGTTATGTATACAAATATCTATATTGTGAATGTCGGAAATCAAATCTACCATATCAAATGCTTTTTTTTTTTTTTTTTTAATGAAACTGCGGTAATGATTATGCTAAATAAACTTACCATGCATGTTGCTTTGATGAAAGTATCGGCATCGTAACCTGGAAGTTCTTCGGCAGCATCTACAATGGAGAGCATCACATCCATAAAATCCTGGTCACTGTCCTTGTTATCACCATGTCTCTTGTTAGCGCTTCTTCTGCTTTTGTGCTCATTTAGCCATCCTTGAACCACACGGTCTAGCTCATGGGCTGTCTTCTTCATCATCCTCTCGTACCCATCCAAATCCAACCACCTTAAAATCGGGAATGCGTCGGACACTATGAACCTCCCTGCCAAATCAAAGTAGCTCCTCAAAGCCTCTCGACCCTTATCGTCTTGTTCGTCCTCATATTGTTTCCCAACTATCATCCTCAACACCACATTTAGAGTAATGTCACCAAACCATCGCTTCATGTCCACCAACACCTGCTTTGGTGCACCACTATAGCTTTCGACACATCGCTTATATAAGTGGGTCACCGATGCTTGTACCTCCGAGTGTCGGACGTGCTTGAGCAATTCCAGCCGGTGATTGGAGAGGAGCTCGAGCATGGTGACCTTGCGCACGTGGCGCCAATAAGGGCCATAGGGAGCGAGGCCAAACATTGCATAGTTGTAGGCCATGACTTCGGAGCTGACCGACTTTGGTCGACTCGCAAAGGCTCTATCATTCACGGTAAGGCACTGCTTGGCTATTTGCCAATTGCTAACTATCAATGCTCGATGAACGCCTGTCTTGATGGTGAAGATCGGCCCGTACTTGTCAGCCATGCTTGCTAGGATTATATGGGGCGGCACTGGGCCTCCTAAGAGATGAAGATGGCCGATCAAAGGCCATGCGCCGCCAGCTTCTGGCAAGGAGGCTTTTTTGTGGCCGTCGACACTTCTTCCGTCATTTTTTGTTCTAACTAATAGCGAGCGGAAAAAGTAGAGAATGGTTGCGAAGGCAAAGATGCCAAGAAGGGCTGTGGTTGGAAACGAGAAAGAGGACTCCATGTTTGTGAATGAAGCAAAGGGTTTTGGAGATACATGTAGGATCGAAGCTTGGGAAATTGAGTCTTTCATTGATGGACGCAAGCTACTCTGTTGACCTGTCCTGAACAAGGCTCCACCAGTATATTAGCAAGCAGGCAAGGCCCAAAAGATATATAGCGGTGTGACTGCAGATTCGTCGTTACCCAGTGCTGCAGTAATAAATCTGGACTTAGTAAATTAAGACGTAAGCACATAGGTAATATTGAAGAAAATTGAGATATCTGGATGTTTCCATGAGCCTCTGAAATTCCAAGTCCCCACTAATTGTTTCGAGTAGGGGTGTGCAACCGGATCGGGTATACCTGGTTCCCAGACCGGCCCACCTGGAAAACAGGGTTGGGAACCGGTTTCTGTTGAAACCGGTTTCCAAAATTCGGAACCGGTTTAAATCGGTCCGGGAACAGGTTCCGAGTGATTACCCACTCAGAAATCGGTCTTGGACCGGTTTTGGAACCGGTTCCCAAACCGGTTTTGGAACCGGTTCCCTGACAGATTTTGGAAGTAGAGGTTCAAAACCCTTTTTTTCCCCCGATTTCTATTCTTATTTCCGCAATCACACGACGTTTTTCCTCTTGACTCTCTCAAACATGCACGGGAGGACATTCCTCTTCCTCACTTGCTTCCCTCCCTCACTAGCTCCCTCTTGCACCGTCCGATGGACGGACAGTGTTCGTCGCTGCCAAATTCTTGTGTATCACATGAATTGGCTTGCCTAATTTTTCTTTTGTAGGAGGAGTTATGCTTGTATAAATGAGTAGTTTCATGTAATAGTTGTGGGAATAAGACTAATATTATACCTATGTTTGTTGCTAATTCTTTGTCTTATGATTTTATTTATTATAATTAGCCTTGTGGATCTTTAATTTTTCGTTTAGTAAAAAAGTTCATGTATTTATTTATTACAAATGCTTAATGTTTCAATACAAATTAGGAGGATTATGTTATTTTCTCATGTATTAATATAAAATTTGAAGTCATATAGGATATTGAGAGATTGCAAAACAGGTTCCAGTGGAAATAGGGTTGATCCTGGAACCGGATCGGAAAAACATGGTGGGTCGGGTACATGGTCTAGTACAAACAGGGTCGGATATAAGGTCTAGAAAGAGGAACTGGTTATAATAGGGTTGGGTGCAGGGTCCAGGTCTAAACCCTACCCACCATGGACCCGATCACCCCTAGTTTCAAGATACTCATATTTTACGGTGCATCTTGCTTTTCTAGATTTTACTAGGCAATATCATCTAGTGCTCCACATAGTGACAACTGACAAGGACGGTCGAATGTGCCGAAGATTTAGGTTTTTGTCATTTTTTTTACTTGTTCCAAGTGCATACATACATTCTGTGTATCTGATCCACATTTTTTTACCAATAACTCTACTACTAATTGAGAAAAGATCGGAATCTGTTGATTGAATACTGGATATCCATTTTGTAGGCCGCACCTAATATATCTTGCGTTGCTTCTTGAAGCGAGCAAGGTGAGAAAATAGGGGTTTCTATAGAGAAGGTTTTTCTATATGATGTGGTATAACAAGTCAATATACTTGTACTGCTCGCTTATCCACAGAGTTAGCAAGAGTGTCAAACTTATTTTTAAGCACACGAGAAAAGGCATTATGCTTAAAGTAAAGGCTTTTGTGTAGGTGATAAACAAAGTGTGTGAAGGACTCTTTATTTTATTGAAACTTGAGTTCAAGCTCTTGGAGGAAACATGATCCATGTAAGATTTCTAATTTGAATAATTTCCCTAGTTGGAGTTGAATTCTTAGTTTGAGTAAGTTTTTTAGAAGTAGAAGGAAGTGAATAGTTTTTTTTTTTTTTTTAAATTATGACAATCTTTTGTGGAAATCAACAACCAATACTGAAAAATCAGCTCAAGCAGTTGATATTAAAATCATGTGAAGCTATTAGTGAGATATAGATGGTAACCAACAAGTTGGGAGTTTTTCTCTCTGATCTAATTATAGATTTTGAAGTTTTAATGAATAAATAATCCGTCTCTAATTTCAATGGTGTTCACAACAGCTTCAGTGTCAAATCTATGCTCATTCAACATGTTTTCGTTCAAAGCTTTGGCACTTCGCATTGGCCAAAGAGCTCGCTTCCACCGATGTTAGATCTAAGTTTCTTCAACAATTTTATGGTGATGATGTTGGGAACATCAAACTTAGACGCACACTGCTAAAAGACAAAATCGTAACTATAAATCGAGATCCTGGCGTGTTCTTATCACCGATGTTGCTGTGTGATTTGGTGATTGGCCACCAATCATTTCACTTATAAGCAATCCTAGATCTATTCTTGAAGGACGAGCATGTGATTATCTTTGTCAATCATGCTCCAATGAAACACCTTGATTTTTATTTTTTGTTTATTTTGAAGTTATATGGGCTTGCTTAGTTACTTGACTTTTAATATTATCTTCCATGTATAATTTTGATAATCAATGGAAAATCTTTTTGGTAAAAAAAGAAACTGGCAATTGAAATTTGTGCGATTATCCTTCTCAGCCATATTTAAATACAGCTCTTTTGGTCCTATTTAATAACTTAATTTTTTTGAACACCAAGATATCTTCAATTCATTGTATGTCAACTGCTCCTGTGCTATTTGGGAAGAGTTTTTGTAACTATAGCTCTTTTTTCAATATATCTTTTGCTTTTTCACTTCGCATTGGCTATAGAGCTCACTTCTACCGGTGTCAGATCTGAGTTTCTTCAATAATTTTATGGTGATGATATTGGGAACATCGAACCTAGATGTACATTGCCGAAAAACAAAGTTGTAATTACGGATGGAGATTGCGTTGTCTACTTAACATGATGCTGCCATGCGATTCAGTGATTGACCGCCAACCATTTCACTTAGATGCAGTCTCAGATCTATTCTCGAAGAATGCGCATGTGATTATCTCTATCAATCATGCTCCAATGAAACATCTTGATTTTTATTTTGTTTATTTTAAAGTTATATGGGCTTGCTTTGTTACTTGACTTTTAATATTCTCTTTCATAAATTATTTTGATAAATAATGGAAATTCTTTTTGGTAAAAAAGAAGCTGGCAATTGAAATTTGTGCGATTATCCTTCTCAGCCATATTTAAATGCAGCTCTTTTAGCCCTATTTAATAAATGAATTGTTTTGAACACCGAGATATCTTCAATTCATTGTATGTCAACTGCCCTTGTCCTATTTGGGAAGAGTTTTTGTCGTTTTGGTAAAAGTATAGCTCTTTTTTCAATATATCCTTTGCTTTTTCACTTTGCATTATCTATAAAGCTCCCTTCTACCATGTCAGATCTGAGTTTCTTCAACAATTTTATGGTGATGATATTGGGAACATCGAACCTAGATGCACACCGCCAAAAGACAAAACTGTAACTATAGATAGAGATCTTGACGTGTACTTGATGCTGCCGTGTGATTCGGTGATTGGCCACAAAACATTTCACTTAGATGCAGTTCCAGATCTATTCTTGAAGAATGAGCATGTGATTACTCTATCAATCATGCTCCAATGAAACACCTTGATTTTTATTTTTTTGTTTATTTTGAAGTTATATGGGCTTGCTTAGTTACTTGACTTTTAATATTCTCTTTCATGTATAATTTTGATAATCAATGGAAAATCATTTTGGTAAAAACTGAAGCTGGCAATTGAAATTTGTGCGATTATCCTTCTCAGCCATATTTAAATACAGCTCTTTTGGCCCTATTTAATAACTTAATTGTTTTGAACACCGAGATATCTTCAATTCATTGTATGTCAACTGCTCTTGTGCTATTTGGGAAGAGTTTTTGTCGTTTTGGTAAAAGTATAGCTCTTTTTTCAATATATCCTTTGCCTTTTCAATTAGTCTCATTAGTGGGGTAGTGGTCTATTATTATTATTATTTTAAGTATATTGTTAGGATAATTGAAGCTGGTCATGAATTCATGTGAAGTTGTGAATAACTGGGGTTAAATTAACGAGAGTCCTCGTCAGCCATTCTTGATTAAGAAAATATCTTAATTTTAAAATACAATAATGACCAATAACACGAGAACAATAGTATATTCAAAACAAAAATCATTCTTTAGGTGTTGAACAAGTGGCCCTAGTCCAAAGGGGCCACTTGCTAACAAAATTCATACAGGGACATGGCAATGTTTTGGTGACAAAGTAATTGGATCAGCCATAAGAAAAGGAGCAATGATGGCTAATATGAGGTGATTAATCATGTTATTTGTTTGATTAGGACATTACCCAATGACATGCCCCAACACGATTCACGTGTCGCGGGGTCATAGGTCAATCATAGAACATTAAAGATGGTCCTAGCACTAATATTCACTTTTCTATCAGGATAGGGTTTATGTGACGTTACTTTTTGTGACATTTCTTTTACGCTTGATTTTATTTACTTATTCACTTTCCTATCTAGACAGGACTTATCTAATGCTACTCTTTGTTAAGCTTTCGAAGGAATAGTTCAATTATCCAAATGATCGATCGCAATTTACATATATAATGAGCCAAGCATCATAATGATTCGGTACATTTTCATTGGTTGATTAGCTAATGACTCCCAAAGGGCGGTCCTTAGTAATGTCTACTTTATGATCAAGATAAATGATAATCACTTATATTTTCAAGACATTGAAATTAACTAGAGTGAAATATACCTTGAAGGTTTGCGTTAGGGCTCATTAAATATAGTTAGCAAGTACAAATATGAAGGCTTCCTTCATCGTTATTTTCTAACTAAAGGAATAGTATCCGACAATAACAAAGTAGAAAATTTGGAATTGGTCAATCACCGGCCTTTTTAGGATTCTGTGCGCTCTTTATACTTAATTCCGGAAAAATAAATCTAAGATCTGATGCTATGTTTATTCTTTAGCGAATATGAATCGTAGTTGACTAAATATGATGAATTGCAATAGAAGTTTCACGCTAAACGACACAAACCAAAACTTTTTTGTTTATAGATATAGGACGGAAAGGAAGGACCAGTAGTAATAACTCTCAGTATCAATTTTCATAGAAATTTCGTACTTCTTAATGATTATATTTTGATTGAATCATAAAAAGTACTAATTATGATTTAGAGACATGTACAAGCCTGCCGATGCAACTTCATTAGTGTATCGGTAGACTGCGATTATTTAGGCATACAGATGGATAGGTCTTTAAAAAAATCGATCATCCTCTTCTTTGAAATTGATATATGGCCTTCATCAAACCACAAGAATCATTGAGTGAATGACGCTCGCTGGTGACAACATGAACTTTAAGCAAAGATACTCTCACTTAGAATTGCTCTAAAAATAAGTATAGCCATTTCCCAGAATTGTGATTTCTCAATAAAAATTTTGATTGAGAAAAATATTACACCATCAAATACATATAATCTTTTCATCTAGGGGTTATGAGTAGTTTCTAAATGAGAACTTATCATCATCACTCAAACATATATACATACATACATACATATATATATATAATATATATATATATATATATATATATAAATAGAAGTATTTTACGTCATTTGCTTAAGGGTTTTGATTTTTTTTTTTTTTTGCATGCATTTGATCTCCATTCACCTATAAGCTTACATCTCCTCTAACATAATGTCATAATAGATTTTGATCCAACAAATTTCGAGTGCGTGGCCTCATTTGCTAAATTTTCATGTATCACTTCTAATCTGATTTACATGTAAGAGGAGATGTTAAGGTATCACACATAATTTATTTAGAAGCTTATCTTGTTTTTTTGTATAGCTTCTCTAAAGGTTGTTTGCGGAAAACGAAAAAGAGGCTTCTCCACTAACCGTGTTTGATGGAATAAGCCCTTGCATCAATGTCCGTGGACAAGCACTCTCATGGACAACGAAACGGTGGGGGTATGATAGTTCATGCCGTGCTTAACTGTACTAAGCCAAGGATGTCCATGGACAACTACCTCACCTAACTAGCTAGTCATCACTTCCACCTGATCTTGCTTAAAAGGCCAAAACTGGCCCACATGAATCAAACCAACCCAAGACGTCAATCATGAGAGTCTGCCGTGAATTTGAATTATATCGTTGGAGTCATATATCCTTCATCCAGCGTGATTGGATCAAGTGCTTTTCCCCGATTGACTTGCAATTGGATTAAACAAATGAAAGAATAGGAAGGGATGACGGAGTGGTGGCTCCGTTGAAGAGAAAACGAGTCTCTCTCTCTTTTCAACCTAATATATCTGTAAAATGTCAAATCCTCGTTATTTTTCTTCCATTTGCCTTGCACGATGAACATGAGTTGGGGAAAATAATGGAGAAGTCGGTATCCAAATGACGTAGTTCACTTGCAAATGGATTAAACAAATGAAAGAATAGAAAGGGATGATGGAGAGACTTGTACTGCAATTGTATAATACCATGACCATATAACAAGACACAACAAATTGACATATTAGTGTCACACCCACACACACACACATATGTCAAATCCTCGTTATTTTTCTTCCATTTATAAGGCGGGGTTGAGGTAGAGTTGTCGCAGCAGTGCGTGGGACCCTTGAAGCTTGCGTTAGACGTCCAACATCCTAACTGTGCAGCTGTCCTGGTGTTAATAAATCGACCGTCCGATCTGCATAACACGTTGAGGCATAGAGACAGATGACGTGTGTGCTGCTGCTACTCGTTGAATGGGTTTCACTATGCCGACCGCCATGTGTCGCCGGAAACTGGCCGCCTGGGTGCCAATGGGCACTGATCACGAATGCGTGGTGTTATATAAAGCTAGGCTATACGTTTGATAATCAGGATATGCTACCTTTATCCTACCTTTATGCAGTTACTGTCCTAGATGGATGAAAATAAGAGGAATATAACCTGAATTGAAATATCCCATAAAAGGGGTAAGATAAAAGTATATATAATTTCTTATTCCGATAGTATAAAAGCTATTTTCTGAAAATTCCTATCCTCTTCTTCTTATCCCTAGAAGCTTTAATTTACGGTGAAGTTTCATGTTTCCTTTGCAACTCTATAATTCACGCAAAAAACTTCACGACAACGTCGAGAGAATTGAAGTTCCTTTTCTATAGTAACTCTCTAGTTCACGTCAAAACTTCACGAAAGTAGCAAGAGAATTGAAGCCCCTTCTCAACTATAACTCATTGTTGAAGTTTCATGAAATTAGAGAGAGAGAGTCGAAATATTATACTCTTCGAAATAGTGAAGGTAAATCTTCATACTTTCTCTCTCTTACTAAATATGGCATTCTCTAACTAATCTATCTCGTCTTGCTCAAAAAAAAAAAAAAAAAAAAAAAAACTAATCTATCTCGTCGATCTCGCTGTAACTATTTACCTTTCTTATAATAGTCGATTTGTGGCTTTGATATATTGTAGTGAGCTCATTTTCCATGTATGGTTTAGATTGTACAATAACCATATATTAATTTTTAGGGGTTGGTTTATATGTGTATTTCAAGTCTCTTTAGCAGTGAATGGTGAGAGATCCTTACCATTTTTTAATCGTATATATACGCAGATATGACAATTTCTACCAATCAATGAAAATGATAGGATATGAAAATATTTGACTTTATTAATGCGATTCATTAAATAGTGGATTGAATATAGGAAAATCTTTGGACTCCATATCATATCTTATCAATCCTATGTAAGGGTTGAGATAAAAGTGGATGTGATCTCTTATTTTGATAACATAAAAGCTATTTTCTGAAACTTTTACCCTCTTCTTCTTATCCTTAGAAGCTTTGGTTTATGGTGGAGTTTCAAGTTTCCTTTGCAACTCTATAATTCAAGCCGAAACTTTACGATAGCTACAAGAGAATTGAAGTTCCTTCTCTACAATAGCGAATAAATGAGATTCATTTGGATCAAGTTGAAAGCGATCACACAAACATGTGCTAAATAAAATATTAGGTCTAGATGATGTTATGTACAGTAATGACCCTATCATACTTCTATAAAGTTTGGAGGTGACAAACTTACCTTTCTCATCTTTGCCTAACTTGATAGAGCATGACATAGGTGTGTCGATTTTCTTGCATCCTTCTAGATCAAATTTCTTTACTATTTCTTTTGCATACTTTTCTTGATGTATGAAGGTGACTCCAGAAGTTTGCTTGAGTTGAAGTCCAAGAAAGAAGTCTAATTCTCTAATCAGGTTCATCTCGAACTCACTTTTCCATGTGTTTGCAAAATACTTGCATAGTATGTCATCAGTGGCTTCAACAATTATACCATTAACATATATTTGAACAATGAGCAAGTCTTTACCTTTTCTTTTGATGAAAAGAGTAGTGTCTACCTTACCTTTTTCAAATTCATGATTAGTCAAAAAGTTACTTAATCTTTCATACCATGCTCTTGATGCTTGTTTTAGTCCATAGAGCACTTTCTTGGCTCTAGTACCATTGAATGGGCCTATGCTTAAAACCAAGGAAAACATAGTTAGTTTTCTGCAGGTATGCCTTCCCACAATAGGCACATTTCTTGTTCAAGCCCTTCAAGGATAACCTTTTAGTAGTAAACTACTCAAAATTTTAGTTCAGAGCATAGAGACATTTAGGGGTGCTAGGATGGTAACATTTCTAACCATCCAAGTGGCATTTCTCATGAGATCCTACTAGGCTGGAGAAGAAGAGGTGTTTAGGGAGACACTGAGAATTTTCACAAACACTCACTTTACTTCAAATGGCTCTGCCCAACACATTACATTCTCTTTGCCTTTTATAGGCATTAAGAGGTCACAAATAAACAAGGACCAAGCTCACAGGTTCGAAAACAAACAGAGGCTTTAGAAAATCCAGTTAGGAATTATTCTAGGTGATATGAACAGTGACTATGAATAGTAATTTCCCTAGCCTATTGCTATAGTACTTTGCTACAGTAACCTAGCTACAGGCCTATCTTCAATTACGGGTATTGTAGTCATAGTTTGAATGATCAGAGTTATGCATCTCTACAAAAAGATATTCTTCGTATTTTTGTTCAGGTTCTGAGAGTCTAATATCATAAGGGCTTTGATTGACTTGTGCTATTAGAGTATTCCACATCTTTATGTTGCTTGATGAGGATGCTTCCTCATGAGTCCTAGAAGATCCTGGAGTGTCGGTATGAAAGTTTAGTTGATGTCAATTTGATGGTTGATCATAGTAAGATGTGTCTAGTCCAAAGGGTAAGGATAAAGGTCCTTGATCATAGGGGTCTTGAGAGAGAGAGAGAGCCCCCCATTGGGCACAGGGGTCTTGTGATGATTGTGTATGATCATTTGTGTCTGCCATTTCTTGCTCTTGTGATGAAGGTGTCCTTGCTTGCTCAAAGTCTTTGAGTGCTTCTTTGGCTTGTGATGCAAGGCTATAATGATCCCATGCAGTAGGGATGGTTTTATTTTCCGGGCATAAAACTCTTTAGAGTTCTCTGTACCGGTGCTCATCGCAACCAATACTATTGGGAAAAGACTTATAAATATGGGCTTCCTTAAGGTGTGGTTGAGGTTTATAGGAAGTGGTTCTTATACTTTGTGGTGTATTGACAATGGGGCCATTATTTCACACAAAAGTCCATGGATGTCGAAGAAACATAACGGTGTGGATTTTCGAGTCTGGTTGGACAGTTCTCAATTTTTGTTGTAAGAGGTGCTTCTATTGAGTGGGAGGATAGAACCGGTTGAGAACAATCATGAGGTTCCTATCACTTTCCTTGTCAATGTTTTGACCAAGCATGAATATCTTGGTTAGGTTGGCAATGAACCGTCTAGTTGGAATCTCAATAGCTATCAAGTACTTATTAGTTAAGTACCATAACAACCATCGGAGTTTATTAGGGAAATCATCTTCCTTCCAAATTAAATGGTGTATAAATGGATAGCTTGAGTTTAATCCCAAGCAATAAAGGATTGAACCTCCATGGAGTCTGAATAGATCCGTGTGACTTTGCCACATGAGGTTTTTGAGATTTTCAGTGAGGCCATTAGTCTGAATCTGTTCAATAATCTCTTGGGGGTATTCTAAGCTTAGCCAGTCTTGTATCCTCTTGATCTTATACTTTTCGTTGTGATGAAAAGTATGGAAAGCATGCCTCATGATATACATATTAATCTCTACAGATGTTTTTGGTCTAGACAAAAAATCTACAAGCACATTCCTTTTTCCAGCAATGTGTTTGGTTTCAAAAGAATATCTTGAAAACCACTTAGCCCATCGAAGTAGTTGAGAATTTGGAATCTGCTTCAGTTTGAACTTGGTCATCTTGGAAAAAGATGCCATGTCTAGTTCCACCAGGAAGTGATGGCCAACAAGATGTAATTCGAACTTTTTTTATTCTATTTTTTACCGTTAATATTTCTTTGAAATGGGAATGATAATGCATTTTAGCATGAGAAAATTTTTCACTTTTGTAAGCATAAAGATGTCACTTACCATCAGTTTCTTTGAACAAAATGGCCGCTCAATATTCATCACTAGCATCAGTCTGCATGATCTCCTTAAGTTCGGCGACTACTTTAGTCTGGGATGGGGGATTATTCTTCAACATTGATTGTAGTGGAATTAGCAATTTTGTAATGTTGGGAACAAAGTCTCTGAGATAATTAATTACTTCAAGAAATTGTTGAACTTGCTTTGTCGTGAAGTTCTCTTTTGGAAACTTTAGCAATTCTTGAACAATGTGTGGCCGGCCCTGAATAGTATGTTCCTTTGTTAAGGTGCATACCGAGAAATTCAATTTTTGTATGAGCAATATTCATCTTTCTTTAAGAAAGTATAATCACATACTTCTTTACAATGTCTATAAACTGCCTAAGGAGTTAGCAATGAGATTCTTCATCAGGGCTATAGAGCAAGATATCATCAATGTATACTGCTGCACTTGACAAGATAGGCTAAAAGATTCGACACATGACCTTTTGGAATAAAGATGGGGCTACCTTGAGGCCAAAATGAAGAACTTCCATAAAAAATGTTGGTTCGAAATATAGAACCATGTCTTAGGTCTGTCTTTAGGATGAATGCCTAATTGCCAAAATCCGGCTTTAAGATCAAATTTGGAATATATGTGGGCTTTGGATAATCCAGCAAAAAGGGAATTTCTTGAAGGTAGAGGGAATTTGTAGTCTTGGAGAAAAATGTTGAGAGACTAATAGTTTATTACTAGCCGCATTTTCCCTCTTTTTTGCTCAGATGGCTTGTTCATATAAAAAACTTCTTAGGTCCATTGAGAACCTAAAATTTCAATAAGATCTTATTGTAGCAGTTTTAAGCATTCTTTTTGAGTAGAAGCAAGATGTTTCGGATTCATTTTCATGTGACTTCTCTTAGTCGGATTTATATCTTCATTTTTCTGAAAGGGAGGCGAACAAAAAATTTTGGATTTTTCCACAAAGGATGAGAATATTTATGAGAAAATTCAGAATGGGATTCAGAACAAGATTTTAACAACTTTTACATGATCGGGTCTAACAGACTCATCTGGATGGAAAAAAAATCTTTGGATATTGACAAATTCAGATAATTGATCTTTATATTTAAGCATTTTCTAGGAATGATACGTAGTTGAGAAATTTGAGTCATGATGTCCTTGCCAATGATTAAATCTTTGTTGGGAAGATTGGATCCGAAAATAGGGAAAAATTGGACAGTAACTGAGTTGCTTGTACATATGTAAAAAAAGTATCTTCCGAGTTAGAATTGAAATATCGAACATAGAAAGTCCAATATTCTTTAGGAAGAACTTTAGTTTCTAGAATTGAATAACTTGCACCAGTATCTATGAGAGCAATAATTGTGATGGGTTTAGCAAACTTTGATGTGAAGATTTTTACAAGAAAATTAGGACAACGGATTTGGCTTAAAAATATACTAGGGTTTTGTTATGAAGAAGTGAGAGATATATGAAAAAGATCTTCAGATTCTGAGTTAGAATCAGTTTCACTAGGAGTTTGATAACAAGGAATGATGTAAAGAGTATGTTTGAATGGTTCTTCATCTGTAGAAAACAATGATTCAATGTCATCATTTTTGAGTGAAATGCTTGTTTCAATCTTTATATGATGTATCAAATAGTTCTGATCTTTTTTTTTTTGTTTAAGGGCAATTTTTGGCAAAATGACGCTTTTGGTTGCAGATAAAGCATCGAGCTGATTTCTTGCAATTTGAGTGATATTTCCTTTTGCGTAGGAATCACCATTTCTTCTTTCTCTGGAAGTGCTTAGATCCATGCTTGGATTTTCATACCCAAAACTTCTTGAAATGATTCTTCTTTCTAGAAGACTTTTTGCAAGAGCCGTCACAATCTCTTTCAGAACACTTAATCTTCAGCTTTTGGCGTGAATAGGCTCCATCAAGTTCTCTGTCATTCATGAAGTAGGTTTACACCATTTGGCGCTTTAAGCACAAATCATCAAGGCACAAATGGATCTCTTGTTATATTTCTCCCAAAGGGATGTCCAATATTATCCTTTGTCTATTGAGAAAGGATCTCTCAACTTGTTGAGATAACTCTTTAAGAATGGAGGTTAGAAAAGCTTATTTTAGATTTGGATCGGCTCCAATGCCATAAAAGAGCTTGAGCATTTCTTGATAGTGCTTGTCGAGATGTCTTTTTTGGAGAGAGCAGCATTTTCTTTCAAACAACTCTCTTTCCTTGAGCTCATGAAGGTTAGAACGTTTACTAATGAAAAAATGGTAAATGAGGGTAATGGCTTGGCCAAAGTCTAGTGAAAGCAAGAATTGAACTTGATCTTGTTTTGTTACCGATTGCCACAAATATTTGAGGCTATCTCTAATCCTTGTGACAAACCCAAAAATGACAATATACTTGTCCTGATTTGTGAGAGCTTGTGCGTTTAGCCAAGTATAGAATTCTTCGAATCATTCTGGCCATTTAGAGTAAGGGACATCGTCAATAGTGAAAAATTGTTTAGAGCAAGGAGTTAGATTCTAGGATGGATTGCTTGGTTGAACAACCTTTGATTCAGAAGGGTTGGATTCCATTTCTTGATCCACAGGATCAGCCATAAATGTTGATGAAGCAGCTGGTACAATAGGAAATGATTCAATGGCGGGGATTGAAAATAAGGAAGAGGATGAAAGAGATATCAAAGTTGATTCCGAATCAAAATTGATTGGAAAAAATGGTTCTGATGGAAATTGGGCCTGGTCTTTCAATATAGCAAGATCAAGCTATTCTTCCTAATTGTCCAAATCTCTCAAGAATGATTTTAACAGGTTGGATAGCATCATTTGGTTTGGCTTCTCCCTTATAGAGATCAAGGATTTTTCAGGCATCTTTTCTTTTCCTTTTTCTTTCCTTAATTGATCCAGTTCTTTATGGCGACTTCGCATTTCTACCACATCAGTCTTGTCTCATTTGGTAAGGGCTTCTGTGAGAGCTATAAAGATAGACGTATTCTAAGGTGGTAGTGAAAGCGAATACTCAGTTTGCAGCACAGTTGGGAATGGATTAGAAGGCTTGAATTTTCCTTCTTTAAGAAGTTGGATTTGCTTCTTGAGCTATTCTATTTTGCCTTTGGGATTTCGAGATGATAATATCACAAATGTTGTCTAGATTCCAAAGCATGAAGCCTTTTCTAGAAGTCCGAAAGCATTTTCTCGGTGGTTTCATCATATCTCTTAAGATCTCTTTGCACATTCACAAGTTTGGAATCAATCATCTTGAAAGCATTGTTATGTGCTAGGAGAGTCTCTGATTGCCAGTTCAGGATGGCTTTAGCAACATGATTTTTCTTTTGTCTTTAATGTCGTTTATGTCGGTGGGGTTGGGTATTTTTGGAAATGGGGATATCTCCCTTATGAGTCGATGAATTCTTTAGGAGCAAGGAAAGAAAGTCTTGAACTTTCTCGAGCAAGAGGAGGAAAATTTGCCTCCTGGAACATAGCAATGGAAGAGCTAGGTGATATTTTCTGGCTGTGTGACGTTTCTCCTAGAACCTTAAGTGGGTATGAATGCTTTTTTACCCACTTTAAGATTGACTTGCAAAATGGGGAAACAACTAATTTTTTGTGAGGAGGAGGTGATGTTGGTGATAAAGCTGGCAAGATGGGAGGTGAGGAAGCAAATTTTGGCAGCGGAGTTGAAGCATAAGAAACCATGAATTGAAACTTATCACACTTACAAGGGTATTAACGAAAGAGTTTCCATTCAGGTACCTCTGGTACATAGTATCCTTTGGTTTTTTAGGTTTTCACCTAGGTCTTGCATTTGGATCTAATTTGTTGGGAGAATTTGTGTTGTAAGAACACTAACAAAAAAGGTCCCAAAAACAATGATCATATCGGTCCTTATAGTAATGGATGGGATTTCCATTACTTTGAAAGTATTGAACAAATCTTTTGGGATTTGGCTCGGAGATTGATTTTGGAACACATGGTTCAATCATAAACAGGGTTAGGAAGATGGAAGGATTTTCTTCATTTTTCTTGACAAATTTGATAGCAACGGTGCCATCCCTCTTTCTTACAAATTCGAAGTCCAAGGGCTGGAGATGCTTGTTGTTCTGATGTAACTTTTCATAATTAGTAATCCAAGTCTTCGAAAGGAGCTTGACCAACTTCTCCTTCGAAATCTATCTAGGAATATGAATATAGGATGCCTAATGTGGCACCCCTCGACGGCCCCCGATCCGGTTAGGGTCGCCACAGTTCGCTTACCATTCACTTTCCTTATTAACATGTCACTCTGATACCATTTCAATTGTAGCGGGTCCATACAACATAGGGGGTTTACATCTTTTATTAACGGTCCCTTGCGCAATTTACATAACGGAAGCATATCCAACAATTCCATTCCCTACATTCAGAAATCGATGCACACCAACTAAACATTTATAGGTAAAAGCCGTACACTTTTGTTCACTTAAACCATATGGACATCATTCATCGGTACATCAAAATGCCATAGTTTTCTATACTAGGCTATACTCCAAAAGATGACCGACATCTCCTCTCCCAATCGTATGCTTAAGGTTCATCGACCAGTGTCGGCATCCAAAAGTTCCCTCCTTTGCTATCCTTCTCCTCGCGGTCATATCCAACCGGTCAATTCATCTACTAATCTGAAATGTTGGTTCCCAAAAGGGGTGAGTACAACCACTCAGCAGGTAAAGGAATCCAATAACCACTCAATGCATCATACAAATCATACATGCATTGCAGGCGTTACCTACCTTGAAGCCATGCGTATACTATCATACATCATCACCACAATCATAACACATACATGTGTATCATCAAGTCATACTCATATCATCGTCATCATGACATTATTATATCACACACACGTCATCATCATCATATACATGACATCATCACACCCTACACATGTCATCATCATCATGGCATCATCATATCATACATGTCATCATGCCATATCATATATCATCATCATCATCATCATGACATCATCACATCACACATGTCATCATCATCATGGCATCATCTATCATACATGTCATCATGCCATTATCATATATCATCATCATCATCATGACATCATGACATCACACATGTCATCATCATCATACATGTCATCATCATCATGGCATCATCATATCATACATGTCATCATGCCATATCATATATCATCATCATCATCATGACATCATCACATCACACATGTCATCATCATCATGGCATCATCATATCATACATGTCATCATACCATATCATATATCATCATCATCATCATGACATCATCACATCACACATGTCGTCATCATCATCATATACATGTCATCATCATGCATATCATCATGCCATGGGTGATCATCATCATATCACATCATCATGATTCAATTTCCACTTTTAACTTTTCAATTTGATCACCACATCACCCTTCCTCGATTCATCAATTTCATCTCATATTTTACACTCGCATCCTATGCGAGAAAACCTCCGGCATTCAGCCATTCCAGGCCACCGGGCATCCGACCCCCCACATTCCGGGCATCTCGCATCCAAACTGGCATCACGAGGCATTCCCCTCGGGCAAAGACCTCCGACAGGGCTTCCGGCATTTACACTCCCTGGCCGGGCATCCCGCACCCCAATCCTGGCATCGCGAGGCATTCCCTTCGGGCAAAGACCTCCGACAGGGCTTCCGGAATTATGTACCGACATACCACCAGGCCTCCCCTGGAATTACGTACCGTATACCACCAGGCATCCCGACACTCCCGAGGCATTATCATCCGCCACAACAATCTCCTCATTTAACATTATTCATGTTCACCAATTTCGGTCTCAATTTAGCATGGCATATGATGTAATGGCAACCAAAAATCATATTCAGCATTGAATTCATACATGCATCTCAATTCATTGTCATGCATACATCGATACCTCATCATACATGCAAGATGGTACAATTATTCATAAAATAAAATTTATGGAATTTATGCCAATTAAAATAATCCATTTATCATGCCCTTTTTACATTTATTTAAATTCCAGCTTGTGCCATTTTCAAAAATATTAATTTAATATTTATATAATTCTCAAAAATCATAAAAATTAAGGCAAGTGATAAACAAGACAATAGGATGATGATTTCATGTAAAATACATGGCCAAATAAAATTTCACATAATTCCATAAATCACACAAAACAGCATGAAATTTTCGGATGAATTCAGTATGCACAGTTTCCGAAGAAATTAGATTAAAATATCCATACGACCTCTAAAAATTACGAAATTTTACCGAGTTATAGCCAAGACATTAAAGTAAATTTTTCATGAAGACTTCCAAGTCAGATTCTTTTTATATTATTTTCTATAGTCACACGAAGCTTCTGGATCCATCACCGAAACGTCCAGTACATGCTTCTCCGAAATACTGAGTTTTCACCTACCTATTCTTCTTCGTTTCCTCTGAAATTTGTATATGTTATACATTAAGATGTTCTCTACAAGTTTCGTGAAGAGATCCAAGTCAAATATCCAGAGTATAGTCGTCATTTAGGTCCATGAAGTCTCGGGTGTCCTGTAATACATCTCCAGAATTACCGTCTTCAAGATCTAGTCGATTTACTAGGTTATACTTGTTCATTTCACTTCAAATTTTAGTATGTTGCAGTTTAAGATGTTCCCTACAAATTTCATGAAGAAATAAAAGGGAGATTCTTAGCAAAAATCAACATGCAACCACAAATCCAACAAAAGGTCAGTGAAATCTTTCCAGATCTGAGGTCTTCGTAGGATGAGAGTTTAACCCCTCAAATATCCATCATTTTCCACCAAATTTTATTATGTTGTATTTTAAGATGTTAGATACAACTTTCATGAAGAGATCAAAGTCAAAATCGAACTCAAAACATGCATGCAAGCTCTCACAAAGTTCTGACTCAGGCGGTTCATGCGAAAACATTCCAGATCTAGCATCTCCGTAGGATGAGAATTTGACCCCTTAAATCTCCATAATTTTGTACCAAATTTAAGTATGTTGTAGTTCAAGATGTTAGCTACAACGTTCATGAAGATATCGAAGCCAAAATCGAACTCTAAACATGCATGCAAGCTCACACAACATTCTGACTCAAACTGTTCAAGCGAAAACAGCAATACCACTCAAGAACAAGCCATTCCAAGCTTCGGTTTCCCCCTTCCAATCACTCAAATTCGACACTATACCAAACATACATGTAACACACACACATGCAAGAGCAGCAAAGGACCCCAACTTGCCTCAAAGACCAAGCGGACAGCGACACACGAACGGCACACCGGCGACGGACGGACGGACGGCGTGCGAGCGGGCGAGCTCCTTCCTTTCTCTCTTCCTCTCTTCCTCTCTTTCTCTCTTTCTCTCCTCTCTCTCGGCACCTCTCTTGGACGACAGCCCTCAACCATCAGCCACTCACTCTCTCTCTCTCTTCCTTTTTGGTGGCTTTTATATTGCATGTATCCCCTCTTTGCATGGGGGACACTTGTCCCTAAGAAGGAGACAAGTGTCTCCTTTGTTGAAGACACTTGGAGGAAGCCATGCGGCTCCTCCTTCCCCCTCCATGCACCGACAATGGGCCGGGCTTATGGCCCACTTTAGGCCCATCTCACTTGGGCCTAAAGCCCAAACTTAAATGGCCCAAGTTTATTTTATTTTATTTTTATAATATATCTTAATCATCATTTAAATAAATATCTAATTGCATAAATAATAAGGCCATTAAACTTATAGTCACAAATCCATAAATTTCCAATTTATGATGCACATGGCCAATGATAGAATTTTCTTTCCTATCACATAATTATCCCTTAAAAGCTTGGCTATATATCTTATTGCAAATTATGGATTAAATGGCCATAAAATAACTTAATGATACTTCCATCTCCTATTCATAGACCTAAATGTGACTAGAGGTTGCCATGAATTTTGGGATGCCACAGCTAATCATTCTGCATAGAGATGAATAGAGCATCTTCATTTCCATTTTGGAAATTTAGATCAAGAGCATGGTTCCGAACACAACAAACCATTTGGTAATGTAGTGTTACTATAATAGAGTTGACAGTCTTGGGTGCTCCAACGAGCGGAATCTGAACTTTCAAAAAGGAAAGTAGTTGGGGGTTTGAGAGAGCAACATTGAAATTTGGATATAAGGTTACAAAGACTGTTTCAATAATCAAAGTGGTTTGGACAGTATCAATATAAGCATGCTGGTATTCTAGGAACCGAGTATCTAATATGGCCATTCTAGCCATAACTGGCAGGCTTTTACGACCATGAAAGGTAAGAGCAAGATGGACAGCTCCATAATGGATATGAGAGTATTTCTGCTCGGTCCACTATTTAGGAAATTCTAGGGGAATTTACAGAGTAACAAAATACTCATTTTCAATAGCTGGAATGGAATGTTGATCAAATTTGGAGGACTGTACGTAGTCTTTCATTTTTTTTGGGAGTTTGACAAATAAGTTGTTGAATAGAATGGATGGGAGAAAACGATGAGGCGGGTTTAGCAAAAGTAGAATATGGGTTCATAATAGAGAGTTGAGTTTCAGAGATCTTGGTTTCATCTATAACATGATTTGTTCCATGTTCTCAATAGGTAAATTCAGTGCTGAGAAGATCTTTTCCAGACCATGATTGACCTCGAGATACTAGAAGCCCCAGTTACTCTCGCTCCCTCCCCATCTTCCTCATATCTTTAAGACTTTTGTGTGTCAAATACTTCTAAGATTGACTATCTTTATGAGGTCTCTCTTAGTATCACTTGATCTTCTTGATTCTTCAAAACCTGGAGGTTGCTCAACATACACTTTTTCATTGATATAACCGTTTAAAAATGCACCTTTGACTTTCATTTGATATAATATGAAATTATGAAAGCACGCACAGGCTAATAACATATGTATAACTTTTAATCTAGCAACAAGAGCATAAGTTTTATCAAAATCAATACCTTCTTTTTATAGATATCCTTTAGCAACTGATCTTTACTTTGTTTTTATTTTGTAGACGACATTACCTACTTCATCAAGTTTGTTTTGGAATATCCATTTGGTTCTTATTACTGTTTGATCTTTAAGTTAAGCAACTAGTTCCCAAACATCGTTAACTTTGAATTGATGTAATTTATCTTGCATGGCTTCAATCCAATTTTCATCCTTGAGAGCATCTTCCACTTCTTTAGGCTCAAGTTGAGATATGAGAGCCAAGAAATTCAACATGTTTTTGAGAGATGATCTGATTTTAAATCCTTCATCCACTTTTTCTATAACTTGTTCCTTAGGATGTTCAAACTTGAATCTCCAGTCCTTGGAAGATTGTCCTTGATTTGAAAGATCAACTGATGGTTGTGGTTGCTACTGTTTATAAGTGACTAATGTAGCTATTGGTATAATGTCTTCGTAGTCATCGGCTGGCACTCCTTTTTGATCACCCTTGAACTTCACGTTTATGAATTCTCCAATTTGAATCTTTCTTGAAAACTCGATAGGCTTTACTGGTAGTTGAGTATCCAAGAAAAATACCTTCACTACCTCGTGCATCAAACTTCCCAATGTCATCATTTGCATTTTTGAGGATGAAAGCATCCAAACACATGGAAATAATAGAGAGTGGGCTTTCTTCCTTTGAAGATTTGGTATGGAGTCTTCTCTACCATAGGTCTCAGTAGTACTTCATTGAGTGTGTAGCATATATTGGCAACAGCTTTAGCCCAAAAATAAGTGGATACACCACTTTCAATCATCATGGTTCTAGCCATTACTTGAAGTGATTGATTTGTTCTTTTGGCTACTCCATTTTGCTGAGGAGTATAGGGAGTGGAGAAGTTGTGTTCTACCCCATTCTCATCAGAATACTCAACATAGTTTTGATTGTCAAATTCTCCTCCATTATAAGTTCTGATCGTAGTGATGTTGTATCCCTTTTCATTTTGGATTTGTCTAGCAAATTTCTCAAAAGAATGAAATGCCTAATTCTTGTGTGGTAAAAACATTACCCATGTGAATTTTGATATTAATGTTGTTTAGCAATTGTGCAAATGATTAAATGTACAAGTGTAAAAGCAGCAACTGAGTCAAATAGTGGTATTTATCGTGAAACTGATTAGTGCTAGCCATTTATAGCTTTTTAAGCAAATTGTTAGTAGAGTCTAGCCCGTCTTGAGGCTATTAGTCTAAAGAGTGGATGTAGGCTTGTGGATAAAGCCGAACCACTATAACTCCTTATGTCCCACTATTTTCTTCTACTTACATACATTGGCATTTAGTTAGTTCATGATTCTTTCTTCTCAAACATTAGGTTGAGCTGATCTTTATTTAGCGATTAGCTAATTTCCATAAAAGATCATCAACATTCAAAAACAATCTATTCACCCCATCTAGGTTGTATTGTTAGCCACCAACAATTGGTATCAAAGCTCCATTGCTCATTATTTGAAGTGTATTTCTTCTGAGTATAAAAATCCTCTATTATGGCTAACCTTGACAGCTTCTTTACCAACGATGCTCAAACTCCCAACAAGCCACTGTACTTTAACGGAAGCAACTATGGCTACTAAAAGTAAAGAATGAAGTCATAAATCAAGGCTGCGGATCAAGATATGTGGGATGTGGTTGCAAAGGGCACATAAGTACCATCTCCTGCACAAGCTTCTATTTGACAAGATGGCCAAAAGTAGCTGTTATCAACAATACAAATGAAGCTCGAAAAAGAGCCACTCTTAACGGTAAAGCCAAACACCTCCTATATTTTGTATTGTCACCATCTGAGTTTAACATAATTTCTTCTTGTGATACAACAAAAGAAATCTAGGACTGCATCATGCTAACATTTGAAAGAACAGAAGAGTAAAAGAAACAAAGCTGAATATCTTGCTTGAGAATTACAAGTTGTTCAAGATGAAGTCTGATGAAATAGTAACACAAATATTCGCATGATTCACTGAGATAATAAATGGTCTTGCTCTCCAAGGAAAAGGTTATATTGATGCTGAAGAGGTGAACAAGCTGCTACGAGCCTTGCCCAAAGAATAGAGCACCATGAAGACCTCACTACGAGAAATCATAAGAATTTCAACCAATCACAATGGATGAACTTATAGGAACCTTTATGTCCTACGAAGTTAAGCTCCAAAATGAGGAAAGCAACTCAAAAGGTAAGAAAATTATTGCATTTAAAGCTAATCATGATGATACAGGTGGAGAGATGAATAAGAAAGTGACGAAGACATGGCATTGTTAACAAAGAAGTTCAAAAGCCTCATGAGGAAAGGTGAAAACTACAAAGGGAAAATATCATCTAAGCATTATGATGACAAGAAGCCTTACAGGAACAAAGAAGAATCCAAAGATAAGGATATTGTGTGCTATGAATGTAGGAAACTAGAGCATATAAAACCGGATCATCCATCCATCAAGAAAAAGAAAGGAAAGTTCGAGAAGAAGAAAAAGGCACTAAAAGCTGAACATTGAATGACACGAAATGTGAGTCAAGTGATGAAAAAGAAACAAATCTTTGTCTTATGACTGACTCAAAACTAGAAGAAGAGATAAGGTAAAAATTATGAACTATCTTATGAAGAGTTACAAGATTTTCTAAGATAAATGTTTTAGGAACACCAAAAAGCTTCAAAAAGAATTTTTGTCTTGAAAAAGGAGGTCCATGATCTTACTACTGAAAACCTCCTTGGCAAAACTTGTATCAACAAGCTGAAGAAAGAACTTGATCTTCAAATAAATGAGATGAAGCTTCTGCAAGTCGAAAATGAGAATGTCAAAGATGAAATTTCAAAAATCAGCACCAAATTTTCTTTGAGTTCAAAAACGCTACAACACACTCTCTCAATTCAAATTCCTCACTACAGCAAGAATAATCTAGGATGTGATGGACATGAAAATGAGAAGAATCCATTTCTAAAAACAAAAGATAGATTAAAGCAGACCTCGTGTGCACTATTACAAGTCTCAATTCTATAAACAATTCACTAGAGTCACTGGCAAGAAACTTCCCGAGTATTCAAATTGTGAAGGATATGGTCATTTCAAAATGGACTATCCAAAATGGGAAAAGGGATTTAGGAAGATTAACTGGTCTTTTGGCCTTGAATCAAGACCTAACCACATGGGACCCAAGCTTATGTGAGTACCAAAGAAAAGATGAGATTTTCTTTGATTTCAAATAATCTTGAAAAGAAATAAGTGGTCCTTGGACAGCAAGTGTTCTAGGTACATGATTAGGGACAAAAGAAAGTTTGTAATACTCACAACCATAGATGGAATAGTAACCTTTGGCGGAAAAGACAAAGGAAGAATCATCGAGAAAGGAAACATCAGGTTGAGAAATCTAATTGTTGAAGATGTTTCACTTGTCCAAGGGCTAAAGCACAATCTCTTAAGCATTAGCCAACTTTGTGACAAATGATACAAAATAAACTTCGAAAAAGATAAGTGCATTAGCACTAGTTAGGACAAGTCACAAACATTCACTATAAACATGTATGGTAATATCTACTTACTTGATATCAACATTGAAGAGTCCTACTACACAAGAAATTAGGTCACATCAATGCGAAGTAGATTTACAAAATATCCATCATCTTCTTTTTCAACTAAACCCTCCTCCTTTCCTCACACCATTTCTTCTTTTTCTCCCTTGCTTGCCGCCCATCTCACCCACCACCAGCACCACTGCCCACACCTCCATCCTTACCTATTATGACAGCCTAATTTTCGAGTCTGTTTTCGACTAAATGAAATGGGCCTTTCATCGACACGCCTATGGCCCTTTTCTCTGAGTTGGCCACTCACGGGATAACTAGTCTATTAGGTGAAACCGTTAAGGAATCTAAACGCAACAGACTTGAGAATTCGACCAGAAATCGACTACTTGATCATGCTAATCTGCAAGGGTCAATACGACACTGTTAAAATCGACTAGAGACTAGAGATAGGTCGATTCAATAGAGGCATGTAATTAAAGTGTTGGTGATTCCACCTAATTGCAAAATTTGCGTCGAACAGCATTAAACCGATTTTTCTATCATTTCTATATTTTGTGCCCATATTTGAAACCTTGAGATTTTCACAACAACCGAGAGTTGCCTATGAGTCAAAGATGCACAATGTGGATCGAAAATTATTGACCACGGGTTAAATACGCTAAAAATTCCTAAAAGCTACCTGATGAAGTAGGTCATGCTAAAATCGCATCCGGTTAAAATTAACCACGAAATTGAACCCGATTTTAGAAATTGAAAGTTCATTCATGTCACAATATATTTTAAGAATGTTGACTCATCCTCTGAAGAATTTTCGGCAAACTCGAATTTTTGGCGAAATTGGACCGGGAAATTCGGATATGCCAAATTGAGTGCATTTTTGGCCTTCAACTTGGACCATTTGGTGAGGAAAATTGTGGAATTTGATGCGGGCACCTACCTTGGCAAGTTAGCCATTTAATTGAATTCTTTTGGAGTGAAATTGGATTGGAATTGAAGTGAAAATGTTGGAAATTCGTATGCCAAGGGGGGGTGCAACATTTCAGCTACCAGAGTGGCTTGTGGAGGAAGATTGGAGGGATAAGGGCTGCTATGGATATGGCTGAAGGTGGTGGGGCAGCCACTTGAGTGTTTAGGATATTTTGTGGCTCCTTTGTCCCCTTTGGTTGCAGCTCTTCTTCTTCCTCAGCTTCTTCTCCTTTCCAGAGCAGAAAGACTAGCCAAGAACCAGTAGAGAACCAACCAGCCTCATCGAGCTAGCCCCTGCAATTGTCGACTATCCTTCACCGCCATCGTCAACCCACTGAAGCTAAAACGAGCAGCCGTGAGCCAGCCGGTCACCCGCGAGTCCAGCTCACGTCCTCGCCATCTCGTGCCATCATCTGTGCTTAGAAGCCACCGTTGCAGTTCCATCTGAGCTACTCTGCCGCATGTCTAAGCTATCGTTGCACCCTCGAGCCGCTAGCCTACCTCCGCCTGCCTGCCTGGCCCGTGTCCTGTCGTTCTGCCCTTCGGTCTAGCCCTTGGACAGAGCCGAAATCTCAACTGTGGGTTGAGACTTTGTGGCCTGTCTCCAGCCTTTTCCAGACCTCATTGGGTGTTGCCATAGGCTTGAGTCTCACTCGCCTCTGCGTTGCCATCGTCATGAACTCATCGGCTCGCAAATTCAGTGAATTTACTCTCTAAACTCTACTTAGGGAGTTAATCATGCTTAGGGGATAGTTAGTTTAGCTTAAGATTGGTTTAGATGGTTAGTCTAGTGTAGTTAGTGATTTATATGGTTAATTATGCTAATTAGGAGGTTAGATTAGTTTAGTTAAGGGTTAATTAGATTGCATGCTTTATTTAGCTTAGTACATTATTTAATTAGGTCCAATTAGGTGGTTAGATTAGTGTTTAAAGCTTAACTAGTGATTTATTGAATTGTTTCGCATTTATTTAATTAATTTTGTAATTTATTTAATTTTTTATTATTTTCCGGAAATTATATCGAGATAGTTTGTCATTAGAATTTCATGCTAGTTGTCGTGGTGTAATTAGCTTGTGCAATTAATTGTTAGATTGTGCAATTGAATGATGATTGTGAATTTTAAGTCATTATTTCAAAATTGTGAAATTTTGGTATTTAATTTAAAAAAAAAAACCAGGCGTCAGGTTTTGACACCAAAAATATTTTTAAGTACTATATTAAATAGTGGGATTTTTAAAAGGAATGATACCACTTTTTCTAGTTCGATCTAACTGTGTACCCATATACGATTATTTTACCGAATGTTTTTAATATGAAGAAAATAGGCCAAGCACATTATCTTAATTGAGGCATTTGAGTGCAAAGCACAATGTCCTTGGTCAGGATTGGATGGTCGTTTGATGGTTATGAAAACCCGTCCCCGATGTGTATCGGATGGATGTTGCTCCTATATGGAATGCCCCTAACAACGGATGCTGGGTCGCGGTAGAGGCCGAACTGATGCTTCTTTGGGAATGCCGTCTAGAAGTAGATGTTGCCGTGCTCAAGGGATGAGACGATACTAGGTTACGTCGAAAGACCGCCGAACGTCGAGTAGGCCGTGCCCGTGGGGTAGTAATAAATTGGAACGCATGAATGAATGTTTTAACCGCTCCTGATTATGGGAAAAAATTGTGTGGCATGGAATGTGACGTGTCATAACGATTTGGCCTTATAACCGAGATCCTTGTGATTGATTGGTTTGAAAGTAAGATGTTCCAATTGATGAGTGCATTTACTATATGCATCTGTTATATGAACTGTACTGACGTGTAGGAAGGAACTGAGGTGAGGTGAGTCTTGTGTGATGTGTGGTTAGACTGCCTCTAGGCGTATTACCTTCATAATTGGGGTTTAGGGCATGAACTCACTGAGGCATTGTGGGCATGAACTCACCGAGGCATTGTATCACCCCCTCGTGGTTTAACTATTTACAGGTCCCTAGATGGAGGCTCGTCCGGTCATTTTAGACAGCCGCGGGGTATACCAAGCAGAGTACCAATGTCCTTGTCCCTGGGAGTCCTTAGCTCCATGAGCTCATCGTGACCACTATATTGGTTGATGAGGGCCTACCACAGTTGGTACGTCATCGATTCAGGGCGTGGTTTCGTCATAGGCCTAATGGGGTATGGGAAGATCCTCTTCAGGGTTTTGACCTACCCGCTGTTGAGGGTGGGGGGTAATTGACCCACCTGACGGTGTCATGATAGACCCGGAGCCCCCGGAGCCTATGGATGAGGAGTCTAGTGCCTAGATGGCTTAGCAGCTCTTCTTTTTGAGTAGGCCCTGTTGATATACTAGCTTTGTATATAAACCTGGTGTGTTTATAAAAGCGTGTTTGTTTGTGAAATTGTTATCTTGCTTTTCTATCCCAAGTTGGTTCTTGTCTGGGGATTGTTTATTTCAATTTCACTTGTGCATGATTCGTTTTGGGTCGTCGACGCATTCGGGAACGTTGCAATTTATTCGACCACTGAGGGATGTGCGTGCGCTTGAGGTTCGGGATATGACACCCACCATCTTCACCATCACCACCAACACCACCGCACCTCATCTCCACCACCATCATCATCCCACATCACCATCTCACCACCACCACCTTTCCGCCATTGAACCACCATCGCTCACCGCCTATTCATCGAGTCGTCATGCCACCGCTCGCTCGACACTGCTCCTCGCCGTCTATCACCTTCGCCGCAAGCCATCACTATGCCGGTTCACCACCACCCAAGCTAAGCTTGGCTGTGGGTTTTGAGGAGCCGCTGCCATGCCGTGAGCCGTCGTTGGACCACAAGCTTCTTGTTTTTGTCATCGTCACGCCGCTATCATCGTGAGGTCGTCACGTCGGAAACCCATGAGTTAACTTCCCAATCGTAGATTAGGATGTTAATTACGTTTAGGGATAATGATGGTTAGTAATTAGTTAATTTTAGTTTAGCCTTAATTGTGATTAAGGACGGTTTATATTAAATTTAAGTGCGATTAGTTTAAGTAAGTATATTAGATTAATTAATCATAGTTAGATTAATTAATCGAGTTTAGTTTACTTAATTGTGATTTATTTAATTAATCGTGATTTATTTTTATTTGATCGTAATTTGTTTAATTAATCATAATTATTTTAATTAATTGAGATTAATTTTAATTAATAATAGTTAGGTTAATTAATGGAGTTTAGCCTAATTAATTGCAATTAGCTTACTAATCACACTTAGCCTAATTAATTGTGATTAGCTTAATTAATTGCGGTTGGTGTAATTAATGACGGATTAGCCTTTAAGTAGAATTTAATGCTCATTTTTTCTGGATGAGATTGTGCCTAATTCCGATCATTTGAGCTTGTAATGCTATGTTATTGATTGTTCAATTATAGATTTTATTTATTATTTTAAAAACAAGGGTTTTATGGGCAAGAAAATAGAGAATTTTGAGGTGTCGGGTTTGGATACCAAATTTTACGTGCTAAATAAAATCATGTGGTTTTAAAATGGAAATGTGCAAAATTTGATGGATTGATTTCAACTACGTGACGACATATGAATATTTTACTGGGATTTTTAAGTGTGAAAAATTGCCAAAGTTGAGTATTTGAAAACTAAGTCTTTTGTTTTGGGCCAATTAATGACAATAAGAATTGGTTTGATTGTTGGTGTGCTTGAGTGGTTATTTAATTAAACCCGTTACGCAGTGGGAGTTTGGGGGAGATACTTGATTTTTATTGGATGCTTGGTGGGGTTCTGGATGCCGAGTTGCAGTTGAGGCGAGACCGATACTTCTTTGTGGAATGCCGTCTAGGTAGGAATTCTAGACGATGCCGTGCCCAATGGGGAGGGACAATACCCGGTCATGCCAAAAGACCGCTAACTTGTGTATTTGCCATGGCCAGAGGGGTCGTAATAATCAGAATAAGTGTGAATGATTGTGATGCATTACGCTTGATTATGGGATAAAACTATGAGGCATGGTATGAGACGAGCCAAAATAGGTTTTACTTTATAATCGGGACTCGTTTGGATGCTTAATGTATGAAATTTATTTGTTCTGATTATTGATTATGTTTGTTGTATTAGTGTTGGAATATGTGATGTACTAATATACATGGATGTGCAAAGGTGAGGTAAGTTTGTATGTTGTGCGCGTTTAGCCTGCTTTCGAGGTGAATTAGCTTTCTAATCGAGGTTTAGGAATTTGGCTCGCTGAAAGTTTATCTCATCCTGTTGTTGTTCATTTTTTTCAGGCCTGTAGCATGAAATGTCATCACGTGCAGTTTGGGCCAAGACGCAGGCATGGCTGGCGTCACCTTTGGTTGGCCTCACCTTAGAGAAGTTAGGTTGATCCCGACCCCAATAGGTTTTTGAGTTGGTCAGTAGGAAGTCGCCCTTTAGAACATGCTTGTAATTATTAAACTTTATAGGGTTAATGAGTTAATATATAAAGGTTTTGCCTTTGAAAATGTTTGTGCTGCTTACTATCCCTGCTATTTGTTGGTTGACTAGGTATTTATATAAAGAGATAAGTGTTCCGAAGTCTCAACTTTGTCATGAAAATGCATTTCGGTCACTAAAACTTGCAAAAAGTGCATTTAAGTCCTAGAACTTGTCAAATTATTTCAAACGAGTCCTAAGATTGACGCCGTTAGCCTTTTCCGTTAAAAATGCTGACGTGGCATTTTAAATAATTTTTATTTTCCACGTGAAATTTTTAAATTATTTTTTTAAAAAATTAGATTTAAAACCTAAAAAAATCAAATTTATTCATTTTATCTTATTTTCACCAAAAAATTTAAAAAAAGTCAAAATATTTATTAATTTTTTTTAATTAAAATAAATTTTTTTAGTTAAAATATTTATTAAAAACATATTTAAGAAGTTAACATTATTTTTTTAATTTATTTTTAAAAATTTTAAAAATAAATTTTTTAACTTTTCTTGTTAGTTTTTGTTGAAAATAAGATAAGAATAAATTTAATTTTTTAGTTTTTAAATCTATTTTTTTAAAATGGATAAAAATTAATTAAAAAATAAACCTGGAAAATAAAAAAATTATTTAAAATGCCACGTCAGCATTTTTAACGGAAAAAGCTAACGGCGTCGATCTTAGGACTCATTTGAAACAATTTGATAAGTTTTAGGACTTAAATGCACTTTTTGCAAGTTTTAGGACCAAGTGCATTTTCGTGACAAGTTGTAGGACTTCTGGAACACTTATCCCTTATATAAATTGTTTCCACATGCGTTTAATTGAAAGATAAAAAGAATGGGCCGGCGACGGATGTTGCAATTTAATCAACCATTGTAGGATGTTCGTGTGTTCGGGGTTTGGCGTATGACACTAGCACCGACGTTGAAATTTTTTAATAATATTTTTCTATTTTTATTTATTTTTCTGATTTGTTCTTCTTTTTTTTTTTCCCTTTTTTATTCCTTTTGCCAGTGACCACTCACAGGCAATGGCCAACCACTAGCCATTACTAGGTGGGCCACTCTAGTTAGGGCTCACCCTTACTCAAGTGAGGCTGGGCGATGGTCAACTTTGCTCCGCTGAGCCTTGCCTCTAGTGGGTGACAGCAAGCCTCACCTAGGTGAGGCTAACTTGCTCGATCATCAAGTGCAAGTTGAGATAGCTAGTATAAGCACCTAGAGAGGGGGTGAATAGGTGTAAAAACAGTTTCTCGTGATAATTGACCAATATTAGACAATAAAAAGGAAGTTCGTCTTTTGTTACCACAACGAATTATGATCAAAGTAAAACAGAGTAGGGAAGAGAAAATGAACACATAAATTATAGTGGTTCGGCTTATCCCAAGCCTACGTCCACTCTTCCGCACTGACAGCCCACCGGCTGGATTTCACTATGAACAAAAGAGTTGTTACAGCAAAGCTCTCCCTTAATTCCACAGTGTAGATACTCTACCACACTTCCTCAAGGTTTCTCAAGAATATAGACTCTCTTTTGCGTACAAGATTTCGCTCAAGGAGCTTCAGACTTTGGAATTCTTCTATCGCACACACACTCGAACAACTGGAATGTCTTCCTTATATACTCCTTTATGCCATTGTACCCGTTGGCACTTACCAAAGGAATTCTTCCAATCTTCCCGTTGGACAGAATCAATTAGAAAGATCATTCGACCTATTTAAGGAACATGATGATAGCCCATAAATCCTGCTCGCCCATACAATCAGGATCTCGATTTCCATAAGTAGAACCTTCCAAGTATACTTCACCAATCATCAGATCCTTAATCAATCTTGATTTGAATAAAGGATTCCGTTATGTCATATCTAGCTAAGAGATCTTCGTCAGTCGATAAGGTCAAATCCTTGATGAAACATCCAGTCCTGGATAGGCCTTCTTCGACGGACTAGAAACTGTCAATGAGAATAGACTTTGAGTCTTGAATCTGGCAAACTGGAGGTCTTCAGACTTTAAATAGAAGAGTCTGCAAATCTTCAGACTAGACTGATGGAAACGTTTTGTCAGCTTCAAAACACTTTACGAAGATTTCTCCAACAATCTCCCCCTTTTTGATGGTGACAAAACTTTCCTACAGATTTGGATAACTTTGACCTGCAAAACATTACTCAAGCAAAGATGGATATTTTATAAAGATAAATGGCTTAAAGATAACACTAGAATTTGCAACCACAGAAAATAGGTTAGTCTTATAGATGAGTAAAGCCATAAGATATCAATAGTACTTAAGATAAACGGTCAATGCCAAATCCAGTCCACAGCCAAACACAAAAGTCAAGTCAAAACAAACATCAAAACAAATTAAGAATTCTAGTTCAAAAAATTCAAAGTTCAAATCTACATCACATCTCTCCCCCTTTTTGTCATCATTAAAAAGGTAGAAATGGAAAGAGAATGGAATTAAGATTGCTTGGGAACACGAACAAGCTGGAAATCTCCCATTGACTGGACAATGCCTTCTAGCTTTTTCAATTCCTCCTTTAGTTGAGCCACATTTTCACCCTTAGCATTTGCTTGAATCTGAAGAGCAAAGGCTTGGATTTGATCATTCAAAGAAGCTGAAGAAGCTTGACCTGCATTCTGCAAATTCTGTACTTCGCATCCCAGAGCATATATTTGACCCCGCATCTCTAAGAAAACATCAAGAATTCTGCGAAAATCTGCTGAATTATCAGTCTGCGTACTGGCTTCTGCACGATCAGATGGAGTAAAGGCAGACAATGGCAAATCAGCATAGGCACGCAGATTGGGCGATGAAACATTATGTCCTTCCTCGGGAAATTGAGAGGCATAGATGTCCTCTGGATCTGCTGGAGGGCGGTTTACTCCTTCACTGGTAGCAGGATATGAGGACATTCCTCTTTTCTCACGATCTCCCCCTGTTTCCATGCCTTCAGGTGGAGAAGAGTGTTCCTCATGCTCTGCTCTCACTTGATCTCCTCTCTCCTCTTCTTCTTCTTCTTCTTCTTCAATTCTTTCCTCCTCTGCATCTCTTTCTTCTGCTTCTCTCTCCTCTGCTTCTTTCTCCTCTCGCTTCCAAATTTTCTCTTTCTCCAGTCCTCATTCTGTCTCATATGTATCTTTCTCTTGTCGTACCGTTGATTCTGGAACAGAACGACTCAGGTTCTTCAATGCCATTGCAGAAATGGTGATGTCATCCTTATTTTCTTCATCCTCAACGATGAGAGCTCTTCTTTTCTTGGATGGAGCAACCATGGGCTCCTTCCCTTTTCTTTTTGCCGCCGAAGAGATTTGATGAGTCTTAGCAGGGGTTTTCTCCTTGAATTTCTCCAACGCCTTGTTGAGTTCCTTAAGATGCATTTTAGACACTATTTTCAGTCCCACTACCATTTGATCACGCGTTCTAACATAGAGAATCCGGGGAGGCTGAACATTCAAATGTCTGAATAACTTAGTCACAAAAGCTGGATAAGGAAGTTGACCCTTGTCCTTCACCACTGCTCTATACATGTGAAATATAATAGTGTGAGGAAGAGAAAACTTTTTCCCAGCATTGATGGCATACATCAGCTTTTCCTCTGAGTTTGAAACATCAGTCTTTGAAGTAGATTTTGGTCTGAGGCAGTTAATCACAATCTTGTGAAGCAGAATGTTGAACGCACTCATCCTCAAGTAGGAAATCTTTCCCTCTGTCCTTCTATCCTTAACAAGTTCCAACGTAGCACGAGCAATAGACACATTGATAGGTTGATATCTCCCTCTTTCAACCCCAATCACATCAGCCAACGTATCTACATCCACCACATAGTCCTAATCTCGGACACTAAAAGAGAATCTATTCGCATCCAAGAAACTGAGATTCGAATAGAAATATGCAGTGAGTTCAGCATAGGCTTCTTTAGATTCAGAACAAAACTGTTCAAGTTGAAGAAGACTAAATTTTTCCCTCAAATTGACGTTCACAGAGTCAAGGAAATCAAAATCCACACTAGGATTTATCACCCCACGCTTCAACAACTTAGAGTATAAATACTTATGTTCCTCCGATCGAAACAAGTCTGTCCTTTTGCTCCGAATTTTTGCCGCAACACCCATTCTCGGTTGAAACTGACTGTACAACTTGTCATCATCATTCCCATATGGCTGATTCAGCCCTCCAACACGTGGATCACTTGGGATATTAGCAAGGGCTTCTTCCGCCGACCCCGCAGGGGAAATTCCCAAACATTCCATATTTCGTAAGAAGAAGTACTCATTACTATACCCTTTGTCCTTAAGAAACTCATCGATGTAGTTCAATGGAGTACCGCTCCTCTTTAAAGCACGGTAAAGCTTATAAGTAAAAGAGGGCTTATGAATTCTTACGGGTTCTGCGCCTTCGGTGATTTCTTCCTCTTCTCGATGAGCAACATCCTGTGGTCTAGATGGAGGAGATGGACGCTGCTGAGAATGTTGTGGGCTCTGCTGCTGACTAGGAAACTCTTCTTCCTCGATGAGATCAAAGTGCGTAAGCCTCTCACGCATTTGCTGCGGTCCCCTGTTTGCAATCCTCGAAGACTTCCTTTGAGACGACATCTTTCACAGTCTTTGAAAGATTCCAAACTTGTTTTTCCCAAGAAAGATGACAACTTTTCGAAGATTAAACAAGAGAAGAAGACAGAAGTGGAAGATCGATGCTTTTTAGGGTTTTTGGAGTAAAACAAAGAGGAACCGATTGTATATAGGACAGTCGAAGAGAGGCATACAAAACGTCGTAAAGGAAAGTAAAAAGATGCCTTTTAAAAATAACTGCCTTTTTCAAAAATTAGATAACTGTCATTTAAAATTAACTCCATTTTCGAAAAAGAAAGATTGCAATAATCACGGAAATTGAAAATAGCAAAAATCAATTATGGACAGATGATCGTACCTTTTCGAGATTTAATCTGAGAGAGAATAAAGTAACTTATAGTCAAAAATCTCGATTGTCTGAGTCTGAGAGTCTCTAGACTTTTACTTCTTCAAATCTCAAGATGTTGAGTCTGGAACGAATAACTTCAAATTGATTTTTCTCTAAAGGCTTTGTAAATATATCCGCCAGTTAATTCTTTGAATCAACTAACTGAATCGAAACTTCTCCATTTTGAACATGATCTCTAATGAAGTGATGTCGAATCTCTATATGCTTTGCTCTTGAGTGAAGAATTGGATTCTTGGTAAGATTGATTGCGCTGGTGTTGTCACACTTAATCTCCGTGCATGAATCTTCAATTCCAAAGTCTCTTAGCTGTTGTTTTATCCACAGAATTTGTGAACAACAACTTCCAAGAGCTACATACTCTGCTTCTGCTGTAGAAAGAGCTACTATATTTTGCTTCCTTGAAAACCAAGACATTGTCCTGCTTCAAAGTAGTTGATAGGTACCCGAGGTGCTCTTTCTATCAACTCTGCATCCGGCTAGGTCTGTGTCTGAGTATCCAAGAAGAGTAAAGTCTCCCTTTTTAGGATACCAAAGACCAAAATTTGAAGTAGATGCAATGTATTTGATAATATGCTTTGCAGCACTTAGATGCGATTCTTTAGGGTCTGCTTGAAATCTGGCACAAATGCAAACACTAAACAAAATGTCAGGTCTAGAAGCAGTAAGATAAAGAAGTGAACCAATAATACTCCTGTATAGCTTCTGGTCAACTTTCTTTCCTCCTTCATCTTTGTCTATCTTCAAGGAACTTGACATTGGTATATCAGTCTTTTTGCAATTTTCCAGTCCAAACTTTTTGACAAGATCATTAGCATATTTTTCTTGATGAATAAAAGTTCATTCCTTCAATTGTTTCACTTGAAGCCCAAGAAAGAAGGTTAGTTCACCCATCATGCTCATTTCAAATTCATCATGCATAGACTTAGAGAATTTCTTGCACAGACTTTCATTAGAGGATCCAAAAATAATATCATCTACATATATTTGAACAAGCAGAAAACTTTTGCTTTCTCTTTTGATAAACAGAGTAGTGTCTACTTTACCTTTAACAAAGCCGTTTTGAATTAAAAACTTACTCAGCCTGTCGTATCAAGCTCAAGGTGCTTGCTTTAAACCATATAAAGCCTTTTTCAGTCTGAATACTGAGTCTGGTTTCCTTGGGTCTTCAAACCCAGGTGATTGTTCCACATAGACTTCCTTATGGATAAATCCATTCGGAAAGCACTTTTGACGTCCATTTGGAATAACCTGAAATTCTTATAACAAGCAAAAGCAAGTAATAATCTAATTGCTTCTAACCTCGTTACTAATGCGTAAGTCTCATCATAGTCTATCCCTTCTTCTTGCGTATATCCCTTGGCCACGAGTCTTGCTTTGTTTCTTACGACCTTTCCTTTCTCATCCATCTTGTTCCTGAAAACCCATTTAGCTCTAATAATAGATTTACCTTTCGGTTTAGGAGTCAATTCCCAGACATCATTAATACTGAATTGCCTGAGTTCTTCTTGCATAACTTCAATCCAGCTTTCATCAGATAAAGCTTCTTTTATGCTTTTGGGTTTTATTTCAGAAATAAGAGCCACAGCACTAGACTCTTCGCGCCTTTTGGATCTTGTGCGAATTCCTTCATTAATGTCGCCAATAATAAGATCTTTGGGATGACTGGACTTATGCTTCCAGTTGCTGGTTGATTTGTCAGATTGTTGATCTTTTTCTTCATTTGAATCTTCGACAATCATTTGTTGCTGGACTTTTGAAGTCTAAGATGCTTCTTGAGATTTAGACTTTGTAGAGTCTGGAGCAGGTTCAGATTCTTCAAGATGAGTCTGAAAAGATTCATTTTGCATAGAATCTTGGAATTTGACATTCATTGATTCCTCCACAGATTGAGTCTTCTTGTTGTAGACTCTGTAGGCTTTGCTTGTGGTTGAATATCCAAGGAAGATGCCTTCGTCTAATTTTTCTTCAAACTTGCCAACTCGATTATTTGCATTTTTCAATATAAAGCATTTGCATCCAAACACATGAAAATATGAAACAATAGGCTTCTTTTCTTTGAATAACTCATAGGGGGTTTTTTTTCCAGAATAGGCCTTAGAAAAACTCTATTAATGATATAACATGCTATAGAAACTGCTTCAGCCCAAAAATGTGAAGAGATATTACTTTCAATTAAAAGAGTTCTAGCCATTTCTTGAAGCGACCTATTCTTTCTTTCGACAACTCCGTTTTGCTCTGGAGTATATGGAGAGGAGAACACATGCTGAAAACCAGATTCATCACAGAATTTTGTAAAATCTTGATTTTTAAATTCACTTCCATGGTCTGTTCGTATACTTGAAATGACATACCCTTTTTCATTTTGAACCTTTTTAGCAAACTTTTCAAAGTAAGAAAAGGTTTCAGACTTACTTGCCAGGAAATATACCCAAGTAAATCGTGAGTAGTGATCCACAATTACTAGGCAATATTTTTTACCTCCAATGCTTTGAGTTCTGGTTGGTCCAAAGAGATCATATGCAGAAGCTGCAGTACACAATTAGTGGAAACTTGATTTATTGGTTTAAAGGAGTTTCTTACCTATTTTCGCAATACACATGGTGTACATAGATCAGTCTTTTGGTATGATAGATTGGGTAGACCACAAACAAGCTTCTTTGCTGAAATTTTGGCTATTTGCTTCATATTGATGTGCTCAAGTTTTCTGTGCCATAAGTTTGCTTCGTCTTGAATTGAGATTAGACATTGCAATTCATCTGGTTTGACATCCAAGAGGTAGATATTTCCATGTCTTCGACCCATGAATGACTGAGTAGAATCTTTACTGGTTCCTGAACATATTCCCTCTTGAAAGCTGATTTTGAAACCGGTATCGCACAGCTGACTGACACTGAGCAAATTGTAGTTAAGTCCTTCCACTAAAGAAACATTACTGATTGTGAGGTTTCCAATCTTTACAGTTCCGAATCCCACAATTCTTCCTTTGATGTTTCCTCCAAATGAAATTTTTCCACCATTTACTTGAACGAGCTTTATGAAGCAATTTGAATCTCCTATCATATATCTTGAGCATCCACTATCCAGATACCATTTTACCTTCTTCTTGATAGTGACCTGCATTTAAAAAAGAGACTCAAACTTTCTTTGGTACCCATATTTTCTTGGGTCCATTGGTGTTAGTATGATATGCGGTCTTTGCCCATACTTTCTTAACAGGTTTCCAAATCATAGGACATTCTTTCTCAAAATGATCTGAACTATTGCACTTAGAACATCTGAGAGCATTGCGGCCTACTGGTTTTACAAAAACCTTTTTGAAATGATTTTTGTAAGCATCTCTTGTGGGTCTTTGCTTAATTCTTTCCTTCACTTTAGGAAAATCAATTAAAGAAATGGTTTCCACAGTCATTCCCAAACCAGATTTATTGAAATAAGGTCTTTGTGCTAAAAGAATTTTCTCGAGTTTCTCAGATCCTATAGAAAATCTTTTGAAAATATTTGATATGTCATTTTTTAATAATGCATTTTCTTTCGAAAGGTTGTCTTCACTTTCTTTAAGAGTAGAAACATTCATGTCTAAACATTTAACCTTTTTCTTTTAAAACATTTTCCTGTAGTTTTAGTGCAGAATTTTCTTTTTTAAGTTCGGAAATCATTTTAAGAGAAGTCTTGAGACTAAAACACAACTCATCAATGTATTTAGAAACTTTAATAGGGATTTTAAAGTTACCCACCTCAAATTCACCGTCCGATACTGAAGTCTGTCTCGGAGTTTGAATCTGAATCCGATTGTGCCATTAGACATATATTGGCATAATCATCATCACTTTCTTCACATTCTGTATCACTCCAGGTTTCTGCTTTGAGAACCTTTCGATATTTTTCAGCTTTTCCTTTCTTCTTCCTTAGAAGGGGACAGTTGGGTCTGATGTATCCCTTTTTCTTACATTCAAAGCAGACTACATTTCTATTGGATTCATCATCATCAACAGACTTAGTCTGTTGCTTTTGAAAACTCTGTTTCTTTGGATTGAATCTTCTTCCTTTTCTGTTCAGCTTTCTGAATCTTCTTATCATGAGAGCAAGCTCCTCATCATCCATATCGTCTTCGAATCGTAACATCGAATCATCATTGGATTTTAATGCAATGGATTTCTTACCTTTAGGATCTTCATCTTCATTGATTCGCTCCACTTCATAAGACTGAAGAGTCCCAACCAACTCATCGACAAATAGTGGCATAATTCTTTGTGTCTCTCTTATTGAGGTCTTTATGTGATTCCAATCCTTGGAGAGTCCACGCAGTAGCTTGTTTACTTTCATGGGATCAGAAATTGGTTGACCTTGATTTTCAAGACCATTCACGATTTCGTAAACGACTAAACATGTCGGTTATAGATTCTCCTGATTTCATTTTGAAGGCTTCGTATTGACCGAGGAGAATGTTGATTCTGGTTTCTTTCACTCGATCAGTTCCTTCATAGGTGATGTGCAATCTATCCCAAACTTCTTTGGCTGTAACACAAGAAGATATTCTGTTATATTCGAGGTGACAAAGCGCAATATAAAGAATAAATTGCTTTTGCATCAAGAGCTTGTCTCTTGGTTATCTCTTCCTGAGTCATTTCACTAGACTCAACAGCTTTTTTTCCTCTTTCTGAGACAGGTGCGGCTTTAGGAATGATTCCTTTATCTACCACGTCCCATTCCAGAGGATCCTTTGATCTTAGGAACGCCTTCATCTTATTTTTCCATATGTTGTATTCCTTTCCATCAAAGTAAGGTGGTCTGGTATTGCTTTGCCCTTCTACCAGCCCTGGAGCCAACATACTAGCCATGGATCTTTAACTCTGAAGTAAAACACTTCGAACAAAGTGAGTACACAGGCTCTGATACCAATTGAGATAGCTAGTATAAGCACCTAGAGGGGGGGTGAATAGGTGTAAAAACAGTTTCTCGTGATAAGTGAGCAATATTAGACAATAAAAAGGAAGTTCGCCTTTTGTTACCACAACGAATTATGATCAAAGTAAAAGAGAGTAGGGAAGAGAAAATGAACACAGAAATTATAGTAGTTCGGCTTATCCCAAGCTTACGTCCACTCTTCTGCACTGACAGCCCACCGGCTGGATTTCACTATGAACAAAAGAGTTGTTACAAAGAAAGCTCTCCCTTGATTCCACAAAGTAGATACTCTACCACACTTCTTCAAGGTTTTTCAAGAATATAGACTCTCTTTTGCGTACAAGATTTCGCTCAGTAAATGAATTGACTAAGAACAATGAGCTTCAGACTTTGGAATTCTTCTATCGCGCACACACTCGAACAACTGGAACGTCTTCCTTATATACTCCTTTATGCCACCATACCTGTTGGCACTTACCAAAGGAACTCTTCCAATCTTCCCATTGGACAGAATCAATTAGAAAGATCATTCGAGCTATTTAAGGAACATGACAATAGCCCATCAATCCTGCTCGCCCATACAATCAGGATCTCGGTTTCCATAAGTAGAACCTTCCAAGTATACTTCGCCAATCATCGGATCCTTAATCAATCTTGATTCGAATAAAGGATTCCGTTATGTCATATCCAGCCAAGAGATTTTCGTCAGTCGATAAGGTCAAATCCTTGATGAAACATCTAGTCCTGGATAGGCCTTCTTCGACGGACTAGAAACTGTCAATGAGAATAAACTTTGAGTCTTGAGTGTGGCAAACCAGAGGTCTTCAGACTTTAAATAGAAGAGTCTGCAAATCTTCAGACTAGACTGATGGAAACGTTTTGTCAGCTTCAAAACACTCCACGGAGATTTCTCCAACACTAGTCACCTCACTAGGAAGGAGAAAGACAAAAAAAAACAATAAAATAATAAAATAAAATAATTTAAAATATCCATGTCATCCCCAGTAGTACCATGTCGCCTAGTTGGCACCTGCATTAGTAATATTCAACCAAAATTAGTTGGAAGGATCGAACTAACACTAGATCAAAATGTTTAGAGCTAAATTGACGCAATTAAAAGATTTAAAATTAAATTAGTATCAATGTAATAAGTTTAAAACTTTTATGACACTTTTCCCCATGGTAGTTTCTAGGTTTATAATTATTCCAAGTTGCCTATAAAACAAATAATTTACGTATGATGAATCTCATGTGTGCAAGATTTCTCTTTGCCTCTTCATGGAAGACATCATTATATTTAGTGTGGACGGCACTTCGATTATTATAAACCCAGCAGAACGCACTCGTGATTATTTTCATATTTTTCTTGCATTAGCCATTTTCCCCGCAAAGGGAAGGTGGTGACATTACTATTTATTGAGGAATTCTTCTTTTTTAATTTAAGCCATTCTAATTTTGGTTCTTTAGTCATATTAGAATATATAAATAATAAACTACGCATTTATTTAACAGCTTAAATTGTTAAAATAGTTGGTTATGGTCCCACCACAATCTCATAGATCAAATTATTACTATTAAAGTAGGAACTCCCATATTATCTTATTTCGCTTCGTTTACCTCAAAGCACTTGCCATTTCAAAAACTTATCATCTCTAGTTTGTGATTTTTTTTTTTTTAAATGATGCAGCTTATGAGTTTATTCTCCAATGTCTTCCATAAAGGGGCATAGAGAAATCTTGTACACATAAACATTCATCATACGAAAATTACATGTTTTCGCAAGAGAACACGAATAGTGTTTCTGATAGTGTTTGAAAAGCTGATGATGGATAGAAAACTTTTTCCTGATAGTGTTTCTTATAAAGGTTATCTCACCCTCCCAAGTTTAGACATAGAGATGAGGAGGAAGGCGTGGAGTGAGAACCACTTCTAGTGGGGTAACTTTAGGGCTAGTGATTCCCATTCCCGCCCTCATATCTACCGGTCCAACTGATGCGGTCTCAATCTCAAAACTGTGCAGCAAAGTCGCGAGCACAATGTGCAACACTTGAAGAGCAAAGGACACTCCAGGGCAAATCCTTCTGCCACTTCCGAAGGGCAAATACTCGAAATTCTGACCCCAAACGTCTAAATCCTTGTTCGTGGTCAGGAATCTCTCGGGCCGAAACTCGAGAGGAGCGGGCCAGACCAGCGGGTTCCGGTGGAGCTTCGAGATGTTGAGCAGGAGCCGAGTGCCCGCAGGGACACGATAACTGCCGATTCTGCAGTCCTTGACGGACTCATGGGGCACGGAGAGGGGCGCAGCAGGATAGAGACGCAGTGTCTCTTTGATGATCGCTTGGATGTAGACTTGGTTCTTGATGTCGGACTCGGTCACTCGTCTCTCTCGTCCAATTTGAGAGTCTAGTTCTTGTTGAGCCTGCTTTAGGACATGGCGATTGTTGAGTAGAAGGGAGAGAGCCCATGTTAATGTGACCGCCGTGGTGTCTGTGCCTCCCGATATAAGTGCCTACGAATATACATACATAGTTTTTCTTTATACATGTCATTATTGAATTAAATATACGACTGATGCAACTTAACTGACTATTTCTAATACATCTAAACTTAAAATAGTGATAGTTAGAGTAAGGATGATGTGTTTTTCCTGTAAAAGTCGTACCTTCTTATCACTATCATATATAATTTTCTTTTATTCACATTGGATACTTGACATGAATCTAGACATGATCTTTGACGGCAATATTAAATATTATCTTTTTGGCTCTTTGTCAGAAGTGCAAACGACAATGACTTCCATAATTAACTTATAAAAGTGATCAACGTCAATGAATTGGATGATACCACATGGCAATCTGCTTGATCCAACGTTGGCATTGAAAACGTCGGACCAAAGGACAGGTACTAAAGAAGAATTTTTCCTGAAATTTTAGAAATATTTAACTAAAGAACGTTAGATTAGATCACGGAAGTTAAGGGGTGGTTGAAATGCCTGGGACTTTTGATCAATTTTCTTTGGCTTTGTCGTCGATTGAACTTCCAGTTCAAAGATGCTCTTATTAGGTAGACGATTCTTGAAAGAAATGTAATTCTTTAGTACACAACCGTTACTGTGCAAACATAATATGTCACTTTGAAATCATTCAATATGGAAGTCTTTGGTTTGCTGGAAAAGTATGATTACATCCTGTAGACTTAATTACACATGATATTTCGTATTTAGGAGATTTACACTTTGCAATGTATGATTTGACTACAAACAACGCTTTCCATTATAAACGGTAGAATATCATCATATTGCCGTTATTTATCTTTCTTTCATTTTGGTCTTTCTTTCGTCAATAAAAGAAATGTATCCTATTCGAATTATTTATTCATAAATTTTCCTTGATAATGCCTTTTCGTCCCTTGAGCAACTGGGCAAACTTCACTAAAGAGAAAAAAGTTTATATTCTTTATTTAGTGAAAACCAATTCGCTTACTTGATTTGTCACACATTTTTGTTGAATCAATAACTCTTCTTATTACCAATTCACATGTAAAATTTATGAAAGGACAAGACAAGCTGAATTAAGACACTTAAATTACTAATATTAATTAAAAAAATCGTCATAAAACGATATCCGCAGCAAAACGCGAAGTTTCAATAGCTTAAATCAAATTGTGTTTTCATTCTCTCTCTCTCTCCCCCTCCCCTCTCTGCTATTTTTCGCCGTGCTTTTTCATTTTCCGATTTTCTTAGTGCTACGATCCCCAGAAATCTTCAATTGTCCACAAAGTTAAAATGAAAGCTTAGAAATGTAATTGATGATTAGACCAATAGAGATGGTAACAGCATGAATATACCTGATTTGCCGAAGTTATGATTGTGGTTAGAACAATGGCTACTGATATATTGATGCGCCACTTGTTCAAACTTCAAATACCCAATCATAATCAATTTCATCAGCCATCATACGTGGTATGATCGATATTGAAGTGGACAAAACTTATTAATTTTAAAATTTTTCTTTGAAATTTTTTATTGATTTTTATACTTTTCTTTCCATTTTTTCCTTCTTCATCCATTAGGCCTTGGTGATGGCTGACAAGCAGCCAAAGGCAACTATTGGCAAGAGGCAAGCCTGCCGACCTCAAGCGAGGGTCACCCTTGCCCGGCCAGCGAGGACCGGTCTCACTAGCTTCAGTCAAGGCTTGACCTTGCTAGCCTTAAGCAAGGCCAATCCTCGCCCGAGGTTAACATGCTCTCACTGTAGGCTAGCAAGGGGCGGCCTCAGTTAAGGCTCACCTGAAGCTAGTGAGGCCGACCCTCACCAAGCTTTGTCAAGGCTCAACCTTGCTGGATCTAGAGAGGGCACACTTCAGTTGAGGCAAGCGAGATTCCCTCTTGCCTAGTCCTAATGAGGGGAGCCTTGCTTGTAGACAGAGAGGGTCACCCTCTCTATCTACAACCATTGCCAAGGTTAGAGACTAGCAGAGGAAGAAGGAAAAAGACAAATAAAAATATTAAAAATATTAAAAAATATTAAAAATATTTTAAAAATTAATAAATTTTGTTAATATCAATGCCGGCCTTGGGACATTGGACGGCTGTCATCAACATCAATGATTACCCACTATATTTGGTTGGATAAACTATATTGGCAAAATGTGAAAATATCTAAGATTAAATTAACACAATTAAAAAGTTTGTGATCGAATTAATAAAAGTACAATAAGTTTAGGACTATTTTCATAATTTCCTCCATTAAAGAATGATTGGTTGGCACAAAAATTATCGGAATCTAGTACATATGATAAGGTAAACAGACAATTCCATTTAGTGAAATCCACATGGGATCCATATATGATTATCGTATTTAATAGTTCCGATTCACTTTTAATATATGGAAGGTCTTGTAATAATTTTTTCAAATTAAGAAAACTCACCAAGCAAGTGGCTTTATTGATGGTATCAGCATCATAACTGGGCAGCACGTCCGCAGTACCGAGAATGGAAAGCATCACGTCCATGAAATCTCGGTCACCTTCGGCCTCCCCACAAGCCCTCTTGCGCTTGTGCTCATCCAACCACCCTCCGACCACATCGTCCAATTCCTTGGCCGTCCTCTTCATCGCCTTAACATAACCTCCGATGTCGAGCCACCTAAAAAATGGCAACACATCGGACGCAACAAATTGGCCACCCAACTCAAAGAAGCTCTTCAGCGCGATCCGACACCTGTCGTTCTGGTCCTTGTCTTCCTCTGATGCCGTCGTTCCATCGTATTGCTTCCCCACCACCATCTTGAAGATAAGATTGAAGGTTAGGGCGTTGAACCAACTCTTCATCTCGATCGGCGTGTTTTCTTGCGCGTTCGACCGTTCGTAGGCCTCCTTTGTGGAGGCTCTTACCACAGCTTCCCACACGTGCCGCAGGTTCTCGAGGGTGTGGTTCGAGAGGAGCTCTAGGGTGGCGATCTTACGCACATGCCGCCAGTACGGGCCGTACGGGCTTGTTGGAAATTGTGATCCATTTCCTCTAAAACTTTCTAGAAATTTCAAGATTGATATTGTCTAGAATTGTTGAGATTGGAAGTTGCTAAATGAATCTAGAAGATTCATGTGGGAATGCAATCAAGTAGAAATCTCTAGAAGAAGAGTTGATAAACTATAATCTAGAATTTCCTAGAAGAAAGCTAAGTGGACAACATTCCACATAAATCTAGAATGTTGTACTAAGGTGTGCTCATGCCTATAAATAGGCTTGTAATTCATTCATTTGTGTGTGAGAGGTAAACCCTCCACCTTGTGTGTGAGGTGAACCCTCCACCATGAGAGGTCAAGATCTCTATTGTACCTCCATCAAACTATTTTGTTCAACTAATGAAACTATTTTCCCCATGTCCTATATCCTTCAATTATCATATATTGTCCCTTGTTCATTCTTTACAAAATATACCATACACTTGCACACACATCACTAACCAAAAACTATCACCAATACCAAAACTATGTTTCCGTGCACATTTAAATTTTAACATGGTATCAGAGCCAAGTTACGCCCAAGTTCGTAACTGAGCCAGGCGTAGGGGACCATGAAGCCAAAACCAGGCATATCGGATGGTTATGGGCGTTTGTCCTCACCATCCTCAACTAAAAAGGCCAGAGCCCGAGCGAGAGCCAACAGAGCCAGAGCCGGAGCCAGAGCCAAAACTAAAGCCGGAGCCAGAGCCGAGCCTACGAGAGCCAGAGCCAGAGCCCGAGCTAACTACTACAACTAAGAGCATTTTGATGCCCCGATATATATGGGACATCGTTGAAGAAAAGCCATGCATGTTCAAAAGGCAAGTGCAAGTGTTTCGACAAGAGAATGCAAGGGATCATAGAATGCAAGGGATCGTGGAACGAAGACGGAATAAAAGACATGGGACAAACTACAATATCCAAAGTATCCCGAAAATGGATCAAGGGGGAGTGTTGGAAATTGTGATCCATTTCCTCTAAAACTTTCTAGAAATTTCAAGATTGATATTGTCTAGAATTGTTGAGATTGGAAGTTGCTAAATGAATCTAGAAGATTCATGTGGGAATGCAATCAAGTAGAAATCTCTAGAAGAAGAGTTGATAAACTATAATCTAGAATTTCCTAGAAGAAAGCTAAGTGGACAACATTCCACATAAATCTAGAATGTTGTACTAAGGTGTGCTCATGCCTATAAATAGGCTTGTAATTCATTCATTTGTGTGTGAGAGGTAAACCCTCCACCTTGTGTGTGAGGTGAACCCTCCACCATGAGAGGTCAAGATCTCTATTGTACCTCCATCAAACTATTTTGTTCAACTAATGAAACTATTTTCCCCATGTCCTATATCCTTCAATTATCATATATTGTCCCTTGTTCATTCTTTACAAAATATACCATACACTTGCACACACATCACTAACCAAAAACTATCACCAATACCAAAACTATGTTTCCGCGCACATTTAAATTTTAACAGGGCTGAACCCGAACATGGCGTAGTTGTAGCCAAGGAGCTTGGCGGCGAGGTATTTGGGGCGGTTGCAGAACGCCTTGTCGTTGGTGGTGAAGCACTCTTTGGCCAACTCCGAGCTGCTCACCACTATGGCCCGTTGCGAGCCGAGCTTGATGGAGAAGATCGGGCCATACTTGTCAGCCATCTGGCCCAAGGTTATGTAGGCTGGATCCGGACCTCCGAGAAGATGGAGGTGGCCTGTTATGGGCCATGCGCCAGCGGCTGATGGTGGTGGTTGATCTCCGGTGGTCCGTTTCTTCTGAAGGATTCTTGTTATCAAGAAAGAGAGGAAGGTGACTAAGGCAAAGAGGGCAGCTATGGCCGCTTTTGGTGAAGAGTGATTTTGAAGGAGTTGCATGGTTCTAGTTTGAGGATAATTGTGGGTTTGAGGACAACTTTATAGAGGAATTATGTGCAGAACATGCCCAGATTGTTTCATCATTATCTATATCTTTTCTTACTATAGAACTCCATTTTCCCGCAAAAAGGTGGGGAGACATGAACAAGACAGCTATCCTTTCTTTAATATTATTATAATAATCATGCGCCCAATCTTTTGTTAACATTATTATAATAATCATGCGCCCACAATGGTGTATTTAATTCGAGTGGTTACTGTTCTTACCTCTCAAAATTCGAAGGTTCAAGATTGATGAGTCTGTCTACCTCCATCCGATCGGCGTACCATAACTTGAAACATCTCTCCACATGAAATAAAGTAAGCCTAACAAACAAGTTTATCAAAGGCTCATCACTCCCAACATGACTCAAACTTATGATCTCATGAAAGATAATGCAATCATTTTACCACTAGATTACCATGCTCTGTGGTTTAAATCAGTGTATGTATTCCCACAAAGAATTGCAATTCAACGACACATTATTCAACCAAAAAAAAAAAAAAAAGAAAAAAAGATAAGTTTGCAGAATAATACGTCGTTATCGCAGAATAATACGTGGTTATCTGTACAAAATAGTAGTCCACCGTAAATGTTTTAATGTATTAGACGGAGTGTATGAGCTCAGGTAAACACCGTTATGCAAATCGGTTTAAGGATAATTATGAAATTTGAAAATTACGAGGTAAGATATATGAAATTCACAAGCAGACAAAATATTTCACGGGACATGAACAAATGCACAAACATTCTTAGTGTGATCACATGAAATCCTAGAAAATCATACGAATCTTAGCGTGATCATACACCTTATTTTTAGTTATTTTATTCTACAAAATTTTTGCATGAGCCTTATCCCCAATTGTTTTATTTGATCTTTCTATTGTACTTATCATATATGTAGGAGTTGATTTAGGAAAAGTTGTGAATTGTGTATAAATATGTACATTTGGAATACAAGAATAATTGAATAAGTTCATATTGGGATATTCCATTTTGTGTCCTTTCACATGTTATCAAAGCAAACATCAATCCTGCAAATTCACAATCAAACACATTATTAAAAACCACAATATGGTTTACAAACAGAGGCCAACTCTAGGGTTTAAGTACGGGGAGGTCTATTTCCAAAAAGAAGTTTTGAGACACTCATGCTCCTGACCCTTCCGCCTTAAGCTCCGGGTTTTTCATACTAGGGACCTACAAAGTTAAACACATGACGAGTAGAGACAATGTTTCAGCAAGTTCACCCCCTAAACTCCGACTAGGAGGGAAATACGCCTAAAGGCAGCCATGCACACACAAAACAAAGGACTTACCTTGCCTCAGTTCCTTTCTGCAAATCAGTATGATTCCTATACTCACCCAACCAATTCAATTCAAATCAAATTATCGATCCATCGATCCACTCAGTCAATCAATTCAATTCGACACAATCGATTTGATCCATACTATCTATCAATTCGATACGACCACTGCTCACACAAGTTGAAATAGGTGGTCATAGCTTTCCCAAGCTGCTATAGATAGATAGTAGCTCGCACAAGCTGATATATAGATCGCGCTCCCACAAGCTGATAAACGATCATAGCTCACACAAGCTGATAAGGTATACTGCTATCACAAACTGACATATCAAACTCATAGGCTGATATAGTATATCGCTCTCACAAGTTGACGTGCAAAAGGGCTCTCACAAGCTGACGATAAATGCTCTCAAAAGCTGATATAGGTGGTCATAGCTCTCACAAGCTGATATAAATAGATAGTAGATCGCACAAGATGATATATAGATCGTGCTCCCACAAGCTGATAAACGATCATAGCTCACACAAGCTGATAAGGTATATTGCTATCACAAACTAACATATCAAACTCATAGGTTGATATAATATACTACTCTCACAAGCTGACGTGCAAAAAGGCTCTCACAAGCTAACGACGAATGCTCTCACAAGCTGACATGTAATATCTTTCTTTTAGAAAATCTCACTATTCATATAGTCCACAAAGATATTTTCCGCGTTAAAAACTGACGCCTGATATATTTTAATTAAAATACCGAAATTCCATAATTTTGGAATAAATAACCAAAATTACTAATTTCACTCAATTTGCATAAATTAGCACTCGATTAAATAAACCAAGCCTACCATTGCAATCAGTACGAAATTCCGGTCACTGGCTATCCCGGTATAATTTCTGGAAAATAATAAATAATTAAATAAATACCAAAAATAATTAAATAAATACAATTAAATGCCAAAAATAGAAACTTAGGCTGGAAATGCCTAATTAAACACCAAAACGGACCTGAAAAATTTATTAACTTATCTAGATATCTAGTCTCTAATTAAGCCGATCTAACCACCTAACATGTACAAACGAATATTTAAATCATTAATCCATTCTAACTAACCATCTAAACCACACTTAGCCTAAACTAATCAATTTTTAAACATCATTAACTCTCTAAGCAAATTTTAGTGAGTAAACTCACCGATTTAGAGCAAAAACTAGTTCACAGCGACGGTGGCGCGACAACAACCAAAACTCGAGCTCATGGCGGCGCCAACGGGAGCCTGGACCGGGTTGAAAATGTTCCGAAAGGCTCATGGTTGCTGCTAGTCTTATTGCTTCGGTTCTGTGGGAGTGAAATGGTGGCCGGACGGGTGCAATTTAGGTTGGTTTCGGCGGCCGCGGGTGGTGGCATAGGACTATGGTGATGCGGGTGGAGCGACGATGTTGTAGGGGGAGTTGGCGGTCAAACGAAAAAGAGGATAGAAGCAGAGGGAGCTCGTGGGTTGACTCGGTGGAGGGCGTGAGGTCGCTCGATGAAGGGAGCAGACAGGCACAGTTGCTGGAGTCAATGTCGAGGAGAGGTGTCGTTGGTGGTTGACTGGAGGGATGAGAGCTACGGACATGTGGCAACTACAGGGAAGATCGGTGGAGAGGGGCGTTGTTGGGGCGAGGGAAGCGGACGAATGAGGCAGCGAAAGAGAGAGAGGAAAACATCGAGGCTTCGCTGGCAGAAGGGAAAGAGGGGGGCAGCTGGCTTGGTTTGCGCAAGAAGAGAGGGAGGAGAGAGAGATGTCGGCAGAGAAGGGGAAAGAACGTGCGAAATAAAGAAAAGGGAGAGAGAGAAAGAGACGTGCGTGAGAGAAAGGGATAAAGGAGAGTCCAAAAGTCAAAGGAGAAAAAGAAAAGGAAGAAAGTGGCAAAGGGTGGTCGGATGGAGGGGAAACATGCGAGAGAGAGACCGAAGGAGGGGGGAAAAAGTTAAATAAAATATCCCACACTAATCAATTTTTGGTCCCAAAAGCTTTCTTACAAATCCCTGTGGTCCCCTAAGCTTTTATGCACATAATATTCCACAAATAACCAAGTTGAAGTCCAATTGTTGCAGCCCCCATACCAGCCCACGAATTTCGCAATTTTAGACTTCAATTCAATCCAATTTGGTCCCCAAAAATCTCCATGCTAATATACTTGGTCCCCACTTACTTTCCTACATGTAAACTCCCCCAAATAACCAACTTTGGACAGCAAAATTGGTCATTTCCCTCACCCATCCAAATTCTATTTCATTTTTTCTGAAATGTCCGAAATTCAATTTTTTAACAAATCTCTCCAATTTGATGGCCAAATTGTTGAGGAGGGTGCCCATGCCAATATCCACACTTGTCTTCACAACCTAGTCCTTTTTGGAAGGCCAAAAATCCACTTGAAAATGGCCAACCGAATTTCCTTTCTTTTCTAAATCATTCGAATTGATTTTCCGTAAAAATCCGAGCTCGCCAAAAATTCTTCAAATGATGAGTCGACGTTCCTAAAATAAATCGTGACATGACAGAACTTTCAATTTCTGAAATCGGATTCAAATTCGCGGTTAATTTAGATCCGACGTAATTTTAGCGTGACCCAACCTACCGGGTAACTTTTAGGAATTTGTAGCACATTTAACCTGTGGTCGATTATTTTCGAACCACATTGTACATCTTCGACACACTGGCGATTCTCGGTTGTCGTGAAAATCTCGAGGTTTTCAAATACGGGCACAAGGTACCCAAAACGATAGAAAAATCAGTCTAGTGTCGATCGACAAGAATTTTACAATAATGTGAAATCACTCACACTTTGATCACATATCTTAATCGAATTGACCCATCTCTAATCTCTTATCGATTTTGACAATGCCGTAATGACCCTTGTAGACTAGCACGGTCGAGCAGTCGATACTTGATCGAATTCTCAAGTCCATCGCATTAAAATCCCTTAATGGCTTCACTTGATAGGCTAGTTATCTCGTGAGTGGTCAACTCAGAGAAAAAAACTATAGGCGTGTCGATAAAAAGCCCGACTTATTCAATCGAAAACAGAGCCTGAAAATTAGGATGTCACAAGTATTGCATTTTCAATTATGACAAAAAGAATGGGAGGTTATATGAAATATGCATACGTGTTTGGAGAATACTGGTACACATGATGAGTATTCATTCCAATTAAAAAAATTCATGTGATTAAGTGATTTGTGCCAGACCAAAAAAGAAAAAAAGTGACTTGTGTAGAAAAACTAAATGATGATAAATCCTACTTTTTTGCTCATATTGCTTCCATGTGCTATTTCTTGATTATATTTATTGAATATCTTGCTATTTGGATATTGCAAACTTATTTTACTTTTCATGCACACAAAGTTCAATATTTTTTATTGCGTGTTAAAACATTTGCATATTTGGAGATTATTTTATCATCGTAAAAAAATTGGAGATTGTTGGGAAAATCTCCTATGTTGTTTTGAAGATGACAAAAAAATCAAAGGCTATTAATTTATGTATCGGTTGAGTAGTACTGATGATATATGCAAAAGCCAATATGCAAATGAAGTCATAATTAGTACTAGGTGATTTGATATGAGAAATACTCTACCACTATTAAAAATGCTTTGCTAATATAAAGGGATCATTGTCGATGTCAAGGGTGAAACAAGTTAGGGCATTAAGATGTCTACAAGCTAGACAGACTTTGAAATGAAGTGAATCCTTGGAAGAACTATGATCGAGGGTGAACAAGTTGGGATGAATGGGGATGTTCATGTGACTTGGATTTACCAAGATCTTGTGAACAAATGGATGGACTAAGTGATGGTGAATAAGCCTAGAACGAGAATATCGGTAAAGCTTAAAAGTGAAAAGGCTAGTAAGAACACCTAGAGGGGGGTGAATATGTGTAAATAAAATTTTCTCGCAAGACAAGATAAAAATAAATTGCATTTTAAAGATAATTGACTAGGAACGTAAACAGTTTTAAACAATTATATAAAGCAATGAATAAGAGTAAGGATTTAAGGAAAGAAAATTTGAACACCAGGTTTATAGTGGTTCAGCTTAGATCAAGCTTACATCCACTCTCCCGCACTGACAGCCCACTGGCTGGATTTCACTATAAATCAAAAGAGATTTTACAGTCTCACGTCCTTGACTTCTCAGTGTAGAACCTCTACTACACTCTTACAAAGTCTCATAGGTGTTTGCTCTCTCTTTTGAGTACAGCTTTTAGCTCGACAACTGAAGTAGCAAAGAACTAGGAAACTTCAGACTTTGAAATTTTTCTTTTACGCACACACTCGAACAACTTAAGAGTTTTCCTTATATACTCCTCCATACCTCTACAATCGTTGGTACTTTCCAAATTAGTTCTCCAATCTATCCGTTGGACATAATCAATTAAAGAGATCTCGAGTCGTTTAAGGAATGTAATGATAGCCCATCAATCTTGCTCGCTCATACATATAATCAGAATCTTGGTTTCCATAAGTAGAACATTCCAAGTTTATTTGCCCTTCGAAAGATCTTCATATCGGAGTGGATTCCAATAAGAATAATTGATCATAAAATGCTATATCCAGCCATAAGATCTTCTAGGAACCAAAGGAACTGAATCCTTAAAGATAAACCTTCATCTGGATAAGTCTTCAATCTTCAGTTTGGAATCTGTCAGTGAGGTCAGACTTTGAGATTAAAGTCTAGCAGTCTTCAGACTTTGACAATAGCGTCTGGAGTTCTTCAGACTTAAGGGAAAGGTTTTGTCAGCTTCAAAACAATAAAGAGTTTTCTCTAACATCTCTCCCTTTTTTTATGGTGACAAAACTTTCCTACAGACTTGAAAATTCTTAACCTGCAAAACAACACTTAAGCCAAATATGATATCTTATAAAAATAAGTTGATTAGGACTTGGATAACATCGATTTTGCATTAACAGAAAAACATGTTAGTCCAACAAGATAAAATAACTATCTATCCATAATCAGTATCACAGGCTAAGTTACTACAAGCCTCAAAGATTCAAATCAAGATAGCAGTCAGAGATCCAAAGTTAGAAGTCCAAATACCAACAAAAGCTCATCAAAATCAAACTAAAATAAAAAAAAGATAGATAAATCTGCACAAATTCTCCCCCTTTTTGTCAATAGCAAAAAGATTGAGTGATAAACAAGTAAAAAGGTTGAGTGAAAAAAGTGGTGTGAAAATCAGGGCTGTTTTGGAATCCGAATGAGTTGAAATTCTCCCATGGATTTGACTGTGTCCTCAAGCTTTCTAAGAGTCTCCTTCAGTTGCTGTAAATCTTCACCATTCACAGTATCTTGCACTTGAGTCTTCAGGGCAAGTAGTTGTTCTTGCAGAAAAACTAAAGTAGTTAAGAAAGCTTTCTTCAGATCCTTTATCTCAAACTCCAAGCCATATATATTGATGACTCAGGAAAACCCGTACAGCTGGCAGCCGGCGGGCAAAATTTGAGGCCACATGAGGGAACCACCACCCCATGCAAGCGGTTAAGGCACCAAGCGCCTTCGTTGGGTTTTGAACCACTCACCTTGAGGGCAAGGATTAACAGAGCCTTATCCAGCGGAGCCACTGCGGCGAGTGGTAACTCTAAGCCACATTGCTGTCTCCTTAAGTCCAATAAGATATCCAGCAGTCTTGAAAAGTCTGCTATTTGTTCTGGTGCAACACTAGGTCCAGCTGAGTCAGTTGCAGTAGTCTTGAGATTGGAGAGATCTTCAGCAGTCATCCACCATGACTAGGAGTGGATGTCTCAATGTTTGCTTCATGGTGAAGAGAGACATACACATCCTCTAGATCTGCTGCAGATCGACTAACATCACTAATAGGAGATACCAGAGCAAGTGAAGAAATACCTTGTTTTTCTGCAACTCCCCCTGTTTTTGTGTCTTCAGGTGGAAAAAATAATTATTCTTCCTGTTCTACTTCAGCTTTAACACTTGAGTGATATGTCATTTTTCCTCTTTCTTTAGCAGTTCCACTCTGTCTCTTCAGAGTCACTTGACAAAGATACAGCCAAGGTTGGTTCAAAAGAGTCCTCTTGACCCTCTTCTTCTTCTTCTTCTTCTTCTCTTCTTCCTTCTTCTTCCTCTGTTCTCATCTCTTCTCTTCCCTCATCTCTCTTCTCAGTCTCTTCTACTTCTGCTGTCGCTCTTCCTTCTTGAAAGCTAACATAACTCTGTAAGTTCTTTAAGGCAAAGGTGGAGAGAGTAATGTCATCCTCTTCGTCTTCATCCTCTAGGATGAGTGCTCTACTCTTCTCGATAGGTTCAGTCATTGGTTCCTTGCCTTTCCGCTTTGTTACTGCAGAGTCTTGCTTTGCCTTGACAGGAGACTTCTCCTTCATGTTCTCTAAAGCCTTGCTGAGCTCCTTTAGGCGCATCTTAGTGACCATCTTCAATCCAATCACTATTGGAGCAATGCTTTGCACACACAAAGGAGCAGGAATATGAATGTTGAAGTGTCTGAAGAGTCTTGTGACAAGAGTAGAATAAGGGAGTTGTCCTTTGTCCTTCACCACTGTCATATACATGTGCATAAGAATAGTGTGAGGCAGAGAGAACTTGTAGCTAATTTTGATGGCATACATTAGCTTCGCTTTATAATGAGAAACATTAGTCTTTGACGTAGACTTCGGCTGGATGCAGTTGATCACGATCTTATGAAGCAAGATGTTGGAAGCATTCATCCTTGTGTAGGAAATTTTGCCTTCAGCAAACTTGTCTCGTACAAGTTCCAGTGTAGCATGAGCAACTGATATACTTATTGGTTGGAAACACCCACTTTCCACCCGAATCAAGTCAACCAAGGTGTCTACATCAACCACAAATTCCTTGTCCCTGACTGTAAAAGAAAATCTATTTGCATCCAAAAAAGAGAAAGATTTGAATAGAAGGTGTGAGTGCTGGATAGGCGACTGTAGTCTTAGAGCAAAATCGATTCATTTGAAGGAGTGCAAACTTCTCCCTCAGATTTACATTCACTGAATCAAGAAAATCAAAATCAACACTTCTCGGATTCATAACCCCTCGCTTTAGCAGATTTGAGTAGGTCTTCTTATGATTCTTAGAGTGGAAAATACTTGCTCCTGTATCGTGAACATTTGCAGCCACTCCCATTCTAGGTTGAAAATGTGTGAACATCCTTTCATCGTCGTCTTTTCCTTCTAACTGATTAAAAGTACCAAAACGAGGGTCACTCGGAAAGTTGGCAAATGTCCTATTAGCCAACCCTTTAGGCACAATGTCCACTTTTTCCATCTAACGCAGGAATAAGGTTTCATTCTTGTAACCCCTTTCTCTCAAAAATTCATCGATCAATATTATTGCAGTACCACATTCTTTCAACTTAGAATAAGGTTTGAAAAGAACTTCAGGAGTCAGCGTTCTTACGGTATCTACATCTTCCACAACTTCTTCTTCTGGTTGATTCTGTGGAGGATCTTGTGTCCTGTGTTGAGAAGATTGGCGCAGTTGAGAATGTTGTTGCTGACTTTGCTTCTGCTGCTGAGGAGAGTCATCTTCCTTGGTCAGATCGAAGTGCGTAGGACCCTTATGCACATGTTGTGATCCCCTGCTAGCGATTCTAGAAGACTTTCTAGAAGACATAGTCGCTTTCTAGGTGAAATTCTCGAACTCGTTCGTGAAAAAGGTGAGATCTTTTGGAATAACCTAGAGAGAAAGTGAGAACAAGTGGGAATTTCGTATTCTAGGGTTTGAGAGTGAAAATGAAGAAGATGGAAATCAACAATACATAAAGCAGATGAAATGACGTATACGGATCGTCATAAAGGAAAAAGTAAAAACTGCCTTTTTGAAAATAAAAGAACACTGCCTTTTTGAAAATGAAAAATTGCCATAAATTCAAAAATATAATTTCTAAAAATAAGTAAATAATGATTGAGAAAACAAACATACATTTTCAAGTTTTTTTTATCCAAAAATAAAATTATTAGAACAGAAATAACTTATAGTCGCAACTTTTGGTTATTCTGAGTTTGATCATCTTTAGATTTTAACTGATAAAGGATATAATGTTTAGTCTGGTGCGAGTAGACTCAAAAAGACTTTTCTCCAGTGGCTTTGTAAATATGTCTGCCAACTGATTCTTCGAGTTAATAAACTGTATCATAACTTCTCCGTTTTGAACATGATCTCTAATAAAATAATGTCGAATCTCTATATGTTTTGCCCTTTAGTGAAGTATTGGATTCTTTGTGAAATTGATGGCGCTGGTGTTGTCACATTTGGTACACGATTCTTTAATTCCAAAGTCTCTTAGCTATTGCCATATCCATAAGATTTGAGAGCAGCAACTTCCAAGAGCTACATATTCTGCTTCAACTGTTAAAAGAGCTACGGTACTCTGTTTTCTTGAAAACCATGATACCAGCTTGTTTCCAAGCAGTTGACATGTACCAGAAGTACTATTTCTATCCACTTTGCATCCTGCTAAATTTGCGTATGGATATCCAAGGAGAGTAAAGTCTATTTCTTTGGAATACCATAGACCAAGCTTTGGAGTTGTTGCAACGTATTTGATGATGCGCTTTGTAGTAATTAGATGAGATTCTTTGGGATTTGATTGGAATCTAGCACAGACATAAACACTAAACAAAATGTAAAGTCTAGATGCAGTAAGGTAAAGAAGTGAATCAAATATGATATCATCAACATAAATCTGAACAAATAAAAAATCTTTACCTTCTCTTTTAATAAACAAAGTAGTGTCTACCTTTCCTTTAACAAAATCATTTTGAGTTAGAAAATTACTTAACCTTTCACACCAAACTCGAGATGCCTGCTTTAGTCCATATATGCCCTTTTTCAGTTTATAAACTGAATCTGGCTTTCTTGGATCTTCAAAACCAGGTGGTTGTTCCACATAAACTTCTTCTTAGATAAATCCGTTTAGAAATGCACTTTTCACGTCCATTTGGAATAACCTGAAGTTTTTATAGCAAGCAAAAGTAAGTAGTAATTTAATTGCTTCTAACCTTGCTACTAGTGCATAGGTCTCATCATAGTCTATTCCTTCTTCTTGCGTATATCCTTTGGCCACGAGTCTTGCTTTGTTTCTAACCACTTTTCCTTTTTCGTTCACCTTGTTCCTGAAAACCCATTTAGTTTCAATAATAGATTTACCTTTAGGTTTATGAATTAATTCCCAAACATCATAGATGCTAAACTGTCTGAGCTATTCTTGCATGACTTCAATCCAGCTTTCATCAATCAAGGCTTCTACTACAGTTTTGGGTTCAATTTCAAAAACAAGTGCTAAAGCACTAGACTCTTCTCGTCTTTTGGATCTGGTACAAATTCCTTCATCAATGTTGCCAATAATAAGTTCTTTGGGATAACTTGACTTGTGCTTCTAGTTGCTAGTTGGTTTGTGAGTCTACTGATCCTCTACTTCTATTGATTCTTTTGGAACATTTTGTAGTTGAACTTCAGGAGTTTGAACCATTTCGGGGGAAGTACACTTTGGAAGGTCTGGAACCGGTTCAGAATCTTCAGGTTGAGTATAATCCAGTTAAATCTGCATAGAGTCTTGGAATTTGGCGTTCATAGGTTCTTCCATAGACTGAGTCTTCTTGTTGAATACTTTGTAGGCTTTGCTTGAGATTGAGTATTCAAGGAAAATTCATTCATCTAATTTTTCTTCAAACTTACTAGTTCGATCATTAACATTTTTCAAAGTAAAACACAACCAAAGACATGAAAATAAGAAACATTTGGCTTTTTTCCTTTAAAACTTCATAGAGAGTTTTCTCTAAAATAGGCCTTAAAAACACTTAGTTAATAATATAACAAGCTATAGAAACTGTTTCAGCCCAAAATCGAGAAAAAATGTTACTTTCAATTAAAAGAGTTATTGCCATCTCCTATGAAGATCTATTCTTTCTTTCCATAAGTCCATTCTGCTTTGGAGTATATGGAGAAGATAAAACATGCTAGATACTAGATTCATCACAAAATATAGCAAAGTCTTGATTTTCAAACTCACCTCCATTGTCTATCCGTATGCTTGATATAGTATAACATTTTTCATTTTTTACCTTCTTGGCAAATTTTAAAAAGTAAGGGAATGTTTCAGACTTAGTTGCCAGGAAGTATACCCATGTGAAGTGTGAGTAATCATCCACAATTACTAGACAGTATTTCTTTCCACCAATACTTTGAGTTCTGATTGGTCCAAAGAGATCCATATGCAGTAGCTGCAAAACTCTATTAGTAGAAACTTGCTTTATAGATTTAAAAGAACTTCTAACCTGTTTTCCTAAAACACATGGTGTGCATAGATCAGTCTTTTGAAAAGACAGATTGGGGAGTCCACGAACAAGTTTCTTAGAAGAAATCTTGGCAATCTACTTCATATTAACATGGCCAAGCTTTCGATGCTAGAGATTTGCTTCGTCTTGAATGGATATTAGACACCGAGAGCTTTCTAGTTTTATATCCAGAAGATAAATATTCCCATGTCTTCGTCCAGTGAAGGATTAGGATAGATCTTTACTAGTTCCCGAACAAATTCCCTCTTGAAAATTGATTTTGAATCCAGTGTCGCACAATTGACTAATGTTGAGTAGATTGTAATTTAATCCTTCCATCAAGGAAACGTTGTTGATTGTGAGACTTTCAATTTTCACAGTTCCACATCCAACAATTTTTCCTTTGCTGTTTCCACCAAAAGAAACTTTTCCATCATTTATTTGCACAAGCTTAATGAAGAGCTTGAATCTCTAGTCACATGTCTCGAACATCCACTATCCAAATACCACTTGATCTTTTTCTTGATAGTGACCTGCAATTACAAAAAGAACTCAAGCTTTCTTTGGTTTCCATATCTTCTTGGGTCCAGGGGAGTTAGTACAAAATACAGTTTTTACTCAATCCTTCTTAACAAATCTCCAAACCTTGAGACATTCTTTCTCAAAATGTTATGAGTTGATACTTTTTAAACATTTGAGAGCACTTCGGCCAATAGGTTTTACAAAAACTTTTTGAAAATGATTTATGTAAAACGTTTTTGTAGGTCTTTGTTTGATTCTTTCTTTTACTTTTGGAAAATCAATTAGATAAATGGTTTCTGGTGTCATTCCCAAACCAGATATGTTGAAATAAGGTTTTTGAACTGAAAGAATCTTTTCCAATTTCTCAGATCCTTTTGAAAACCTTTTTGTAATATTTGAAATATCCTCTTTTAAAAAGATATTTTATTTTGAAAGAGAATCTGCATTTTCTTTCAAATTAGCAAAACTTTTGTTTAGATTTTCAAACTTTTCTTTCCAAAAAGTTTCTTGTTGCTTAAGTTTAGAATTCTCTTTTTCAGTTCGAAAATCCTTTTAAGAGAGGTTTTGAGACTAAGATAAAATTCATCTATGTACTTCGAGATTTTAGTAGGAATTTTTAAATTACTAAACTCAATTTCGTTGTCTGAGTCTAAATATGTTTCAATATTTGAGTCTGATTCTGAATTTTCCATTAGACATATATTGGCATATTCTTCATCACTTTCTTCGCATTTAATATCACTCCATGTCTCTGCTTTGAGAGCCTTTATGTATTTCTTTGTTCTTTCCTTCTTTTTCTTCAATAGAGGACAATTGGGTTTGATGTGCCCTTTTTTCTTACATTCAAAACAGATCACATCTTTGTTGACTTTATCATCCTTAGTTGATTTGTTCTAAAAATTTTGAGTGCCTTGCGTTTTCCAGTTGAACCTTATTCCCTTTCTATTCAATTTTCTGAATCTTCTTATCATGAGAGCTAGTTCTTCATCATCCATATTATCTTCTGAATCTGTATTAGAATCATCGTTAGATTTTAAAACAATTGACTTCTTACCTTTGTGATCTTCTTCCTCATTGATTTACTCCACTTCATATGATTGAAGTGTGCCAACAAGTTCGTCTACAGAGAGCGGCATGATCATCTGGGTTTCTTTTATTGAAGTCTTCACATGAGTCCAATCTTTGGAGAGTCCACGTAACAATTTATTAACCTTCATTGGTCTTGAGATTGGATGTCCCTGATATGCTAGACCGTTTACAATTCTGTGAAATGACTAAACATATTAGTGATAGATTCTCTTGATTTCATCTTGAAGGCTTCATATTGTCCAAGTAGAATATTGATTTTTGTTTCTTTAACTCAATCAGTTCCTTCATAAGTAACGTGCAACCTATCCCAGACTTCTTTGGCTGTTCACAAGATGAAATCCTGTTATACTCAGTAGGAGATAAAGCACAATATAAAGAATAAATGGCTTTAGCATTAAGAGCTTGTCTCTTGGTTATTTCTTCTTGTGTCATTTCGCCAGTGTCTACAACTTCTTTTCCTCTTTCTAAGGTGGATGTAACTTTGGGAATGATTCATTTTTCTACTATGTCCCATTCTAGGGGATCTTTCGATCTCATAAATGCATTCATCTTGTTTTTCCACACATTATATTCTTTCCCATCACAATAAGGAGGTCTGGTGTTGCTTTGGCCTTCAACTAAACTTGAAGCCAAAATACTAGCCATAGATTTTTAACTCATAAGTAAAACACTTCAATAAAATGAGCACACAAACTCTGATACCAATTGAAAAAGCTAATAAGAACACCTAGAGGGGGGTGAATAGGTGTAAATAAAATTTTCTCGCAAGATTGGATAAAAATAAATTTCCTTTTAAAGATAATTGACTAGGAACGTAAACGGCTTTAAACAATTATATAAAGCAACGAATAAGAGTAAGGAGTTAAGGAAAGAAAATTGGAATACAAGGTTTATAGTGGTTCGGCTTAGATCAAGCCTACGTCCACTCTCCCGCATTGACAGCCCTCTGGCTGGATTTCACTATGAATCAAAAGAGATTTTACAGTCTCACGTCCTTGACTTCTCAGTGTAGAACCTTTACTACACTCTTACAAAGTCTCACAAGTGTTTGCTCTCTACACTCTTACAAAGTCTCACAAGTGTTTGCTCTCTTTTTTGAGTACAGCTTTTAGCTCAACAACTGAAGTAGAAAAGAACTAGGAAGCTTCAGACTTTGAAAATTTTCTTTCACACACACACTCGAACAACTTAAGAGTCTTTCTTATATACTCCTCCATGCATTTACAACCATTGTCACTTTCCAAAGAAGTTCTTCCAATTTACCCATTGGACAGAATCAATTAAGGAGATCTTGAGTCGTTTAAGGAATGTGATGATAACCCATCAATCATGCTCGCTCATACAATCAAGATCTTAGTTTCCATAAGTAGAACCTTCCAAGTTTATTCGCCCTTCAAAAGATCTTTATTTCAGAGTGGATTCTAATAAGAATAACTGATCATAAGATGCTATATCCAGCCATAAGATCTTCCAGGAATCAAAGGAACCGAATCCTTAAAGATAAACCTTCATCTGGATAAATCTTCAATCTTTGGTCTGGAATCTGTAAGTGAGGTCAGACTTTGATATTAAAGTCAGGCAGTCTTCAGACTTTGACAGTAGTGTATGGAGTTCTTCAGACTTAAGGGAAATGTTTTGTTAGCTTTAAAACAATAAGGAGTTTTCTCCAACAAAAAGGACCATGAAGGTGAATAGCTAAATAGAGTTATAATCCCTAATACGCTTGGATGGAGATCTAATTGTTATCAAGAGCAATAGATCTTTATTAGGAGCAGCTCTTTCTATCAAATGAGGTGGAGACTATGATGATATCAGTGACCAGTGTGAGCTTTGTGAAGACTAATGAAGTTATTGACAAGTGGAGAACAAGTTTAATATGATGAGGATTTTATAAAGGCTCAGAGGTGTCATGGCCAATCCTTCATCAACTAGGAGTCTTTAGTAGCTGATATACTCATAAAGATCCTTGTAAGATTTAGCGCAAGTCATTCCATATGGTTTGATTGTGAAAATTACATCGACATTGTCATAGAAGACTATGACAATTACATCGACATTGTTTTCGAAAATTGTTATTATCAAAGAGACGTTACTGATAATAGAGAGCCATTTTAATGATTCTAAGCAACGTTCGACTGTTGGTACTTAAGGATATGAATGTGTAAATGGTCATCTAAGGAAAAAATGGCTATATATTTTATATAAGAGAAGTAGTTGGGTTTGGTGAAAATGAACAATACTAGTATAGTGCTTTGAGAGTTCTTCTTTACTTAGTTGCTGATAATATCTTTGTGAGGCACTACTCGTTGCAATCATGATAAGAGTAAGCGTACAAGAGTGATTGTAATACTTGCGTCCTGACAGTATAATCTATCGGTTAATAGGAGCAGTTAATAGGAGCAGTACATGTTGATTGTAACTTAGCTTGAAATAAGTTGCATGTTAATTGATTAAATTTAAACCCGAAAGCTGTGATTAGTATGGGTTCAAGAGAGTTTGCACGAAGGCTTTAGGCTTAGCAATCCATTAACTTTCCAGATGGTTTAGCTCAAAAAAGGCCGCAACATAAGTTGTTAACAAATCAGTACTAGCTTCAACTTATTTTTAGAAACATAGTCCGCTACCTAAGTGGGAACATGCTGGAGAGGCGCTTCAAATGCAGAGCCTAAAGATTTCACCATTTTTAGTGGAGAGTCACTTGTATGCGTGCCCTTGAAGGCGTGGAGTTGCAAGGACTTCGAGTGGGGTGGCTTTGAGATTTGTCAGTCCGATCGCCTCGGTCATGTCAACCGGTTCATTTGCCAATGTCGTAACATCGAAACCGTGCAGAAGAGCAGCAAGGGACAACGACATTAGTTGCATGGCGAAATTGATTCCGGGGCACATTCTCCGACCACTCCCGAATGGTATTAGCTCAAAATTTTGGCCTCGGATGTCGAAATCTTTGTAGGTGGTCAAGAATCTCTCCGGCCGGAATTTGAGAGGGTCCGACCATATGTGTGGGTCTCGATGGATCTTCCAGAAGTTGAAGAGGAGACGAGTGCCCTTTGGGACGTGATAGCCATCCACGGTACAGTCTTCCATGGACTCGTGTGGGACGCCAAGTGGGCCTGCCGGGTATAAACGCAGGGTTTCCTTGATGATGGCTTGGATGTAGACCAAATTCTTGAGGTCTGATTCTTCAACTCGCTTTTCTCTACCGATTTGAGTATCTAGTTCGTGTTGGGCCTTCTTTAAAACTTCACGATGGTTGAGCAACAAAGACAAGGCCCATGTTAGAGAAACCGAGGTAGTATCTGAACCAGCTATAACGAGTCCCTGCAAAGTAACGGATCGTCAGCGACTAGGATGACAAACCTCGATGCCTTAATTGTAAAATATAGATTGGTAGTTATGTTTAATCTCTTGTCAAATGCATGTATATTCTAGTAACCTTCACTAATAACAGAGAACAAATTTATATCACATTCACAAGGTAATGACATCATCTATTTAGTGTCAACTTTAAAAAGTCGGTGATACATTATACCATTATTTAAAATACATATAAGACACAAATTGATCAGACACATAGGAAATAATGAATGCTTCATTGCACACCGTAAGTTCGAAGAATGTTTTTCTGTTTCATGCAACTGCAAATTTTATTAGAGAAAAATAGTTAAGACCTTTAAATAGTTGAATCACATGATTTGATTTGTTCAATCTTGAGGAAAAGAACCTGGCCGTTCTATTTACATTGGCATTATTATCCTGTTTTTCTCTTTTCCCTGACATCAAGGGATTTTCTTATTGGAGTCGAGTTTGATTTTTTTATCTCTCTCTCTTTTTGTTTTTTTGGTTGCAAGATAATAGGATTTTTCTTTTCTTTGGGGCTAAGAGATTTTGAATCCAGAGCCGTCATCGCGTGATCTAATACTGACGTATCCTATGCCTGAAGTCTATCCTATTGCGACAGGCGACCAAAAGGACCATTGTGCCTTGAAAGCGACTTTTGTTCTTATGCAAGGATGACAAATGGCGCATTTGGTAACGTTTCTGTTCAAAATTGTTTCTGGGAATGTAAATAAACTATTTCATTCCGGAAAACAATTTTTCACTAGAAAGACACGTTTGGTAAACTTGTTTCGGGAATAAAAAATGAATAGAAACACGTTTGGTAAATTTATATTCTTTTTAATATTTTTATTTTTTAATATTTTTATTTTATTTTTTATTTTTTTTTTTTTTCCTTCTTTTGGCCGGTTGCCGACCATGCCAAGGCCGGTGACCAGCCGATGGGGGCCGGCAGCCTCGCTGGTGGCTGGGCGAGCTCGGCCTCGCCGGATCTAGGCGAGCCCGAGCTTGCCTAGCTAAGGAGAGGCCGAGCGTCGGCCGGCGCGGGCGAGGCTCGGCCTCGCCTTGGCTGGGTGAGCTCGGGCTCGCCTAGAACCGGCGAGGCCAAGCTCGCCCAGCCAAGGCGAGGTCGAGCCTCACTCGCGCCGGCGACGCTTGGCCTTGCCTTGGCTAGGCGAGCTCGGCCTTGCCCAGATCTGGCAAGGCCGAGCCTCGCCAGGGGCAGGCGACACTCGGCCTTCCCGGCCCTAGACGGCGGGTCGCCGGCCATGGCCGAGGCCAGCGACCGGCCAAAGAAAAAAGAAGAAGAAAAGAAGAAGGAAAAAAAAGAGAAGAAAAGAGAGGAGAGAGAAAATTTGTTCTTCAAAAGTGTTTCCGGAACAAAAAAACAACTTTCTTTTGTTTCTTATTTCCGTTCCAATTTTGTTCCGGGAACAAAAAAACAGAAAATCTGTTCATGAACAACAAAAATGAACACAAACATGCAGGGCCAAAGTACCCGTAAAGTGAGTCTGTTCTTATCCATATAGGAAGCGGTTCCAAAGACAATATTCAACAATCTAATGAAGCAGTGACAAATTTGTTCCTTTTGCTTAACGAAAGTAAAGTGAGACGAAAAGTTGTTTCAGCCACATTTTCTTTTAGTTCAAGAGTTGTATCATGAATAATCTTTTAATCTACATCTAGGAAGAAAAAGATAATGATAGATATATAATGAATTAAAATTTCTATGAATTCTTTGTTCGGCCAAAACAATTTTATATGATTTCTGCCTACAAATGTTTGGTACTTTAAACCTATCATTAAAACATGCTTAATTTTTCTCTCTGTTAGCAAGATAAATGGATATAAATTGAGCATATATTTGTTTGCTTTACTCTATTGAACGAAAAATTTCAAATATGTGAGAGATGTTCAAAACACCACTTGATTAATATAATAATCCCCATGTCAGGGTAGCTAGCTAATAACTTACTTTTCTTTGAAAAATAAAATCACTTTTTCATGTTATAATTTTGGAAGCAAGTAAATGATTTGAAAGACACCGGTTAGCCCATATAATTATTGTGGAGGACATCTATCCATTATATGTCAAGAAATTGCAAATGCATTCACGTCTAATAAAAAGGAAAATTAGGAGTCTATATATAACAATAACACAAAAACTATTTACATGAATCTAAATTGATTAACTGTATATTGAAATCGGGTTGCCTTCTCATATATAGTACCGTACTTTTTCGTGTCAATTATGGGATACATAAAAGAAAAGTTCTTTCGCCAACTGCATAAAAATAAAGAAGTAGCACATGAAAAGGTTTCTTTGTCTAAAAAATTGAAAGCGGGGAGGTAAGACATGCTGATTAATTCAAACAGAGAATAACGACCTGCTAGCTAATTAAAAGATTCTATTTTTGCTACACAAGCTTTGTAATTTCTTTGTTATACAAGCCATGTTTACCAGAATTGGTTTGGTAGCCGGTTAAATTTTTATCTTATTTTATAACTATCCGAATCAACTGTGGTGGAGATAATTTGTGTAACCAAAAGGTTATACAAATTATGTTGTAGCATGTCCTCATTAAAATAGATAATTTTTAACATCCCTCCAAACTGAACGACATTGTGGTTTAGTCAAAACTAACTCAAAACATTAAGTTTATTAAAATAATTAAAAAATTAGAAACCAAATTCTAGAAATGAGAGTTTTGGAATCAAAATAGATTTATAAGGATTTTCAGGAGGCGTTTGTCAAAAAGCAACTTTTCTTTTCCCATCCAATTTGAAAATATCATTCAAATATCAAAAGATTGTTAAAATATTATGCGTGAATTTATGTGTAAACATTAGATTTTGTGAAAGTTTATGAAATTTCGTGTTAAAAGAAATTTCAAGAGCCTCCGCTGCAAGTTAAGTAACCTGTGTAAAGTTTCGTACTTTTTACCCTGACACGCGCTTAATTGCTTGTAGGGTCTCTATGAGATCATTTAAACGGGGAAAAGTCGGTTCTTGAATCTAGGAAAACCCTTTACGGCATTCCTAAAAGACTGTCTATACATAACAAAACCTAGATGTTTGTACAAGTTATGTACCCAAAAATCTATATTGTGAATGTTGAAAAATCAAATCTACCATATCAAATGCTTTTTAAATAAAATTGGGGTAACGATTATGCTAAATAAACTTACCATGCATGTTGCTTTTATGAAAGTATCAGCATCGTAACCTGAAAGCTCTTCGGTAGCATCTACAATAGAGAGCATCACGTCCATGAAATCCTGGTCATTGTTCTTGTTATTTCCACGTCTCTTGTTACTATTTCTTCTGCTTTTATGCTCATTAAGCCATCCTTGAACCACACGATCTAGCTCTTGGGCCATCTTCTTCATCATCTTCTCGTACCCGTCCAAATCGAACCACCTTAAAATCGGGAGCGCATCGGACGCTATAAACCTCCCTGCCAAGTCACTGACCTCCCTCAAAGCATCTCGAACCTTCTCATCTTGTTCGTCCTCATAACGTTTCCCAACTACCATCCTAAAGATCACATTTAGAGTAATGTCACCAAACCATCGCTTCATGTCCACCAACACCTTATTTGGTGCATCATTGTAGTTTTCTATACATCGCCTATATATGTGGTTTATTGATGCTTGGACCTCTGATTCCCGGATGTGCTTGAGCAATTCCAATCGGTGGTTGGAGAGGAGCTCCAGCATGGTGAGCTTGCGCGCATGGCGCCAATAAGAGCCGTAGGGAGCAAGGCCAAACATGGCATAGTTGTAGGCCATGATCTCGGAGCTAATAGACTTGGGTCGAGTCGCAAAGACTCTGTCGTTCACCGTAAGGCACTGCTTGGCTATCTGCCAATTACTAACAATCAAGGCTCGATGGGTACCCATCTTGACGATGAAGATTGGCCCGTACTTGTCAGCCATGTTTGCTAGGACTATATGGGGTGGTACCGGGCCTCCTAAGAGATGGAGATGGCCAATCAAAGGCCATGCACCGCCGGCTTCTGGCAGGGAGGCTTCTTTGTGGCCGTCGACGCTTCCTCTCTTATTTTTTGATCTTATCGGTGGCGAAGCAAAGCAATAGAGAAAGATTGCGAAGGCAAAGATCATGCCAGCGAGGGCAGGGGTTGGAAACGAGAAAGAGCACTCCATGTTTGTGAATGAAGAGAAGGGTTTTGGGGATACATGGAAAGATCAGAGCATGGGGAGTTTTTATACACATTTCGTTTCAAGATCTAAGTAATACGGACACGCGACACGGACATGCGACACTACACGACACACCAACACATCATTTTTAAAAGATAAAGAATTCCGACATGACACGTTATTAGTAAATAAATATTTTTATTTTTAATTCATTTGATTTAAATTCAAAAATAAATAAATAAATAAATAAATAAAGAGTACAGAATGAATATATACTAATAATATTAATAAATCTATTTATAAAAAATTTGAAAAACATATTCATAGTTAACACGTAACCATATTTAGGAACATGTTTTTAACTTTAATAAACATTATGAATAAGGTTAATGACTAACAAAAAAATATAATCAATTTTATTTAAATAAATCTATGATATTTTATAATCATCAAAATTTATTATTATTTAATATTCAATATTTTTATTTTTCGAAATAATTTTTGAATTTATTTATTTATTTTTATAACAAAACTAACGTTACCGCTGAAAATTATTTTTTTTTGTTTTTTTTTTTTGGTAAGGTAAGAATTTACCGCTCAAAATTATTTCCCCCTCTTTTCTCTCTAAACCATGGTCCCCAAAAAATCATTTCCCTCCCCGTTTCTCTCTCCCCTATCCCCCACGCCACCCCCAAATTTTTCCTCGATTTTTTCCCTACTTACTCTCTCTCTCTCTCTCTCTCTCCTATCCCTCACGCCACCCCAAAATCTATTTTAAGCTCAGGAGGTACATTGATTGATCGGTGCTACTGAATCATTCGATTGGTTGCTTTATGTTGAATTCTGTTGTAAGTCTTTGTAAAACTGAAATGAAGGTCATTGGGGAGGGGTCCATACATTGCCTATTTTACCTTTGTAACTCAGTTTCTTGGGAAAGGAAAAATTTATTTAGTGGTTTGCCTATCGACAATGTAGCATTTGGTCAGATGCATAATCTATTACAAATGTTTTGGTATATATATAATGTAAAATTTTTTGATTATGTGGTTGATAGAGAGAATATGAGGAGTTCAAGGTGCGAATCAATGCTTTGGTTGAAGAGCGAAGGACACTCCCGGGCAGATCCTTATGCCACTTCCGAAGGGCAAATACTCGATTTTCTAACCCCGAACGTCTAAATCCTTATGCGTGGTCAGGAATCTCTCCGGCCGAAACTCGAGAGGATCAGGCGACATCGGCAGGTCCTGGAGGAGCTTTGAGATGTTGAACAGGAGACGCGTGCCCGCAAGGACTTGGTAGCCGCAGATTATGCAGTCCTTGACGGACTCATGAGGCACGGAAAGGGAAGTAGCGGGATACAGACGCATCATCTCTTTGACGATGGACTGGAGGTAGACTAAGGTCTCGATGTTGAACACGGTCACTTGTCCCTCCCATCTAATGTGAGAGTCTAGCTATATAGTTGAGCCTGCTTTAGGACATGGCGATTGCTGAGTAGAAGGGAGAGAGCCCATGTTAACTTGCCCACCCATGTGTCAGTGTATCCCGATGTAATTGCCTACGAAAATACATACAAATTTCTGCTTTATGCATTTCATTATTGAAGTAAATATATAATTGTTGCAAATTGACCGATAATTTCTAGACATCTGAACTTAGGTGTAAGTTGTTTCATAGAAAATGAATGATTTGAAAAATATTTTTCTAAAAACAATCACTCATCAATGGAAAATATTTCATTATAGATAAAAATTTATATCTAATTTTTTTCGGGAACGATAAAAATATAAGTGATCATTTTTATGAAAATATTTTTTAAAATATATATCTATATATATATTTTAAAATAAGCGAAGCCTCAACTTAGTTATATTTAAGAGTAAGGATGACGTTATTTGCTGTAACAGTCGTACCTTCTTCTCACAAGTTGAAGCGGATATAATTTTCTTTTACTCTATTAGTGTACCAAACGTCTCAGCAAATGTTTCAACGATTGACCATTTGTCTTGCGATCCACCTTGGACACTTCACATGTATCTAGACATGATCTTTGGACGGCAATAATAAATATTATCATCTTTCGGCTCTTTATCAGAAGTCCAAACGACAACGACTTCCATAATAACTCATGAAAGAGATTGAAAAATGAATTGGAAGATGCCACATGGCAATCTGCTTGATCCAACGTTGGCATTGAAGACGTTGGACCAAAAAACAGGTCCTACAAAAGGATATTAAAATATTATGGTGAAGAAAGCTTAATGGATGGTTGAGATGTTTGTGATTTTTTATCAATTTTCTTTGGCTTTGTCGTCTATCTAAGTTTCAGGTTTAAAGGTACCTTTTATTAGATAAACGATTCTTGAAATATGATAGTTAGTGCATGAACGAATTCAGATGAATTAGTACACAAACATAATATTCACCACATGAAATCATTCGAGATGGAAATCTTCGATTTGCTGGATAGTTTAGTTTTGGGTGAGTTTATTAGAAGTCTAGCAAACTTGATATACTAGATAAAAAGAAAAAGATTTATATTCTTGATATATGAAAAAACAATTTGCTTACTTGATTTATCACACTTTTTTTTTTTAATCAATAACTCTTCTTAACACCAATTCCCAAGTGAAAATTTATGAAAGAGTTATGATTGTGCTTAGGATAATGCTATGGATACCGAATCTAACATATCTAACATTTATTCGTAATTTTATGTTTCGTACATTTATTCGTAATTTTATGTTTCGTGTGTGACTGAAAAGGCAATTTTCGTTACTGAATGACCGAGAGCGACTTGCAAAATCAAGGAAAAAGCTAGTTTGGCCCCTCATTTCTTGAAATGGAAACCCAGCTTCTTCTTCCAATAAAGAAAAACCTCCAATTCTAAGCTGGCAAGAGCCCAAATCAAATCGAACTAGATTAGATACAGACAATATTTGCCCCAAAATAGTTAGCATTATGCAATGATAGGTTAGCAGAAGATGTTACCTGAATCTAATACATATCATAGGCTGAATTTTAGACCGGTTTGGTGAAATCGACGTCCGATCCATAATAAAGAAAACAGAGGATTGAGTCGATGAAGTGTTGCTTATCATTGATACATTGTACAGTCGAAATAGAGATATCACCACCTATAATTATGGTGGTATGATGGAAGTTAAAATTTTATCTACTTGCTATGATGACGACGAGTTTCTGGCAAACTAACTTGCGCCTCCGCACTTGCTGACCCCATGCAACACCAGTGCCGCTCCTCATCGTGAGTCGTTGCGTCGAGTCCTGCTGCCTTGCCGCGTTTGGCTGTGATCTCCGAGCAGCATACCGAGAAGCCGAACCCACCGCGAGCTGTGCCGTGTCCTCACCGAAAGACCAGCAAAGTTTCTGTTTTTGCAAATTGTTGATCGTCAAGCCAAGCCCCCACGACTTGTTGCCTTCCCAGCTGTGTCCATTGAAGTCCAAGCTAAGCAGTCCCTCAGCCACCAGCTGGTTGAGTACACGTCGGCTGTTGTCCGACCAGCCGAGCACCACCGCCGATCCTGAGCCGTCCATTTAGTTCGGATTTGGAAGCCAATCTACAAATTAGGTAATGATTCTATCTGTATTAATTCGAATATTTCATTATTTGCGTTAATGGATATCGTTATCTAATTTGACTCTTCAAGTGTTGATGCATATCTCCAAGATTTTTCAAGTATCCTTAAATTAGGAAGCTTTCCTAATTTAACAACTTGCACATGGTCAATAGTCCAATTTCATGTGTGAGATATGACTCGCGGCCGCACGAAAAATAAGCATGTCCAATCCTATGCCCGAGTTACGATTTGCCGATTTTATCAGTTACCAAATTTGAATAGACAGTGTTGGTTTTACAAATATTTTGATTGACTTGACAACCGTAGATGTTACCCCGATTGATTGCCAGGACATTATCTTTAGTTATAAATAACATTACGATAATACCTTTCCTAAAAATTCGATAATAACAAAAAGATATAAAGTGATAGTTTAGGATAGAATTATATTTTAAATCTTTTAGGGTAGGACAAAATAGTTCCGGGTAGGATTCTAGTTTAAACTTTCCTAATAGATAGAATAGAATAGTTCTAGTTAGAATTTGCATCCAAGGATATTATCCATAGTTAAGATAAGATTTTGATTTAAATCGAGATTAAGATAGGTTAATTCCTAGTTTAAATTAAAAAATCTAAGTATAGATAATTAATTCTCATTAATTTTTAATTTTGAATTTTAGTGAAAATACCAAAAACATGTTCTTAAGATTGATTAGGATTGAATATTCAATTTAAGCATTTATTAGTGAAAAATACCAAAAATACCCTTGCATGTCATTTAGATAATACATGTCTTAGGTTAATTTAATTAAGTTGCATATTTTGTTAGAATAGGTCATATAGACTACAGTCTAGAATTACGTTTGCACACCATGCATTGCATATAGCCTAGTTTTAATTTTAAAAAGAAAAAACAAGAAAACAATATAAAAGATTTGTTTAGAAACCATGTTAAGATAGGTTTAGTCTTTGTTTTATCGATTTCAACTTAGGTGTTTAATTTATTGTTTAGGATTACAATTCATTTAAATCACTTGGTTTTATTATGTGTTTATCTAATGTTTGTGCACCCGCATGATCATCTCATATATTAGTGGATAGGTTAAAATGAATCAAAGCTACCTGTTAAATATTATGATAAAAAGAATGGTAGTTAAAAGGGCATTAGAGAAATCTAATGTAACCAAGTCCTAATACCCACAATTCCTGGTTCTGGATTGTATGAGTAAATAATTCTCTTGTCACTTAGGTTTCTATTTGATCCACCAAGAAATAGATTAGTGATTACTCTTAATTGGAAATTATTGCATGTTAAGAACTTAAACCCTTAGTCATGAATTAGTATGGACTTAAGAGAGCCTGAGTTAAGTCTAGATTTAATAATCCATTAGTCGAACCCTTAGATGGTGCACTTCAGGGTAGGTCGGGGCAATCATCACTAATCAAATTATTAGTTGGTTGGTTGGCAACCCAAGTAAAATACGGGGAGAATACTTTACCTTTTCTAATACGAGACTTCATGGATTCAAAAACTTGATTATGTTAGATTAAACTAACGCCTTCTCAATGCTTTTTCTCTTTTATTTAAAAAAAAAATGTTTGGCAATCCTTGTTGATTAATTTTAAACCTAAACACTAACATGTGATGAGAGTGATGATGAGGGTGCTCAATCATTAAAGTAACGTTGAATGAATCAAAATGATAAATAAATTGCTAGAATGGGAAAGGAATTTAAATACCTCGATGCAAATGAAGCATGTTATTTAATTTCCAATATTTGCAAAGTATTAATCGAAAAGAAATGCATATCTAACCTAATATGATTTCTACAAACTGATTAACAATCTTTTTAGGTTTTTCTTTTTAATGAAAATTAAATTATATGCTATTCTAACCTGGGGTAAACATGTGTGGGTTACTACCTTAATGACATATGACATGTAATTCATACAACTTAACTATAATGACAATTAAAATGACTTATTCTACCACGACATGGGATTCTAAATTAAATGATATTACTAAATGACATGGCATACATGACATGAAACTTATGACATGGCGGGGATAGTAACATGGTGATGACATGGCATTATAGTGTGGCATGATGACATGGCATAGTGTGATGACATGGCATAGTGTGATGACGTGGCAATGTATGATGATGTAGCATATGACATGGAATTCTATGCGTCTAATCCTATATGGCTTGCACATGTTTATTTTTGTGATTTTTATTAAAATTCGTAACAAAAATTACTAAAAATGAAAATTATGAGATATTATCCAATTCAAATTATGAAATAGACAACTACTAGAGTTGCACTAGTAACGACCCTTCCCACTTGGGAATGACAAGGTAAGGAGTTTGATTCCCTACATTCTTCGGTGGGGGAAAGGTGGGGACGAGTGAGTGAAGGAGTATGGTTTCACAATCTGCACATAGCACATAGAGTGGCTTGTAAAATAGATAAAGGATATGACTAGATAAATAAAACTAGAAAATAGACTAGGTCTAATCCTACTCTTACTTGGAAACCTATCTCAACCCTATCTAACATGCAATCTTATCTAAGCATGCCATGTTATGTAGAAAGAAACCTATTCTATCATGTAACGTTTTTAAAAAATAAAAATAAATTAATCAAAAACATAAACGGCTGATCAAACAAAATAAGCAAAAAATTAAAGTAGATAAGCTCGAGAATAGCAACAATGTCCATCCAATTCAAATTTCAAAACAAAACAAATTGACCCATGATCTATATGCCTCAAGATCAAATTGTCGATTCTCTATGCAATTCATAACCTTATATCAATGCCTAGACAATGAGTTACCGATTGTATGCACATTAGAGATTAGGAAATAATCCTAATTGGATGTGCCTAGAATCTCAAATATTTCAATTAGATCATGATAATCATAAATTAGGTAACAAAAAATCAAATTCAAATTTAGGAACGAATAATTATCTAAATTGATGATTTGGTTTCCAAAATTGAACCGGCACTAGTTTGGCTTAGATAATGGCTGGCAGTAGCACTTGGTCACTGGCAATGAGGGATGATTTGTGGCAACCAACGACGTACCAAAGTGCAATATGAACTTATGTGCATTGTGCAGTGGTTGGCTGTCAGGAGGTTACCATGACGTTGCTTGCAACATGTAAGGTCGCTTGGTGCTTGTCTGAGTAGGTACTAGGTGCCCCTTGGAACCTGCGAAAAGAACACTATATTGTGACTTTCCTAAATTAACTCACTTGAGGTATTGTCCAGTTTGTCCCATCTCATATCAAGCCTCATGGTTTTTATCCTTTAGCATACAAGCAAGCACTCCAAGAGGTCACTCATACTCATAAAGCTCTACCCTATATTTGGTTAACTTTGGAGAAAGTAAAGCTTGCCGTTACATCAAAGGGCACCCCCGTGAGTTAATTTTAGTTTTCACGTATATATATCTTAGAATTGCTTCCACTACTCGGTGAATAGTTTGGTTCATTTCTGTCCCCTTCACTATCCTAGGAGCATACTATGAGCCTTTTCTTGTCCAGGCCCTCTTGTCTTGATGACCACTTCTCGCCCTCGTCGGATTGGGTTGTTGTTATACACCTACCAGCTTCCGCCTATTTTGTTCCCAAACAATACTTACCGGAAGGGGACCGTTCTGATACCATATTATGACATCCTAGATTAACTTGCTCGATGTATTGTGTAACATCTATGATTTTTGACCCATGAGAAATGGTTGAGTCTAGTGTGCTAGTGGTAAGGATCAGTCATGGGTCGTTCCAAGAATCAGCCATGGACCGATTGGCCCGACTGGAAGGGTAATCGAGAGATTAACCATGTTCTGATCAAAGGATCGGCCATGGACCAATATATGACCACGCAAGTGAACCCGAGTCGTTTGGTTGATGGACGACTACTTGGCCATAAGGGTAGATCAAGGGATCATCACGTATCACCACAGATTGATGGACGATCATGAATCAATCCTAAACGATCATGTTCCAATCGCTAGTGATTTTGCTCGGTTATGTACCAACCGTGGATGACCATGATTCAACTCTATATGACCATGTGATGGTTATGGATTGGCTAATCTCGAATGGCCACCTGACAATCAGGAGTGGCCTGGACCAGCCCTGGAACAAGTCCAGGAGCTGACTCGCTCAGCCAAAGTCGATCGAAGGGTCGGTTATTGATCCCACGCCCTAGGCCACCAATCTAGCCAAGAAGGTAAAATTTTCCTACAACAACCACGCCAAGGGTGACTTTACCTTGAACCTCAGGTATGTTGAAATGATTGTTAGGGAATGCACACAAAAAGCTCTTGCCTGATTCCGATTGCACTTCCAATGGCCTATTTCCCATGGTTGCCATATTCTTTGGAAATGGACAAAAGAGAACATTCTAGAATACCCTAGGTTCTTCATGAAGAAGAATGACTCATCACTTTGGATGGATATTTCTAGATTTTGTAATGATTACTAAAGATTTGCCTTGGGGTTAAGGACTTTTGACAAATGTCCCAATAAGAATGAGACGATTCAGGAAAGTATTGCTATCCTATGGCCTATGTACCACCTTATCCTTCTTAGGGTGCCACTTAATTAAAGTGGCTTGTTCTCCAAGAATGGGCCAAGCACTTATGTGAGCCAATAAAAAGAAGACAAACAAGCCTCCAAATTGTTACATCAAGCCATTAGATTTCCACCTCATAAGCCTAGGTGTCCACTTGAAGATTTGGTAATGGTGGCTTAAGATTTTCCTTGGGAAATAAGCAAGGGACTCATGGCTTAAGTACCAATTGGAGAGATACAACATGGACTCTCTTCATTTCTCTAAGATTTAGGTGCGCCACATAATCTTATTAGATGTGCCACATTTCCAAATAGGTGTGCCACCTTGCAAATTAGGCTTGCCACCTTAATATTATAGTTGTGCCACTTCAAGAATGATGATTGGGCTGTTTGGACAAGTAATGATTAGGTTGATGCCTATAAATTGGATGAGCCCCCATTCATTTCCAATATTTGAGCCCCCTTGCTTTTTACACACCATTCTTCCCCTTTCTCTTGACCTTGTACCATTGCCTCTCATCAAGTCACTCAAGCTAGTTCAAGAGGTTCATCGAAGTAAATAAGACCCTATTTCTCCTCTAGTGTGGTAGTCTCCATTGTTGAGTCCAGTTAGGTGCTCACTCGTCAAGTTATGAGTAGGATGTTGGATCTTTTGTATGGTTTTGCTCATGTTTGTGCTTGAACATGTGCTTGAGTCACACACTTGGAATGAGACCGAGATTTGCTCAAGTTGAGTTCAACGTGAGGCAAGGTTGCTTAAGGTTGCAAGGCCTTGGATTAGCATTAAAGCATGCCGGTTTCAAGTCTCGTTCAATGCAGGAATCGCCTAAGGCCATGAGGTTTGAGATCAGCATTGAGGCATGCTAGTTATAAGTCTCAATTGATATAGGGATCACCCAAGTCCACGAGGTCTTGGTAAGGCACTAAAGTGTGCCAATTTTAAGTCTCAATTAGCGTGAGGACTTTGTACTTGTTGTTTGAATCAAGCCACAAACCAGGGGTCATTCGGCATGAAGTATGTTCATGCCGGGTTGAGGCCAAGGTCCGTCGAGCTTAGGATCTTCATGAAAGTGAGGTGTACCCAAGTCTCGAGGTATTGGATCAGTATTAAGATGTGTCATTTCCGAGCCTTGTTCGGTGCGGGGATTGGTGCCACATGATCGGTTCAATTCATGGATCAAGGATCGTTCTCGACATGTTTTATAGTGTAGTATAAGAATTCATGGCACACACGTATGAATGAGCATGCCTTCGGGCCATGTATGAGTCGGCTAGGAAGAAAAGATAAGATCGGCTTGTGTGTGCACTTAAAGAGGAAAATGCATCCATCATCACATAACTTGGCGGCAATGCCTCGTTCATTAAATGGGATGCCCCTGTTAAACTAGGATGCTTGGGTTTTAAACTCAAAAGCCTTAGGAAGCTAACCTCGAGAAGTCTCGATCAAGCCAAGATATCTTGGTCAAGTCAAGAAGCCCAGCTAGAAGATTGAAGTCCTGGTCAAGCGGGGAGAGCCTAGTTGAGCTAGGACGATGGTAAATGAATTTGCATAAGTGCTGGTTATACATAAACATAATATGTTGATGTGTTCATTATTAAACCGAAGGTATTTTACATTAACATCATGTATTTGATCAAGGCATGGCAAGTAATTTGCCATTACTCTGTCATTGACATTGTTTGCGAGTATTGTACTTGCTAGGCTTTGATAATGAGATGCTTTCCTACTAGAGAACTAGGAATTTTATTTACTGAGTTTCCCCAACTTACTCCCTTATTTTTTAGATTAGTAGGCATGGAAGTTTCACGTCAACTTTGAGAACTGCATTCACACTAGAGGAGACAATAATTCCCCTAGCCTATGTTGAGACTTGTAGTGTGATGTAAAAAGGAAAGATGGCTCATAGAGAAAGGGCTTATAAAAATACTATTATAATATAAACTAGTGTTTTCTATGTGATGTATGTCTCAGTCATCCAGCTGTTGTTTGTCTAGAGAGTTGTTTGTTTACGTTTTTACATGTGTTTATTAACAAGATAAAAAGAATTGGGATGGCGAAAGGTTTGGGACGTCACAAAAATAACTCTTGTTGCTCAAGACCTTAGAGATGGAGTTAGGGTCGTTACATATTGTTGACTTTGGCCCATCCCATATCGAGCCTCACGATTTTTTATGTTTTGGCACATAAACAGGCACTTTCCCATGAGGTCACCCATCTTGGTAGTAATCTAGCCCGGGCATGCTTAATTTTGGAGTTCCAAAACAAAACTTGTTGTTATGTTAAAAAGCACATCCATGAGTTAATTCCAGTTTTCACGTATATATTTCAGAATCACTCTCCTACTATTTGGTGCATAGTTCAGCTCATGCCTGCCCCTTTTCAACATCCTAGAAGCCTACCATGCACCTCTCCTTATCCATGTTGGGGTTTTACGGAACATTTATAGCCAAAATAAACATAAACGCAATGGAAACAAAGATAAAATTCTACTATACATGTTCCTCCAAAGGCGTTGTTCATGTGTTTTAATAAAAAATCAGAATATCAAATGGGGTTACACATATTACCTCTTGAAGTGCACTTTAAACGACTTGATTCAAATGTTCTCCAGTTTGAGCTCCATAAATGTCGGGCCTCTAGTTTAGACACATCACCAATGCACCTCAAATGAAAAAGAGCTCGCAGGTAATCACCATTGTAATTGTGCTTGCAATCTTGTGGAGACAATCCTCTACACGTGATTAGCAATTGTTTGCTGACCATATAGTTATCTCTCTCTTTCTCTCCTTTTCTCAACATAACCCACTCACCCTCTCTCCACTCTATTTATAATGTCTTTGTGAAGTCAACATTTAACTTCCTTTGGAAGTTAGTCTTTAACCTCTCAAAGAAATTATTGACTACCTTATCTAGAAGCTACTTCTTCCAAAAGTTGGTCTTTAATTTCTCAAATAAGTTATTGACCACTTCCTCCATAAGCTAGTCTATAACTTTTCAAATAAGTTATTGACTACTTCCTCCAGAAGTTGGGTGAGCAAGAGAACAGCTCTCGTGAGTGGGCTGTGTCCGATCGAGTGAATTGGTTGTGGTGTGTGACATCCCTAGGTTCATCACTGAGCTGGTTGTAAGACTTGCACTAATACATTTGTACTCCCAAGAGAATTGATTGTCCCGATCCATCTCTAGGTCCTACAAGCCATGATTGAATCTAGCAATATGTCGTGGCTACCCAGACAGTGTGAATGCTTTAAAAACATAATGAACCCGTTAGCTCTGGTTACAGTGTAATTCAATCCCTCTATCTTATTATGTCCCCGATCGAACAAAGACCATGAAATATTTGTCAAGTCACCAATTTGATCATATGCACAAACCTAATTGACCTACATTTTATACGAGACATAAACAATTTATTCTTGGTCAGAACCCCAGCCGAGGATTTCAACACAGTCACAATTAGATCGCATAGGACATCATTACTGTACCTTGCATGTAACAAGGAGACATATTTCATGTTGCGTACACGTGTAACTTCGTATGTGAATGAGTTATGACCATCAAGTACAGAGACAAATCAATGAGCCGCCAATATGCGTACCTGTGAACCATAGCCGTCTAACACACAAGTTAATACTATGCCTCAGATCTAAGGATTATTTACACAAGACCAAAGTAAGAACGATTAGTCATTGACCCCGCTAAAAGCTTCCATGTTATCAATTGTTCTATGTGTGTCACGTTCAATGAACTTGTCTACTACAAGCAGGTGTGTTCTAACTCAATTCAGTCTAACCGTGAACCCATCACACATATTCTTAACGTCTCAATAATAAGCCTAGTCATAACTGATCTTAGAGAATCATTCATATATACAATTGGATAAATGAATGACTACGTCTTTGCTATTAATTTGACAACACAACTTAAATCCTTAACATGTAACTATTATATGATTGCTTTAGGGCATATAACTAACAATCTCCCACTTGCACTAAAACCAACTTGTTTGGTACCTCAAACCCATTTTATCAATGTGTCTTTCAAAAGAAGATTAAGGTAAGGCCTTAGTGAGGGGATCTGCCACATTTTCCATTGAGGCAATTTTCTACTAGACGATATCACCTCTCCCAACAATTTCTCTAATGAGATAGAAGCATCTCTCAATGTGTTTGGACTTTTGGTGAGACCTCGGTTCCTTAGCTTGAGCTATTTTCCCATTGTTGTCATAAAACAATGTAATTAGTTGCTCAATAAAAGGAACGACTCCAAGTTCATATATGAACTTTTTCATCCAAGCAGCTTCCTTCACTGCTTCAGAAGTGGCTACATACTCTGCCTTAATGGTGGAATAAGCAATTATGCTTTGTTTGGAACTCTTCTAACTAACTGCCCCACCATTTAGTGTAAAGACAAATCCATATGTAAACTTATAATCATTAGGATCCAATTGAAAATCGGAATCAGTATAAGCTTCAACTTTAAACTCCCATTCTCCATATATCAAGAATAAATCCCTAATCCTTCATAAGTAATTAAGGGTATTCTTGATTGCAATCCAGTGCTCTTCTGCTGGATTGGACTAATATCTGCTAGTAATGCTTACAACATGCAAAATATCAGGTCTCGTACATAGCATATCATACATTATGCTTCCAGTAGCGGATGCATAAGGTATCTTCACCATCCGCTCTCTTTCTATAGGAGTGTTGGGACACAGCTCCTTGAAAAGACGGATTCCATGCCTAAAAGGCAATAATCCTCTTTTGGAACATTGCATGTTAAAACGTGTTAATACTTTGTCTATGTATGTAGACTGTGAGAGGCCAATCAATCATCTCGATCTATCTCTATAGATCTTGATACCTAAAATATAGGTTGCCTCTCCTAAATCTTTAATGGAGAATTTCTGTGACGAGAATAGTTTATCGATGATATCATCAGCACATCATTCCCAATCAAAAGTATATCATCGACACACAGAACTAGAAATGCAATTGCACTCCCACTGACCTTCTTGTATACATAAGGTTCATCCAGGTTTTTGATGAAGCCAAATGATTTGATTACATCATCAAAACAGATGTTCCAACTTCTGGAGGCTTGTTTGAGTCCATAAATTGATCTCTTAAGCTTACACACCTTTTGACTTTCACTATTGGATTCAAAACCCCGTGGTTGTTCCATATAGATGTCCTCAAGAAAACCATTTAGAAAAGCCATTTTGACATCCATTTGGAATATCTCATAATCAAGGTGCGTAGCTATAGCCAACATAATTTGAATGGATTTTAACATGGCTACAAGTGAGAAAGTTTCGTCATAATCGATTCTTTCTTTTTGACAATATCCTTGTCATAATCGATTCTTTCTTTTTGACGATATCCTTTCACCACCAACCGTACTTTGTAAGTTCCAACGTGACCATCAGTGTTCATTTTCCTCTTGAAAATCCATTTACAACCAATTGGTATAATACCATCAGGCATGTCAACTAAGGTCCAAACATCGTTGGAATACATTGAATCCATTTCGGATTTCATAGCTTCTAGCCATTTACCAGAATCGATGTCTGACTTCGCCTCCTCATAGGTGTTAGGATCATCAAGTTGATCATTATCATTCACAATGAATAATTGTTCTATATGTTCAACCAAGTATCCATAATGAGCAGGTAGACGAGACGTTCTTGCACTCCTCCTAAGAGGTTGTGTATCAAAAGTTCCCACTGAATTAGAGATTGGTATCTGATCATGATTGTTTGGTACTTCATTATTGCCTTCTTGTAAGACTATTTTCCATCCAGCACCACCTTCTTGAACGAACTCATTCTCCAGGAAAGAAGCATGCCTGCTGACCAAAATTCTTTGGTCAGAGTGAAAACAGAATAGTATCCAAAAGTCTCATTTGGATATCCAATGAAGCGACCTTGTTCAAATCTAGCCTCCAATTTTTCCATTTTCAGCTTTTTGACGAAAGCTAGACAACCCCAAATCTTAATATGATTAAGACTTAGTTTCCTACTATGTCATATCTCATAAGGCGTATTTGGAACAGATTTGGATGGCACTCTATTTAATATATATGCAGCTGTCTCAAGGGCATATCGCCAAAGGGAAATAGGCAAGTTGGTGTAACTCATCATAGATCGCACCATATCTAATAAAGTATGATTTCTTTGTTCAAATACACCATTGTGCTCTGGAGTTCTAGGAGGTGTCCATTGTGATAAAATGACATTGTCTTTAAGATAGTCAAGGAACTCAATATTAAGGTATTCACCTCCTCAATCAGATTGAAGAGCCTTAATACACTTTCTTGTTTGTTTCTCAACTTCAACTCTGAATTCCTTGAACTTTTCAAAAAAAAATCAGATGTATACTTCATTAAGTACAAATAACCATACCGTGACTGATCATCAGTGAAGGTGATGAAGTAAGAATTACCACCTCTGGCAGTTTCATTAATTGGTCCACAGACATTTGTATATATCAATCCTAATATGTCAGTGGCTCTCGCACTATGTCCCACAAAGGGCACTTTGGTCATTTTTCCTAGAAAACATGCCTCACAAGTCAAGTATGACTCAAACATGGACGGATCAATATATCCATCATTACTCAACTTGTTGATTCTATCTTCTCCAATATGACCTAATCGGAGATGCCAAACATACTTCAGATTTAGACTATCTCTAGGGCGTTTATTAGTTATGACATTTATGTCAATTCTATTTTGCTTATTAACATCAGTTGCATTACCGGACATTGTAATGGTATAAGGATTATTGGTTAATAAGCCATAACCAACACATCTTCTATTATGATAAATATAACATATATTATTAGCAAAAGAAAATTCATAATTCTCTTTGCTCAAACGAGGTATAGAGATGATATTCCTAACAGCATTCTCATAATGCAAACAGTTTTTCAAAACCAATACATGTCCAGAAGGTAAACATAAACGAAAAGTCCCTATAACTAATGCAGCAACTCTTGCTTCACTGGCAAGTGTCAGGACAATTTCATTTCCCCCCAGTATCCTACTTATTTCTAGATTTTGCAATGATATACAAATATGTAAAGTTACAGCAGAATCTAGAATCCATAAGCTAGATTTGGCACTGACCATAAGATTAGTTTCAATAAGCATAGACACCATACCTTCATAAGGTTGGTCCTTAGACTTGACTTTCAAGCTCAAGAGGAACTTCTTACAGTTCCTCCTCCAATACCCCTGGACACTATAGTAATGACATTTCCCTTTTTCAATCTTGAGTTTTGATTACACAAGAAGTTTGACAAGCCTCTTCCATTTATTTTCTTCAAAACAGTCTAACCTTTTGAAGAAGAAGCCTTAGCCATAGCCACTACATTGGGCCTCATGTTGTGCATTTCCTTCTCATAAACTACCAACATGCTATGTAACTTAGTAAGAGTTTTTTTTCATTTTATGCATGTGGAAGTTTTGGACAAAATCAAAGAAAGAGTTGAGTAAAGATTGGAGGATCAAATCCATAGCTAACTCGTTGTCCATAACAAGATTTAGCCTAGCAAACTCTTCAATGTGCCAGATCATTTTCAAAACATGATCATTAACCAATGATCATTCAGCTATCCTCGTATGGTATAATACCTTAGATATGTCATATCTAGAGGTTTGACCATTCTCATCATAGTATTCCTTTAAGTGTAAGATGATTGACCTAGCATTTTCCATAGTTACATACTTCTTCCGCAATTCATTATTCATCGAAGCAAGCATATATGACCTAACTTTTAAGTCATCATCACGCCACTTATCATTAGCGACGCGCTCCTCTTAGGTCCCACCCTGAGGAAAAAAGTCTGGCATCTTTTCATCAAGCACATACCCGATTTTCTCTGAATTGAGAACAATTCTCAAATTCCTCACATAGTCAGTGAAATTGGGTCCAGTCAAACAATTCTTGTCAAGTATAGAAGCGAGTGGGTTTATGGTTACTATTTTCAAAGTATTAATATATCTGTGTATAAAATATATTGTTAGCCATTATATTTCAAAATAGCTATTTCATTTTGGCCTTTAAATGAAATAAATCCTCCCGCTAAATTTATATTCAAATCTCATACTCCTTAAAATGGGAAACGGTAATCTTTTATTGGGTAAAGATTACTAGTGGGGATTGGAGTCCCACCAGTCCAAAGCCCACATCACCTGAAAGTTATTGGTGTTCTATGAACTTAGTGGGTGAGCCAACTTGTTCAACACATCATATGTGAGTCTCAATCATAACTTCGGCCTCTAGACCATGAAAACCTCACCTAACAATTATTGACATCATGATCATAGTTAAGTCTAGCCCATCATCTCATGCAAGTATTGAAAGCATAAACGATCCCCTCATCTGATAGTTATTGGAAATCGTTCAGCTTCAACCCCATAACATCACATGCATATTGGAGTGGTCCAATGTTATGAATGGCAATTAACCCCTATGTGCCCATAGCCAGTCAATCAACCATTATAATGTTGGATCAAATCACAACGATGGAAGGTCACGAGTCTGAAACCCGTTTCGACTTAATATTATTAATAAGGAGGTTTGGGTTGTTATTAACGGTCTCGCTTTGCACATTAATTGCTTTAACATGCATAATAACATAAACATAATAAATAAATAGATATTAAATGAATAAATATCTATCCTACGTGGTGATCATGGAGTTATGGCTTGATGGGTCTTGAGCCAATGAGGCCCATTTAGCAATTTTAATGTTTTAATAATAGAGACATGCTCTTCATACATCAATCATATTAATTAGGGGTTTTTCCATGATCACTACCCTTCTTTACAAGCCTTAAATTAATAATTTAAAGCTCTAGAAGGCACAAATAAAATTCTGCATTGAATCAAATTCATGGCCGAGCAATGCAAGCCACATCAAGATATCAAAACCAGTGAAACAATCTTCATGAGCGTGATTCCAAGCAGTAGCCACATTGTCACCTCTAGCTTCACATTTGCCAATCATTTTGCAGAAGATAAACACAAAATATAGCAAATTACAGATTTTTGATTCAAAATTGATTTGGTTCCAATTTTTGCTTAGTTGATTAAATTTATCATATAAATTAATCAACATCTATTGGCCATGTAAGAGCAAGCGATTCTCTTAACCAAAGTGAATTGACCATTAGAACGCGAAAATAAATATGAATCAAAATCAATTAAATGCATGAAAATGCCTAAAGATTGGCTCTGATACCACTGTTGGGGTTTTACGGAACATGTATAGGCTAAATAAACATAAACGCAACGGAAACAAAGATAAAATTCTACCATACATGTTCCTCCAAAGGCGTTGTTTGTGCGTTTTAATCAAAAATCAGAATATCAAAAGGGGTTATACGAATTACCTCTCAAAACACGCTTTAAACGACTTGATTCAAATGTTCTTCAGTTCGAGCCCCACAAATGTCGGGCCTCTAGTTCAGACACACCACCAACGCATTTCGAACGAAAAAGAGCTTGTAGGTAATCACCACTGTAATTGTGTTAGCAATCTTGTGGAGACAATCCTCTACATGTGATTACCAACCGTTTGCTAACCATATAGTTTTCTCTCTCTTTCTCTTCTTTTCTTAACATAACCCACTCACCCTCTCTGCTCTATTTATAATGTCCTGGTGAAGTCAACATTTAACTTTCTCTGGAAGCTAGTCTTTAACGTCTTAAAGAAGTTATTGACTACCTTTTCCAGAAGCTACTTCTTCCATAAGCTGGTCTTTAACTTCTCAAACAAGTTATTGACCACTTTCTCCAGAAGCTAGTCTGTAACTTTTCAAATAAGTTATTGACTACTTCCTCCAGAAGTTGGGTGAGCAAGAGAACAACTCTTGTGAGTGGGCTGTGTCCGATTGAGTGAATTGGTTATAGTGTGTGACATCCCTAGGTTCATCACTGAGCTAATAGTAAGACTTGTAATAACACATTAGTACTCCCAAGAGAATTGATTGTCCCAATCAATCTTTAGGTCCTACAAGCCTAGATTGACATATAGCAATATGTCATGGCTACCTAGACAGTGTGAATGCTTTAAGAATATAATGAACCTGTCAACTTTGACTACAGTGTAATTTAATCCCTCTGTCTTACTATGTCCCGATCGAACAAAGATTATGGAATATTTGTCAAGTCACCAATTCGATCATATGCACAAATTTAATTGACCTACATTTTATATGACACATAAATAATTTATTCTTGGTTACAACCTCAGCCGAGGATTTTAATGCAGTGTCATAATTAGATCGCACAAGACATCATTACCGTACCTTACATGTAACAAAGAGATGGATTTCATGTTGCGCACACATGTAACTTCGTATGTGAACGAATTATGACCATTAGGTACATAGACAGATCAATGAGCCGCCAATATGTGTACTCGTGAACAATAGCCATCCAACACACAAGTTAACACTGTGCCTCAAGTATAAAGATTATTTACACATTACCAGAGCAAGAACGATTAGTCATTGATCCCGCTAAAAGCTTCCATGTTGCCAATCATTCTTCGTGCGTCACGTTTAGTGAACTTGTCTATTACAAGCACCTGTGTTCTAACTTAGGCATCATAATACCCAATTACTCGTGACTCGTCATTACCTTAAGCATTCAATACTTAATGGTGAAGCTAAGAACATACTGGTCTCAACAAGATCATTAATATCCACTCAATGATCCATTGACCGAGAACGATTTAAAGATCAGTCTAACTATAAACCCGTCACGCATATTCATAACGTCTCAAGAATAAGTCCAATCACAACTAATCTTATGAAATCATTCATATAGATAATTGGACAAATGAATGAATACGTCTTTGTCATTAATTTGACAACACAATTGAAATCCCTAACATGTAACTATTACATGGTTGCTTTAGAGCATATTACTAATAATCCAAACCTTCTAGCCCTAGCGACCACTCCCCATTCACATCGTATTGGGTTGTTACAGGAGCCATGCTGTCACGCCCTGATTCTCAGGCACGCACTCATCCCTCACCTTGGTCGATTAATAGCGACGTCTCAGGACGCATCACCTACCATTTCATTTTAATACGCATGCAGAAGCATATAATAATAATCCCCAAACAATAAAGTAATGGGATAGACAAGTAGGACTAAAAACTCGAACCTAAAAACCAACACACTTATACATATATATATATATATATATATATATATATATATATATATATATATATATATATATATATATATATATATATATATAACAACTCAGTCATATATATACATATACCAGCCACATTAGAAACTTGGTTTCTACTCAAACAGATTCGACATCAACAAGTCATCAGACAGGAGTGGAGTCTCAATCCTCATCTGGATCATACTCTGGATCATCTTCGAGGTCCTCCTCTGACTCCTCTTTAGGTTCTTCCTCAGGTTCCTCCTCAAGCTCCTCCTCCGGGTTCTCCTCTGGGTACTCCTCCTCCTCAACAACCTCACCTTCCTCCATACTCTAGCTGGAGTCTACTGCTGACAGCTTTGGCAAGTCGGGATCATCACCAAACTTGGGATCTTTTGCATCGGTCAGCACTCCATCCTTTGGATCTGCAGTCCCTTCTCCAAATGCTGCTTCTAAGATGAACAGAGGCACATCACCTTCTACTACTGGACCCTCTCTTCGTCCATCATGGTAGTGACGATACCACGATCGATACTCGTGGGGCCTCAAGTCGTCCCTACCCACATCAACCCAGACAGTTGATTACTCTAGGCCCTCCGAGTGGGGGTGTATTGGGAAATGATATCTTATTTCGATAATCTCTTCAGGAATACAAAAATGCATGGGAGGACGAGGAGGTGGAGGTGGAGGTGCTGCCATCTAGGGACCTGAAATATTGTTCCACAACCGGGATAAGACTATGTCTCAGGAAGTTCTACCCATGAAGACTCGATTAGAATGCCAATACACTTTAGAGGTTGCCTAAGCACAACATGAGTTAAAGGACTTACCTTGGCCTTAGTTCCTTCCTGCAAGTCAGTATATATCAAATATACAGGAACCACATCAATTCACAGCATCAGATCAAAGCATTGATCAATCGACCTAGTCGATTACATGTCAATCAGACCATTCCCCGGTCATTTTAATCCATATTATGCAATCTCTAAGATTATGGGTATCTAGTCATCGAGCCACGTGCATTCTCAAAGGCGACATACTAAGTTACCGAGCCACGTACATTATCCGAGATGACATACCTACTCACCGAGCCACGTGCATTCTCAAAGATGATATACTCGATTACCGAGCCATGTGCAAATCACTGAGCCATGTGCATTCTCCAAAGTGATATACTCGATCATCGAGCCACATGCATTTTCCAAGGTGATGTACCAATTCAACAAATCACGTACATTCTCTAAGGTGATATACCTATTCATCGAGCCACGTAATACAACATTTTTTCTACCACTTTATATATAACCCATCAAAAAATTATTGGCGCTATAGACCCACGCTCGGTCATTTTCCAATCAATTTCTAAAATTGAATAATTTAGGAATAAAATCCCAAAATCATAATTAATTCAATTCAGCACAAATCAACGCTCAAATAAAGAAATGGACTGCACCATAATAATCAACATAAAATTTCGATCGTCGGCTATCCCAGTCTAATTTCTAGAAAATAAATAATTAATTAAATAATTACGAAAATTATTAAATAAATGCAATAAATCCAATTTAGGCCTGTAATGCCTAATTGGACGCTAAAACGGATCCGGAAAATTTCTGAGATTCGGTCAATAAATACTATGACCTATTTCCTTGCTAACTACACTAACCATTTGTCTAACATGCATTGATAAGTCTCTAATTTAATTACTCTAATAAAATCTATCCACCTAATTGCACTTAATTAAATCTAATCAATCCCAAAGTATCATTAGCATACTAAGAAAGGTTTAATGAGCAAAACTTCCTAGATTAACGAATGGGTCGGATCAAACCGACGGGAATGTTGAGGAGCTCAACTTTCCTCAAGGCAGGCCAAGCAACCTTAACTTGGGACCACCTAAAAACGGGCCTCACAGCACCTCAGAAACCCACTAAGTTTATGTTCTATTCTTGCTAAAACAGAAGGGAAACAAGCTCGGTTAGCACGGGAATTGATTGGGAAAGGGTAAAAAAGGCCAAACCGGGCCTTAGCGAGGGTTTACCGACGGAGGAACGGCGAAGCACAGCTCCGGCTGAGCTCGGCCAAGGGCTGGGACGCAAGGGCAAAGGCAGCTGGACGGCGTGAGGCGTAGCAAGGGGCGACTGGCGTGGACGACGCTCACGCGAGCGGAACAACGACGGTGTGCGGCAGCGATGGCTCCAGGCGGTCGGACGGCTTGCTAGTTGTCTTCCTTGGCTGCTGGTGGTCGCAAATGGAGAGGAGGGGGAGCAAGAAAGGTGGCCAGCTGGCTTGGAGAGGAAAAGAGAGGGAGATGGGTCCCCTAGGCCAATTTTTCAAAGTCTTTGTCTCCCTTTTACTCACCTAGGCCAAGCATTGTTACTTGGCTGTCCTTAGGCCACCCATACATTCCCAATGACTCTTGAAATGGTCCATTTTGGTTAGGTCATGGGAGAGCTTCGAATTTGGAAGCTTTGGCCTCAATTTGAACACTTAATCTCATTTAATTCAATCCTATTTGGCCTCAATAAATTCAATTGACACATCAATTATCAAACTGATAATTTTGCTCACTAATAGATCCATCTTGCATCCCAATTTTGTGACCAAAAACGGTCTTTGGATTTTTCTGAACAAAAACGGTCATATGCCGACTTTTTCCCAAAAAGTCTCAGTTACAAAAAAATCTTCTAAGATTGAGTTGACGTTCCTATAATTTATTATGACATGACAGAATCTTCAAATTATGAAATCGGACTCAAATTTGTGGTTAATTTCCAATCAACGCGTTTTTAGCATGACCTAGGTTACCGAGTATTTTTCGGAGATTTTTAGTGCAAATGACCCATGGTCGATCTTCTTCGAGCCATAATGAACCCACTCGACACATTGACGACTCTCGATTGTCGTGAAAATCTCGATGATTCAAATACGGACACAGGGTACCAAAACGACAGAAAAATTAGTCTAGGGCCGATCGACGAGAATTTTCCAATTTAGTGTGTCACCCACGATTAGCCACACATCTCAGTTGAACAGACCTATCTCTGATCTCAAATCAATTTTTAACTATGCCATAATGGCCTCTAAAGATGAGCACGGTCAAGAAGTCAATTCCTGGTTGAATTCTCAAGTCTATTGCATTAAAATTCCTTAATAGCTTTCCTGAATAGTCTAGTTATCTCGAGAGTGATCAACTCTGAGAACAGCCTTATAGGCATGTCGATGAAATGCCCGATTTATTCAATAGAAAATAGAAGTGAAAATTTGGGATGTCACACATGCTGTGTTAGTGGCTAGTTCATAGTAGATCAGAGGCATTGCCAATATTGGGCAAGAGCGGAGATGATATCGCATCAATTGTTGGATTGAGTTGAGTCATGGTGGTGTCACGACCCGCCCCAATAAAGGAGAAGGGTTAAGGAGTGGATTTAGAGGTAACTGTTTACAAGATTGTTCGAATGATTCATACAAATGGTAGTCTCAAGTGAACATCCATTTGCTAATACCTCAAATAAAGTATCAATTGTAAACATGGCTTCTCCCAAACTTATACCTCACGTGACAAGAGTTTCTTTTAATGTTCTTTAGAGAACCAAAAAAATAACCAGTAATCGCCACTAGTCTCATTTTTTGAGGGTTGGTAAGATACCCAATCAAGAATCAGGAACGCTTTCTCAATATCTACAGAATTGGGGATCGAAGTTTCGAGGACTCGAGTTATACTAACGTTTCTATTAGCGTCCTTTTGATATCTAAATTGGTTGGGTTGTTACCAAAATGACCATGCATTTGTTATTTACCATTTTCTTGCAAGAATTTTCTAAAGTATCACTAAGTGATCACACATTAATGGTTCTTTTAAGTGTCTACACTAATTCTAGTCACATTGATTAATCAACGAAGCAATCTATGAAAATGGAAAGTCCAAAAAGTCCTAAACCTATTGCACTTTTGCCAATTCAGTCCTAAACATTTTCACTTCTTGCCAATTCAGTCCATCCAGCCAATTTTGGCTGGAAAATGCTGACGTGGACATCGGCGGTGGCACATAGGACTCGCCCGGCGACATGGACAAATTTTAATAATATTTTAATATTTTTTTGAATTTTTAATGTTTTTTTTCTGTTTTTTTCTGTTTTTTTTTTTGTTCTTTTTCTCTTGTTCTCCACGCCTGTCTTCTCCCTCGACGAGCCCCCTCTCCTCACCGAACGCTCTCCTGTAGCTCCCCTGCCCGGACCAGCGCCACCACTATGACGAGCCCTTCACCAACCTTTAAGGCGCCAGAGCCACCGTCCGACATCGATCGTTCGGTCCGATCGGCACCGGACGCTTGGAACGCTAACCATCACGCGAAGAAAAAACTCAGTTCACCGGGACAAAACCCGAACGACTCGACTATGGCCAAGACAATGGAAGAAAACTAAATCTCACCGTGGCATTACATCGAACACTTGGTATACGCTATGGGAAAGAGGGATTTAAGCTTGATTGAGACCCAAGTCCACACCAGAACTTTCGACAAGTAAACGAGAACACATAACAACTCGATGGGGAACTAATGAGACTGGAGGTCACGTGAGTCGAACGGCCGTGGGCTCTGGCCTGACGTGCACTAAACAGGCGAAAACATAACACAAGCAAGGGCTTACCAGGTTCAGCTTGATGACGTCGGTTGAGGGGCCGTCTAGTGGAGCTCGTGCCATATCTGGTCTGGGCGAGGCCGACGCTCGCCTGGGCGAGGGCGAGGCCAGCCCTCGTCCAGGCCTGGGCGGCCTTGCCCGGTGTCGCCGTCGCTCGGCTGACGCTCGGCGAGGCCGCCCTGGCCTGGGGGAGGGTCAGCCTCGCCCAGGCGACCCTTGCCAGGCCGCGCCTGGCGAGGGCTCCCCTCACCGAGGCTCCTCCTCGCTCCGCCGGGCCTCGCCGGTGGCGGGTGAGGCCAGCTTGCTGGCTATGGCTGGTGGCCGGTCATCACCTATGGCCGGTGGCCGGTGGCTGGCCATTGGAAAAGGCCAAGAAAAAGCCATGAAGAAAAAAAAAAAAAAAAAAAAGGAAAAAACAGAAAAATATTTAAAAAATAAAAATATTAAAATATTATTAAAATTGTCCACATCAGCGCCGTCGGTCCTACGTGGCATCACTGGCATCCACGTCAGCATTTTCCGGCCAAAATTGGCCGGATGGACTGAATCGGCAAGAAATGAAAAGATTTATGACTGAATTGGCAAAGTTAAAAGGTTTAGAACTGAATTGGCAAAAGTGCAATAGGTTTAGGACTTTTTGGACAATTTTCCCTCTATAAAAAAAATGCATTTACGTAAAGTAGACACTCAAAAGGATAAAAAAGACAAGCTATTCTAAGCACAAGAAAGGGTAAACCAGAATCTCGCCGGGTGTTTATTTCAAACTTGAATTAAAAATCTGAAACATAGTTGGGATCAAATGTGTAAAATGGAAGAAACCGGATCAGACATCGGTCTATTTGCCTCCAACATTGGGACCTTCGGCTGCCTCCTCCTCCTTAGAGCGTCTTGATGAGATCGTTTTCTCAATTGAATCATTCAATTTACAAATCAGGCGTACAAGCACACATCTCATAGCAAAACAATTACAACCAACGGGTGAACAAATCATTGATTTAGCAAATAGGCCTTGGGTTTGGCCTTTGGTATTGCATACATAATGACCATCCTAAACCACTAAATCGATTAAATTGTGATTAATGGTAATTGACCATCCTTTGTGCTCACAAACGGAGGTCAATACCAATTAATCCCTAAATTAGGGTCTAAGTGTCCATTGATGTCTACCCACGTTCATGCGCCGTCCGTAGACATTCATTGAGAAAACACATATACATGAAATTGGACGTGCATTTAGGCCTTAAAGTCCTTATTACTCAGGCAATCAATCAATGTGAGTGAGCCTAGTGAGGATCACTTATTCATTTAATTCCACAAATCGGGTCAATTAGATTTAAACTCAATTGATCAATCAAACGACAACCAATTGGAATGGCTCAAGTCTCATTAGAAAGATTAGGATGTGAGGATTAAATCTTGAGGTTACTTGACTGGATTGCCAACCGTTTTTCCCGAAATATGTGATTTACAGCGACAGGTCAGTACCTCGCCCTCGTTCAGGTCTAGATTTTGAAAATTCTTGAAAAACTATTAAACGACACCAAAAAGGCGCGAATTTTTCAGGTAGTTAGAATGGTGAGTTAGCAACAATTTTTTTTTTTAAATTCTCAAAATTAGCAACCAATTTGTCCAGAAAATTCGGTTTTTGAACAGCAGTCATAACAGAATCCATTTTCGGGGCCTAACAGACCATGTTCGTTTTTATTGCACCCAGGCCCTTCTATATTTGAAATTAGACCCTCAAACTTGGTATATTACTAAAAGAGATCTATCTAAGCAACTTTCTAGTTTTATGATTTTGCAATAAAGGGCCCGAACTTGTTCAAATTTGCAAATGCAAACTGAACAGATCCGGGTTCTCCTTTTGAAGAACAATTTTCTGAAATTCCCGAACTTTGTTAATTCGATTAAAAATACTAAATGAGCTATTCGGCCACCAAGATAATTCGACAAAATGGCTGGAGGTAGCTTGTCAAGATTTGAATCGAATAACAAAAACTCAATACGAGAAATAGACTCGCTCGAGTTTGTAAGAAACAACAAGTGAAGATCAAGTGACTCAAGAGAGTCTGATGGCTAAATCATCAATAGTCGACGACCACAAGGTTGAAGACAAGTTGGGGAATGACGTCGCACGGCATGGAACTTTGAGAAACAAGATCGGATCACCGGAACGGTGGTTTCATCAATAGGCGCAAAAACTGGTGTTTGGCTGCGAGAAGAAAACAGCTTCAATCGGCGGCTTCTAGTGGGATTCAACTGCGGCCAAGCTTGCAACTGGCTTGGGGGAGAGCCGGTGGTCGTCTACAATGCAATGGCTCGTCAGATTGAGGCAGCGGCCGACCAACGCATGATCGAGAGAGCTCTGGCCTTGTCTTGGGGGGCAGGGGGAGAGGATTTGAAAATGTGAGAGTCCCCAAGTTTTGGAGGGAAAATTGGTTATATCTACCTCCAAGTTTGAATCTTAGCCATTAGAGTGATCTAATGGCTAAGATTTGATCTCTTAAGGATTAAGTAAAATGCTTCATAGTTGCACCTCTTTTGATTCGCCGAAACTTTATCACATTGATTAATGAGGTGTACCATTGAATGGCCAAGATTAACATTTAAATGAATGGTTATGATTTAATCTCACTTGGATTAGTGACTTGGCATTGGCATTTTGGTAATTTTTCATTGTGGCATTTTTGTAATTTTTGGAGTACAAGGGAGAGGGGCTGGCTGGCCATACCTTGGCTAGTCAGAATGGACCACCGGCTGCCAAAATTTTGCCAGAAATCGCTAGTCAAAACTGGATTGAACCAATTAGACCGGTTTGGTCGAGTTGAACTAGTTTGATCCTTGCTCTAATTTTGTTCTAATTCTTCTCAATTTTGACTAATTCGAGCTAAATTGAAAATTCACACATGAATTGAATAAAAAATGGGGGCAATTGGATTGTTTTAATTGGACCTATTACGTATGAAATGCTTTAATTTAGTCAATTACTACTAAATTTGTTAGAAAATTATAGTTTCAAATCAATAGAGCAATTAAGTTGGATTTTGAGGCATGATATCACTTTCTTTAAGGATTTATTTGTCCCACAATATTGCTCATGGTCATCAGCAAATATCCTCTAGGATACAACAAAGCTTCAAATGGGAATACTAAATAGTAATTCTAGTATATCTCTAAGTCTCTCTAGAAAACAATTGAAAAGATTATTGTAGTTTTGGAAAGAATACTCAAAAATGATTTTTTAATTCTCTTTCATGCCAAAAATTGACATATACATATTTATACTAGTCTTAAAGAATATAGGCAATTCTTTGCGAAAGGTTGCGAAGTGAATAAAGGTATCACTTCAAAAGAAGTTACAAAATGAACAAATACAACTCTTCGGGAAAGATTACAAACTAAATAAGTATAATTTTCAAAGGTTGTCTTGAAAAGACACATATGAAAAATTCAGAATAATAAAAATAGTAAAAAATAATAATTTTTTTAATAAATAAAATTTCGAATTTTCATAATTTCCAAAAATACTTAATAAACAAAAAAAAAAAAACAACCTTTCAACTAATAAATGTTAATAAGATAACCGCACGAAATAAAATAAAATTAAAGGGGTTAGTGCTAATTAAATCGCAGTCGAGTAAGCGTTCAAAGTGCTAAGTGCGCCTAATAATAGCACCAAAATCACACAATTATTTGCACACCCACATGCAGGTATTATGGGGTCTAGCCCAGACCCAACTTTTTCTTTAAACACACTAGAAAATGCTTACACTTATAAATTGGTCTTTCTCCTCCCAACTTTCCTATGTGAGATAAGCAAAAACACATTTTATTTGTTTTACACACAAATATCCTACAAATTTGACACTGCAAACTAAACCAATGTTTGTAATTGAAGTTCAATTGACCAAATTGAAGCTTAATTATTTAAATTGGATATTAGTCTAGAATGGCTCGAGTTGAATTAGACCCATCGTACTACATTAGCTTGGTTTTGCAACCTTCAAGTAAGCCAAATTGATCAATGTGAGATGAATCCATGGGAATTTATCAAAAGTGGTGCTGAATATGGATTGCCGCTAAAAATTTGGACTAATTTGAAAAACATTTTCCTTAAAATGATTGCTTATAAAATGAATCAACAAATAATATTTTCATCATTCACAAAAATATCTAGACATAAATTGCTAATGATAATGAAAACGTTTTTTATTTGGTAATTTTTCAAAGTGATACAAACGATTAATTTAGAAAAATATTTTCCAAATCATTCATTCTTCGTGAAACAAATAGAGCATTCACATGTTCTCAATTGCCTATCTTGGTCAATAATATATTGTGGGCTATCTCTCTTTCTTGTCTTTTTGTTCATTGACCGAGAATTACACACCAAATATATGGCAAAGTATAATCCGCAGTCAGTTAAGAAAGTCCGCTCTTTCACGAGATTTTTCTTTCCAATCAAGCCTGTCACAATTTTCCTATTGCCGAAGCTGCTCATCATAATCCGCACAGTGCTTGAAATATTTGCTTTGATTGACCGTATCCTCCCCACGCCCAAGATCATTCGGCCACGATCCCGTTCAAATCTTGCACGATTGATTTCCTCTTTAATTTAATTAGTCCCTCTCCCAACTCGTCAAGCTTCCCAATGAATTTCAGCCATGAGAATTAATGAGCTAGGTGAATTTTCATCACTGCAGGCTTAATTCAATTAACTCAATCAAGCTCGGAACTATTCACTCGATTCTATCCACCACCGGTTCAATTAAAATGCAGATAACAAGCTTGTTAATGCAAAATGCTCCTAATAACTTAATGCAATTTAATTAATTTATTTTTCTTGGGTTCGGGGTCTATCTCTAATTTATCTATGCAATGATTACCTAAATGCATCGCCAAAATTTTAGTGTCAACAAATGTAAGCAAGCCCTTAAAGTCTCCGTAAGAAAGGTTGAGTAGTTTCTTGATTGAAATGTTTAAAGTGCTTGTAGATATTGCTCTTATTTATTTAAAAGCAAGGGCATGATATATGACTTGAGATATTATATATATTAACAGCTATTTGTGCATGACTATTGAAAGGTTCAAGGATAGTTTCAAAGGAGTACAAGCTACTACAGAAAAGGAAAAGAAAGAAAGAGTAGCAAGACGAAAATTGCAAAAAGAAAAAAAGAAAAAGAAAAGGAAGAGCCGGGGGTGGGGGGTTTCTTGATATACTTGAGATAATTTTAGCCCGAATCTTAATCATCATGTTGAGAATGGAAGAAAAGATAAATGAATGTGTAGAACTTGCTAAGTTCCACAAAAGAATGGTTATTCCATTTTTTATATCTCTTTCTCTTGGTCATTTGCGAATTCTCCTGCTGATATTGATAACCATGAAGTGATAATAGTTAGAAGATTGTTCATTATATATGTGGATGGCGATGATATTCTCTACATGTTGATCAAGATTATATGTTGCGGATGACGATCTAGGTGATAGCACTTAAATGGGGGCGGGGGGGGGAATAGTGTCCTTATTAATAATTTATACAATTGTTAACATCTCTCAATGATTGTCTTTAAATAGAATTTCATGATAAAATGATTTAATCCGTCATCTATTCTATATCATCATGAATTCTAATTGTCATCGTTATTCCTTGATGATTATTGTTATGTGGAGACACTAAAATTTGTTCATGGGTAAATTCTTGAAATTATTTAAGCTTGTTAAGTAGATCTTTCTATTCCTTTGTAATATGACGTTTTCATGATGAAAAAGGAAGAAAATCAGAATGATTGTGTGCATATATTTTTCTTGATATTTATTTGTTAATGCATCTTTTCTATGCGTTGAAACATGTTGAACATGCTATTTATGTAAATTGTGTTTCATTCCTACTATTTTTTATAAAGTTGTGCGAAAATGAGCTGAATTGCATTAGATTAGTATCGCATTTTCAATTATGACAAAAAGAATGGGAGGTTATATAAAATATGCATACGTGTTTGGAGAATACCGGTACACATGATGAGTATTCAATCCAATTAAAAAATTCATGTGATTAAGTGACTTGTGCCAGACCAAAAAAGAAAAAAGTGACTTGTGTAGAAGCACTAAATGTTGATAATGTTAAAATATGTCTCGATTTTGAGCCAAATGCGAAAGTCTAAATATTCTGAATCAGATATTTTGTAGATGTTTGAAATCGAGCAAAGAAGATCCGAATATCAACTTCCCAAAATTCGAATCTACGTTGGAGAATTTGGCCGCTAAAATAGGAAAGTTCAACTTTGACTTGGACTTGGATTTTGTTTAAAATATATAGAGATATGTTTTGGTTAAGATCGTTCAAGATAACAACAAAATAAGAAAGTTTTGGTATTGACTTTGATTTGTATCTTGGGATTAAACGTGCGTGTCAGGCAAGATAGGAAACAAAATCCTATGAGAAGTCGGCAAAAGAATAAGGGGTCTCACTTATGGTATATAGACTTGTGGCTATAGGTGGTAGAAGGTTGATCATGAAGAATTGGTCTTGAAGCGCCGTCTCATCGTCAAGTACTTGGGAGGGATCTTCTTTGTTGTTCTTGTCCGTGAATTACATCCAAGAAGATTTAGTGTTCAAGCCAATTAAATCTTGTGGTAAGATTTGCGTGTAATTCCTTTGTGAGATTGAGAGATTATTTCTTGAGAAATTTCGGGACTAAACACTACGTGCGTTATTGGGTGTAATTGGGGCTAAGGAAATACCGAGAGAGTGTTTGAATGACTCAAGTGTGTAATATCCTTGTATTGCTTGATCTATAGTGAAATTTGTCGCTGCTCTCCCCGTGAATGTAAATCTTTATGATCGAACCACGTAAATCTGATGTCTGATTTATTTTCTTCTTTTGTCTATATTATTGTTTGATCGCTTACTTTCCCCAACAATTGGTATCAGAGCCAGACTTGGCTAAGTTGAAGCGAATCAATGGCGACAAAAGAGGTAAAAGTGAGAATTGACAGATTTGAGGGGAAGGATTTTGGTTTTTGGAAGATGCAAATTGAAGATTATCTTTACTAGATAAAACTGCACTTGTCCTTATCTGGGGAGAAAGCAGAGTTGCTGAAGCAAGTTGATTAGGATTTGCTAGATAGATGAGCTATGGGTGTTATTCGTGTGACAGCCCAAGCGACGGTGCGCGGGGAGGAGGGATGGTAGTACGTCCACGCACGGGTTCCTCTCTAGTCCCACATCACTTAGGGGGAGTCCTGGGCTAGTTTATAAAGACTTGGGTCCCTCTAATTTGTGTAACGCGTTTTAAAGCCATGAGAACTCAGTGTCTAAAGCGGACAATATTACACAGTATGGCCCGGGTCGTTACAAGTGGTATCAGAGCCGACTCCCGACCCCATGTGGGGTTTGAACAAGGACCCTATGCTCTTAAGGGGTGGAGATAGTCCTGTGTGGGGCCAGAACAAGGACCCTATGCTCTTAAGGGGTGGAGATAGTCTTGTGTGGGGCCACAGCGAGGACCTTGTGCTCCTAAGGGGTGGAGATAGTCCTGTGTGGGGCCACAGCGAGGATGCTATGCTCCTAAGGGGTGGAGAGTATGACAGCCCAAGCGATAGTGCGCGGGGAGGAGGGATGGTGGTGCGTCTGCGCACGGGTCCCTCTCTAGTCCCATATCGCTTAGGGAGGAGCTAGTTTATAAAAGCTTGTGTCCCTTTAATCTGTGTAATGCGTTTTAAAGCCGTGAGGACTCAGTATCCAAAGCGGACACTATTACTCAGTGGGGCCCAGGTTATTACAATTTGGCTGACGTTGGCTCGTAACGTCACGTTTAACATCGTGAAGGAAAAGACCACTACTGATTTGATGTAAGCCCTATCGAACATGTACGAGAAGCCTTTGCAATCAACAAAGTCTATTTGATGCGACATCTATTTAATTTGAAGATGAGCAAGGATGCGTTAGTTGCAGATCATATCAATGAATTCAATGTGATTGTTAGCCAATTGAGTTCGGTTGAGATTGACTTTGAAGGTGAGGTACGTGCTTTGATTCTGTTATCCTCATCACCTGATAGTTGGAATACTACCGTTACTATCGTTAGTAATTCCTCTGGATCAACAAGTTTGATGTTTGATGGGGTTCGAGACGAGATTTGATTCTGAGCGAAGACATCCGTAGAAGAGAATCTGGCAAACCTGTATCTGCTGCTTTTATAGGTGAAAATAGAGGAAGATCTAGAACACGTGTGGATAAAAGTAGTACTAATATAAATAGATGTAGGCAGTCTAGGACAGGTGACGTTGTCTATTGGAACTGTGGCAAGAGGGGGCATCTTAGAAGGAATTGCCTTAAGCTGAAAAATGAGAAGGGTAAGGGAATTATAGTTGATTCTGCAAATAATGTTGCAGTTGGAATAGATAATGCCGATTATGTCTTGTTTGTCATTGATTATTCATCGTTTGATGAATGGATTATGGATTCTGCTTGTTCTTTTCATGCTACACCAAATAGAAACTAGATTACTACTTATCAATACATGGATAATAGTAAAGTGCAATTGGGGAACAATGCTGAATGCAAGGTCGTCGGTGTTGGCAATGTTAGAATTAGACTGTATGATGGTATTGTGAGGACATTGACTGGAGTAAGGCATGTTCCAGAGTTGAAGAATAACTTAATTTCCTCGAGTGCCATGTATTCAGCTAGGTATCAATATATTTTAGAATGTGGAATTTTGAAAATTATTTGAGGTGCTTTGATAAAAATGAAAGGAATCAAGCACAATGGCCTATTTGAGTTTCAAGGTGAGACAATGACAAATTTCGATGCGAATACATCGAATGCATCTATTTAAGAGTCTGAATTGTGGCATATGTGTTTGGAGCACATTGGCAAGAGAAGCTTGAAGCTTTTAAGTGAAAGAAATCTACTATGTGGTTATGTTTCTAACAAACTGAATGTATGCAAGTGCTGTGATTTAGATCAATGGCAGAAAGTGCAGTTCAGTACGACTGTCAAAGAAATCATGGAAATTGTAGAGTTAATTTACTTGAATGTTTGCAGGCTATTGCAGTTTCCTTCAAGAAAAAGTGCTAGATATATGCTAACAGTTGTTGATGACTACTCAATGAAGACGTGGGTATTTGTGCTTAGGCACAAGTTTGATGTTGTTGTTAGGATCAGTTGATAGCTTTAATCGAAAAAGAGATTGGTAAGACAATCAAGCATGTGCGAACTAATAGTAGCATGAAGTTTTGCTCGAAGCTATTAAACGAATTATGCATGAAAGAATGTATAGTGAAACACCGCACTAATGCTAATGAACCACAATATGTTGCGGTATTGATTAGCAAAACATTGCTAAAGATAGCCCGTAAAATGCTCTCTAGTGTTGGATGCGCTAAGTACGACGTGCTACCTGATAAATAAATCCCCATTGACTGCGATTGGATATGAGACTCCTGAAGAAGTGTGGTTAGGTAACGTTGCTGATTACTATGTTCTTAGAATATTTGGTTGCCCATGTTATATTCGAGCGAGTGATGGTAAGCTCGATGGAAGGATAAGAAAGTGCATATTTCTAGGCTATGCACGAGGTGAGAAGGGTTATCGATTGTGGTGCCCAGAGTTAAATTCACCTATTATCAGCATAAAAGTTAGGTTTGACGAGTCTCCTGTACTTCTGGCTAGGAGTGATTATAGTAGTATTCAAACGGATCTGAACGGTATTTAGCTTGAGGTGGAGTTACGACTAGAAATTCTTAAGGTAGCGAGTACGAGTACTAGCAAACTAATCGACACGGATGGTGCTTGTAGCAAGGTGGAGCCTATAGAGCCAATGGTTGCCGTAATTGCTGAAATTAACAAGGTACGTATTCGATCTCCTGACAGATATAGATGCAACAATGGTTTTTCTTTATTGGAGGTTAAAGTGGTTACATCAAAAAATCCTTGCGGAGCCATTAAAGGTATGTGGAGTTGGTATTCTAATGAGGTCCTCAATTATGGAAAAGTTCAAGCGATGCTTGGACTTGGATAAAATCTGTGGCTGTTGAGCCCATCAAGGGCAATGAGAGAGTAGCGGCAGAGTTTGAATTTTTTGCGAAGTGATTGCGACTTGGCTCAAACGTCGAGCCAATGTGGAGATTGTTAAAATATGTCTCGAATTTGAGCCAAATGCGAAAGTTTGAATATTCCAAATCGGATATTTTGCAGACATTCGAAATCAAGCAAAAAAGATCCAAAGATCAACTTCCCAAAATTCAAATATGCTTTGGAGAATTTGGCCGCTAAATAGGAAAGTTCAACTTTCACTTGGACTTGGATTTTTTTTTTAAATATACAGAGATATGTTTTGGTTAAGATTGTTCAAGATAATGACAAAATAAGAAAGTTTTGGTGTTGACTTTGATTTGTATCTTGGGATTAACGTGCGTGTCAGGCAAGATAGGAAACAAAATCCTATGAGAAGTCGGCAAAAGAATAAGGGGTCTCACTTATGGTATATAGACTTGTGGCCATGGGTGATAGAAGGTTGATTGTTATGCCTCGATCCTCCGAGTGTGTGCCCATCCCTCGATGGTCAATTATATTATGACATCCTAGGACGCGTCGCCAACTCATTCATTTTAATGCATATGCGGAAGCGTGTAAATAAATCTCCAAACAACAGAAAGATGGGATAGAAAGGCAGGGCCCCAAAATCACAACCACACAACACACTTTTAAACAAAACTGACTAGTTTATTTACAACGCTAATCTATTCACAGAGGTCTACCAAAACAGGAAAGCTACAGGCCTTCTAAATGTTCGAATCCTCAATCGAAGGCTTAGGGGTCTCTAGCTCGAGGGAGCTCGGGTCTACCACTGAATCATCAGGAGGGTCAGTTGTACCCTTACCAAAAGCGATCTCTAACATCGACACAGGTACCTCAACATTCCTGCAGGGGGTCTTCTCTGGGTCAATCTTGCCTGTAACAATACCACGATCGGAATTGATTGGGTACCCTTCGAGATAGACCCGCATCAACTTAGACAATGGATCGCACAAGCTCGTAAACCCAGGCTCCTTGGCTCCCAGGGAGGAGAATTTGAGTAATTTGTTTGGTGACCTTCTTCGGCTGACCGAAGCGCTCGGGAGGAACAGCCATCTAAAGACCTGAAAAGGTTGAGCTCACAACGAGGTGAGATGATGTCTCAACAAGTTCACCCCCTAAACTCTGACTAGGAAGGAAATATGCCTAGAGGCAACTATATACACTCAAGTCAGAAGACTTACCTTGCCTCAGTTCCCTCCTGCACGTCAGCACAGTTTATAAATCTCAACCAATCAATCATTCATTATCAACGATCGCTCAATCCAACGATCAATCGATCCAATCAATACTATCTATTAATTCAATACTATCTATTTGGTACCATCAACGCAAACCATTCTCTCACAAGCTGAAAATGATAGATAGCAGCTCGCACAAGCTGATATAGAAAGATAGTAGCTCCCACAAGCTGGTATAGATAGATAGTAGCTCCCACAAGCTGATATACAGTTCATTGCTCTCACAAGCTGATAAACAATCATTGCTCACACAAGCTGAATAAGTATAGTACTCTCACAAGCTGACATATCAAGCACTTATAGGTTGATATAGTATACTGCTCTCAAAAGCTGAAATCACAATGCTCACACAAGCTGAACTATGATAAACCAATTCCGGCCAAGAACTTTGTGCCATGCACACCAATTCCTCAATTAAATGACGAACTTGGCCTGATTTCATCATGTTAAAATATACCCAACGAAAATAATCGTGTGTGGGTACACGGTCAACCTGAGCCAAAAACACAATATATTTCTTTTCAAAAATTCCACTATTTATATAGCGTATGAAAAAAAAAATTTGCGTTAAAAATCGACGCCCCATTGTTTTCTAATTTAATAATGAAATGAATAAATTTTGGGATAAATACCCAAAATTACAATTCACACTCAATTTACACAAATAAGCATTCAATTAAATAAACCAAGCATACCATTGCAATTAACACAAATTCCGGTCGTCGTCTATCCCGGTTTAATTTCTGAAAAATAATAAATAAATAAATACCAAAATTAATTAAAGAAATACAATTAAATGCCATAAAAGCAAACTTAGGCCAGAAAAGCCTAATTAAATATCGAAACGAGCTCGAAAAATTTCCGAACCAATCTAGATAAATAATACAACTTGTCTAGTTGCTAATTAAGCTGATCTAATCACCTAACATGCAATAACGGGTAATTAAATCGCTAATCCGCTAAACCATGCTTAGCCTAAACTAATCAACCTTTAAGCATGATTAACTCCCTAAGCAAAGATTAGTGAGTAAACTCACCGGTTTTGAAATCCGATGAGTTCACTAGATGACAAGGCGGAGACAAGAAACAAACTTCGAAGCGGCGACACCAAGCGAGGTCCGGAAGCGGTCCAAAGTGGGCCCCGAAGCTTACAAGTCCTTACTAGCTTTCGGCTTCTGCTCTTGACCGAACAAGCTGAAACCAGCGGATGGTTCGGCAACAAAGGACCGGCAAAGGTTACAGTGACCTAGGCGGAGGCAAGCAGTGGTTCCGGTGTGACTTCCTGGAATTTCAGTCCTGTTTTCAATTAAATAAATTGGGCCTTTCATCGATGTGCCTATAGTGCTATTCTCTAAGCTGATCACATGAGATAACTAGACTATCTGGGGAAGTCATTAAGGGATTTTAGTGCAATAAACTTGAGAATTCGACCAGGAATTGACTACTCGACCGTGCTCATTTACAGAGATCATTACGGCACAGTTAAAAATCGATTAGGCATCATAGATAGGTCAGTTGATTGAGATAGGTGATCAAAGAGTGGGTGATTTTACCAAATTACAAAATTCTTGTCGATCGGTACTATTTTGATTTTTTTGTCGTTTTGGTACCTTGTATCCGTATTTGAAACCTCAAGATTTTCACGACCACCAAGAGTTGCCAATGGGTCAAAGAGGTACATTGTGGCTCAAAGAAAATCAATCATGGGTCAATTACACCAAAAATTTCTAAAAGCTACCCGATAGGCTAGGTCACGCTAAAATCATGCTGGATTGAAATTAATCGCGAATTTGAATCTGATTTCAGAAATTGAAAGTTCTATCATGTCACGAGTCATTTTAAGAATGTCAACTCAACCTCCGAAGATTTTTCTGCAAACTGAGATTTTTGGCGAAAAGTCAAAATAGAGCCGTTTTCGATCGGAAAATTTAGGGGACCGTTTTTTATCATGTTTTTGGGATGCAAGTTGGTTCTATTGGTGAGGAAAAATATCAATTTGATCGAGGATACCACGGTGGATTTTATAGGACCGAAATTGACTTCAATTGGACAAAAATTGGTCCAAATTGAGGGGAAAATACTTCAATTTCGTAGCCCCCCTTGGACCACCACCTTTGGACCATCTCAATAGCTTCCTAGGGAAGCTTTGTGGGTGCAAGTGGCTGAGGAAGCCAACTGGCCATGGTGGGGTCAAGCCAAGGGGACAAAAGGGATAGGAAGAAGCAAGTTAGGACCCTCTACAAGCTTTGTTGTCCCATTTTTCTTCCTTTGCAGTTGCTTTCCACATTAGAGAACCCTTAAGCTCCCAAATCTTGCAGAAAACCGAGCAGCCTTCCCTCCCCTAGCCATCGACCACTTGCCAAGCCCGCCGGAGTCGCTCACTCGCCATCGCTCCTCCACATGAGCCTGCATACCTGCTGCATCGTCCAGCCTGTTCCGTCGCCATGCCATCCTTTCCAAGGCTCCTCAGGCCACATCAAGCTCAATCGGAGTCTAGATGTCGTCGTTCCGTCGCTGTGAAGCACCGCCATTGGCTGCTAAGCCCTGCTGCAGCCCGTTCGGCAGCTGCCTTCACCATTTCTAGCCTAAGCCGAGCCTAAGCAGTTCTCTCGGTCCACCGTCCAGAGACTGAACCCAGCAAGAAGCTATGGGCTTCGAGGCCCATTTCTGAGCCCTTCCCGACCTCGTTTGGTGCCCCAACTTTGGAGTTTATCGTTTATCTTCGCTTTGCCGTCCTCATGGACTCACCGAATCATTAGTCCAGTGAGTTTACTCACTAAACTCTACTTAGGGAGTTAATTATGCTTAAGGGTTGATTAGTTTAACTTAAGTATGAATTATGTGGTTAGTTAAAATGGATTAGCAATTTAATTAATCGTTATAGTATGTTAGGTGGTTCGAGTAGTGTAATTAGAGACTAGATAAGCTGTAATATTTATCTAGATAGGTTCAAAATTTTTCCGGGCCCGTTTTTGTATTTATTTAGGCTTTTCTGGCCTAATTTGCATTTATTGATATTTATTAATTAATTTTTATAATTATTTAATTAATTATTATTTTCCAAAAATTAGACCGGGTATACTCGGTGATCGGAATTTCATGTTGATTACAATTGTGTGATTTGTTTAATTAATTGAGTGCTATTTTGTGCTAATTGAGTGGAATTTGTAATTTTGGAAATTTATCTCAAAATTCAATAATTTCGATATTTAATTAGAAAATACTGGGCGTCGGTTTACAATGCCAAAAATGTGTTTATGGACTATTGGAATTAGTGGGATTTTCAAAAGGGAAAATATTGTATTTTAACTAAGGCCGACCGTGTACCCACACGCAATTATTTTATCGGGTATGATAGAAGTGGTAAATTGTCGAATGATCGGGATGGTATACTATATCAACCTGCGGGCTTTGATATGTCAGCTTAGTGTGAGTAGTACACTAGTATACTGTATCAGCCTAAGGGCGTTGATATATCAACTTTTGGTGAGCAATATACCTTAGCAGCTTTTGGTGAGCATTATGAGTATACTATATCAACCTACAGGCTTTGATATGTCAGCTTAGGATGAGCAGTATACTATGTTATCAGTTTTTGGCGAGCTATATTAATTATCAGCTTTTGGCGAGCTATACTATCTATCTTCAACTTAAGGTGAGTAATTCTTGATGTGATCAAACTTGATAGATAGTATTAGATGGGTTGACCGAGAGGGGGTCTTGTTGGTATGGAATTAACTGGATCGATTGATCAATGAATTTTATGGATTTGATGATATGATTCGATGATTATATGAATTGTACTAACTTGCAAGAAGGAACTAAGACAAAGGTAAGCTACATATCTCTTGTGTGTATAGGTAACCTTTAGGCATATTTCCTTCTTAGTCGGAGTTTAGGGGGTGAACTTGCTGAGACGTCATTTCACCCCGTTGTGAGATAACATTTTCAGGTCAATAGATGGTTGTACCTCCCGAGCATTTTGGCCAGCCGAAGAAGGTCGCCGAGCAGGTATCTTATATTCCGCTTCATGGGAACCCTAGGGGATGAGTTTATGAACTCACAAGGTCCATTGTTTAGGTTGATGGGGTCTACCCCATAAGGTACCCCATCAATACAGATCATGGTACCTGTTGACACCTAATTTTGGAAAAATAAAATTGCATCTTGAACAACTAAAAGAAAAAAATGAAAATGGGGGAAATTGATTTGATTGACTTATGCAAGGAAATATAGAATTCTGATGGATGTCCGGATTTTGTTAAATGCATAAGCAATTTAAAAATCAGGTGAACAAAAGGGCAAGGATTTTGATAAAATGGAAGAAATCAGTGCAAAATCGAGCTGATTGCGAAATCATGCTCCGATTTACATCCATGATTTAATGCAACAGAAGATGAAAGTTTAAAATTTTCCATAGAAAGCGGCCGTTCAGAACCACTATAAAAAGGAGTTGACCTGCACAAGGTTCGAGGGGGGCAAATGGGAGAAATTTAAGAGAAAAAATTCAATAGCAAATTTGAAGAAAAATCGGCATAAGAAGAAGGCCTCGTCTGCCTTGGTCAAAGAGAAGGTCTTTTCCCTTTTCTTTCCCTGACAAGAAAAGGGAAAAGTCAACTGTAGAACAGAGAAAAAGGAGAGAGAAGATCGGTGAGTGACGTGAGGTGAGAGAAAAGAAAAAGAAAAAGAAAAACAGGTTACTGTTTGTCTTCCTCGCGTAGATGCTCGTGCCTGCGCCGGCTCCGTCGCCCACGCCCCTAGCCGTCCGGCCGCCCTCGCCGACGCCCACACACTCGACCTCCGCCGCCGACCCGCAAAGACTACCACCGCGCTACTACCGACGCTCACACTCTACGCCTCTCTCCGCACCCGTCGTCGTCACGCTCGCTATCGCTGCCGTGCTCGCTGCACCTGCACCACCAGAGCCCAACGCTGCCGTTGCTGCTTCCTCTGCCAGGTGCCCGACGTCCCCGCAGTCCCCCTATTGCTGCGCCTAGCGCTCGACACCCACAACACCCGTCGCCGCCTCCACCCGGCACTCCGTAGCCGCCGCCGCCCGCCGTCGCCGCTCCAACGCCTCCTCCTCCGTGCGACAATTCCACAGCAGCTCTGTGCTCGCTGCTGTGGTGCTCCGGCTCCCCTCCGCCTGCTCGCCACCATTGTTGACGCCTTTAACCGCCACCACGCCGGCAGCACTTCTGAACCAGCAACGCTACACCGCTCACCCTAGCCCGGCGTTCCCCCTTCGGTGATCCGCACCTCAGCTCGTGCCGACCCACCCGACGCCTGCCGATCTGCCTTAGCCCGACGCTCGCTGGTCGCCATGCCACACCTCCGTGCCTGCCCGCTTCATCGACGCCATGAGCGCCACCCGTTGCTACGTCCTCCCTTGAGTCCCCATCTTAGGTGGTTTATTTTTTTATTCTATTTTATTTATTTGTTTATTTTTTTAGTTTTGTTATTATTGCTTAAGTTGTAACATTGGGTCAGTGTTCATTTTATGCATATTCTGACATTATCCGCAGGGATTTTGTCCAAATTATTATAATTATTAATTTGATCCGTAAGATGTCGGATCATTTTTTTTAATTATATTAATTTTTGGGCATTTTGGTAGAATACTAATTGTTAAATCATTATAATTATTAATTTGATCCGTAAGACTTCGAATCATATTTTTAATTATTTTGATCTCTTTGTCATGATAATTAGGGTTAGGATAATCGTTAATTTGACCTATGAGACAACAGGTTATTTTTTCGATTATTTTAATTCTTTATTTTGTTGATAGCTTAGATTTAATATTTATTTAATAATTACTTATCTTTTAAAAAAACTAAAAAATCAGAAAATCAAAATCAAAATTATGCATGAGCATATAGGTTTAGTAAATCAGACATGTAGGTTTAATAAATTAGAATTTTCTTAGGATTACATTTTTAGGGTTGCATTTTTAGAAATAAGTTAAGGTTGGACCTAAATTAATTTTTTTTAGATAATGTTCGCACATTTTAATTATCTTATTTTTCAAAAAATAGTTTTCTAAGATAGGATAGGGTTTAAGTCAAATTAATCCCTAGAATAAATTTAAAAATTATCCCTTTTTAGATAGTTTAATTAGGGTTTTTATTAATTCTGAATTTCAATAAAAAAAAATACAAAAATACTAGGTGCATGTTAATTAGTTCGCATAATAGGATTATTTAATTAGAATTTGTTCATTAGTGAAGTTAAGTCATGAGGTGCATAATAACTAGTTTGTATAATAGGCCCACTTAATTAGAATTTGCATATTAATAAGATTAAGTCATTTAGTTAAGAAATGCATTTTCATAAAAGAATTCTAATTTTCAAGAAACCCAAAAAATTGTTTGCTTTGTGTGATGCAATTTATTTATTGAATGTTTGATCATCTGTGTGATCATCTCATTGCATGATAGTAATTAGGGTTAAAATAAATTCAAGCTGCCTACAAAAATATTTTTGAAAATTAAAAGAAATGGTACCGAAAGGGCATTAGAGAAGTCCAGTGTAACCAAGTCCCCATACCCTTAGTCTCTAGTTCGTAGGAGTAAAATAATTCTCCCATTATTTTACTTAGGTGTCTAATCAACCTACCATAAACCGATTAGTGGCGACTCCTAGTTAAAAATCATTTGCATGTTAAATATTTGAATCTTAAGTCGCGAATTGGTATGGGCTTGGGAGAGCCCGAGCTAAGTTTAAAGACTTAGTAGTCTATTAACCTAGTTTTAGGTAGTGCATCCGAAAATTAGGTCACGACAGTACCGTTGTGAGCGGAATGGATAGAAAGAATGTCCCATATCAGAATCTAAGGTCCCTATGTCGGTGCTGGAGGTTGCTTTTGAAAAGGGCACGGCAGATCCTCCTAGTGGTTCAGTGGTGGACCCGACTCTATCGGATCCAGGATCCCTGGAGTATTCAGTTGAAGACTCAAATGCTTAAAGGATCTGTAGTACTCTACCCCCCCCCCTTTTTGCAAACCTTGTATATACTGGCTAATATTGTATATGACTTAGTTAGATATGTGTATAAGTGTGCTGTGGTTTGAAAATTTGTGGCCCTGCTTTTCTATCCCATATGATGTTGTCTGGGATTAATTATTTGCTTCTATCTGCGCATTAAAGTGAATGAATTGGTGATATGTCCTTGGATGTTTCTATTTAATCGACCGCTAAGGGATGGGTACGCGCTTGGAGGATCGAGGCGTGACATCCAGCGGCTTGGACGGCGTCTCACGGTGGCTCAGGATGGCTGCGACACATGGCTAGAGACGCGGAACAGTGGGACGAGCAGGCGAGGCTCATGAGGGTGCGACGGCAAGCGAACGGCTTATGGTGGCTCCGGCGTGCGTGCGACGGCCAAGGGGAGGGGTTGCTTAGTTTTCTTTGCACTTTCAGAGCTCAAAGGTGGCTGGAAATGGAGAAAGTAGACTTAAGGAAGAAGAAAGGGGACAACCAAGGGTTAGAGGGGGCCACTTCTCTTCCATTCTATCCCTTTGCCCCCTGAAGAGGTCCCACTTGGCTTCAGCTCTATCCTCATCCATTTTCAAATCATTAGCTTCCTTAGGAAGTCATTGAGGTGGTTCAAAAGGTTAAGGACCAAGGGGTTACGAATTTTGAAGCATTTTCCCACAAATCCACTTCACTTTCTTCTTGAATTAGATTCAATCCAGCTCCCATAAATCCAACTAAGATGCTCACACTTCAATTCACTTTTTTCCTCGTCAATAGAACCAACTTGCATCCCAAAAACGCGATAAAAAACGGTCCCTTGAATTTTCCGGTCGAAAACAGCTCTAAATTGAATTCCCGCCCAAAATCTTGGTTTACAGAAAAATATTCGAAGAATGAGTCGACATTTTTAAAATGACTCGTGACATGACATGACTTTCAATTTATGAAAATCGGATTCAAATTCATGGTTAATTTCAATCTGGTGTGATTTTAGCATGACCTAGTCTACTGGGTGGCTTTTAGAAATTTTTAGTGCAATTGACCCATGGTCGATTATTTTCAAGCCACATTGTACATCTTTGACATATTGGCGACTCTCGGTTGTCATGGAAATCTTAAAGTTTCAAATGCAGACATAGGGTACCAAAACGACAGAAAAATCAGTTTAGTGCTTATCAACAAGAATTTTACAATCTAGTGGAATCACCCATACTTAATCACATATTTCAGTCGAAACGACCTATCTCCAATCTGTTATCGATTTTTAACTATACTGTAATAACCCTTGTAGACTAGCATGGTTGAGCAGTCGATTCCTAGTCAAATTCTCAAGTCCATTACATTAAAATCTCTTAATGGCTTTCCTAGATAAACTAGTTTTCTCATGAGTGATCAGCTCAGAGATAGAACTATAGGCATGTCGATGAAAGTCCCGATTCATTTAATTGAAAATAGAACTAGAAATTTTAGGATGTCACATTGATCATGAAGAATTGGTCTTGAAGTGGCTCGTCATCGAGTGCTTGGGAGGGATTTTCTTTGTTGTTCTTGTCCATGAATTACATCCAAGAAGATTTAGTGTTCAAGCCAATTAAATTTTGTGGTAAGATTTACGTGTGATTCCTTCGTGAGATTGAGATATTATTTCTTGAGGAGTTTTGGGGCTAAACACTGCGTGCGTTATTAGGTGTAATTGGAGCTTGAGAAACACTGAGAGAGTGTTTGAGTGACTTGAGTGTGTAATCTCCTTGTATTGCTTGATCTATAGTGAAATTCATCGCTGCTCTCCCTGTGGACGTAGGTCTTCACGATCAAACCACATAAATTCGGTGTTCGATTTATTTTCTTCTTTTTTTTATATTATTGTTCAATCACTCGCTTTCTGCAATAGATAAATCCTACTTTTTTGCTCATATTGCTTCAACGTGCTATTTTTTTATTATATTTATTGAATATCTTGCTATTTGGATATTGCAAACTTATTTTACTTTTTTTTTGGGTAAAGCACTTATTTTACTTTTCATGCACACAAAGTTCAATATTTTTTATTACATGTTAAAACATCTGCATATTTGGAGATTATTTTTTCATTGTAAAAAAAATGGAGATTGTTGGGAAAATCCCCTATGTTGTTTTGAAGATGACAAAATAATCAAAGGCTATTAATTTATGTATTAATTGAGTATTACTGATGATATATGCAAAAGCCAATATGCAAATGAAGTCATAATTAGTAGGGGTGTCAAAAACCGTCCCGAAAACCGAACCGAACTGAACCGAAAAATCGGTTCTCATTAAAAACCGAAATTTTTTTAACGGTTCGGTTTTTATCGGTTAACCGAACCGAACCGAACCGAACCGATAAACCGATAAAATCCTAAACCTTATTTCGGTTCGGTTACTTCTTCCTCGACGACTCCCCTCTCTCTCTTCATCGAACACTCACTTGCAGCCCTCCTGCCTGAACCATCGCCACTGCTACAACGAGCCCCTCACTAGCCTTGAGTCCACGATGGACTCATCTCCTGAACAGCAGCTTCTCTTTCATGCTCGAGCCTCCACCAAGCCCCACCGCCTAGACCAACCGAGAACCATTACCGGCGCGCCGACCTCCACGTCCGACCACACCTGGTGCTCGGCGAGTCACGGCTAACAACCTTGGCCGTCGTTGGAACCCCCTTGCCCTCGCTGGCCTCCTCACAGTGGAAGCCAAACTTTGCCCAGAACACCCAAACGGAGACCCAATCTAAGGTTTTGACACACCCCTACCATCCGAAAACCATGCCTCAGCGACACTTGCTTCCGTTTGCTCGATCAAAGAAAGGGGCAACGACAACCACAGACCAAACAACACAACGAGAACGAATATTCCCCACACAAACTTTCAGATCCAGTTCGGGCATTATATCAAACAATTGGGGCGCGCTACTATAACGAGGGATTTTTGGGTCAACTGAAGCTCGACCCACACTGGGACTCTCGACACACGATGAGGAAGACATCGGAAACAAAACGCAGGGCGACGCCGGCCGGAGCTCGCGGAAGCCAGACGGCCGGGAGCTCCGGCCCGGCACGCCCAAAACAGGGCAAGAGCAGGGGCGAGCTTACCTGTTCAGCTTACGGGCATCGCTAAGAAGGTCGTCGTGTGGTTCGTCGACGGACAGAGTAACCAAAAACCAAAAACCAAAAACCAAAAGCTAAAAACCAAAAACCGAAAAACCGAACCAAACCGAACCCAACCGAAATTTCGGTTCGATTCATATTCGATTCGGAAGTTATTTCTAATGGTTCAGTTCGGTTCGGTTTTTAAAGGGATCATTGTCGATATCAAGGGTGAAACAAGGTAGGGCGTTAAGATGTCTACAAGCTAGAAGGACTTTGAAGTGAAGTGAATCCTTGGAAGAACTATGATTGAGGGTGAACAAGTTGGGATGAATGGGGATGTTCATGTGACTTGGATGTACAAAGATCCTGTGAACAAATGGATGGACTAAGTGATGGTGAATAAGCCTAGAACGAGAATGTCGGTAAAGCTTAAAAGGATCATGAAGGTGAATAGCTAGGTAGAGTTATAATCCCTAATAAGCTTGGATGGATGAGAAGATAGAAGATCTAATTGTTATGAAGAGCAACGGATCTTTATTAGGAGCAACTCTATCCATCAAATGAGGTGGAGACTATGATGATATTAGTGACCAGCGTGAGGTCTGTGAAGACTAATGAAGTCATTGACGAGCGGAGAACAAGTTTAATATGATGAGGATTTTATAAAGGCTCAGAGGTATCATGGCCAATCCTTCATCAACTAGGAGTCTTTAGTAGCTGATATACTCAGAAAGATCATTGTATGATTTAGCGCAAGTCATTCCATATGGTTTGATTGTGAAAAACACTAATAGATTGATGACAATGAGCATGTCGTAATTATGGATGTTGACACCTAAATTTTTGCATAATTTTTAGGGTTAATTTTTACCAAAAAAAAAACAATCACATGGCATATAGTTTAGGAACATTTTTGTTTATTGGACCGACGGCGAGTGCAAAATTTTTCACATATTCCGTTGGGATTTTCATATATTTAGGCAATATACACCGAGGGATGTATTTTTGACGGAAAGGAAATTCTCGAATGAAATATTGGAAAAAACACAAAAAAATATTGCGCGTGGTGGGATGATATATTCAAAAGTATTTTGCACGAGCAAAATTGGCAATGAAATATACCACGGAGATACAATTTTTTGGTGTATAAAAGGAGTCACGTACGGTGGGGAGGAGGGGGTTCTTTTCCGTCGAACAAAAGGCACCAAAAAGAGCAAAAAGTGAAAAAAGTGAGTGAAGACAGAGGAAAAGTAAAAAGAAGAAAGTAAAAGAAAAGGTAAAAAAGTGCCCCCCCCGAGACTGTTCATGTTCCTTGTAGGGGAGCGGGTCTCTGCCGGCGCCGGCGCCGGTGCCATCTGCCCGCATTGTCTCTGTCCCGACGCCGCCTCCGTCCGCGAGCCCCGACGACCTGCGCGCTGCCCCGACATGCCACCGCGTCGCCCCGTCGCCTCTGCAGCCTCGCGACCTAAAGCCGATGCCCTTCCTCCTCCAGATCCAGGAGCAGACGCCGCTCGTCGGTCACGCCCGTGCCCCGATCCGATTCACTCGCCGGACGCCACGCCCAACAGCCCGATCCAGACGCCGGAGCTCCTCATCGCAGCCACCCGAGGCCTCCCGCCATCCCCGCAGCGCCCCGTCAGCTGAAGCTAGTTCAGACCCCGACGGAACGCCTCGACGCCCAGCCGCCTTCCCTTCGTGAAGCCGCGACCCGCGCCGGTCCACGACGCCGCCGCCCTTCCCCGACGCCGCCGCCGCTCCTCTCGGTCTCGCCGCGTTCCCCTTAGCCGAAGACCACCGCGACTGCAGATCCGAGGTCCCCGCAGAGCCACGATCCGATCTTCGCAGCTGCGTGACCGACGCCAGAGACTCGAAGCCCCGCTCCGCCCGCGACGCCGCCCACCGGTTTTGCCGTGCCGCCCGCGTCGCCCCGTGTTACCCGAAGCCCCCGGTACCGCGCCGCCGTCACGCCATCCTCCGGAGCCTCGCCGGAACCCTAGCCGGCAATCTCCCTTCGCCGGACCGGCCACCAGCTTTATTTTTCTTTTTCTTTTCAGAAAAAAAAAAAAGAAAAGAAAAAAGAGAAAAGCAAAAGAAAATTTAGGTATTTTCTTTATCTTATTTTTGTTTTTTATTTTTGTTATTTTATTTTATCTTTTTAGTGTAATTATTCCTTTAATGTGAAATTGAAATTCCATGATATGAAATTGCCTTGAAATTAGTGATTGTCAGTCCGATTTTCGCGCCCGAAATCCGACTCGCAATTACTTAAAAAAATTGCCAATCCGATCTCCCGCCCGAGATCCGATTCGTGATTTATGTGAAATTGGCCAACCTGATCTCATGCGCGAGATATGGTTTGTCAATTTGGGTATCAATATGGCTTGATTTGCTGTGGTGTTACTTAAATTAGTTTTCTTTTAAAAAAAAAAATGTAGTTTTAGGGTTTGCATGTTCATAATAGGTATTTTATTTCGAATTTTCAAAAAAAAAATCAAATCAATTAATTTAGGTTGCTAGTTTTTTTTTTAAACTTGGATTGCATGTTTAATTATTTGGCAATTATTAATTTTGAAATTTAAAAAAAAGGGAAAAAAGGAAAAACACAAAAAAAGTCATTATGTATATGTCATGTAAAATTAGGGCATCTTTTGCACGTCATAGCATATTAGGGTAAAATTGCATTTAGTTTAATTTTAGATGATGTTTTTCTTAATTTACCATAGGTTTAGGTATTTTATTAAATAGATTGCATTTTAGGATTATCTAGGTTAAGATAATATTTTAGTTTAAATTAGGATTTGTCTCAACCTAATTCCTAATATAAATTAAATAGGATCTTAATCTAATTAGGTAATTTTCACATTTCACCTAATTTCGAATTTCTTGAAAAATACAAAAAATGTCATAGGTTAAATTAGTTTTATTATTTAGGATAAAATGCATTCTTTTAGGAAAAAATTGTCATATGCACGTCATTAGGGTTAGATTCATTGAGATGCATGTCATTTAGTATTTTTGCTAGGCCTATTTAATTAAAAATTACATGTCATTAGAATTAGGTCATGCAATTAACATTGCATTACATATTGCAAGATTTTCATTAATTAAGCGAAAACAAAAATAAAAATTGCGTGTTAATTAGAAACCATATCTAGGGTTGTTGATGTGGATTTTAATTTAACATTGCAGATGCTTTCGTTGCTTTGAGGTAAGTTTTTGTAATTTATTTATTGTTTATCTGGGTGTTAAATTGGTAGTTTGTGTACCCACATGATCACCTTACATGTTAGGAAAATAGACTTAAAATCAATCCAAACTGCTTGCAAAAACATTTTTGAAATTAAAAGAATGGTACCGAAAGGGCATTAGAAAAATCTAGTGTAACCAAGTCCCCGTACCCATAATCTCTGGTTCGTAGGAGTAAAGTAAATCTCCCATTACTTTACTTGTGTTTCTAATCGACCCACCAAAAATAGATTAGTGGTGACTCCTAATTGAGAATCGATTGCATGTTAAGAACTTGAACCTAAAGTCGCGAATTGGTATGACCTTGGGAGAGCCCGAGTTAAGTCTAGGCTTAACAATCCATTAGCCAAACCCTAGGTGGTTCACACCCGAAAATTTGGTCGCGACAGCTTGGCGACTCCACTGGGGACTTGAGTTAAAACTCTTAGTGGACTTAGGCCAATTTTTCTTTTCTTTTGGAAAAATGTTTTTGTTTAGCAGCAAGGATTCCAGGTATGCCCCTAACATTTAAGGTGTTAAATGTTCTTGCAGGATGGGAGGTATAAGGGGAAGTGTTTGTTGACCTTTGTTTTGCAGGGAGGTGTAGGAATGTATGGTTTATTTTCATATACGAAGTGTTGCTTGATACGAACTGTTGTGCATGCCTTGCATTTGCACTACACTATTGCACACACAACCTGCCGCCGGACCTGGGCCGCATAGGATCATTTAGGATGGTGTTGAGATGGATACCACTCTGACCGCATGCTCGCGGTACGAGTCGCCCATCTCAATCCCGAAGTTTCTTTCATGGTGTCAAGAGTACCCACCTCGGTCCGCATGCCTGCGACCCAGGTTGGCTCTTTGACCAAGCCGGAATCATGAGGACCCGACATAGTCCACAAGCCCGTGGCTAGTCTAATCATCCTTGTGGCTCCACCTTGATAAGCCTTATAGATTAGAGATCGAGCCACTTACCATGTGCATGTCTATGTGATTGCCCATCATTGGTAAAGTAAGTTCTCTAAATTTTTGGCCTTTGCAATTTACTTATTTTATCGCATTATTTTGTCGATCCATGACATTAGGATTGTCCTGAGTCTTGATCAATATACAATGGGGACACCGGACATTCGAATTATTCTCCCTCCAAAGGAAGAGCTTAGCGCTTGGTGGGACAAGTTAGATCAAGATAGCCGTCATTTCGTAGGGTCACATATTGGTCGACTGCTTCCATTGCTGCGTATCAACATCCATGGCGACCTCGTCCAAGCACTCGCCCACTGTTGGTGCCCCGAGACCTCTACCTTTATCTTCGGCGGTAAGCACGAGCTCACTCCCACCTTGGAAGAGTATAGCATTGCCATAGGAAAGTCTTTGAAAGCTAAATTGATTAGCCCGCTTATCGGGATAGATCCTGTTATGGCCTTATCCAATTTTTTGAGAATTAAAGGCTAACCGTAATGCATGTCATTTATCTTTTCTAAAACAATGTTTTGAGAAAGGCACTTCATCTCAAATGCGAAGGGTTTTCCTTTTAGCTTTCTTTGGGTTTATAGTTTTTCCTTACTGCAAGAATGCTATTAACCCTTTGATCGCTCAATTAGTTAAACAAGTGTTGGAAGGAAAGAATTTTGTAAACACTGTTCTAACTGAAACTTTCCTTTCCCTCACTCGGTTTAAAGGAGGCAGTGATAAGACTTTCCATTCCTCTCCTGAACTTTTGCAAATTTGGTTTCTTTCACATATAAAAGGGTTTGGTGGTCTAATGACTATACATGAGGTTAGTAATTCCAATCACCCTATTATGAGATTTGAGAACAACCAAAAACATGCACCGGATTATCATTATTCTAGGTGGCTAGCTTTCATGAAAAAACCAACTTCCAAGGGTTTCCTACGGCATGCTAAATGGTTCCAAGTTCGGGTAGCGAGACTCTCGTGTGGAGGAGTTGGCCCAATCCCTCTATTGGGATTCACCGGAGCATTGGAGTACTATCCGACTAGAGTGACTCGTCAGTATCAAGTCATGCAAGAGCTTCCCCCGGCGTTACAAGTAGAGCCACTCCAAGTCAGTTTTGTTGATGGAAGCCGAGGCAATGAAGATTCCATTCTCACTATCAAATTGATGTGGGACATGTCCCATCCACGAAAGCTTAAATGGCCCGAGGAGGAGTTGAAGGGTAAAGAAAGGAAGTATTATGCCTCGACTAAGTACATTCAACAACACAAGATTCCTAAGGAACTACTTCCGAAGATACCGGAGGTGCTGTTGAGGATCACCAATCGTGCTAAGAATAAATGCCTCAAAAGAGTTGCTAAAAGAGCTCAAGAAGAGAATAAACGATTGCGTCGAATGGTGTCCCGAGTGTATATTGATCAAGCCAAATGAAATGCTATTTTTATTTTTAGATTAATGTTTAGGAAGTTGAGTCATTTACTTTCCTAGTTCATTTGTTTAGGACATTTCGAATTTCTATTTTGATAGGCTTGTCAAAAGCTCCATTGATGAATAAAAGTTCTAGATCATTGCCATGGACCGGCATATTTCATATGAGATACTTATTTTTGTTCATTTCTTCAATATTAGGTTATAACGGATCCGTCACGTTCGCCCATCATCACGCGATTAAGAGCTAGAATGGCCGAACAAACCGAAATGCGTGATCGTGTCTCCGCTATGGAAGGCCAACTCCAACAGTTAGCTGCCTCTATGGAGCTTATAACAACTCAAATCCAATCCCTCCAAGTGAATCCGGCTCCTGCACCCACTCTCCCTGAGATAGTCGTCCCGAAGCCGACAAACAAGGCTCAAATGGGTGAGGATGACATGCCCGAGCTGGAAGATGATCCATTCCCGATCAATGTGGAAAAGGCTAAGCTTGTCAACATCCCTAAGACGGAGCAAGATGAACGCTTTGCGAAATTGGAAGAAAAGTTGAAACAATTGCAGGAGTCACAGAGTTCACTCCCGTTCGACTTGTCCCTGTACGAGAAAGTCAAGATGCCAAAGAAATTCAAAATGCCGGATTTTGAGAAATACGATGGTACTTCCTGCCCAAAAGCTCATTTGCAAATGTACCACGTGCGCATGGATTGATGTCTAGAACGAGCCTCTCATGATCCAATCATTCCATGCAAGTTTGACTGGGCCTGCACTGAATTGGTATGTCATGAAGAATGTGAACCTTCTCAACACCTGGAATGAAGTGGCTAACGCATTTCTCAAGCAATACAAGTTCAACATGGATATTGCACCTTCCCGAGAGGATCTCGAGAGGATGGAGAAAAAGAAGAGCGAGTCGTTCAAAGAGTATGCCGTGAGATGGCGAAATCGCGCTCAAATCACCCCCGAGCCTACTGACAAGGAGCTGATGAAGTTATTTATCAAAACTCTCCCATCTGAGTTCCGTATCCGAATGGCCAGCACGTACGTTGAAAACTTCAATCAGCTTATTCCTGTGGGGGAACAAATCGAGATGGGGATAAGGGAAGGATGGTTTATTGAACCATCAAATAGAAGATTCTCTGCCAAGAAAGAGAAGGAGGCTGCTGTAGACGTAAATGTGGGTTATAGCCAGGAAAGTGCCAATCGCATCCCGGCTATCCAGATGAATCCAAGGCAACAGCAAGCTACCGGCCGTCAATCATTTGCCCAAGCAAGAAGGCAGTTCTCTCCTCTCCCTGGATCTCCATCCCAAGTGTTGGCAATCCTAAGAAAGAAAGGATTGCTTACTAGCGAACCGAAGCGCCCTAACTGCGAAAACATTCGTGGTTATGACTCGACGAAGAAGTGCGACTATCATAGCGGTGAATTGGGACATTCAACTGATGAATGTTTCACCTTGAAGCATAAGATCCAAAATCTCTTAGACACGAAAGCCTTCTCATTTCAAACTGCTCGACCGAATGTCCAAAAGAATCCGCTGCTAGAGCATGAAGGTACGGTCAATGCTATGTTGGAGCCTGAAGTCAGTCGGATCAAGAACTCAAATGTACACGTAGCAGATGCTTACAACGGGCTGGTAAGAGCTGGATATTATCAGGAGGATGTTCCTCTATCACTGATGAAGGAAAGAGTCACCAGGATGGTGGATGACGGAATCATCGTTTATGCTGATCATAACTATATAGTTTCCACTATTTCCCCCATCATTATTGATTGGGAGGAGGAGCAAGCGGTGCTCAATGCTGATAAGGAGGAAGTTGATCCTTCACTCGTGGACATGCCCCCACTTGAAGATGCATCCGACGATGAGATAGTGATTGAAATGCCTCAACCATATGAATATGTCAACAATAAGGCAGTCCCTTGGTCCTATGATCTAGATGTTGACCTCGTTACAAGGTCTGGTCGGACTTATTCTCAAACCAATGCTCAACCCGCAAAACCAGTCACCAATGAAGAGGCTAAGGAGTTTCTAGCCGTGATCAAAGCAAGCGAGTATAAGGTGGTCGAACAGTTACGAAAGATGCCCACTCAGATTTCTTTGCTTGAACTCCTGCTTACATCCCCTGTGCATCGAAAGTCACTAATGAAGGTGTTAAGTGAAATTCGTGTACCTGAAATGGTCAAGGCAGACAAGCTGGAAGATTTTGTGGGATCGATCCTTCTTAAGGACATGATTGCCTTTTCTGATGAGGAATTCCCTCTTGAGGGTAGGGGCATAACAAGGCACTCTATGTATCTGTCAAGCATAAGGCTTCTCATGTGTCTCGAGTACTCATTGATAATGGGTCCGCCCTAAACATATGTCCACTGGTCACTCTTCATCGCCTCAAGGTGGACCCATCCAAGATACATGCTGCAAAGACTTCTATTCGAGCTTTTGATGGAACGAAGAAGGAGGTGCTTGAGGAGATTCACCTTGATGTGCAAATAGGGCCAGTGGTTTTCAATGTTCCCTTCCAGGTAATGGATATCCCTACTGCCTTTAATTTCCTGCTGGGTCGTCCCTAGATTCATATTGCTGGGGCGGTACCATCAAGTCTACATCAAGCTGTGAAATTCATAATCAAAGGGAAGCTGGTCACTGTCTATGGCGAAGAAGATCACCGAATTTGTCATGAGACAGCTATCCCCTATGTAGAGCCAGACTTTGAGTTCGAATCGAGCTACCACTCATTTGAGTTGGTATCCACTATTCATGCTTCTCGAGACTCACCACCACCAACTCCTGAAGTTTCAAATGCTACTCTCATGGTGGGAAGGATGATGGTCGGGAATGGTTTTATTCCTGGTAGTGGCCTTGGAAGAAATGGTCAGGGGATTCGAAACCCCATTGAAGCCCCTCAGAGGTCCCGTGATGCTGGATTAGGATACCATGGAAGAGGTGGGGAAAGTTCTGGATGACGAAGACAGGAAAGGCGAAACCCGCCACCTGACCACGGGCGAGGAAGGCAAAACCCATTACCCCCAAACATTCGCGAGACATTCCCTGGTCCTCCCATAATGATGCAGGATGAAGCAGAAATAATAGACACCCTGGGGCAGCCAAGCGGAAAATTCGACTATCTGGTGAAGTATTCGACTCCTCCCAGTTTCTACATTGATCCCCGCGACATTGTCCCAGATGGATGGGGTGGCATGGATGATCCGACACCCCCGGAGACGGAAAACCCTGAAGATGCATTAGAAGGAATCTCTAGTCTCTTCGATGATGTCTTCATAGGGACCATTGACGAAGGACCTCCGGAGAAGATGGGCTCTAGCCCACAAGAGTAACTCATTTACTGCTTTCTCACATTCCCCTGCGTGGGAATTTTTATCGCTTTCTAGAGCTTGTTTTTGATTTCTTCTTTTTCGCTTTCTTTTAGGGCTTGAAAATCGCATTTCCATTCAATAAATGTAATTGATTGATGAATATCAATAAAATTACAAGTTTTATTTTGAGGGCATGATAAGGTACACCAAACCAGCCTAGTGATGATATCCAGCCGATAAAAGAAAAAGAAAATCCAAGGAGAATTCTGAGGCCTGGGCTTCATCATGCTTTCTCATGTCAAAATGTTTTTTAAGAAAAAATGTTTTTGCCAAAATTCTTTAAAAAAAAACAAAAAAAACATAAAAACAAAAATATAAATTACTTTGTTTGTCTTTCTAATTTATTTACTTCTTGTTTCAGGAGCAATCTTACGGCATACAAAAGTATGGAAATGGTCCAGCCCAATGCAACAAATGCTGACATTGACGACATCGAGGACTTGAATGAAGATTCCATTGAGGTGCAACAAAGCTGGGAGCAACATGAAAAAGCCAAGGCTCTCACATCCGAGCAGACTATCACTATTAATTTAGGTGACACCGAAGAAGTCAAGGAAATTAAAATTAGGGCAAATCTCCCCAAAGACGAGGCCGAGTGCCTAACTCAGCTACTAAAGGAATATCGGGATGTCTTTGCATGGACCTATGCTGACATGCCTGGTTTACACCCATCGATCGTCGAGCATTGCTTGCCTACTAATCCAGACATACCACCTAAGAAGCAAAGGCTCCGGAGAACTAAGCCCGAGCTCTCGAAGAAGATAGAGGAAGAGGTGATGAAGCTTTTGAAGGTGGGATTCATTGAAGTCTCACAATACCCTGAATGGGTGGCTAATATCGTGCTGGTGATGAAGAAGGATGGTCGAGTTCGAGTTTGGGTCGACTATCAAGATCTGAACAAGGCTAGCCCAAAAGATGATTTCTCGCTGCCTCACATAGATGTCCTCGTGGATAGTAATGCCGGATTTGAACTGTTCTCGTTTATGGATGGGTTTTTTGGGTACAATCAGATAAGGATGAAGGAGGAGGACAAGGAGAAGACTGCATTTATCACCCCGTGGGGGACCTTTCATTACAAGGTCATGCCCTTTGGATTCAAGAATGCAGGGGAAACTTACCAACGAGCCATGGTAACACTATTCCATGATATGATGCATCAGGAGATTGAAGTCTATGTTGATGATATGATTGCAAAAACTCGGCCCGGAAGAAGTCATGTGGAAACCCTGAAGAAGTTGTTTGATCGACTCCGTGAATTCAAGCTTCGTCTAAACCCCACTAAATGCGTATTCGGAGCAGCATCCGGTAAATTGCTCGGATTTATTGTCAGTAATAAAGGAATTGAGATCGACCCCTCTAAAGTTAAGGCCATATGCGAGTTGCAACCTCCGAATAAAGTGAAAGAAGTTCGGAGCCTTTTGGGAAGACTGAATTACATAGCTCGGTTCATTTCCCAACTCTCTGAAACTCCCAAGCCATTCTTCAAGCTCTTAAAGAAGAATGCCCGAGTCAACTGGAATGATGAGTGTCGAGAGGCGTTTGACAAGCTGAAGCAGTACTTGATGAACCCACCGATACTCGTCCCACCATCGCTGGGGCATCCCTTGATTCTTTATCTCACCATCCATAGTGAGTAGTTAGGCACGATGTTGGCTCAAGAAAGTCCTGTCGATAAAAAAGAACGAGCCATTTATTATTTGAGTAAGAAGTTCACTATATCAGAGCTGAAGTATTCTGATGTTGAAAAGACTTGTGCCGCATTGGTATGGGTATTGCATAGATTGCGATAATACACGCTGCATTACCAGACGTTCATTGTGACTGAGAACGATCCCATCAAGTACTTACTTGATCAGCCAGCTTTGGTGGGAAAGTTAGCTAAATGGCAAATTTTAATTTCCGAATTCGATGTGCAATTCATGCCACAAAAGTCGGTTAAGGGTCGAGGGATCGCTGATCTACTGGACGAAAATTCAGGAGTCTCTAATGACAGTTTCCTTGATGACCGTGTCTTGAGTGTAAATGAAGACTCATGGAAGATGTTCTTTGATGGAGCTGTAAACTTGTCTGGTTCAGGTACTGGGGCAATTCTGATATCCCCAGATGGACAGCACTATCTAGTGGCTGCAAAATTGATATTCCCATGCACTAACAATGTGGCCGAGTATGAGGCTTGCATCCTCGGACTTCAAGCCGCAATCGAGATGGGTGTGCCCAAGCTAATGGTATTTGGAGATTCGGCACTGATCATACTTCAGACCGTAGGTGAATGGAAGACTAAAGACGCCAAATTGCTCCAGTACCACAAGTACTTAGAGGATCTGGTAAAGGAGTCCGAGGAAATTTCATTCAAATACTTGCCGAGGTCTCATAACCAATTCGCGGATGCACTCGCAACTTTGTCGTCTATGTTGCAAGTCACTGACGGGTTAGAGGTCGAGCATTTGAAAATAGAGGTTTTGCCAAAGCCGGGCTTATTGTATGATCGTGACTGAAGAAACCGATGGAAAACCATGGTCTTACGATATCATGAATTACATTAAAAGACAGGAATTTCCTGAATGAAGCACTCAGGCTGATAGAAAATACATCACGAAGATGGCTTCAAAATTTTTCGTCAGTGGTGAGAATTTGTATAAGAGATCTTACGATTCTGTTTTGTTGCGATGTATAGATGCAGTCGAAGCCACTCGAATCATGCAAGAAGTGCACGAGAGAGTATGTGGCCCCCATATGAATGGACACATGTTAGCCAAGAAGATTATGAGATTAGGCTACTACTGGCTCACATTGGAAAATGACTGCATCCGGCATGTTTGGAGTTGTCACCGCTGTCAGATTCATGGAAATAAGATGAATGTTCCTCCAACTGAGCTGCATCAGTTTTCCGAGCCATGGCCTTTCTTGACGTGGGGTATTGACGTAATTGGCCCAATCAATCCCAAGGCTTCAAATGGGCATCGATTTATTTTGGTGGCGATAGATTATTTCTCCAAATGGATCGAAGCTACATCCTTTGCAAGTGTCACTGCTCGTAATGTTGTGAAGTTTGTCAAACGTGACATAATTGCTCGTTATGGTGTCCCTAAAGCAATCATCACTGATAATGGGACCAATTTGAATAACAAACTTGTTGATGAGTTGTTCGGAAAGTTCAAAATCAAGCATCTAAATTCATCTCCTTACCGCCCTCAAATGAACAGGGCCGTTGAAGTAGCCAATAAGAACATTAAGAAGATTTTGGCTAAGACAGCCGAGAATTATCGAGATTGGCATGACAGGTTACCTTTCGCATTGATGGCATACCGGACATCGATCCGCACTTCCACTGGGGAAACCCGGTTTGCTTTGGTGTACGGCATGGAGGCAGTTCTACCTGTAGAAGTGGAGATTCCTTCTCTAAGAGTTTTATCCCAAGTGGAGTTGTCTAAAACTGAATGGGTGCAGCAAAGACTTGAGCAGTTAAACTTGATAGATGAGAAAAGACTAAAGGCTCTTTGCCATGGCCAGACTTACCAGCAGAGAGTGGCCAGATCCTTCAACCGAAAGATACGACAGAGACATTTCGAGATAAACGATCTGGTTCTGAGAAAGATGTTGCCAATTTTTCCAGATCCTGGGGGCAAGTTCGCTCCAAATTACGGCGGCCCGTATGTGGTGAAGAAGGTACTTCCCCGGAGGTGCCCGATTTTGCGAAAATGGACGGTCGTGAGTTTTCTACTCCAGTCAATGCTGATGCTGTCAAGAAGTATTATCCGTGATAGAATTTGCCATGTCTTATCTTGAATTGCAAGTATTTTATGATTAATAATATGCTTCAATCAGTTCAATTGTTCAAATTTGTCATAAATCTTGCATTTTTCTTCCTTGATGAATTGTGTGAGATAAATTGTATGTGTCAAATGGGATACCTTGGAATGATGAAAGGCAAGCCTTGTTCCATACACTATCCCATACATTAATCCTTGGTAAGTTGTGTGGAAGAGTTCCATGCCCGCAAGGAAGAGGGTGATCTCGCAAAGGGTACACTAACCAAGGTGACGAGAGGCAGTTCTTTCTCTACCCAAAACACTACAGGTATACCCATTGTTTAGCCCTTCGAGCCCACACACATGAAGAATTTTTAAATCATCCCTGTCAAGGATCATCCCACATTGGGACAGAGTTTGAAATGAATGATAGGAATTTTCTTACTCACACTTGCATCAATCTTCGAGTATTGCTTTCGCGTTGTAACTCGTATGATAGTTTAAAGTGTCTTAGGATGATGAAGAGCAGTCATCTCTCTATCTTACACATTTTTATCCATTGCATAGCCCACTTGAGCTTATGAATTCATTTCATATTAAACCCAGTTGGTGATCATCCCCCACACTGGGGCAAGACAAAAACACTCAGGTAGCATGAACTAGAATGCCGACAAAAATGGATATTTTGTTCAAAGAAAAAAAATGCAAAAATAGGGCATGAAAAAAGCAGTGTGCCTGGTAAAAGCAAGGCCGATGCCCAAAAAAAAAAAAAAACTCAAATGCTGTTGCAATCAATGAGTGCAAAGAAAATCTTCGACATTGAAGAAGGAAAGTAGTGGAAATGTCAAGATGATTACCAACTTTGACCATCTAAACACTTTTTGAGCCTAATGATCCTTTCATTTCACAACCCATGAACCAAGCCTACGTTACGTCCCTTGCAAAGTCTCTTCAGATTATGGCACTTGAATTAACGTAAGAGTTCATATGCTTAAAATCATCGCTTGAAGAAGTGCGAGTAAGATAATTACTGTCTCATTTCATATGTTTCTTGACTTGAAAATCCCAAGACAATTATGAAATGTCATTTTTCAAATAGCCTTGACTCAAAGAGTCCCTTTTGTTAAGCCGTTGACCAAGCCCACATTACGATCCCTCTTAAAGACCTCTCAGATTGGTGAGATCGTACCATTTGCGAGATTGCTTAGACCCTTGTTTGGCATGACGATGGTGAGATAGAGTGATTGACAAAATCCTGCATCAAAGGTCAGGATGAAATGGCCATTTTAATGAGGGTGAGAGAAAAGCCCTTTCAGACCAAAGGATCCCTCATTTGACACATTCATGACACTCATGTGTTCATAATGGAAATTAGGTGATGCAAGATTAATGGAAATCATCACAAACCTCCATTAAATTGATGCATGTTTATGATTACAAATGCATGTTGCCTCTCCTACGACCATATTTTGCAGGAGACGTATCCCCGAAGATCGGAGATGTTACCAGGTAAGTATATCTCTATCCATACCTTGAATATTTTTCATTGCATAGGTATTCCCTTTTAAGCATACCGACACTTAATTGAGTTGTCCCCCAAAGATTTCTCTCCAGTTTCAATCTGATTAAGGCGACCGAAGAATGGTTCGGGTCCTAGTCAGATGATTTCTGTCGCAAGGCTGGGCGACCGAAGAATGGTTCGGGTCCTAGCCAAGCAAAACCTCAGTCTAGGCGATCGTAGACTGGTACGAGTCCTGGAAAAGCAATTTCCTCATTCAGGTGACCGTAGAATGGTACGAGTCCTGGAAAAATAATTTTCTTCGTCGAGGCGACCGTAGAATGGTATAGGTCCTTGACAACACCTATTCCTTATTCAGGCGACCGTAGAATGGTACGGGTCCTGGAAAATGAATCCCCGTTTAGGCGACCGTAGAATGGTACGGGTCCTAGACAAAACCTTTCTGCCGTACTGGGCGACCGTAGAATGGTACGGGTCCTGAGAAAGCAGTTCCTTACAAAACCTTGCTGCCGTATTGGGCGACCGTAGAATGGTACAGGTCCTGAGAAAGCAGCTCCTTTCTGCCATACTGGGCGATCGTAGAATGGTACGAGTCCTAGGAAAGTAGCATCTTCACAAAGTCATATTACTATTCTAGGCGACCGTAGAATGGTACGGGTCCTGGATAGGTAACACCCACTATCTCGAATTACTCTATCATCCTCGAAGGTAAGTTATTCCAGGTAGGTTCATCTATCAATTGCATTAGTATTTCCATGCATCATATAAATTGCATTAAAAAAATGGAATTCATTTTCCAACAAAAATCATTCATTGCATGTGCAAAATTTAGGTCTCAAATTTTCTTTGAATGCAACCTCTTCGAGCTCACCTTCAAAGAGGGACAGCTGTTGACACCTAAATTTTTGTATAATTTTTAGGGTTAATTTTTACCAAAAAAAAAAATCACATGGCATATAGTTTAGGAACATTTTTGTTTATCGGACCGACGGTGAGTGCAAAATTTTTCACATATTCCGTTGGGATTTTCATATATTTAGGCAATATACACCGAGGGATGTATTTTTGACGGAAAGGAAATTCTCGAATGAAATATTGGAAAAAACACAAAAAATATTGCGCGTGGTGGGATGATATATTCAATAGTATTTTGCACGAGCAAAATTGGCAATGAAATATACCACGGAGATACAATTTTTTGGTGTATAAAAGGAGTCGCGTACGGTGGGGAGGAGGGGGTTCTTTTCCGTCTAACAAAAGGCACCACAAAGAGCAAAAAGTGAAAAAAGTGAGTGAAGAGAGAGGAAAAGTAAAAAAAAAAGAAAGTAAAAGAAAAGGTAAAAAAGTCCCCCCGGCGACTGTTCATCTTCCTTGTGGGGGGAGGGGGTCTCTGCCGGCGTTGGCGCCATCTGCCCGCATCGTTGCTGTCCCGACGCCGCCTCCGTCCGCGAGCCCCGACGACCCGCGCGTTGCCCCGACGCGCCACCGCGTCGCCCTGTCACCTCTGCAGCCTCACGACCCGAAGCCGACGCCCTTCCTCCTCCAGATCCAAGAGCAGACGTCGCCCGTCGGTCACGCCCGTGCCCCGATCCAATTCACTCGTCGGACACTGCGCCCAACAGCTCGATCCAGACGCCGGAGCTCCTCATCGCAGCCGCCCGAGGCCTCCCGCCATCCCTGCAGCGCCCCGTCGGCTGAAGCCAGTTCAAACCCCGACGGAACGCCTCGACGCCCAGCTGTCTTCCCCTCGTGAAGCCGCGACCCAGCGCTGGTCCACGACGCCACGCCCTTCCCCGACGCGCCGCCGCTCCTCTCGGTCTCGCTGCGTTCCGCCTCGCCCCGAAGACCACTTTGCCTGCAAATCCGAGGTCCCCGCAGGTAGCCACGATCCGATCTTCGCAGCTGCGTGACCGACGCCAAGAGACTCGAAGCCCCGCTTCGTCCGCGACGCTACCCACCGGTTTCGCCGTGCCGCTCGCGTCGCCCCGTGCTGATTCCGAAGCCCCCTGGTGCCGCGCCGCCATCACGCCATCCTCCGGAGCCTCGCTGGAACCCTAGCCGGCGATCTCCCTCGCCGGACCGGCCACCAGCTTTATTTTTCTTTTTCTTTTTCAAAAAAAAAGAACAGAAAAAAGAGAAAAGCAAAAGAAAATTTAGGTATTTTCTTTATCTTATTTTTGTTTTATTATTTTTGCTATTTTATTTTATCTTTTTAGTGTAATTATTCCTTTAATGTGAAATTGAAATTCCATGATATGAAATTGCCTTGAAATTAGTGATTGTCAGTCTGATTTTCGCGCCCGAAATCCGACTCGCAATTACTTAAAAAAATTGCCAATCCGATCTCCCACCCGAGATCCGATTCGTGATTTATGTGAAATTGGCCAACCCGATCTCATGCGCGAGATATGGTTCGTCAATTTGGGTATCAATATGGCTGTGGTGTTACGTAAATTAGTTTTCTTTTTAAAGAAAATGTAGTTTTAGGGTTTGCATGTTCATAATAGGTATTTTATTTCGAATTTTCAAAAAATAAAAAAAAATCAAATCAATTAATTTAGGTTGCTAGTTTTTTTTTAAAACTTGGATTGCATGTTTAATTATTTGGCAATTATTAATTTCGAAATTTAAAAAAAGGGAAAAAAGGAAAAACACAAAAAAAGTCATTATGTATATGTCATGTAAAATTAGGGCATCTTTTGCACGTCATAGCATATTAGGGTAAAATTGCATTTAGTTTAATTTTAGATGATGTTTTTCTTAATTTACCATAGGTTTAGGTATTTTATTAAATAGATTGCATTTTAGGATTATCTAGGTTAAGATAATATTTTAGTTTAAATTAGGATTTGGCTCAACCTAATTCCTAATATAAATTAAATAGGATCTTAATCTAATTAGGTAATTTTCACATTTCACCGAATTTCGAATTTCTTGAAAAATACAAAAAATGTCATAGGTTAAATTAGTTTTATTATTTAGGATAAAATGCATTCTTTTAGGAAAAAATTGTCATATGCACGTCATTAGGGTTAGATTCATTGAGATGCATGTCATTTAGTATTTTTGCTAGGCCCATTTAATTAAAAATTACATGTCATTAGAATTAGGTCATTCAATTAACATTGCATTACATATTGCATGATTTTCATTAATTAAGTGAAAACAAAAATAAAAATTGCGTGTTAATTAGAAACCATATCTAGGGTTGTTGATGTGGATTTTAATTTAACATTGCAGATGCCTTCGTTGCTTTGAGGTAAGTTTTTGTAATTTATTTATTGTTTATCTGGGTGTTAAATTGGTGGTTTGTGTACCCGCATGATCACCTTACATGTTAGGAAAATAGACTTAAAATCAATCCAAACTACCTGCAAAAACATTTTTGAAATTAAAAGAATGGTACCGAAAGGGCATTGGAGAAATCTAGTGTAACCAAGTCCCCGTACCCATAATCTCTGGTTCGTAGGAGTAAAGTAAATCTCTCATTACTTTACTTGGGTTTCTAATCGACCCACCAAAAATAGATTAGTGGCGACTCCTAATTGAAAATCGATTGCATGTTAAGAACTTGAACCTAAAGTCGCGAATTGGTAGGGGCTTGGGAGAGCCCGAGTTAAGTCTAGGCTTAACAATCCATTAGCCAAACCCTAGGTGGTTCACACCCAAAAATTTGGTCGCGACAATGGATAATAGATCGTGTTTATATTAAGGCTTGGAAACTACTAGTCACCTGCTCATCTAATTATAACATTAATTGCAATGAAAAATGCCGTTGCAAAGACTTGGAATTTGCAAAAAGAGCACTAAAGTTTATCAGGAGCAATTCTGGCATTAATGGGAATGAGAAGACTGACAATTACTTTTGACACTGTTTTCGAAAATTGTTATTATCAAAGAGACGTTACTGATAATAGAGAGCCATTTTAATGATTCTAAGCAACGTTCGACTGCTGGTACTTAAGGATATGAATGTGTAAATGGTCATCTAAGGAAAAAATGACTATATATTTTATATAAGAGAAGTAGTTGGGTTTGGTGAAAATGAACAATACTAGTACAGTGCTTTGAGAGTTCTTCTTTACTTAGTTGCTGATAATATCTTTGTGAGGCACTACTCGTTGCAATCATGATAAGAGTAAGCGTACAAGAGTGATAGTAATACTTGCGTCCTGACAGTATAATCTATTGGTTAATAGGAGCAGTACGTGTTGATTGTAACTTAGCTTGAAATAAGTTGCATGTTAATTGATTAAATTTAAACCCAAAAGTTGTGATTAGTATGGGTTGGAGAGAGTTTGCACGAAGGCTTTGGGCTTAGCAATCCATTGACTTTCTAGATGGTTTAACTCAGAAAAGGTCGCAACATAAGTTGTTAATAAATCAGTACTAGCTTCAACTTATTTTTAGAAACATAGTCCGCTACCTAAGTGGGAACATGCTGGAGAGTCGCTTCAAATGCAGAGCCTGAAGATTTCACCATTTTTAGTGGAGAGTCACTTGTATGCGTGCTCTTGAAGGCGTGGAGTCACAAGGACTTCGAGTGGGGTGGCTTTGAGATTTGTCAGTCCGATCGCCTCGGTCATGTCAACCGGTTCATTTGCCAATGTCGTAACATCGAAACCGTGCAGAAGAGCAGCAAGGGACAACGACATCAGTTGCATGGCTAAATTGATTCCGGGGCACATTCTCCGACCACTTCCGAATGGTATTAGCTCAAAATTTTGGCCTCGGATATCGACATCTTTGTAGGTGGTCAAGAATCTCTCCGGCCGGAATTTGAGAGGGTCCGACCATATGTGTGGGTCTCGATGGATCTTCCAGAAGTTGAAGAGGAGACGAGTGCCCTTGGGGACGTGATAGCCATCCACGGTACAGTCTTCCATGGACTCATGTGGGACGCCAAGTGGGCCTGCCGGGTATAAACGCAGGGTTTCCTTGATGATGGCTTGGATGTAGACCAAATTCTTGACGTCTGATTCTTTAACTCGCTTTTCTCTACCGATTTGAGTGTCTAGTTCGTGTTGGGCCTTCTTTAGGGCTTCACGATGGTTGAGCAACAAAGACAAGGCCCATGTTAGAGAAACCGAGGTAGTATCTGAACCAGCTAAAACGAGCCCCTGCAAAGTAACGGATTGTCAGCGACTAGGATGCCTTAATTGTAAAATATAGATTGGTACTTATGTTTAATCTCTTGTCAAATGGATGTATATTCTAGTAACCTTCACTAATAACAGAGAACAAATTTATATCACATCCACAAGGTAATGACTATCATCTATTTAGTGTCAACTTTAAAAAGTTGGTGATACATTATACCATCATTTAAAATAAATATAAAACACAAATTCATAAGACGCATTAGGAAATAATGAATGCTTCATTACACACCATAAGTTTGAAGAACGTTTTTCTGTTTCATGCAACTGCAAATTTTATTAGAGAAAAATAGTTAAGACCTTTAAATAGTTGAATTACATGACTTGATTTGTTCAATCTGGAAGGAAAGAACCTGGCCGTTCTATTTACGTTGGCATTATTATCCTGTTTTTCTCTTTTCCCTGACATCAAGGGATTTTCTTATTGGAGTCGAATTTGATTTTTTCTTTCTCTCTCTCTCTCTTTTGTTTTTTTGGTTGCAAGATAATAGGATTTTTCTTTTCTTTCGGGCTTAGAGATTTTGAATCCAGAGCCATCATCGCGTGCTCTAATCCCGACGTATCCTATGCCTGAAGTCTATCCTATTGCGACAGGCGACCGAAAGCGACTTTGTTCTTATGCAAGGATGACAAAGTACAAGTAAAGTGAGTCTGTTCTTATCCATATAGGAAGCGGTTCCAAAGACAATATTCAACAATCTAAATTTTTTTTTATTCAACAATCTAATTAAGCAGTGATAAATTTGTGCCTTTTGCTTGACAAAAATAAAGTGAGACGAAAAGTTGTTTCAGCCACATTTTATTTTAGTTCAAGAGTTGTATCATGAATAATCTTTTAATCTACATCTAGGAAGAAAAAGATAATGATAGATATATAATGAATTAAAATTTTTATGAATTCTTTGTTCGGCCAAAACAATTTTATATGATTTCTGCCTGCAAATGTTTGGTACTTTAAACCTATCATTAAAACATAGTTAATTTTTCTCTCCGTTAGCAAGATAAATGGATATAAATTGAGCATATATTTGTTTGCTTTACTTTATTGAACGAAAAATTTCAAATATGTGAGAGAAGTTCAAAACACCACTTGATTAATATAATAATCCCCATGTCAGGGTAGCTACCTAATAACTTACTTTTCTTTGAAAAATAAAATCACTTTTTCATGTTATAATTTTGGAAGCACGTAAATGACTTGAAAGACACCGGTTGGCCCATATAATTATTGTGGAGGACACCTATCCATTATATGTCAAGAATTTGCAAACGCATTCACGTCTAATAAAAAAGGAAAATTAGGAGTCTATATATAACAATAACACAAAAACTATTTACATGAATCTAAATTGATTAATTGTATGTTGAAATCGAGTTGCCTTATATAGTACGCTGCACTGTACCCTACTTTTTCGTGTCAATTCTGGGATACATAAAAGAAAAGTTCTTTCGCCAACTGCATACAAATAAAGAAGTAGTACATGGAAAGGTTTCTTTGTCTAAAAAATTGAAAGCGGGGAGGTAAGACATGCTGATTAATTCAAACAGAGAATAAACGACCTTCTTGCTAATTAAAAGATTCTACTTTTGCTCCGCAAGCTTTGTAATTTCTTTGTTAGACAAGCCATGTTTACCAGGATTAATTTGGTAGCTGGTTAACTTTTTTATTTTAGTTTATAACTATCCGAATCAACAGTGGTGGAGATAATTTGTGTAACCAAAAGGTTATACAAATTATGTTGTAGCATGTCCTCATTAAAATTTTTAACATCCCTTCAAACTGAACGACATTGTGGTATAGTCAAAACTAACTCGAAACATTAAGTTTATTAAAATAATTAAAAGATTAGAAACCAAATTTTAGAAACGCGAGTTTTGGAATCAAAATCAATTTATAAGGATTTTCAGGAAGCGTTTGTCAAGAAGCAACTTTTCTTTTCCCATCCATTTTGAAAATATCATCCAAATATTAAAAGATTGTTGACATATTATACGCGAATTTATGTGTAAACATTAGATTTTTTAAAAGTCTATGAAATTTCGTGTTAAAAGAATTTTCAAGAGCATCCGCTGCAAGTTAAGTAAGCTGTGTAAAGTTTCTTACTTTATACCCAGACACGCACTTAATTGCTTGTAGGGTCTCTATGAGATCATTTAAACAGGGGGAAGGTCGGTTCTTGAATCTAGGAAAACCCTTTAGAAACATACAGCATCCCTGGAGGACTGTCTATACAAAACAAAACTTAGATGTTTATACAAGTTATGTACCCAAAAATCTATATTGTAAATGTCGAAAAATCAAATCTATCATATCAAATGCTTTTTTAATAAAATTGGGGTAACGATTATGCTAAATAAACTTACCATGCATGTTGCTTTTATGAAAGTATCAGCATCGTAACCTGGAAGCTCTTCGGTAGCATCTACAATAGAGAGCATCACGTCCATGAAATCCTGGTCATTGTTCTTGTTATTTCCACGTCTATTGTTACTATTTCTTCTGCTTTTATGCTCATTAAGCCATCCCTGAACCACACGATCTAGCTCTCGAGCCGTCTTCTTCATCATCTTCTCGTACCCGTCCAAATCGAACCACCTTAAAATCGGGAGCGCATCGGACGCTATAAACCTCCCTGCCAAGTCAAAGAACTCCCTCAAAGCATCTCGACCCTTCTCATCCTGTTCGTCCTCATAACGTTTCCCAACTATCATCCTAAAGATCACATTTAGAGTAATGTCACCAAACCATCGCTTCATGTCCACCAACACCTTCTTTGGTGCATCATTGTAGTTTTCTATACATTGCCTATATATGTGGTTTATTGATGCTTGGACCTCTGATTCCCGGATGTGCTTGAGCAATTCTAATTGGTGGTTGGAGAGGAGCTCCAGCATGGTGAGCTTGCGCGCATGGCGCCAATAAGAGCCGTAGGGAGCAAGGCCAAACATGGCATAGTTGTAGGCCATGATCTCGGAGCTAATAGACTTGGGTCGAGTCGCAAAGACTCTGTCGTTCACCGTAAGGCACTGCTTGGCTATCTGCCAATTACTAACTATCAAGGCTCGATAGATACCGATCTTGACGATGAAGATTGGCCCGTACTTGTCAGCCATGTTTGCTAGGACTATATGGGGTGGTACCGGGCCTCCTAAGAGATGGAGATGGCCAATCAAAGGCCATGCGCCGCCAGCTTCTGGCAGGGAGGCTTCTTTGTGGCCATCGACGCTTCCTCCCTTATTTTTTGATCTTATCGGTGGCGAAGCAAAGCAATAGAGAAAGATTGCGAAGGCAAAGATCATGCCAGCGAGGGTAAGGGTTAGAAACGAAAAAGAGGACTCCATGTTTGTGAATGAAGAGAAGGGTTTTGGAGATACGCACATGGAAAGGATCAGAGCGTGGGGAGTTTTTATACACATTTCGCTTCACGACACGCGGCATCTGTCATCTAAATCTTTTGATTGAATTCGATTCTCATCAGTACACGCATGCTATTCTATTTACATGTTTCAAGTAAGGCTCTACGGATACTTTGGAAAGTAGGCATGGCCCGCAAGATAAATATAGGTATGGATTTGATTGCAGATTCGTCGTCATTCGGTGCATTTGGATGTTTCCGGGAGCCTCTGAAATTCCTAGTCCCAAGAAAATTGTTTCGGGATATTGATATTTACTGCGGATCTTACTTTTCTACATTTTGATGGGGAATATCATTTAGCGCTCGACGCTGTGACAAGGGGCGTCGAATGTGATACTTAGAAAATCAACACGGAGGAGCTTTTAAAATTTTTACAAGCTCCGAGCGCATACTTACGTTTGGTTTTCTATTAAGACTCTTTTACAAAACTGATATTACGGTCAAATATTTTTTGAATTTAAATATTTATTGTACAGGCAAATCTTAAAATAATTAATATCATGAAAAATCTCAAACTAAAATATCTATAACAATTTGACCCCAAACTAATTTTTTACTAGAATATTTGTAAAAAATATACTCTCTTTTAGGTTCCGTTAAATTAGATTAATATCACAAAAAATTACAAACTGGTATACATGTGACAAATCCAGAGTAAAACTCCAAACGGACAAATCTATCGATTTTCATTTTCACAAGTCCCAAGTGTGTTTATGCATTCAGTGAAATCTGAATCCTCATATGAAGTGAATACCTAGAAGGCCAAACCATGAAGAGAACTCAGTCGACAAGTGCTTCAAATCGATAAATCTTAGCATTCATGAAGTGTTCTTGAGTCTTTTTTTGTACTGCTGCATAGCAATCAACCAAGTGATGATCCATAGAGTTAGCAAGAGCATCAAACCCTCTTGTAAGCACACGAGAATGATTATATTTAGAGAGAAGGCAGTTATCTAAGTGAGAAACAAGATGTGCAAAAACTATTTATAAACACTTAAAAGGTGTTGTTTATCTTTTGGATGAGCACATATGATGTAGCCCAAGATTGGGAACTCAAACAATAGGATCGGAAGAGTAACTTGCACACAGAAACTCGTCACAAAATCGAGTAGAAATTTCAGTTCTGCACTACTTCGAGAAAATGGGCATAACTTTGTCGATTCAAATCAGAATGACTCGATTCCAAAGCCAAAAAAATAGAGGCTTGAAGATCTACAACTTTCATGTTTTGAGTTCTACCAAATAAGCTCCATGGACATATCAATTTTCGAATGAAATGGACGAAACCAAATTAGATAGAATGAAAAAAATGATAGGAACTTCAATGGTTGCTCTTCTAGGCCTCCAAGGAAGTTGAAATGACATCAATTCTTCGAGATTGATGCTCCAAATCTTCAAGGATGCAAGCTTTAAAAGCTCCGACTCTTCAAGGAGGGAGTGAAAATTCTCTAGGTTTTCGAGGGGTTTGAACTCTTCAAGGTTCAAGGGAACTGCACTAAGCAAATTTTCATTAATCAAATTCAGTCTTTACTTTATAGAGGCTCAATGACCTTTTATAGCAAAACAAAAGGAGAGCAAAAGACTAGACTCAAAACTAGAATCTAATGGTCATTTAGAAACTAGAAACATTTATAAGGTAGGAGCTATTAAATGTACAACATCTTCAATGCTTGTGGCCGTTCCAAAATGTTTTGATGCAAGCTTCGATACATGGGTGTCGCGACCTTCCCGAATTTTTTGAAGGGTGAATTACCTAAAGAAGGCTAATGGATTACTAAGTCCGAAGACTTGGCACGGACCCTCCCAAGTCCTACCAATCGCGACTTGATAGAAATTTAACTCATTTAAACATGCAATTATATTCAATTTGGAGCCGCCACTAACCAATTAGGGCTGGTTAGAAACCCAAGTAAAGTATGGGAGAATACTTTGCTATTGCGAACCAGAGATTCAATAAGTCCGGGGACATGGTTACGCTAAATTAGTCTAACGCCCTTTCGGTACCTTTTTATTTTAATTTTTAAAAATATTTTGCAGGCAATGTTGATTAATTTTAATCTAAGCTACTAACATGCAAATGGTGGTCATGCGGGTGCACAATCAATAAAATAACATTCAAATAACAAATGCTAATAAAATTGCATGTCCTAAACATGATTTCTAAATGACATGACACCTAATTTTTCTTTTTTTCTTTTTTAAAATGTTAATTATATGCAATCTTAATCTAAATTTAATATGCATGGATTTTACTTTAATGATATGTGAAATGCAATTCATACGGCATAACTTAAAACTATCACTATATGTATGCAATAATCTTAAATATACATGTGTTTCATGACATGTGATGAATGACATAACGATTCTATATGCATGTTCTTTTTGTGATTTTTGTAATGATTTTTTTTTATTACACATATGCAACCTACACTAACAATGATGACATGAAAAGGGATTAATTATAAACTAATTTATTAACTAACCAAGTAAATGACCTTTTTGTGTTTTCTTAATAATTCTTATTAAAAGTTAATGATGCAATACTAATTTTCGGCTTTTTATTAAAATATTACACGACGAGAATATTAAAACATTAACCTATGACCTACTAACTAAAGCGCAACATGTGGTGTGATTTATATGACCTAAATAACATTTTTTTTTTTTTTTTTTTTTTGTATTTTGGTTTTATTAAAGGAAAATCATCCTAATTCTACATGAATCTTAAAAAAACTAAAATGTGTTGCTTCAAATGTGATCAAATGTGAAATGTGTATAGACCTAAATACTTAATATGATGCATGATATGTGATGAGCAAATAAATAATAATACGCCAAAATGAAAATCCATCCATGTAAATCAATGGCATTTTAATATGAATCAATGATGCAAAGTAATTCATGAATTTTGCCATAAAAAGTCGAAATAATCAAAAATCTAACCCGACGTCTCGCGGTCAATATTTTTGATTATCATAACTTAATATGACAAGTTTCCTAATGATAAAAAATAAATCAAAACAAATCAAGTTAGAATATATAATAAGTAAAAAAAAAAACTATGAAACCAAATACCTAAAAATTTACCTAGTCTAACTCACGGTAGACTTGAGGAATGGCGAGGATGCAGTAATGGCTGAACTGCGATGGTGGCTCGCCAAGGGTGATGGGTCCTGGTGACCGGAGCTAGGGTGGTCGTCGGAGCTCCGGCAAGAGCGGAACTCAACCAGACCAACAGCGAAACAGGGGGAGGCAGCAGGTGGTGGTGCCACAGCAGCAGGCACAGAGCGGCTGTAGAATCGTCGCACGGAGGAGGAGGCGTCGGACACCAGGCGGTCGCGGACGTCAAGCAGGTCTCGAGTTGCAGGACGGCGGGCTGCCGGGCGTCGAGGGTGAAGTATGGCGACGGCAGTGACACTCAGGCGGAGGGCAGCGATGCTCGTGGGTTGCAGCAGCGTCGCGCTTTGGGTCGCGGGTTGCTGAGGCGGAGCGGCGTCGGCTGAGTGGAGATGAGCAGGCTGAGGCACCGGCGTCGGGACGTCTGGCGGAGGTGCAGTGGGCTGCTGGTGCTCCGGCGGTCAGAGGCGCAGGCAGGGGCGGCGTTCGAACGGCGCTGCAAGTGGAGGCGAGCAGGTCGCTGCTCGCGGCGTCGAGCGGAGCGGAGGTGGCGCGGGTCGTCAAGCGCTGCCGGTGGAGGCGGAGCAGGGGCGTCGGCGTCGGGGCTTCTGGAGTCCGGCGCTGCTGGTGCGGGCACGGAGACGCGGAGGTCGCTGGGTGTGCAAGCGGAGGCTCTCTGGGCGGTGGCGAGTGGCGACGGCGTCAGCTTGCTGCGGAGGTGCAGCGGCGGGGGCTTCGCGGAGGAGGAATCCACGAGGAAGATGAACAGTGTGTCCTATTTTCTTCTTTTTCTTTTTTTCTCTCTCACCTGTGTCTCTCACGTCACTTCCCCTCTGTTTTCTCTCTGCACATTTCTTCTGACTTTTCCTTAGCAGATTTTCTTCAAAGCATCAACGAAAAAGCTCTGAAAAAACTTTCCATTCTTTTCACCCCCAGGTTCCGAAAACTCGCCCTCTTTTTATAGAGGAAAGACTCGTAATTGTTGAAGATTTCCCGATATTCACTCATTTTCTCAACAAAAAATGGCTCCAAAAATCATATGGCTGTTGAGTTTTTTTTTTTAAAATTCAAAATGAGGAGATTTGTTCAACAATCAAATGTTTTATTATTCAAAAGAATATTCAAAATTTCCCTCCAAAACCAAATGCTCTATTTTTAATTTCTAAAAAAAAACTAAATTTTAAATTAGGTGTCAACAATGGGAAATGACAAAGTCTTTATGACAAAGTTAAAGATGAGGCCTTTTTGATGTGAGACTTTTCAATGAGAGTACTGTCGATCTTGAATACATGCTAATTTTCCTAGTTGAACGAATTGGTCTTGAATACGGGCTGCATTATTCCCCCCTTATTTGAAAGAATTCATCCCATAATTCAAATCACCAATATTGGATGAATCACCCACATAAGATGTTAAATGCCGAACATTGAACACATCATGTATCTTCATATGAGAATGAACCTTTTGTTGATATGTACTAAGATTGATGCGTCCAAGAACTTCCAGTGAACCAAGCTTTCGATTACTAAGCTTGTTGTGGCTCCCAACGGGATGACACTCCGGTGGCAAACCAGCCCAAACAAAATCTCTTGGTTCAGAGATAATTTCACATCGATATTGTTGACACCTGATTTTTTGTCAACGCGTCATAAAATGTGAAAATATCAAGATTTGAGTATTTGACTGCGACAAAGAATGTTTCTCGGCCAAAAAATGTCGTTGTTCATTTCTTTCTTTTGTATTGTCGTTTTAAAGCAATTTTAAAGTTATTTTCAATGAAAATCCGAAAAGTCAAATGGTTGACTTTCGAGTTGACTTTTTGGTCAACTTTTTGACCAAAAAGTCAACCTTGGTAAAAAAATTGATTTTTACCTAAAAATATGCCATTTAGCTTTAATTTCACTTTTATCAAATTAACTTCTCAAAATTCAAAGATTTAATTAAGAAATCAACATTTTAGAAAAAGCCAACTAAATGATTGACTTTTGGCTAAATCTTTAGCCAAAAAAATTGAAAAAATCAAAAATTTACAAAAGCATTTTTTTTTTATTGTCAATTTGAATTTTGTGTCACAAATTTCACGAAAATCAATTAAGAATCTTATGTTTTGAATTTTTTGATTTAGGATTCTAAATTGGCTAAAAATTAAATTACTTTCATTGTAGTTATAATTAAATATAGTTCCTTCTTCGACATTTGGTTTAGGAACTATTTTAAATCTACTCATGCATTCAATTTTGTGAATTTTCAGGTCGAGATACAAATTGCCATTTTGAGCCATAATTAAGAGATCAAAATCAATTCTCCATGACCTGTGAATCCAATTATTCTTCACTTATTTTCTTAAAATAAGTCCAAGTATGAAATCGATTTTGGAAAATTCACATAAAAGCCTCTTGATTTGAGGAATTTCACTCTTCTAAGCATAAGAAAGTTAAGAAATTAAGCTCCAATTGAAATTTTTCAAATTAACCCAATCAAGGTTATGATTTAATTTCATAAATCTAGGTCCAATTTTGATATTAGACCTAGATTCATTTTTGACATAAACTCGAGCACTTCAATTCGAGATCTCTTTGAATGCGATGAATGATCTTACACATGGGTGACTAATTTGATAAGGCAATTATGGTATTAATTTAACACAATTTCAATCAATTTATAATTTTACTCATTGAATAGCCAATTTGATCATTTTAGCCCTTTAAGCTCAATGTAAAGAACCCTATGCTTTTGACCCGTTGCCTTTCGTAATAATTATTTAATTAAGTCAATAAAAAAACCCTCAATCGCATTTATAAAATTTGATTGGCTTAATTGAATCACAATCGGATAATTTCTTCTTAAATCAAGAAAGTTTTCTTTTTAATTTGGTCTTTGAGGGGTCAAATAGCATAAATTTTGAAACCGTAGGGGCCCTAAACAAGTAGATCAACTAGAACGGGACCAAACTAGTTAGAAATTGGTCAAACTGGGGAAAACTAGCTTGACCGATCGTCAGTAGTGCTGGCTGGTTATAGACCTTTGACGACCAGTTTTGATATCCTATTTGTGTCAATTTTACTTATGCACCTTCAATTTCCCAAAATTTTGCAAATTGATCCCAGGATTTTGCAAATTTGCAATTTGACCCCTAATTGAATATTTCGACGCAATTCTCAATTTTAGCTCAGGGTTTTGCAAATCAAACCCACTAGATTGATTACTTGACACTTCGAGATCATAATGCAACATTCGAAATCAAATTTTGACCGTTGGATCAAAATTTTGATTGTCGGATTGAACCGACGATCAAAATTGATTAATTTAGAGAGGGTATATATACCCATTTTCCCTCCATTTTTGGAAGGCTCATTTCTACATAAAAGTTTCTCTCTCTAAAATACATTCCCCTCTCCTCCCTCTAAATTTTCTCACCCAAAATTCCTTCCTCCTCTCCTTCATGCATTGAACCACCGCCGGCGATTTGGCCCCCTCATCAGTGACCCCTTGGCTGGCACCTACCACCAGCAACTTCTCCACTCTTCTCTCTCCCTCATCGTAAGCTCTGATCAGCCCAAGGACTACCAAAGTCTCCTATCTGGCTAACTTTTCCTTGCGGTTCAAACACTAGCATTCATGCCGGTCTTGTGACCAACAGCTATCCTGAGGTGATCCGATCACCTTTGATTGGTCCTTGAAGGAGATTCCGACCTTCTGGTGGTCAAGGATCGGCGGAGAAATCGCTGTAGCATCTTTGGCAACTACCTCCTCCATCGGTGTAGAAAGCTAATCTAGCTCATGGACCAATTTTGTTTTTGTTTGAATCGGTCATTGTCAACAATCCCAGGCAGTGCAAGTCACTTCAGATCGGCCATCAAGGAGGTCCCCGACTTCGTGGTGGTTGGGGATAGGTAGATCGATCGTTAGATAGCTCCAGCAACCTTAATCCTTGTCATCAATTGAAGGCTGGTCCAAATCCGGACCGGTTTAGCTTTGAGTGAACCAACAGTCTGATCGCTTCCCTAGCTAGTCCCGATCCGATTCACGGTGAGTCGATCTACATCCGTGAGTTTCCAATCGCGATCTGAAGGCTTACATCTCGTCTGATCGTGATAACAATCAACGAAAATGTGTAAAAGGTAATATACTCTATCTCAAATCCCATTAAGTGAGGCCGGATTAGCTGGTTGAGACTAGGGTTCAATCTTAGGGATATATGCTATGTTCATATGCTCATTGATGAGTTGCTGAAGCTTGAATGTGATTGATTGTTCTTGATAAACTTGGATGATTAAACTTGTTTAGGCTTGAATCTGCATTTTCGTATCTACTAGACAGATTTAATGTTTTGGTCAAAATGAGGTCCAAAACAACTTTATCTTAATTTGAGTCCTCTTAAGACTTTTAAAATACACATCATTAGTTTCGAATCGAGAGGTCGCATGCCCTGATTGACTGATGTTTGACCCTAAAAAAAATCTCCGAAAATGTGCAATTCTATAGGAGTTTAGATCAATTTTTGGTTTTGTTCTAGTTTCAAAATTTGATCTTGTCATTTTTGTTCTGATTTTTATGTTGATTTCTAGAGGAACTTTCCCCCATGAAAGTTGTTTTTCATCGTGTCGCGTATGTTTTGGATTTTTTTTAGAATTTTTAGACATGATTAGCTAGGTCAAAATCACTCAAATCTGAGCTAAGGTCAGTTTGCCATGTTTTGGCTCAAAATGAAATTAGGTGGAATTGAATGTGAAATTGACCTTGTTTAACCTTAAGATCTTCATGAAAGATGAAATACATATTGTATACGTTCAATTGATACATGATTTGCAAAGTTTTGATGTTGTTTATCATGTCAATTGCATGGATTCATGTAAATAGTGTTGTAGCAAAATAAACTTTGCATATCAAGTGTCTATTTTGCCATTTTTGTCATGACTCGTATGATCCTTTAGGTTACAAACTCTAACGGAAAATATTCCTTATTGCATGATCTACATGTAGGATTTTTTGTCGAATTTTTGCATATCTTTAGTGGTCCAAATCATACCCATTCTATGGTCTTAATACTAAAACTAGACATTATCATGCGTGCACTTTGCGATGCCCATTTAGGTTTTTAAGAAATCAAATCTTGAAATGATATCTTCTTGACATTTGAACCACATATTACAAGATTTGTGTGCATGTTTAGTTCATCTCATTTAACTGTCATTTCGCATGTTAAATTCGCTTCACAAAAGTGCTCGTTACACTTAGAAACCTCCCAGCACATCATTAGGAATCTTGAATCATCTCGTATTGTCATTGAATTATATGACATCTTTGCATGTTGACTTCGGGTTAGATGATTACCCAAATTATTTGTCGCATTCGATTCTAACTCGAGTGTGATTTTTCATGCCTTTTGAGCATTACTTGAATGATTTTGATGTCTAATAATGTATGCTTATGTTATGTTTTTAATTACTAACATGCACATTTTTAGAAATCTTGGTCTTAAAGTACCAAATTGACCTTTGGACCTAAGCCCTTCTAGGAAGTCATGAAGCACACCTAGAGGTTTCTAATGCCATTGATTCCATGTGAATCACTCATCGATAGGGCCCTTTTCCATTTTTTTTCAAGCTAGACCAAAATTTCGACATGGGATCAAATTTGGACCTCTGTTCTAACCCCTATTTGGATAGACCTTTGACATTTTTGTTATATTTTTTCTATAAAGGTTCCGCACCTGACCCCTCAATGAAACTTATTTGTCATCATATTTGCTATGTTGTGTGAAAATTTGGTGATTTTTATACCTATTTTGATAGGACAAATCCCTGTGATAATGACTGAATGTCCTACTATACTCACAAATTTCTAATATGTTGTTGCTTGTTGTTTGATTTTTGTAAAATAATTTATATTTCATTTAGGAAAACTTTCTTCATAAAAGTTGTTCATTATCATGTCATTAATATTAGGAAATTTTGTCATTGCCTAATTGTCAATAGACGTTGCCCAATTTTGCCAATTTTCCATGTTTGTTTTGAAATTTCCTATCATGAATTTGTTTAGATAAAACACTTAGGTTAGTTTGTGCATGAACCTAGGTCATACCATCTTCATGAAAGTCGCTTCAAATACCTTGATATTCATTCATCAGATGGTTTTCGACAAGTCTCCTTTTCAAATCATATTTCAAAATGTTTTGGTTCATGTGACATTTCTAAAAGTAATTTTTTAGAAATTCTCTTTCAAAATTGATTTCGCTTAAGGAAAAGTCATGTTTTAGGCCATATTCAAAATGCCTGCGATATTTGTAAATACATTTATGCGAGTTTCAAGCTAACCTTGGTAATTGAATGTATTCCATAGCTTTGATATTCTCTAATCCTAAATGTTTCCAAATTTTTCCAAACCTTGATTTGACAATTGTGAGAGCCATGATTTGAACTGTATTCAAAATGTCTGCGATGCTTGTGAATGCATTTATATGAGTTCCAAATTAGCCTTGACAATTGAATGCCTTCTATAGCCGATATGTCACTTTGTCTCAAAAGCTTTGTCGACGATTTCAAACTTGTTCTTGAAACATCATATGTACCCTACATGCATATAAACTCAATATTCATTAGAAATTGCTTATGTTTGTAATTGGCGTGTGCCTTTAGTAATAAGTGACCTACGGACGATTCACTTTCTTATTTGATTGGTTAAGAAATAAGGTCCAAAAGACTTGCGCGCATATTTAATTCTTGCAATGCATGTTATTTCTAAATGTATGATAGGGCCGATGCATAGATTTGCAAAAATCTAATGAAAAATCTCACATATAGAACATGTGTTGAGGAACATTTCTCGTTAGGAGTTCAAAACCTAAATATAATCGGATGAAACGCAACAAAAATGACAAGATAGAGATGTACATTTAGACTATGTACTACTACAACACATTTTAACATAAACTCAAGCAATCGACTCACTCGCCAACATCAAAACTTTGTAAAGTATGCATGAATTGAACATATGTATCAATTATTTCAATTCTCATAGAGGATTTGACACCAAATAAGTGCATTAGTGGACTCAATTCCATCAAAAAAGAATTTGGATCAGTGTATGGAAGACTGTCCTATGTTCAGATCTAAGCAATTTTGACCAAGATAAACATGTCTAAAAATTCCAAGAGAAATACAAAACATGCTTCACACTAATACAAGAAAATTTCATGAAGGAAAGTTCCTTCAGAAATCAACACATAGATCAATACAAAAATGACAAAATTAGAGATCAGCACGAAATAGATTAATCTAGGCTTGGATCTGAGTAGTTTGACCTAGTTAAACATAACCAAAAATCATGAAAAAATTACATAACATGCACAAGACGATTTGGGACAAAAATTATGAAGGAAGGATTGTCCAAAAATCATCATAGAATGCTACACAAAAATAACAAAATCTCATTTCGGAATAAGAACAAAATCGAAAATTCAACTAAAATACAGCAGAATCGCTCATCTTCAAAGATATTTTTTTTAGGGTCAAACAACACTCGATTGGCGCGTACGACCTATCATTTCGAAACTTGAGATTTTTATTATCTAAGCCTAAGAGGACTTGAGTTGAAACGAGGTCGTTTCGAACCTCGTTTTGGTTAAAACAATAGATTAGTCCTAATGCTACAAAATTGCAGATTTAGGCTAATTTACTACAATCATTCAAGTTCATCATCAAAGAACACTCAATTATAGCTTATCATTATCCAAATCCATTATCTAGCATTTAATCATCATGTATTTACTTATAATTGAACCCTTGCCTCAGCCAGCTAGTCCGGCCTTGCTTCACGAGGTTTGAAACCAAGAAATTACCTTTGAGGCGATTCAGTTGATTTTGATTGAAATCAATCGAAGTTTTTGCCAAAACTTCGATCAAACCTCCACAAACTGCCAAGGAATAGATTTGAATAGCAAGGAACAACTTCAAAAGGCAGCTGAACCACTCGTAGCGAAGGAAAATAGAACCGGTCCAAAATTGGACCGGTTTGGATACCATTGGAGTAGATCGGGCCACCGGTGCTTTTCTAGTGACGGATCAACAAGGACTAGACCACAATTCGATGAATGAGAAGCTCGGGTACAAATCGATGAGATTCAGAACAGGAACACCACTAGTGAGAGCTAGAACCAATGGCAATGGCTTTGCTAGAGAAGAACGGTTGAATCAGCGGAAGAGAGAGAGAGAGAGAGAGAGAGAGAGAGAGAGAGAGAGAGAGATCTAGTTTCTTGGTAGTAAAAATAGAAAAGAGAGAGATTTTGTGCATAATGAAGCCCCCTAAAAAATGTAGGGAAAATTTGCCTTATATACTACCCAAATTATGCAATTTCGACCGTCGGTTCAATCTAATAGTTGAAATTTCAATCCAACAATCAAGAATCAATTTCAAATGCTCCATCACGATAACAAGGTGTCAGGTAATTGATTTAGTGGGTTTGATTTGCAAAAGCCCGAGCCAAAATCGAGAATTGTGTCGAAATGTCCAATTAGCGGTTAATTTGCAATTTGATGAAATTCGAGAGCTAATATGTAAAATTTCGAGAAATTGAAAGTACAATAGTGAAATTGGCATTGAGAGGATTCCAGAACCAGTCACCGGAGGTCAGGAATAGGTGGACAAGGGGCTGAACCGGCTAGGCTCATCGGCGGCCAATCAAACCAGTTTGATCTGGTTTGGCCAATTTTTTGACTAGTTTTTGACCGGTTTGGTCCGGTTCTTGCTGTTTTGTCTACTTGAGATTCCTGTGGGTCTAAAATTAATGCAATTTGGTCCCCAAAAGACCAAATTGAAATGATATTTTATCATTTTTAAGAAGAAATTGGCCAGTTAAGGTACAATTAAACTAATCAAACCTTATAAACATAATCTAAAGGTCTCCTATTGACCTAATCGAATGTTTATCATGAAAAAAAAATGGTCAAAACCGTGGGTGCTTTGAATTGGGTTTAAAGGGCTAAAATGGTAAAATTTACAATTCAATGGGCAAAATTGCAAATTAACTAAAATTGAACTCAATTAGTGTCATGGTTGCCCTATTTAATGAACTGCTCATATAAGATCACTTATCGCATTCAAATTAACCTTGAATTGAAACACTCGAATTTGGGTCAAAAATGGATCTAAGCCTAATATTAAAATTGGACTCAGATTTATGAAATTGAACCATAAACATGAATGGTCAATTCGAATTTTGATGATTGAAGCTTCATTGTTTGATTTTCTTATGCTCGGGAGGCTAAAATTTCTCAAATTGATAAGTTCTGCTGTGAATTTCTCAAAATCGATTTTGAATTTGGATTTATTTTAAGGAAATGAGTAAGAAACAATCGTTTGTTCACAAGTCATGAAATATCGATTTTGGTTCCCTAATTGGGGCTCAAAATGACAATTCGCGTTTTCACCCAGCCATTCACGAAATTGAATGCACAAGCAGATTTCAGATAGTCCATAAACCAAATGTCAAGGAACTACACCTAATTATGACTAGAATAAAAGTAATTTTATTTTTGGTTGATTTAGAACTTAAAGCTAAAAAATTTAGAAATCAAGGTCCTTAATCGAATTTCATGAAATTTTCGAAATAAAAATCAAATTGACATTAAAAGAATTGCGCATTTTTTATTTTTTCCATTTTTTTGTCAAATGTTTAACCAAAAGTCAACTATTTAGTTGACCTTTTCTAAAATGTTGATTTTTGTCATTTTTTTGCCCTTGGCTAGCCGGAGCTGTTCCGGTGGCCAAAATGGCGAGGGGAGGCCGGCGGAGGGTGAGGGGGACACCGGGGAGGTCGGGACGGCAGCCGGGCGGAGCTGGGCGGCGGCTGGAGGTGTCGGGCCGAGCTGGACAGGGGCAAAACAAGGCTGGGTCAGGCGGGGGAGGGATGGCAGCGAGTGGCAGGCGCGCGGGCATGCGCGGATAGCGGAATGGCGGCGAGCCGTGGGAGTGCGGGCGGTGGTGCGGGTGGTGGTGACGGCTTCGGCGAGCTGCTGTCTTCGCTTCAGCTTCTATTCAAACAGCGAAGGAGAGAGTGAGTGTCGAGAGAGAGAGAAGGAGAGATGAGAGAGAGAGAGAAGAAGAGATAAGGGGGTTGACTAGTCAAAAAGAGGAGAGAGAGAAGAGGAAACCAATTTGAAATTGGCAAGGGGGTGTTCGGTGGGGTGCTCGCACGAAGGGGGGAGGGGAGGAGAGAGAGAGAAAAGAGAGAGAGAAAAAGGGAGAGAAAAGAAGAGAGAGGGAGAGAGAGAAAAATACAATAAAATAATACCATTATTCTTATTTTATTTTTCTTTTTTCTTTCCCTTTCTAAATTCTTTCGGTCTTCAATTTTTCCTCCGATAATTTCTTTCCTGAAATTTCGGACTCATCAATAATTTGACGGACGATGAGACAGGATCCTCAAAGTGAATTGTGACATGCTCGAATATTCGATTCCCGAAACCAAATTAAATTTTATGGTTAGAATCGATTGGACGTGATTTTAGCCCAATACAACTAATTAGGTAGCTTTTAGGGATTTTACCGCGGATACATCCCTTAACGGCTTCACCCAATAGGTTAGTTAACTTGTGAATGATCAGCTCAGAGAAAAAGGACCATAGGCACGTCGACGAAATGCTCATTTCACTTTATCAAAACGGGGTCGAATTTCAGGATGTCACAAATGATGAGTAGCCGTAGTTGTTAGACTCTCACCCTTGTTTGTTAAACCTTAAGTATTTGGATAAACAGACTTTGGTTTGGCTTGTATTATATATGATTAGATGTGTCATATATATATGTAAGTGTGGTTGGTGTAGTTTGAAATTTTATGGCCTTGCTTTCCTATCTCATTATTTTATTGTCTAGGGATTTATATCTGCTTCCGTATGTGTATATTAAAAATGAATGGGTCGGCGATGCGTCCTGAAACATCGCTATTATATCGACCAAGCAAGGATGGGCACGAGCCCGGAGGATCAGGACATGACAATGAGTTTGGGAGAGTTCAAGATAGGTGTAAGCTTAATAATCCATTGGCCATTTTTCTCGGAAAGGGAATGTCGTGACATTACTAGTAATTGATGAATTCTTCTTTCTCAATAAGCTACTGTAATTTCGATTCTTTCGTCTTATTATTACTATTAAAGTAGAAACTCTCAGATTGTCTTTATTCGCTTCGCTTACCTCAGAGCACTTGCCATTTCAAGAACTTATCATATCCAGTTTATAAATTTTTTTTTCTTTTAAATACACCTTATGAATTTATTCTCCAATATATTTCAGAACTAAATGGGTGCATTTGATTATTTACTGACATTTTTCTTATATAGATGTCTCTATTTGACAGAAAAACACGAAAATAATTACGCATGCGCGGTAGTGGGTTGATAATAATCGAAGTGCCGTGTAGACCAAATATACTGATGTCTTCCATGAAGGGACATAGAGAAATCTCGTACACATAAGATTCATCATACGTAAATTACATGTTTTTGAAAGAGAACACAAATGCACCCTCTTCGTAATTGAAAAGCAGACGATACTTTCACAGATTGTGTTTCTTATAATGATTATCTCACCCTCCCAAATTTAGACATAGAGATGAAGAGGAAGGCGTGGAGTCAGAATCACTTCTAGAGGAGTAACTCTAGGGCTGGTGACTCCCATACCTGCCGTCATATCTAACGGTCCATCCGATGCGGTCTCAATCTCAAAACTCTGCAACAAAGTCGCAAGCACAATGTGCAACGCTTGAAGAGCAAAGGAAACTGCGGGGCACATCCTTCTGCCACTTCCGAAGGGCAAATACTCGAAATTCTGACCCCGAACGTCCAAATCCTTTTGAGTGGTTAGGAATCTCTCGGGCCGAAACTCGAGAGGAGCGGGCCAGACCAGCGGATTCTTGTGGAGCTTCGAGATGTTGAGCAGGAGCCGAGTGCCTGCAGGGACACGATAGCCGCCGATCGTGCAGTCCTCAACGGACTCATGGGGCACGGAGAGGGGCGCGGCAGGATAGAGACGCAGTGTCTCTTTGATGATCGCTTGGAGGTACACTAAGTTCTTGACGTCGGACTCGGTCACTTGCCTCTCTCGTCCAATTTGAGAGTCTAGTTCTTGTTGAGCCTTCTTTAGTACATGGCGATTGTTGAGTAGAAGGGACAGAGCCCATGTCAATGTGACCGCCGTGGTGTCTGTGCCTCCCGATATAAGTGCCTACGAATATACATACATAGTTTTTCTTTATACTTGTCATTATTGAAGTAAATATACAACTGATGCAACTTAACTGACAATTTCTAATACATCTAAACTTAATTTAGTTAGAGTAAGGATGACGTTTTCTTCCTGTAAAAGTCGTACCTTCTTCTCACAACTTGAATCATATATAAATTTCTTTTATTCACATTGGACACCTAACATGAATCTAGAAATGATCTTTGACGCAATATTAAAAATATCATCATCTTTTGGCTCTTTGTCAGAAATACAAACGACAATGACTTCCATAAATAACTTACAAATGTAATCGACGTCAATGAATTGGATAATACCTATCTACTTGATTCAACGTTGGCATCTTTAACGTTGGACCGAAAGACAGGCCCTAAAGAAGAATTTTTCCTGAAAGTTTAGGAATATTCAACTCAAAATACGTCAGATTAGACGGAAGTTAATGGGTAGTTGAGATGTCTGTGACTTTTGATTAATTTATTTGGCTTTGTCGTCCATTTGAACTTCCGGTCCAAAGATGCCTCTTATTAGGTAGACGATTCTTTCAATGTGATTATTTAGTACGTAAACAAATACAAATGAATTACTGTGCAAACATAATATTGACCACTGTGAAATCATTCAAGATGAATGGCTTCGATTTGCAGGAAAAGTATGGTTACGTTCTGTAGACTTAATTACACGTAATATTTCGTGTTTAGGAGATTTACACTTCGCAACGTGTGATTTGTCTACAAACAACGCCTTTCCATTATAAACGGCGCAGCCTCATTATATTCCCGTTATTTCCTTTCTTTCCTATTGGTCTTTCTTTCGTCAATAAAAGAAATGTGTTTCATTCAATTATTTTAAACATAAAATTTTCCTTGATAATGCCCTTTTGTCCAATGAAAAACTAGACAAGTTACAATATAGAGTAAAAGGTTTATAAATTAATTAGTGAAAACCAATTCGCTTACTTCATTTATCACATCGTTTTTTTTAATCAACAAACCTTCTTAATGCCAACTCGCAAGTACAAATTAATGAAAGAACAAGACAAACTGATTTAAGAAACTTAAATCACTAATATTAATTCAAAAAATCGTCGTAAAACGATACTCGCAGCAAAACATGAGGTTTTCATTCCCTCTCTCCTCTTTGCTATATTTGTCTTGGGCTTTTTCATTTTCTGATTTTCCCAGTGCTACGATAAAAATCTTGAATTCTCCACAAAGTTAAAATGAAAGCTTAGAAATGTAATTCAGATTAGATTAATAGAGATAGTAACAGTATGAATATATTTGAGTTGTCAAAGTTATGATTGTTGATAGAATAATACTATGGATGCTGAATCTAATTATGAAACTGGCTACTGATCTATTGATGTGCCAGTTGTTCAAACTTCAAATACCCAATCATAATCAATTTCATCATTTAGTAAATCAATTTCATAAATTTAGTATTAACATTTCAAACATTTATTCGTAATTTTATGTTGCGCGCTTGGCCTATATGGCAATTTTCATTGCTGAATGACCAAAAGCCACATGCAAAAACAAGGAAAAAGCTAGGGTGGCTTTTGATTCCTTGAATTGGAAACCCGCCTTCTCCTTCCAACAAAGAGAACCTCCATTGCTAAGCCAATGAGCGCCCAAGTCAATTTGAATTAGCTTAGATAAGCATGATTAAATTACCGAAAAAGTTATAAAATTATTGCACTTGTGCCAACTCAATTCTAAACTTTTTAATTTGGCCAATTTAGTTTTAAACATTTTTAAAAATTGCTAATATAGTCCATCCGACCAATTTTGATAAAAAAATCATTGACGTTGGCACTAGTTATCTTATGTGGCTCAATCAATATTGATGTAGACAAAACTTTTTAATTTTTAATTTTTCTTCAAAATTTTTTAAGTGCTTTTTTGTACTCTTCTCTCTCTCTCTCTCTCTTTTTCCCCTTCTTTCTCTCTTCCTTCTTTCTATATTGGCCTCGGTGATGGCCCACGATCAGTCAAAGGCAACTATCGGCAAGAGGCGAGCTTGCCGTCCTTGGGCAAGGATTGACCTCACTAGCTTCAATCAAACTTGTCCTTGCCAGCGTTAAGCAAGGCCAACCCTCCCTTGATGCTTGTGAGGCTGACCCCCTCTAGAGGCCAACATGGGTCACCCTCATTGTAGGCCAGCAAGGGGTGACCTTGGGCGAGGCTGACTTGAAGCTAGTGAGGTCGACTAGTTGTTGACCACTGCCAAGGTTAGAGATTAGTGGAGGAAAGAGAAAAAAGAAAATGAAAAGAAATAAAAGTATCTACATAGGATAGCTAGTATCCGCATTAGTGATTTCCAATTGTAATTAGTTGGATAAACTAACTGACCAAATGTAAAAATATTTATGATTAAATTAATAAAATTAAAAGGTTAAGGACTAAATTAAACAAGTACAACAAGTTTAAGGCTTTTTTGGTAACTATCCTTATTTAAAAATGATCGTTTCGCAGAAAAAAAAATTTACCAGAATATGGTAAATCTGATAATATAAATAGACCATTCCATTTGGTGAGATCTATGTGGGATCCATATATGGTTATCGTATTTAATAGTTCAAATTTACTTCTAACATATGTAAGTTCATGTAATGATTTCTTCAAATTAGGAAAACTCACCAAACAAGTGGCTTTATTGATAGTATCAGCATCATAACTGGGCAGCTCGTCCGCAGTACCAAGAATGGAAAGCATCACGTCCATGAAATCTCGGTCACCTTCGGCCTCCCCACAAGCCCTCTTGCGCTTGTGCTCATCCAGCCACCCTCCGACCACATCGTCCAATTCCTTGGCCGTTCTCTTCATCGCCTTAACATAACCTCCGACATCGAACCACCTCAAATATGGCAAGACATCGGACGCGACAAATTGGCCACTCAACACAAAGAAGCTCTTTAGCGCGATCCGACACCTGTCGTTCTGGTCCTTGTCCTCCTCTGATGCCGTCGTCCCATCGGACTGCTTCCCCCCCACCATCTTGAAGATAACATTGAAGGTTAGGGCGTGAAACCAACTCTTCATCTCGATCGGCGTGTTTCCTTGCGCGTTCGACCGTTCGTAAGCCTCCTTTATGGAGGCTCTTACCACAGCTTCCCGCACGTGCCGCAGTTTCTCGAGGGTGTGGTTCGAGAGGAGCTCTAGGGTGGCGATCTTGCGCACATGCCGCCAGTACGGGCCGTACGGGCTGAACCCGAGCATGGCGTAGTTGTAGCCAAGGAGCTCGGCGGCAAGGTATTTGGGGCGGTTGCAGAACGCCTTGTCGTTGGTGGTGAAGCACTCTTTGGCCAACTCCGAGCCGCTCACCACTATGGCCTGATGCGAGCCAAGCTTCATGGCAAAGATCGGGCCGTACTTGTCAGCCATTTCGCCCAAGGTTATGTGGGGTGGATCCGGACCTCCGAGAAGATGGAGGTGGCCTGTTATGGGCCATGCGCCGGCGGCAGATGGTGGTGGTTGATCTCCGGTGGTCCGTTTCTTCCGAAGGATTCTTGTTATCAAGAAAGAGAGGAAGGTGACTAAGGCAAAGAGGCCAGCTATGGCCGGTTTTGGTGAAGTGTGATATTGAAGGAGTTGCATGGTTCTGGTTGAGGATAACTGTGGGTCGGAGGACACCTATTTATAGAGGGATTACGAGGAGAACATGCCTAGATTGTTTCTTTATTATTCATATTTTTCTTACTATAGAACTCCATTTTCCGGTAAAAAGTTGGAGAGAGATGAACGACGTAATTTCCCTCTTTTTAACATTATAATAATAATGATGCGCCCATAACGGAGTATCTAATTTGAGTTCCGTTTTTTTCCCTTTTCGGATTGTAAATATTTCTTAGAACATGGAGTATGAATCAAACTTATGTTTAAATTGAAATTAAAATATTGATATAAGTTCTTCCCTTCTAAATCAGATAGATTCATATGTGAAAGAGATTGACAATAAGTTCTTTCAAAATTGACTATTTATCCCTCTGTTAGAAGTGTTCCAAAAATGTTTGCAATCAAGTAAATAGCTTTACAAACTAATGGATCGGATCAAATTGCAAAATGGAAATATTTGTACAAATTAGACCTTTTGTCATCACTTTGTGGAAAATTGTTAGGTATGCATCAAAGCCCAAAGGTTCAAGATTGATTAATCTACCTATCTCTATCCAATTGAAGTGCTAGAATTCAAATGGTCTCTCCATTGTCGAAGGTTCATCACTTTTAAAATGACTCAAACTTGTGATTTCATAGAAGACAATGCGATCATTTTACCACTAGGTTACCATGCTCCGTGGTTTAAATCGGTGTACGTATTCCTACAAACGATTGCAATTCAACGACAAGTTCTTCAACGAAAAACAAAAACCAACAAGTTCGCAGAATAATAAGTGATTATCTATATAAAACAGTATTTCCACCTTAAATGTTCAATGGATTAGACGGATGTTATGTATGTATACGAGTTCAGGTAAACACCGTTATGCAAAATAGGAGGCAAGATTGATGAAAATTCACATGCTAAACAAAATATTTCACGTGACATGGACACATCCACAAACATGTATTTCCAATCTTTTTTTTTTTTTTTTTTTTTTGTTTTTTGGGATAATTCATCATTTGTGCACGTTTTAATCTTAACTACCGCCTGCGGAAAACATTGCCTATTTTTTGTTTTTTTTTTTTTTTATAGAAGTCTTTTTTCTATGAACCGATGACCTTCTAAGAATTTTCTCTTGTTGCAACAAATACGTATGAATTGGCATACTGACTCTTAATAAGTTAAGAAATATTTGGTCTTCGACAGCTGGTAAGTTTAAATAAAAAACCATACTTTTCTTGGGGATGATATAAATCGCTTATTATAGATCGATGTGAGTTGAGAATCAGTTGTTGAGAAAAGGGGAAAAAAAATCGCACAAGGTTATAGCACTGGTGTAAGAGCTAGTTATTGAAATCTGGGTGATTACACTTCAGCCATATTTAAATACAGCTCTTTTGGCCTTATTGAATAATCTAATTGTAAATCAACTGCTCTTGTCCTATTTGGGAAGATTTTTTGTCCTTTTTGTAAAGCCATAACTATTTTTTCAATATATTCTTTTGGCTTTCAATTAGTCATATTAGTTTCGACCAAAAAAAAAAATAGTCTTATTAATTGGGTAGTGCTCTATTGTTTTTCTTGTTTAAGGATATTGTTAGAGTAATTGAGACGGGTCAGGAATTCACCCGAATAATTGGCGTTAAATTAACGAGATTCCTCGTCGGCCATACTTGATTAAAATAATATCTTTATTTTAAATAGAATAAAGACAAATAAGACGAGATAAACAGTGTATTAAAAGTAAAAATCATTTTTTAGGTCTTATTAACAAAGGGACCACTTGCTAACAAAATTCATACAGAGACAAGGCAATGTTTCGGTGACATAGAATAATTGGATTAGCCATAAGAAAAGGAGCAATGGATTAGCCATAAGAAAAGGAGCAATGATGGCTAATCAGAGGTGATTAATTATGTTATATGTCTGATTAGGAATTACTTATGTTATCTGTCTAATCAATACATTACCCAATGATGTGCCCAAATATGATCCGCGTCTCGCGGAGCTTAGGTCGATTATAGAACATTAAATGATGGTCCTAGCACTAGTATTCACTTTCCTATCTGGACAGGGCTTATCTAATGCTGCGCTTTGTGAAATTTCTTTAGGTTGATTTTACCTACTTATTCACTTTCCTATCTACACCAAGCTTATCTAACGCTACTCTTTGTTAATGGCAGAAGAACAGCCCAAGTACCATAACTTGGCACGGGGGGACACTTAAGTGCCATAACTTCAAAACGGTACACTTAAGTGCCACTTTCTTTTTCTAGTGGGACACTTAAGTGCCACCTTTGGCGACGCTTGCCGGAAATCCTACGTAGCAATATTTTATTATTATTTTTTGCTTACGTGGCTCGCCGGAGAGCTGAGTGGACTCTAACTCACCAGAAACGACGTCATCTGCATAATAAAAGCCCCAAATCTTCCAAAAACGACGTCGTCTCCCCAAATGCCCCAAATCTAAAACCCTAAATCAGCCAAAATCCCTATTGAAGTGCTCGAATCCAAGTCTCGAACCCTAATTTTCATTTGCCCAAAATTCCTTCGTCGAATCTTGGAAATGGAGAGCGGGACTCGCAAAGATGCCTCAATTTCCTCTCACCGAAGCGAAGGAGAAGGCCAGCGTTTCTGTTTTGTGGGTTACCGAGTCCAAGAAGAACATCGTGGACTCAAATCAATCTGGGGAGAAGATTTTATGAATGCGCCCGATATAAAGAAGCGTCGAAGTGCAAATACTTCAAATGGATCGATGCGAAGTTCTCGGCCGAGCCACGAGAGGTGATATTGGATCTACTTCATAAAAGACAGCAATCTCCATCTGTGTTCGTGGACGACTTGGACGATGTTGACTCAATGCAAGCTCAAGCGTCTTCGGTTAAACTTTTCAAGAATGAAGTCTCAATGCACGCTCAAGCATCTTCAACTAAACCTTTCAAGAATGAAGTTTCAATGATGAAAATTGAACGAAAGTGTTACCAAGCGTGTATTATGGTGTTGTTTTATTGTCTATTGTACTTTATGATGAAATGTAAAGTACTTGAAAATGAGAAAAGTTTCTCCGACTGCCATAGTTAAAAATGGTGTTGTTCGGATTAAACGTAGGCTTTTTTCTTTTGAAAGATGCAAAGAAGTTTGTGTTGTTCCACAAGATCATTGTGGCTTTTTTGTTGTTTGTGCTGTCGTATGGAGTTGCCATAAGTTTACCATCATCTTCTCTGTTTTGATGCAAACCAACATATACGCAAGACAAACATGAGTGATTACCCGAGTGCCATAAGTTGTATTTAGTAATCACTTAAGTGCTAGTCGCGATGAAAAAAATGATCACTTAAGTGTCAAGTTATTATTAAAGTGATCGGTTAAGTGTCACTTGTAGTTAAAAGTGAACAGTTAAGTGCCAAGTTTTTAGAATATGATCGGTTAAGTGCCAATTTTTGTGAGTTTTCTCTAAAATTGCGCCAGACCACCAGCACCGCTGCACCACCAACCATCACCACTAGCCACACTACACACTAGGCACTCCAGCTACCACCATGCTTTGGTGGTGTTGCTTTGCACAAGGTACTAGTGCAAGCCGAGCCTTGCACTAGCTTGCACCATACACATGGTGTAAGATGTGCAACCGCACACTTGTACCAGTGTAGGTGCGGCCCGCTTAAGCCTATAACCCCCACCACAAACCCATAATCACTAGGCATCACCACCAGCCACACCAGCACCCAAGCCACCACATTAGCACCCCAACAACAAACTCACTACCACCAAACATCACCATTCACCACCACTAGATACACCAGCACTCCAGCTATCACCATAGAACACCAACGGCGACAACAAGTAAAAGGAATCCATGATAAACAACAACATAAATTGACAAACAGCGCAAGATCATTTCATTGATATTGAAATTAAGTCTGACAACATCAATGAATGACAAACTAAAGAAAAAAAAATAACCATCCATAGCAAGTCTGACAACATCAACGTTTACATAACTGTTTTGACTCCTAAGCTCCACAAATCCTATCACATCTCATCTCATCAATCAATATGCACGACACCCCCTGTTCGTGCTCCTTTTGATGGGCCTTTCACTTGATTCATAATTCTGGCACTCTTTCTAACTGGACATGCAACTTCTTCTTCAATCTTCTCAGTATCCACTGACTCAGATGGAGCTGCAAATGTCCTAGGCCGAATTGAATCAAAAGGAGCTGGAGCTGGAGCTGGAGCTGGAGCTGGGTTCTTTCTCTTCTTTTTTGTTGGCACAGTTGATGTTTTCTTTTTTGTTGGTGTAGCCGTTGATTCTTGAGTTGGGCCTGAGATAAGAACCTCTGAACTTCTCCTAGGCTACAAAAAAATAATAAATTGTTAGCAAAAGTCTACAGCATAAATTAAATTAAATGCAGCCAATAAAACTTACATTGAGAATAAGCTTTCCCGACGCTCATCTGTATAAAGGCCATAGCCATATTGTCTTAACCTCTTCCCAAGTGCCCCTCTTGTTTGAGTAGGGGCGTCACTTTCAGGAACTTGTGATTTGTTGCCCCTCTTTCCAGCTTTCTTGGGCCTTTCAGCTACAGCCGGGGCTTCTTCGACCAATTCTTCAGCTGTGCGTCTTTTAGATGGCCTTTGTGTAGCTGCCCCTTCACCTGGCCTTGTTCTAGTTGTCCTTTTGTGTAGCCCTTCAACTTCAAAGACACCTCCTTCGTTGGGCCTTCGTGGTAGTGCGGTGGTGGTACTTGTGGTGCCCCTTGTAGTGATTCTTACGGTGGCCCTGTGATGATCCTTGAGGTGGCTCCTGTGATGGCCCTTCAGTTGGCAGTTGAGTTCCAACTTACTTTCTTCGAACCTGAGAAAGAGGCCAAAAGATACCATAAATATAATATCGAGACATATAATAATATAAAGAAAATGAAAAGCGAATACAAATGGTTGAATTTACCACTTTGGGTATTTCTTTCGCTGCTGAAGAACGATCACCTTGGCCGTGATCTTTGCTTGGGCTAATCCTTCAGCTGGCCGTGATACTGCTTGGGCCAATCCTTCACCTAGCTGTCTTCTACCTTGCCTTCTTCGAACAGGCTGTTCAGTTTCATGACTTACTGAGGTTCTTCTTGTGACCTAACAAACACATTACATACAAGGCCAAATAGGATATTATGTACATTTTTATGATAAACGACAAAGCAACATAAACATAAAATAAATTTCATGACTTACTGGGGTTCTACTTGTTGACTGAAGAACAGTCGACTCACTTGGCCCTGCTGTGTGCATTTCTCCAACTGTCTCTTCACTAGGCCCTTCACCTTGCCTCAACGGTTGTTGTTGCTTCCTCAATTAACAACCTTTAATATTGTGGCCTGCTAGGCGACAATAAGAGCACGTTATCTTTGCACCCTGCCTGCTCATTCTTTGCTGACTCGAGACCTCTCCCTCCGCCATTCTTCGTCTTCGTTTTGTCCTTCCAATTTTCTTCTTGATGGCAAAGGTTGAGGTTCTTCATGATCCGTGGGCTCCCAAAACTTGCTACTTCTAATTGGCTGCATCATGAACGATAGGAAGCAAGATATTTTGATTTATGGTACCAATCATCGATGTAATCATCTGTATTGTTGCCCTTCAAGCTGGATGGCACATATGGCATGTGCACATGGAATTCCACTTACTTGCCATGCTCTACATGAACACTTCCTACTTCCTAGATTGACAACATACTTATCTGCACCCTTCATTATCTCATATCCGTCATCTCCATTCCAAATGGGATGACAATGCCTACTTGTAGCCAAGTTCTCATCCAATTTCTTGGCAATCCTAGGACCATATTGTCTTGTCCACTTTGCAGCCTCATCTCTTTGTTTCTGCAGCCGAGTCATAACCGCAACTCGTATATCTTCAAGCATTGAGATGACTAGTTTGCATCTGGCATCTATTATCTTCGAATTAAATACTTCACAAATGTTGTTGTCGACGTTATCGCACTTGAACTCCTCACTTTGAAGAATGCCACCGCACCAATGCTTCGGTTCTAGTTGAAATAGGGTAGCACAACCTCCTTTGTCAACTGAAGCCGTCCTTCTTTGGCTATTCTAAAGTCAGCCATGTTTGCACTTTTTGCTAATTGCCAAAATTGCAATTACAGCTTATCTCCTTTATAGGTCTTTGCCCAATTTCCGTATATGTGCCGCGCACACATTCAATGTTCAGCATGGGGCAACAACTCGGCTACTGCCGGAACCAATCCCTGCAATAATTCAAAGTAAGAAATACTAGAGCAAATTACATGTTCATATTACAAAGCAAACTATTGACTAAATTTTTCAAAAAGCAAGCATTACCTTTTGTTGGTCGCTCATGAATGCCCATCCTTCCCCGTTTGTTATCTCCAAGTCAGCCATCAGATTTTTCAAGAACCAGGACCAATTGTCCTTGTTCTCAATCTTTACAATAGCCCAAGCTAGTGGAAACATTTGGTTATTCGCATTTCTTCCAATCGCGCCAACAATTCTCCCTTGCACAAGCCCTTCAAGAAATGCAGTAGTCAATCCTATAATCCGTCTACAACCCCGGTTAAAAATCCTCGTCTGCATGCATCAAAGCACACATAGAACTTATCGAACTTGGTCCCATGATCAGGAAGCGGTCTCTCAATCACCTCTACATACACTCTACTTGTAGGGTTTTGCAGCCTACACTCCCAAGCATACTCCCACACCTGCCCATATTCCTTAGCATATCTTGACCAATAAGTATCTTTATCACATTTTGCTTTGCTCTTTTGCACTGATTCCTAGATACATTGATGCCTACACGCTCCTTCACCAGCATCCTAAAGTTAGTAATTTTCATCTCGGGCATCAGCTTGATCAGATCGAAGAAGTGCTTGGACAACCATGCACTTGTTACCCTTTTGTTTTGAAAATTAATGGAACAAGTGTGTTCCTCTTGGTAGGCTCTAATCTGGAAAGACCCACTCTTCTTAACAAATGCACCATAAATCTTCCATTGACAGTTTTGCTGTAAACACCTAGCTCTTACAAATTTATTGTTATTTCTAATGAAATCAATATTTCTTTGTGCAGCAATGGAGTTCTTCAGTATAGCTTCCCTAAATTGTATCGCATCATGGAATTTCATACCTACTGACAAAGTAGGAGAGGCAACAGATGGATCATAGGAAGGAAACTTACTTTTCCTTCTACGCACAGCTCGTTGATCTTCTTCAACTTCGTCCTGGGAAGTTGCGGTGTCAATGCTTTCTTCATAATCTGTCTCCAGGACCTGGCCAGCAACACCAACATCTGCAGGGCCTTCGTCTCTGTTTGGATGTTCATCAGCTACATGCAAAGTTGCAAATCTATCTGACAAAAAGTCCCTTTGTTTTTTCCTTGACTGTGTAAGCTCCTCATCGTCGGCGTCACTTAAGATTAATAAATTTTCAGCTTTAGCAGCCAACCCTTCATCGTCATCGTCATCATCACCGTCATTGGATTCAGCTACTTCCCAATCTAATTCAGTGATGGTGACATCACCCATGTCACAATCGCTCTGGTGAACAGCATCTGCGCCCCTCTCCTCCCCATCCTGTCCATCATGCCCTACTTCATCCCTAACCTCAGTACTAGCTTGAATACCATCTCCTCCTTCTCCTACTTGGGTGTTATCTCTGTCATCATCTTCGTCCTCACTATCACTATTGTTTTCAACAAATACTTCCGCCTCTTCGCCATGAAGATAATGATATAAGACATCCCTAAAACCATTATCATCTTCCAAAACTCTCAAACCATCTCTCAAGCCTTTCCCAGGAACACAGTACAGTAACTTTTGTACTCTACAAGGCAAAAATGTCACTATATGCCTAACAAATCCAATATAAGATGCCTTCTTTATATCTACAAAGATAGTACCCTCATTCCCCCCCTCATACTACCACTCATCCTCCCCAATCACAAAATCTCCACCGTAGTAAACGATGACAGCAACATAATCTTTATGTGCCATTTCTGCAACAAAAGAGGACAAATATACAATTAATTTTGGGACCACATTCACAAATGACAGACAATTGCAAGTGGAGGTCCCTACAGTCTTTATTAAAGAAAAGAAAAGAAGAAAGAGAGAGGGAAGTGCGGTCAGACGACAGCTGCAGCTTGAAAAGAGGCCTCAAGACAAGGACAAATAAAGATGGGACCCGACAACTACTTTGATTATGCCGTCGCATTCCTTTAAACTATGGAGAGATTCCTCAGCATGGGTCCTCAACAATGCAATTTATTAAAAAAATATCCAGAAGTCCCCATCCCCACAATCTTTGATTCGAACATGTCCAAAGTCCAATACTCTGAACCCTAACAATCATCAATCACCATCGTATATTTCACATCCGACCACTACAAATTACTTTCGCACATCACAATTCAACACCCTGAATGAATCACACATCATAGTGGATGAGGCGACGTCGAGCCCTACACCGAGCCCTAATTTTCCCCCCGCCGAGCCCTACACCGAGCCTACATTTCAAGGCCGCTCCTAAACTGTCAATTCGAACCCCCCAATAGGATTGTAGCACCACATCTGAGCCATAAATCTCACACCAAGCCTAAGCTTTCCCAGCCGACCCCCAAATTTCAAGTCCGAGCCCTAATAAATGAGTCGGAGCCCTAATTTCACCACAGGGGAGAGGAAGAAGAGAAAAAACCTGAGCAAATCGACGACGGCGAGCGACGACGGCGAGCGATCACCTGCGAACGGCGAGCTGTGAACGGCGATGGATGGAGAGGACGTCAAACCTGGTGTGAATTGACGAAAGGTTAAAATCCAAATAAGCAAAACGACGTCGTTTAACACTAAGGAAAAACGACGTCGTTTAGTTTGGCCAAATGTACAGTGGATGGGGCAACGTCGTTTTCCTTCTCCACGTGTGCTTTTTTTTTAAAAAAAAAATTGCCACATCGGTTAAGCATGTCGCCGAAAAATGCCACGTCTGCATTTTGGCCGGTTTTTGGCCGGATTGGCACTTAAGTGTTCCATTTTACTCCGATAATGGCACTTAAGTATACCATTTTAAAGTTATGTCACTTAAGTGTCCCTCCGTGCCAAGTTATGGCACTCCAGGTGTCCCAACCTCCTTTGTTAAGCTTTCAAGGAGGAACAGTTCAGTTTTCCAAATGATCAATCGCAATTTAAATATATATTGAGCCAAGCATCATCATATTGAATCGGCACATTTTGATTGGTCGATCATTAAAGGTTTGTGTTAGGGCTCATTAAATGTAATTAGAAAATACAAATACGAAGGCTTGCTTCATCGCTATTTTCTAACTAAAGGAATAGTATTCGACTAAAACGAAGTAGAAATTTTTGGAATTGCTCAATCACCGGCCTTTTTAGGATTCTGTGCGCCCCTTATACTTAATTCCGGAAAAATAAACATAAAATCTAATCTTATGTTTATGTTCATTAGTGAATAGGAATCGTAGTTGACCAAACATAATGAAATACTATAGAAGTTTCCCGCTAAACGACACAAGCCAAAACATTTTTATAGGACGGCGAGGACGGACTAGCAGTTATAACTCTCATTATCAATTTCCATAAAACTCATACTTCTCATTAAATATGTTCGGATTGAATCATAACCATTAAAATACTATTTATGATTTAGAGACATGAGGTTTACAAGATGCAACATCATTAGTGTGTCAGCAGATTGTGATATATCTACGGGTGGATAGGAAAAAAAAAATTGACCATTTTATACTTGGAACTTGAAATATGGCCTTCCTTAAACAAGGACCACAAGAAACATTGAGCAAATGACACTCACCGGAGACACAACCCGAACTTAAAGGAAAGTTAATCTCGCTTAGAATTGCTAGCATTAAACCCCCTCCCTCCTCTCTCTCTCTCTCTCTCTCTCTCTCTCTCTCTCTCACTCACTCATAATTGAATGATATTCTGTCCAATCACGCCTTAGACCTGATAGGTTATTGATATAGACATCACAATCTCTCTCTCTCTCTCATAATTGAATGATATTCTATCCAATCACGCCTTAGATCTGACAAGTTACCGATATAGACATCACGATCTCTCTCTTTCTCATAATTGAATGATATTTTGTCCAATCACGCCTTAGTTCCGATAGGTTATCAATATAGACATCACGATCATGTAAGTGTAACTGAAAATAAGTATGGCCATCTCCCAGAATTGTAATTTCTCAATAATAAAATTGATTGAGAAAAATATTAGCCCATCTTATACATATATTATTTTCATCTAGGGGTAGTTAGGGGTAGTTATGAATAGTTTCTATATGAGAACTTATCGTCATCATTCAAACATATAAAGGTAAATACTAGAGCTTATTAAGTATCTCACATCATTTACCCAAGGGGTTTATATGTTTTTCACATGAATATGGTCTCCATTCACTTATAAGTTTAAATCTTTAGTTTGGATACTCTAACATAATATCATAATAGATTATGCTCCAATAATTTCATGTGTGTGGCCCCATTTGTCAAATTCCATATGTCATTTCTAATCCGGTTTACACATAAGAGGAGATATTAAAGTATTGCACATAATTTATTTAAGAGTTAATATGTTTTTTGTATTGACTCTCTAAAGGTTGTTTGTGGAAGACAAAAAAAGAGGCTTTTCCCTAGCCGTGTTTGATGGAATAAGTCCTTGCATCAACGTCAGGGGACAAGTACTTTGATGGACAATGAAATGGCGTGGTATCATAGTTCATGCAGTGCTCAACCATAATAAGCCAAGGATGGCTACGTAATCACCTCACCTAATTAGCTAGTCGACATCCAGAACCGGCCCACATGAATCAAATCAACCCGAGATGTTAATCATGTAAGTCTCGCATGAATTTCAATTATAGAATTGGAGTCATTTATCAGTCATCCAGCGTGATTGGATCAAGTGTTTTCCTAATCATTTTTTTGCTTAAAATTTTGGGATCCTCGTCCTGATTTGGTATATTTTTTAGTTTGGCTTAGCTAAGCTCATCTTTCATGCATGCTGGACTTGGTGGGTTCGCGCACAGCCGTAACGCGCCGACCGACGGGCCGATTGACTTGTAGCGAGTTTATATAAATGAAAGAATAGAAAGGGATGATCGTGATGGAGTAGCGGCTCCGTTGAAGAGAAAACGAGTCTCTCTCTTTTCCACCGAATACCCACGATCCACCCGGAAGCAAGACGCAATGATTTGACATATTAGTTTTCTAAATCTGAAGATGTCAAATCCTTGTTATTTTTCTTCCATTTGCCTTGGACGATAAACATGAGATAGGAAAAATAACGAAGAAGTCGGTATCCGAAGGATGTCTTTTTTTGTTTTTTGTTTTTTTGTTTTGGTTGGTAAAGGACATAATTGAGACATGACCATAGAGGGGTTGAAATAGAGTTGTCACACAGGTTTTACTAACATAATAGTTTTTTAGTTATTGTGAGTATAACTGCTTCATGTGAGACATAAATTCTTGAAAAAGTGGGCCTACAATAATTTATAATTATTTGTTATATATTTTTCTTCATAAGTTCTCCATGAGTGAAGACAAAGTAAGACATGAGACTAAGACATTTAAGTTTCTACTTCTTACTCGGAATCCAATCTTAACTTACGTATTTTACACATTTTGATCGAACAATGCATTTTATGAAATCTTTGTATTATTGATTGTTTCTGTAAAGGTCGGTTTATATTGTGTGCAAAGTTCGTGAGAAATTGTCAACCTAACTTGGTTGCAAGAAGTTTTGTCTAATAATTCTCTGATAAGCTCAAAATTGACATGTCAACCTAGCCAAACCTTCGGCCCAGATAAAAGAAGGAAAGTGGTCTAGTGGATTAGATTGAATATGGGCGAGCTCTTCTCTTTTTTCTTCTAGGAGAATTTGAAAGATGATTTTCATTCAAAGAAGCCCGATAATTTTTTCCAGTCTAGTTGTTTGGGCCCTCGTTAGACGGCTCGATTCATTTTGTGGTAACCTACACGTCACATCTGGAAAGCCTAGCATAATATAGGCCCATCAGTAACTTTCCCGCATGAATTCGCTTTTAAGGTGGTAAATTACGAGAAAAGTAATGAATATACAACTTCAAGTGGCAGGTAAATTATCTATTTATATACAAATTCACAACTCCAAACTACTGATTCTATGCGTTTTGACGAGAACAAATGCATCGCTTCCCAATGATGTTTTCAATTATGTCTTCGAGCTAGCCCAATTTTTTTTTTTTTTTTTAAAAGAGCAAGGTAATGTGGAAGATTAAGTGGTACTATTAGAAACATCAGCAAACCTGGTTTTCACGCTTATTTAGCCTTTAGTGAATCTTTATAAAAGCTGCAAAAAGACCAGGAGAGTATGGGTGCGGACCGTTGTGACCAGGAGAGTATTTGGCCCGATTCATTATGTGGATCACTGGGTGATCGGAAGTCTCAACTGTCGAAAAAATAGTCATTTGGAATGTGTCCAATATCTTGTTTTGTTTTAGTACATACAAGACCTCAGGGGTCTTTGAGGGCGTATGATCCCACATATCTAAGCGTGAGAAGTCTCTTGTACTCAAATTTGCTATTGTAAATGACAAATGAAGGGAGGGATACACTTTCATGTGGTGTAAAGCCTTTAAGGCTTCGGATCGGAATTGTTTTTAGGAGAGTCAGCCACAGATCAACCAACCTTTGTACTTAAGATTAGATTAGTGGATTTTTGGAATCTCGAGCGAATTCAGGGAATGAAGTTGGCGGGGGGTTGAACCACTACAAATCAACCAAACAACTCTCTATCTTTTAACTATTTTACTTTCGACAAGTGTTGGAATGAGTTGTCAATTAAAACTAATTGAAGAAATTGTAGGGTTGATTAGATGCAAAAGTTGTATCGTAAAATGTCCTTATTTTGAGGATCAACCATATTCCTAGTCTAAGATAGTGAACCTCACGTATCATTGATTCTACAAGTGGAACCTTCAAGTAATTCAACTACTTGCAATAATAAAGGTAATCATGGCTATGCATTGCAAAGTTCTAACCAAGAGAATTCTAATGACTAGATTGTTGACTAAAGGGCAACTTACCACATAACTTTCAATTCAAATGAATTTGTCAGTACTACCCAACCAAGATGAACTAGTGTCGCCATTGCTAATGGGGTCATATACTCTGTTACAGGAGCTGGGAATGTTGCTTTCTCACTCTCTTTCTCTTTACCTAATACTTTGACAGTTTCGTCTTTCTCAAATAAATTGATGTGTATAGGCCAAGTCACTGAAGAACTTACTTTTGTGCTAACCTATCCTACTTTTTGTCTCTTTTTGGGTATTTTCACAAAGAATATCATTGGGCGTACTACTAAGAGAGGGGTTCTACTACATGAATGATTTCCAACCCGCTAAAACAAATAACATGCAGCACTCAACTGGTAACACGGAGAGATTGATTTGGCTATGGCTTTGTCATTTGGGATATCCGTCATTCAGTTTATGGAGTGCCTATTTCTTGAGTTATTTTCCAACTTACAGAATTCAGCTTTTAAATATGAAATTTGTATTTCAGCTAAAAGTAATCGTGCGCCTTTCCCAATAAGCTTGCATAAAAGTGATATTCCTTTTACCTTAATTCATTCTAATGTTTGTAGACCTTCTTCACTTACCACTATTTCTATCGTTGGTTTGTGACATTTATTAATGATTGTACTTAAATGACTTGGTTATACTTGCCAAAGCATAAAGATGATGTGTTGGGTGTTTTTTGAAAATTTATCATGCTAGATTCAAACTCAATTTTTAGTTAAAGCTCATATTCTACATTTTAACGATGGTGGAGATTATGACAATCGAGAATTTCAAAATTACTTCAAAATCATGGTCTTTTTTATGAAACCCCTGTACTTAAACACCACTATAGAATGCAGTTGTCAAACAAAAAAAATAGACATATTTAGAAATTGGTTGTGCAATTTTGATTAGCACACGTGTCAAATAGATACTTGGATAATGCTATGATCACAACAATATATATATTGAACCATATGCCTTAAAAGGTTTTGAATTTCAAAATTCCATTACAAGTTCTTTCCAACCATGTTTCTCTACTCACTATTTTGTTGATTCCTTTTCTTGTGTTTAGATGTGTTGCTTTTATTCATCTCCATAAAAATCAACATACTAAGCCTTGTGCAATTCGTTGTATTTGTTTGGGGTATGGAACACAAAAAAAAAAAAAAAAAAAAAAAAAAAGGATATCGACATTACAATCCTGCTACCAGGCATACCTATGTTGCCATGGATGTGACATTCGTGGAGTTTTAAAGTTTTTTTCTCATAACTAGCATCCAATTCTTCCTTTCAGGAGGAGATACTAGTTGAAAAACAGGACTAGTGAGATTGTGTTGTATTTGAAAACATTTTAGTACAAATTGAAATTGAACAACCTGGCAACCCAATGAATGGAAAAAAATGAAGCAGTGGTTAGTGAGGAGAATAGAACTAATATTGAGCAAGAGATTGAGCAAGAAGCTGAGTAGGCAATATGAATTGACAATTGTACTAAACAAATTGCTGAACCCCCTCACTCTTCAATACCCATTGACCCATCTCCTGTGAATATTCCTAAAGTGAGTTCTCCTACTACTCCTTTGTCTCTTGATGACTCAAATACCTCTATTAGTTATCACTTACCTTTTTGGCATAATCATGAAAAGCCCCCAAATCAATAATACTCATTGGATTTCGAGAAAAAGAGATCAAAATATTCTTTTGCAAATCATGTATAAACTTGGAGATTATCATATCCGCTCAAGCATTTGTACATAATATGTCTTTAGTCTATGTTCCAAATGGAATATAGGAAACCTTAGCAAATTTGAAGTGGAATCAATCGAAAAAAGAAATAGAGGCTTTACAAAAAAATAATAATGATAAAACATGGGATCTTCTTCCACTACCAAAAGGGAAAAGGATGATTGGCTGCAAATGGGTTTTCTTAGTAAAAGCATATAGATCTATAGAGAGATACAAGATGAGACTTGTGGCAAAGGGATATATACACATATGACATAGACTATGGACAGACCTTTTCACCGATAATGAACCTATACACTATCCAAGTGACAATTTGATTTTCGAGTCTGTTTTCGATTAAATAAATTGGACTTTTCATCGACGCACCTATAGTTCTTTTCCCTGAGCTGATCACTCATGGGATAACTAATCTATCAGGTGAAGCCGTTAAGGAATCTAAATGCAATAGACTTGAGAATTCGACCAGAACTCGATTGCTCGACCGTGCTAATCTACAATGGTCAATACGGCACTATCAAAATTGATCAGAAATCGGAGATAGATCGATTCGACAGAGATATGTGATTAAAGTGTGGGTGATTCCACCTAATTGCAAAATTTTTGTTGAACGGCACTAAACTTATTTTTCTGTTATTTCTGTATCCTATACCCGTATTTGAAACCTCAAGATTTTCACGACAACCGAGAGTCACCAATGAGTCGACAATATACAGTGTGGCTAAAAAATAATCGACCACGGGTCAAATGCGCTAAAAATTCCTAAAAGCTACTCGGTAGGTTAAGCGACGCTAAAATCTCGTCCAGTTGAAATTAACCACGAAATTGGACCCGATTTTAGAAATTGAAAATTTTGTCATGTCATGATTTATTTTAGGAGCATCGACTTATCCTCTAAAGATTTTTCTGCAAACCGAGTTTTCGACGAAAATTCAAGTTTAGGCGATTTTGGACCGGGAAATTAAGAGGGTCATTTTTGTATAGATTTTTGGCATTCAAGTGGGATCAATTGGCGAGAGAATTGCAAGGATTTGATGTGGATACCTTGGCTAGAATTTTTGGGCATCAATCGGATTGTTTTGAAGAGAAATTGAGTTGGAATTGAAGAGGAAATGTTACAAAATTCGTAGGTCCATGGGGTTGCAACATTGGACCATTTGGATGGCTTGTTGGAGAAGCTTTGGTGAAGAAATGGCTGAGGATTGAGGCAGCAACAAGTGGGGCCTTGAACTTGAGTGATTTGGATATTTTAGAAGACTTTGTGGCATTTTGGTGGTCCCCCTTCAAGATGCAGCCTTCTTCTTCTTCCTCGCGCTTCGGCAAGAAAGGGAAGCTAAGTTTGAGGTATGTAGGTCCCTTTGAGATTCTGGAAAGGATAGGGACCCTGGCATATCATTTCGCATTGCCGCCAAGACTGACGCAAGTGCACGACGTCTTCCACGTGTCAATGTTGAGAAAGTATGAGCCTAACCCGACCCACATGCTAAATTTTGAAAAGTTAGATGTGGACGACAGAGTGTCGTACGTGGAGAGACTGGTTCAGATTGTAGATCGGAAGGAACAGGTTCTGCGCACCAAGACAATCCCGTTAGTTAAAGTGGTCTGGCAACACCACGGGACAGAATGAGCAACTTGAGAAAGTGAAGATTCGATGAGAAGACAATACCCCCATCTTTTTATTTAAAGATTTGTAATAGTTTAAATTTTGAGGATGAAATTTTTATAAGATGAGAATAATTGTGACATCCTGATTTTCCAATTCTATTTTCGATTGAATGAGTTGGGCTTTTTATTGACACGCCTATAATTCTTTTCCTTGAGCTGATCACTCACGGGACAACTAGTCTATCGGGTGAAGCCGTTAAGGGATTTTAACGCAATAGATTTGAGAATTCAATCAGAAATCGATTGCTCAACCGTACTAATCTACACGGAGGTTGGAGATAGGTCAGTTCAAGTAAGGTATGTGATTAAAATTTGAGTGATTCCACCTAATTGCAAAATTCTCGTCAAACGGCACTAAATTGATTTTTCTGTCATTTATGTACCATGTGCCCGTATTTGAAATCTCGAGATTTTCACGACAATCAAGAGTTGCCAATGAGTCAAAGATGTATAATATGGCTCGAAAATAATCAACCACGGGTCAATTACACTAAAAATTCATAAAAACTACCCGGTAGGTTAGATCACGCTAAAATTGCGTCCAATTAAAATTAACCACAAAATTGAAAAGTTCAGTCATGTCACGATTTATTTTAGGAATGTTGACTCATCCTCCGAAGATTTTCAGGAAAACCCGAGTTTTCGGCAAATTTCAAAGTTGGGCTATTTTGGACGGGAAAATTAGATGACCATTTTTTGTTGCATTTTTGGCATTCATGTTGGACTAATTGGTAAGAAAAAATGTGGAATTAAGTGTGGACACCTTGGCTAAATTTTTGGGACATCAATTGGATCAATTTGGAGAGGAATTAAGCTCAAATTGGATGGGGAATGTCCAAAATTCGTAAGACCAAGGGGCAGCAACATTTTGGACCATTTGGGAAGCTTGTTTGGGAAGCCTTGGAAGGGAAAATGGCTGAGGATGATAGCCATGAACTATGAGGGCAAGTGATGAGTGTTTAGGATATTTGTGAAGGCATTGAAGGCTTGTGCCCCCCCCTCTTACAACAGCAGAAAACCAAGCCAGCCAGCCTTGCCGTCGATCGCCTTTGCCATCGAAGCCGCACACCCACGCACCATCTACCCGAGTTGTCGCCAACCTCCCACTCGTGTGCCGTCTCCTGCACTATCGTCCGCACGTCCAAACCATCCTAGTTGCCATCCCGAAGCTCCTGGCCACCGTCACAACTCGCCTAGCTGTTCGTCCAAGCTGCAAAGCCCCCGCCTTATCTCACAGCTGCCGTCCACCGCCCGTGTGGCCATTTCTGCGCCAAGTCGCCACTCGGTCCAACTCCTCAACCCAAGAGCAAAAGCCGAATCTCATAGCCCAGCTGTGAGCTTCATGGGCTTTTCCAAGCCCATCCAGACCTCGCTTGGTGTTGTCGCAGGCTTGTTTGTCGCTCGCCTTCGTGTCGCCGTCGCCGTTGGCGTGAACTCATCGGCTCGCAAAACCGGTGAGTTTACTTGCTAAACTCTGCTTAAGGAGTTAATGACGTTGAGTAGGTAATTAGATTAGGCTAAGTATGGCTTAGGTGGTTAGTTAGTTTTGATTAGTGATAATGATGATTGTTAGGTGGTTAGAATAGATTGATTAAAGGCTAAATAGATTGTACTATTTATGTGGATAGGTGCATTAATTTTCTAGGCCCGTTTAGGTGGTTAGAATAGTATTTCAAACCTAGGTTTGCATTTATTGGATTTAATTGCATTTATTTAATTAATTTTATAATTTATTTAATTATTTAATATTTTCCGAAAATTATACCAGAAAGCCGGTGATCGGAATTTCATATTGATTGTAGTGGTATGCTCAGTTTATACAATTGAATATTAATTTGTGCAAATTGAGTGATGATTGTAATTTTAAGTATTTAATTCAAAATTTGAAAATTTTGGTATTTAATTAGAAAATACTAGGTGTCGGATTTTGACACCGAAAATGGTTTTTAATACTATATCAAATAATGGGATTTTAAAAGGAAATACATCAATTTTTAAAGTTCAATCTAACCGTGTACCCACACACGATTATTTTCATCATGTGTTTTTAATACGAAGAAAATAGGCCAAGTACATCATCTTAATTGAGACATTCGAGTGCAAAGCACAATGTCCTTAGCCAAAATTGATTGATTGTGTGAATGTTAAGTGAACCCATCGCCGATGTGTGTTAGAAGGACGATGCCCCTATATGGGATGCCCCTGGACAACGGATGTCGGTCGCAGTAGATTTTGGACCGAAGCTCCTTCGGGAATGCCGTCCCCCGATGTGCGTCAGGCGAATGTTGCTATGCTCAAGGAATGAGATGAAGTCTAGCTATGCTAGTGGACCGATGTGCGTTAGGTAAAACTGCCTTTGTGGGTAGTAGTTAATTGGAACGTGTGATTGATTGAGATAGACGCGCAATTGTGTGGCACGGTATGGAACGTGTCATAACGATTTGGCCCTATAATCATGCCCCTGTGATTGATTGAGACGTTCTAATTGATGTGTGCATCTATTATATGCATTGAGTATGAACTTACTAACGATGTGTAAGGAGGAACTGAGGCGAGGTGAGTCTCATTGATTGTGTTGTTAGGCCATCTCTCGGCGTACTTCCTAGCAGGTTTAGGGGGTGAATTTGCTAAGACGTTGTCTCACCCCATCATGGCTTAACTTTTCAGGTTCTTAGATGACGGTCCCTCCGAAACGTTTTGGTCAGCCTCGGAGGATTTCCGAGTGGAGCATAGACGTCCCTATCCCCGAGAGTCATTGGGTCTATGAGCTTGTTGTGACCACTATCTAGGTCGATGAAGGCCTACCTCAGAGGGTACCTCATCGATTTAGGGCGTGGTTTTGCCATGAACTTAATGGGTATAAGGTAAGTCCCCTTCAAGGCTTTAATATTCCCACCGTTGTGATCAACACCACTATGGATGAGGGTGCAGCTAACCCTCTTGATGGGGTTGTGGAGAACCCGAAGCTCCCGGAGCCTATCAAAATGGAGTTCGAATGATTGGCGAATATATTCGAATAGTGAGTCATAGAATAGCTTCTTTTTTAGAGTTGATCTTTTTGTAGACATTTGTATATAAACCAATGTGTTTATAAAAAGATTTGGCCATTTACTCCCTCTCGGATTATTGTTCACGGATGCTCCTAAGACAGGCGATTTTGCACTATTCCTACGAGCTGGTTCATAGCTGTATCCCGGAGCTTTGACCGATGGTTGAGGCCAATCCTTGATGGAAATGGGCATCTGTTAGCTCTCTTCAAAACCCCTTAACAGCTAGCCCTGGTACGTTCTTTCTTGGGCCGAGATGAGCAAGTCCGGTTAGGGTTTGCCTCGCCTCTGTGCTGTTTGTTTCGCGTTTTATGTTATGCGATGGCTTTCGAGTCAATTCAAGCCCACGACGCGAGGGGAAGGCCTAGTGATCAAAACCACCCCCCCTCGGTTCATGGCCTTCCGCCTCAGGTTGGTTCGAATGAGGATTTGGGACGAGTTGTTTCGTCTGCTGCTGTTTCGAGGGATGATACCCAGGTTGCTCGGCCCCCTCGGGCTCCTGCTAAGGCCAGAGGTAGGAGTCGGGGCAGATCGAGTTCAAAATGCCCTCAGTTTAGGAGGGATCTGAATAACCAGGATACTCGCACATGGGCTAGTGTAGCCAAGGTTGCTGCTAAGGGTTATGACTTGGAGTACTTTCCTCCTACTTATGTCAATAATAGACCGGTTGTTGAGCTTACTGATGATATAATCGAAATTGCTGACCCTAAGCTACAAGAGTGTCTTGTGGGGTACTTTATTGGCAAGAGGTTACCTTTTAAGGTAACTAAGGCGGCCCTTAAAAATGCTTGGGGCTCAAATCTTGTGGAGGTAATGTCCAATGGACAAGGCTTATTTTTCTTCCATATACTTGATAGAGAATTCCGTAGGAAGGTCCTTGAGAGAGGGCCTATTACGATTGCTAGAGTGCCGTTGGTGTTGCAACAATGGAGACCGGCCTTGGAGCTGAAGAAAGATACCCACTTGACTGTGCCTATGTGGGTTAAGCTAAAAACTTTCCTTTAGCCTTCTGGTCTGCTCAAGGGATTGGTAAGGTTGCAAGCGTGGTGGGCAAGCCGCTATATGTAGACTAGAGGACGGAACAGATGAGGATGTTTGCATTTGACAGAGTATGCGTTGAGTTTACAGCGAAACAGCCCACGTGCGAGGTAGAAGTCTTCCTCAATGGTAAGTCTTGTTTGGTGGGCGTGGGAAATGAATGGAGACCTGTAGCTTGCTCCAGTTGTGGCATCTTCGGCCACAAATGCAACCTTGCCCCTACTCAACCTGCGGCAGTAGCTACTACTTAGCAAGCCCCGATCGTTGCAGCCCCTGCTCCACAAGTTATGCCTTGGACCCTTGCCCCTCCTATTTTTATCACAGCCCCTGCCGTTATTGAGGACCAGCGAAGACAGGTGGTGGATAGGACGGATGACACTTCCCTAACTGGTAATGGGTCTGATGCTGGCTGGCTTGCTGCTGGTGAGAAGTCCCTTGGTTTGAAGAAGGTTGCGGTCCCAGAAGTTAGTTTTTCATAGGTTTCTTTGGCTGTTGTTGGGTGCTTTGTTTCTGAAGGAACTCAAGCTCAGCCGTTGGTTATGGAGGTAGTTCCTGCTGCTACTCTTCCATTCCTAGTAGCTGATTTGGGTTGGAAGCAGGTGAAAAGGAAGAACAAGAAGCCACCTACTAGTAAGACTGCTGCGCCGTTTACTGTGGCTCCTCCTAGCGAAGGGGGACTGTCTTTGAAGCTAAAGGATTCTACTCCTAAAAAGTTCAGCCTGCTTCCTCAACTCGTAAGACTCAAGGTATCTCTAAGGTTGCCTCAAAGAAAAGTGAAAGGTGTTCTTTTTGGTTGAAGAGAGGGCGGTCCCCCCAAATCTGTGGTGCCTCAAGACAACTCAGGGGATGAAATTGCTGACTCCAGTGTGTACGCTGGTTCGGATGAGGATGACTTATTGTCCATTTGCCCCTCTTCTCCGAAAGCTCTTCCTACTCTTGCAGGGTTTGAGACCATGCAAGATAAACTATTGAAGTTATTCCCTGATCCACTCCCTTCTGTTTTACCTACATCGGCTCCCAGTCAGTGTAGGTTGACTAAGAAGAGGTAATCCTTCCTCTCTTCCTTTATAAATATGTACATAGGTTTTTGGAATATTATGGGCCTTCTCAACCTCATCAAACAATCTGTGCCTTGTTGGACTTATCGAGACAAAGGTTCCTGAGTCTTTATTTGCTTCTATCTACTCTAGCTTGCTAAAGGGGTGAAATTGGGTTGCCAACTATGAGTTTTCCCTCGGGGTAGAATTTGGGTTGGTTGGAACCCAGATTGCGTAAGCTATGAAACTTTGGATATTAACGATCAGGTTGTGCATGGACGCTTAAAGTTTACCTTGTTTGGTTTGGTGTGCTATGTGTCTATCATATATGGAGAGCATACCTTTGTTCGCCATAAGCCCCTGTGGGCGAATCTTCTCCGTTTAAACAATCTCTTACAGGACACAGCTTGGCTAGTTGTTGGGGATTTCAACGCCATTAAAGACCCTTCCGACCAAGTTGGGAGTTTGAATACCCGGATCTCTTACTTCGATGAGTTTGGTCTTTGCTTAGCTCAGACAAAGTTGGTGGATCTCAAGTATGTTGGCCTTCGTTTCACTTGGTCTATTTTTGTTGGAGCTAACAGGAAAATGAGGAAGATTGATCAGGTTTTGGTGAACACTAAGTGAAACCAAGACTTCTCCTTTTCGGAAGCTTCTTTTCTAAACCCGGGAATCTCTGATCATACCCCTATGATTGTTAGAGTTCTCAACCGATCATCAAAAGAAGCCTTTCAAGTTTTTTGATTTCTGGTCAGATTATCCGGATTTCCTCTCCATTGTGCAACAAGTCTGGGATAGTCTTGTGGAAAGGGTTCCAATGTTTAAACTAGTTTCTAAGCTGAAGGTTTTGAAAAGCCGTCTCAAGCAACTTAATAGAGAGGATTTTTCAAATATATCAATGAGGACTACGGAAGCAAGAGAGGCCCTTCGTCTTACCCAGGTTGGTCTCGAATTAGACCCAAACAATGCTAACCTTGCACATTTTGAGAAGTCTCAACGCCAACTCTTTGTGGACTTGCGTAGTCATGAAGAATCATTTTCTTGACAGAAGGCAAGAGTTAGGTGGATGTAGGAAGGTGAAAGGAATACTAAGTTTTTTCATCATTCCGTAAATAGGAGACAACTCAAGAATAGGATCCTCTCTGTTAAGGATCCATCGGGCTCCATGGTCACAAACTCTGATTTGGTGCCGCAAGTTTTTGTGTCGTTCTTTTCAGACCTTCTGACACCCCCACAATGCCCTCTCTAAGCCTTTGCTGCAGGAGTTGAAGGAGTTCATTCGGTAACCACTTTCAGATGATTAGGTTCGCAACCTTGCTTGCCCGATTCTTGATTCGAAAATTCGGGACACTTTCTTTTCCCTTGTTAGAGGGAAAGCTCTTGGCCCAAATGGTTTTTTAGTAGAGTTCTACAAGAGCAATTGGGGGATTATGGGACCGTTGGTTGTTGAAGTGGTGAATGACTTCTTCTCCTCAGGCCGTCTGCTCAGGGAGGTAAACAACAATATCCTTGCTTTGGTGCCTAAGGTTTCCAATGCCTGTGTTTTTTATGATTTCAAGCCCATTGCTTGTTGCAATACTATTTATAAGGTTATTACCAAAATTTTGGCTAATCGCTTGGCTGCCATCTTGAATGACTTGATAAGTCCTTCCCAGAATGCCTTTGTTAAGCGTAGAAGGATTATGGATAATATTCTTATGGCCTAGGAACTATTTGTTGGTTTCCATCTTGAACCTTATCTTCCTAAATGCCCAATCAAGGTGGACTTCCAAAAGGCATATGATATTGTTGGTTAGGATTTCCTAAGCTTACTCTTTCGACTTTCGGCTTCCTTGTTTGGCTAATTCGGCTCATCATGGTTTGTGTTCACACTCCGAAATATTTTATCTCGATCAATGGTGAGCTTCATGGGTTCTTTCCTAGTGGGCAAGGCCTCCGGCAGGGGGACCCAATGTCACCATATTTCTTTACCCTAGTGATGGAGGTATTCTCTGGAATTTTGAATGCTCGCACTTCCCTCAAGGATTTCAAGTATTTATGGAGGTGCAAAGCGGTGAAGCTCTCTCAAATGTTCTTCGCTAATGATGTGTTTCTTTTCTGTCAAGCTGATTGGGCGTCGGTGTCCTTGCTTAAAGAGGATTGGATATTTTTTCTTCTTGGAGCGGGTTGCTTCCGAACAAGAGCAAAAATGAGGTCTTCCTTTTGGGTGGGTCTTCTTCCTTGCGTAACTATATCATAATGGCTTTTGGTTTCCAGGAAAAGAAGCTCCCAGTGAGTTACTTAGGTGTGCCTATTATTTCTTCCAAGCTTGGGAAAGTGGATTGTATCGCCTTGGTTGACTATATCATTGCCAGGGTCTAGTCTTGGGCTCAGCGATTTTTGTCTTTCGCAGGGAGACTTCAGCTGATCAGTTCAGTCTTACACTCCATCCAAGCGTTTTGGGCTAATATCTTTACATTGCCGGCTTTGGTTTTAGATAGTATTGAGCGCATTTTGAGACAATTCCTTTGGAATGGCACCACTCTTGGTCGGGGAGGGCCTAAAGTCTCTTGGGATGAAGTCTATCTCCCTAAGGAGGAGGGTGGTCTCGGCATCCACAAGTTGAGAGATTGTAATAAAGCAGCAATGCTTAAGTACATTTGGATTTTGTTCATAGATAAAGAATCCTTGTGGTGTCGTTAGATTCACATCAACTTCTTAAAGAAGGAAAATTTCTGGATATCTTCCAAACCTTCCATGTGTTCGTGGGCTTGGAAGAAGATTTTGCAATTAAGAAGGGAATTTTGATTGTCTTTCCTTTGGAAAGTTGGCAATGGACTTTCACTGTCCTTATGGTTCGATCACTAGGCACAAGGAAGGCCCTCTGAATTTATTGGTACCAGATACTCTTATTGATAGCTCTGGCCTTTCTAGGCAAGCAAAGGTGGCGCATCTCTTTTCCCCTTCAGGATGCCGCACCTTCAGAACTCTTTTGGAGTGTTGGGGTTTCTCGCTTCCGGTTCTTTCCTCTGTCCCCAACCGGTTTTCTTGGCATTGGAGCTCCTCCGATTCTTTCTTGGTGGCCTCAACTTGGGAAAAAATAAGGACCAAGAAGAACCATGTCCCTTGGGCCTTGTTTATCTGGAACAACACCATAGCTCCAAGATTCCAATTTAACCTCTGATTGATTATTAAGAATCGTTTACCTACTCAAGTGTTTCTACTTTCTTATGATAGGATTGATTATGCAGTATGTGCTTTTTGTAATGCCACGCCAGATTCTATCGACCATTTGTTCTTTGACTGTCACATTTCGGCAACGCTTGCTTATTTTTGAGCTTCTAGGTGCAATCTCCCTTGGCGTAATAGGTCTTGGGCGGGAAATCTCCTTTGGGCTTTGAAGTTCCTATCTGGTAAGGACTTTTTCCATTGTATTGCACGGTTTTCTTTTGGAGCCTTATGTCACTTAATCTGGAAGAAAAGGAACAGCATCATCTTCCGGGGGAAGCCTTGGTGGTCTCGGCATTGAAAAATCACCTTATCAAGGTCGTCAAGGATAAGGCTCTCACCTTCACCAATGTGCCCGATATTCCAAGGAACAGGAGACTCCAGAGAGGTTGGGGTTTTGATCCCTCCATTTTCTTTAGAAGCTTTACTCCTACTTAGTTCCGCTCGTGGCTAGTGACCCTTCGTCATAAAGCCTCAATCTCCTCGGCAATTTGTCCCTTGTTCCGGTTCTAATCGAGGTTCTTCGTTGGGGTTTTGTGGTTGTGGTCTTGTGGCGTTTTGTTCCCTTTTGGCTGTTGTTGGCTGTTTAGTCTTCTTGTTGTTGCCTTGTGGCTTTTTACTTCGGCTCCCTTCCACTCATTTTGCTATTGCATTTTGAGTGTAAGTTTTTGGCATTGAAAATTGTATAATTGTCCAAAGCTCAATATATATTCTTACATTTACCCAAAAAAAAAAAAAAAAAGAAACACCAATGTGTTTATAAAGTGTTTTGTGAAAATTTTATCCTGCTTTTTTATCTCATATTTGTGTTGTATGGGGATTTGTTTATTCGCTTCCGCATGTGCAATAAAATGAATTGGGTCGGCGACGCGTTCTGGGACGTCGCAATTTTATCGACCACCGAGGGATGTGTGTGAGCTTGAAGTTCAGGGCGTGACAAAGTTCATATTGGAAAAGTGGACCGAACCTCGTGTGGAAGATTTTTAGAAACCCAAAAGATAAAAGGTACGTACTTTCGGTTTCGTCGAGAATCTTTTCTCACTGAATAATATGATTAAATATCACGATGGAGGAGCAAGAAAATGCGTCCTCCATTGGGAAAACCCCAAAAACTCTGAATTGTCCGGAGTCTCTTCAGCTTTCGTGCATGTACGTCGGGTAATCCTGCCTGAGAGAACTACTTTCCCTCCACTTCGGACAAAGCCGCGACAATGATATTGGAGAGAGGTTGCCTCCGACTGATTGCTCGCCCGCCGAAAGGGTTAAAAGATTTGTTTTAGTCCAAAGGTTTACTATTCTTGATGTACTCACTTGATGTAGATAAGGAGTCAAGTGAATCTGTTTACTGATGATTAGATGGTAACCACCATTTTTTTGCAATGCCGCAACGTGATGCAGTTAGGGACATTCTCCTCTTTACAGTACCGATTAAAACTAACTTATATATGGTAATGAGTTTTTTGTTTTTCGACATTTTTTATTTCAAAAAATTTCCTTTAATCATACTTCTAGTTTGTCATTTACAAACATTAACATCATTTATATTTAATATAATTAAATTGTATGTTGATGAGATTAAGAGATCAAGAAATTTGTTTTTTTTTTTTTTTTTTTGGAATAAGTGTATAGTGTATGGTTAGGTTTTTCTGGAAATGGGTTATGGAAAGGTTCAAAATGGATGTGTATGAATGGAAAATGAAGTTGGGATGGATGAAAGTCACCACCATTGCGTAAAGGAATATGTCACTAGCCTAGGATAAAGAACTTTAGGTGAAGTTCACCAATTAAGCATAGCAAAACAAGGCACTCACCAAGTACAAAAGATTTCAACATAGATAAAATTCACCACCCACTAAAGGAATTTGGATAAGAGCCAAATATAGAAATTCACTAACTTGAAAGAAATCTCGTGTATCCATAAAATTCAAGTTTGCGCATCTATTTATGGAAGGACTCCATTAAGCAGACAAAAGTTACTGTTGGAATTCTATAACCATAGTGACTCTTAGACCGTTACGTAGTTAAGACTCTTGAAACTATCAACATATTTAAGACTCATAAAAACTAAGAATTATAAACTACAATGCTATTAAGACAATTAATAACTAGAACTAAATGCATTTAACTAAGATTAGATGCATAGTAACTAATATTACACTCCAAATTCTTCCACCAGCTTTGGAAGTCGAATAGCCACTTGGAAGATCAACCGACTGTGATGGAAATCAATCAGAATGGCCTCAAGAGCCACGAAATTGACAAGTAGTCTTGTAAATCAACAAATGGGTAGTTGATCGGCAACCATAAAATTGATAACTTCAACCTTAGACTACCGGGATCAAGTTGTGGTTGAAATTTGTTTTTGCCTGCGTAAATGATAATTGAGTCGGATCAATCGATCAAATATGAGTTAGGTTTGATAATTCTTCCTTTTAACCTGATGCTCACACATTAATATATAACTTATAGAGCACAAGTAAGGCTGGAGGAAATTCCCTTCGATCAAACACGAGGAAAACATAATCCGGGTTGGATTTTCAATTTGTCATGACACTACCCTCTCGATTTTGCTTGAAGTACACGTACTTTCGAAGTCAAAACTGCACTCCATATTAGTAAGCTCCAGAGTTGGCCGGCATGGAAGAACATGGAGATCTATGCTAAGTCTATAATAAGTCATTTACTATACCTTTAGATTATACCTTATGTAGTTTAAACTTAGTTGGCATGGAGAGGGAGCTCATTGACTCAGTCTTTTTTTTTTTTTTTTTTTTTTTTTTTTTGTTAAGAAAAGGGGCAAAGCCCGAAACACTTGCCTAAAAAGCTAAAAATCAAACTCATCTTCTATCAATAGTGGAATTAAACCTATTGATAGCCCATCTAATGCCGGAGTGGCATTTACAGCACAGGGCTGAATGATCCAATTGACCAACTAATCTACGCATGAATTTCCATTTCTAAAAGGATGAAGAACTCTGACTCGTTGGAAGTGCTTCAACAGTTATCGAAATTCGAAGATGAGGATGTCGCCAAAATGACAAGAGATAGTGGATTTCTGAAGTAGGACAATTGCTGCTTGCGAGTCCACCTCCATAATGATTTTGGGAATGCCCAAAGAGATTGCCAGTTTGAGGCCCAAAAGAATACCCGAAAGTTCAGCTTTTAATGAAGATAACACTCCTACATGTTGGGCAAAACCTGCAAGCCAGTTACCTGAGTCATCGCAGAGAACTCCACTTATTGAAGCTGGACCACGGTTGCCTTTAGGGCACCTATGGTGTTGAGCTTGATCCAACCATGGGGAGGGACTGTACAACCCACATATGTCTCTCTTTTATACCCTCTAGGAAGACAGTCTCTTTTTTGCCATTCGAGCTGAAAGGATGTCCTTAACATATCCCAAAATCAGGCTTATAGGAGTGCCTTGAAGAGTGAAGTCCTCGAGGCCTTCTTGATTATAAGACTGAATGTCAAAATTTCTATATTTGTGACAATGGTCATCTAACCGTATCAAATTGTAGATATATATTATGAAAATAACTCCTTAACAGTCTAAACTTCTGAAGAAGATGATTGGGTAGTCAATACTTAGTTAATATCTGAGCTAAAAATCTCCAACATTTGACTTGGAATTGCTGAGTGTGCAGCCGTATTTTAAAAGTATAAACTGTTGGAAAGTAATTTATGACAAAAGAAGAATAGAATCTAACTACTATAATGGATCACGATTTTCTAAATTTAGGTATTTATTTTATAACTTCAATTACCTTTCTTAAAGAGTTGAAAATTCAACAATTCATCAAAGGATGCAAATTCGCCGGGTTATCATTTAACTTGACTTAAACACGAACACACTCACAATTGGGGAAAACACCAGGCTCACGCCCAAAAATCCCTAATCCACTCCCCCTCCCCCTCCCCTTCTCTCCCTCCCTCCTTTTTAGACTTCAGGAGCATGGATGAAAGGGAAGCACAACACACACACACACACACAAATATATGCAATTTGAGGTTGCCTGCTGTAGGCAACCTCCTCCAATTTGGGGTAATCCTGACGGGAGTGGCCTCCCTAGGCTTGGTCTCGATACCAATAAGTCCGTGGACATGATTTGAAGTTGATTTTATTTAATTTCATTATCTTTGCATACACATCATTGGACAAACTTGTCCTTGAAGACTTTATATTCTTCCTATCTTAAAATTTAAATTTACAGAAGGTAAAAACTCCAGAATTTCTAAGGTTGTACGAACTTTAATACACTCAATGAGGTCACGGCACTTTATGAGGTCATATTTATTTCTTTGACTAAGTACAAAGAAAATCTTGTGTATCTCTTGATAAATGGTCGTTTGGGTTAATTTGGAGCGAGCGTCTTATAAGATATAACACAATTTGTTTCATTTTCGAATTTCTTACTTAAGTACACATAAAATATAAGTAAGTCGCTAGGAACAAACCAACTGATATTATTGCAAATTGCAAGACGAGGGAGTTGAAATTGAGTAAGATGTCGAAGAGCTTGAATGCAGAAGATCGGCAAAGATTGAAAACAAAACCGAACTGATCCGCCACTGGATTCAACCCTTCATGATATGGCTAGAAAATTTTCCCTTCCATGGTTCAACCTGGCCAACAGTTTTACTTTGTATTGTGAACTCTTGTGACATAGAAAACTTGGCCAACCTTTGAAAAAGAAGAAAGTGAATGGGTGCAGTTTCATTCAAGGAAGCCCAATGGTTATTCCAGTTTTGTCCTTTAACCCCTCATTAAACAAGTCATTTTGTTTTGTGATGACCAAAAATCTCACCTCTAGAAAGCCTAGCACAATATAGGCCCATTAATAACTAAACTATATTTTAAGGAAGTAAGTTATCAGTAGGATAACGAACTTACGAACGTAAAGGGGAATGTAAGTTATCTACATGTGTAGAACTTTGACATTCAAAACAAATACTTACCATTGACACTAGTGATTTTGAAATAAGTGTTGTAGGTCCTCTTCGAAATTAGTGAGTTATTAACAAAGTAAGAACTTGTCATTTTAAATAATTCAAATTAGTACCTTACACTCAAAAAAAGTAATTTACAAGAGTAGCCCTTTTTTACAGCCATAAGTTACCAGCAATTTGAGGAACTTTGAAATGTCACGTTTAATTTTTATTTGGTAACTTGCAAACGATAAACGAACCCACTTGTGAAGGATGGTACAATCATTATTTCATCAATGAGTTATTAAGTACTTGTTGAGCTTACTCCTAACATTTTATAGCACCGATATTCTACTATCGGATACTAGATATGAGGATCATAAAATTCATCTTTGTGGGTAAGTTACTGCTTAATTGACTGACCCACTTGTAAACAATCTACTGCAGAATTTGAGGGTTCTTCAATCATTCTTGCTATAAAACACTTGCCAGGCGCACTTACAAAATAGCAAAATAGATAAGTGTGCTCACCATACTAAATTTTTTCCATTTAAATTGTTACCAAATCCAAGGTTTATTTAATAGTCCGCTTATATAACTTGCCCTTGTTATTAACTTATTCCATTTTTTCCACTCATTTCCACTTCCCCTCATGTGTAGTAATGCATAGGGGTGTGCAATTGGACTAGGTTGACCCGAAAACTAGATTGGACCACCTAGAAAATAGGTCCAAAAGCAGGTTTCTTTGAACCGCTTCGGGAACCGGTTCCATTTTTTGGAAACCCATTGAAATCGATCCGGTTCCCAATTCCAAGTAAGAGCTCACCCAAGTCCTGAACAAATTAGACTAGTTTTGGAACCAGATTTTACTAGTGTTAAAAGAAGATTTGTTAACCGTTTTAGATAAATGAACAACTTCCTATAATAGTTGTGGGAATGAGACTAATATTAGACCCATGTTTGCTACTAAAGTTTATGCAATGTTAGGATTTTTACTTTACCTTGTGATGTTTGTTTATAATAATTAGCCTTGTGGATCCTTAGTTTTTTTTTTTTTTTTTCAAAAAGTTTATGTACTTATTGATTATATGTGCTTAATGTTTCAATACAAATTAGGAGGGTTACGTTGTTTTCTCACGTATTTATGTAAAATTCAAAGCTGTATAGGATATTGAGTGATTACAAAATAGATTCTAGTGCAAACAAGGTAGACCTTGGAACTAGACCGAAAAAACAAAATAGGTTACAGAACAGGTTCCAATGCAAACATGGCAGGACACATAGTCCAAAAAAGAGAAACTAGTTATAACAAGATAGGGTATAGGGATCCAAGTTTGGAATTTACCCACCCCGGAACCGATCACCATTAGTAATGCAGTAGTTTTATTGGTAATTTTCATTTGATTCCATTCCAATGGCTTCAATTCTCAATAATCAAACATGCCCCCGAGATTTGAATTTTTTTATAAACGAAAATTGTATTTATTGCTCAAAAGCATATATGAGAAGCACATGAAGTTTTATGACAAAGCAAATTGAAAAGAGCAAAGGCCAAAATACAACAAAATAAAGTCAAATCTAGAAAACAATGAGGATCAACAGAGTATCCATAAGAATGGACCTATCAAGCAAAATAAGAGGCAATCAATCATTGGATCTCATATCATCGTTAGTAATGAGCATACACTAAAAATTCCTTCTCTAATAACTAAGGCATTGCTAGTTGGTGGTACGCATTTAAGTTCAACTTCCCCTATACCGTCACCATGCAAAGACAACTAAAATAGGTTAAATAAACACATATCTAACTTTCAAAAGAGCAAATCTTCGTTGTTTAGCATGACATCATAGCTTCTGCAATCATTTTTGAAACTGGAGTTAGAGCACTTATACATGGATAGAGTACAGGAATATTGAATCCTCAAAGACATTTTTGAACTCCCAAATCTAAATTGGGAGAGAAGAACTCCTAGTTTTAGAATTAGATTATGAAAGATCAAACTCTAAGATTTAGAATTAGACTAAAGAAGAGAGCTCCCAAATCTAGATCAGGAGAGAAGGAAAAAAAAGAAGAAAAAAATAACAAAAAAACTTAAAAAGTCAACAACAAATGGAGGGGTGGGTGAGATTAGCTCAAATCCTCCCATTGCTGAAGGTTGAAGACAATGATGGAGAGAGAAGAGAGAGGAGGAGAAACAAAATCTCGACTACTTTTTTCATTTACACTAACCACTTTGGATAGCGTCAAGATTTGGATCTTTTATTGCTCCTTAATTAGCAGCATGATTCTATTTCCTTTAGATCAACCTAAGATTCTGGATTAATTTCAGCTATTAGATTGGGGACATCTTGTCAAGGGGACCTCAATTGATAATCTTATACTTAATTGTCTTGCTTCAAACTTATTCATGAAATTCTTTCATAAATAATACTTATTCAAGAATCATCGCAGTGATGCTGGGATGATTACAATGTATTTTTGGCAAAGTTGTACATTGTAACATTTTTCTCCATTGTGAATGTCACAACTGGAATCTTAAATGAATAAGGGTAGTGACATGGCTGTCTTTCTCTCTTTCTTCCCCTTTATTCATGGTGGTCTCTTTTTCTCTTTTTATTTCTTTTCTTTCCTCGGTCGTGTCTCGACCTTTTCTGTCTTGCCGTGTCCCCCATCCCTTCCCTTTTTTCTCTTCGTTGACTCTTCAACCCCCCTCTTTCTTTTTTCTCCTTTCTTGTTGGCCTTTTGACTAGGTCAAATACCCGCGTATCACAGCGAAGGTATTGATATGATTTTCCAAATAATTGAAAGATTTGTCATGTAAATTTTTGCCACTTGAAAAAATCAAGCAAAGAATAGAAAACGGTCCAATAATGAGGTCTCCAGGTACAATATAAGGTCCAGCAAAATAATCGGGGTCCTTTAAAGTTATGGTAACTTGGATCAAAACATGCATGTGTCCCTAAAGATTTTAAACCACATACCAAGTACACTCCCTCCGCGCTACTCTCTCCTCCTCCCTCTTTGCTACTGATACACCAGCAACACTAATCTTGTTACCTTAGCACCATCATCAAGCCTCGTCCTATTGCCATTCGCTCTCATTGCACCCTGCTTGACTTAAGAAGCCCTCCCTCTCCCTCTCTTTAAGGTTGGGCCCGGTGGTTGCGACCTCTTGACAACCAAGGTCATGATCACCTGGCATTGCTAACCGGCCTCGAACATCTCCAGTAAGGCTGGTCCTGTTCTTTGTCCTTTAAAAGGACAGACGACAGGCTTTGTGGGTTGGGACCACCAAGTTTAAGCAATGATGCCTAGACTAAGTTTAATGACGTTTGCTCCAGGTTGCGAGCCCATGCCTACCCGACACGCAAGGGCAGAGAGAGAGGGGGGTGGGGACGGGGAGGCCACACATACATAAATGGCAATGGGGACTCAAGGACGAGCCGGTGGCCATGTCGGCCTCATCACGAGGCACACGCAAGTGTTGATGGAGCGGCAGAGGCTCCGATGGACCTGGTTAAGGTTGGTCATGCATAATGCAATGTGGGTGGGTGTAGTGAGCATGTGCAGGGGGAAGAAAAGCAAAATGAAAAATAATAATAATAATAATAATAATAATAATAATAATAATAATAATTTGAGCTGTTGAATTTTCTTATTTTTGATGCGTCTATATTTTAAGAAATAATTTTACCCAATTCTAGAGGCCCCAATCTCAAATAAGGAGAACAATCACTTGAACAACATGAAGAAAGAAGCTCCAAAGTTCAAATTGGAAAAGTGGACCAAACGTTGTGTGGAGGATTTTTAGAAACCCAAAAGATAAAGGTACGTACTTTCGGTTTTTGTCGAGAATCTTTTCTCACGGAATAACATGATAAGATATCATGATGGGGGAGCAAGAAAATGTGTGTCCTCCATTGGGACACCCCCGAAAATTCTGAATTGTCCGGAGTCTCTTCAGCTTTCGTGCATGTACATCGTGTAATCCTGCGTGAGAGAACCACTTTCCCCTCCACTTCGGACAAAACCGCTATGATGATATAGGAGGGGGTGCCTCCTGTCGATTGCTCGCCCACCCTCTGAAAGGGCAAAAAGAAAAAGTTTTAGTGCGACGTTTTACGTTTCTTGATGTACTCACTTGATGTCGGTGAAAAATTTAGTGAATCTGTTTACTGATGAAGGTAGACATTCTCCTCTTTATGGCACCGATGACGTCCAACTTGTATGGCGGGAATGAGTTAAAGTGTTTTTAATTTGTGATTTGAAAAAATTTTCCCCGACCACACTTCTGTTTTGTTATTTACAAACATGGGCATCATTTACATTTATATTTAGTTAAATATATATGTGGATGGTGTCCATAATGTAACTCACTAATAAAATAAAGGTTAGAGAAAGTTCCCTTCAATTGGGAACGGAAAAAATATAGTTGTCATAACACTGACTCCCTTGATTTTTGCTTACATTGCACCTATATCTCAACTACTTTCAAAGTCAAAACTACACGCCAGATTAGGTAGTTCCGAGGTTGGCCAGCATGGAAAAACATGGAGGTCTATGCCAAGTCTATATGAAGTCATTTATTCTACCTTCATCTTACATTGTAGGTTACAGAGTTCTAACATAGTTGGTATGGAGAGGTGGCTCATTTGGAAATTCAGTCGTCTCCTTGGGGCCTTCTTAATTGTAGCCTGAATGTGAAATTTCCATCTTTGTGACAATCATCTAATAGTATCAGGATCTAAATGTATTTTATGCATCATTCCTTAACAGTTTAAACTTCTAAGGAAGATGTTTGAGCAGTCAATACCAGTTGGTATCCGAGCTAAAAGTTTCCAACATTTGACTTGAAATTGCCGGCCATCTTCTTCTAACATGTAAACCGTTGAAAGTAATTTATGATAGAAGAAAATTAAAATAAAATTACAATCTCTATCGCTGCCCCCCCCCCAAAAAAAAAAAAAAAAAACACACACACAGAAAATAAATGCAATTTGAGGTGGCCTGCCTTAGGCAACCTCCTCCGATCTGGGGTATCTCGGTGGGAGTGGCCGCCCTAGGCTTAGTCTTGATGCCATAACTCCATGGACATGATTTGAAGTTGATATTAAATTAATCCATTAATATTTGCATTCAGAATATTAGACAATACTTATCCACGAATAGACTATTTATTCTTCCTATTTTAAAATGTAAATCTATGGAAGGTAAAAGCTCAAAACTTTCTAAGGTCGTGCGTGCTTCAATATGCTTAATGAGATTGCGCCCTTTATGAGATCATTTGAGTTTATTTAATGGACCTTCGCATTATAGACCATGTATAGTCCTTCAGGAACAGTAACTACCCCAACCGTCAATTATATTAGTTTATAACCCAATTTCTTTTCTTTCCAATTTTTTTACTTAAGTACACATAAAAATATAAGTACGTCGCCAGGAACGAACAACCCAAAATTATTGCAAAGGCCAGGATGAGGGACGTGGGCTCGAGTAAGGTGTTGAAGACCTTGAGGTGCGAAAATTGAGAAAGATTGAAAACACAACCAAATTGCTCCACCTTTGGACGCGACCCTTCAGGACATGGCTAGAGAATTTTTAGTATGACCAATGATGGACCGTGGTTCGAATCGCCGTCACGACAGTGAATTATTTATACAAATTCCCCTCGTACAAAGCCATATGTTATTTGACATACTGGGCAAAAAACTAGAGAAATAATAATGGTCGCCTGAAAATTGAGTTCTTGCTTTGTCTTGTAAACACTCGGAAACTAGCGAGTGTCCGTGATATTTAGTCATGTCTACCGTTCTTTCTTCCTCCCATCAATCGAGACAAAATTTCAAGGAAATCACCAAGCAAGTGCATGGATGTACGAAATATTGCAGGCTCAAATAATTCATTCGTCCATTTCCTCATAATTAAAGCAGGTAATCGATTTGATTGATGGATGGATCAACACTTGAGAAGGGTTAACTCGGGCGAAGATTCGGTGCAGTCCATTTGCCAACTTGGCCTCCCGAGAGTGAACTCCAGATTGACCAACGCATCCTCCGGAGGTGGTGACAAGGAGCTCGAGTCCAATCTTTCCTTCGCATCTTCAGACATACGTCGATCAATAATCTTTTGTCCGTCCACCTATATAAAATAATTGACCCCAAATGAAAGCTATCAACAAAGAAAAGATCAATTTAAAAGGAGTGGTATCTTTTTTTGGACCAGACATTGTTTGGTACTCCCTTGATTCTTTTGCATTTACCTTGGCGTCATTTGCTTTGAAGTGGGAATCATATGTCAAAGCATTTTCATGATCCGACTCACTTGTTCCGCTTGTCTCCATTGATTGCAACCACAATAAACCTCTGCTTGCACAAAGGTCCAAGAGTTAAAGAAATCTCGATGATTTAGACATGTAACGAATCTAGTTGCAATTGATATTTGGATATTTATTTGGTATACCCTGGACGGATGCAAAAAATTCCACAAGCCGGGTTCGGTGGATGAGATATGTACGATTAGTTGGTCACCAAGAACGAACCGGGAACACGCACAAGTTATAAAACACTGGCATAGAAGAATTCTTTTCAATAATTATAATTATAATACTGATATAAATTCATTTGAGTGAGGGTAAGCAATATGAGTCACGCACGGAAGAAGACGACAGTAGCCTAACCTGGTAATACTTTGATGGTTTGTATGTGCGGTCTTAGGTCTAAGAAGAAACATAAATTTCTAAAAGTGAGAGATTTCAACTTGCTTGGAGACACATGCTTATTGGAGGAATTAAACCCCTTGTCAGCATCCAAACGCCCGTTGGATTTCAGTGATTTCGAGATTTGAACCAAAACCCTTGACTTTAAAGCATGCATTGGAACCTTAATGTGGGTTTTTAATCCATAAATATGCTGTTCTTATCATAAAGGCCAAGCACGTAAAAAGATGGCCTTATCTAAAAATAAGGCACCTTTTGTGTTCATCAAACTCAATGCGCCTGTTCGAGCTTCTCAATCCAATTATTTAGACTACCAACAACAAAACAAGCACCATTTTTCACACACGACACAGTTACGTTGCCCATCACCAGGAGGCACATTTATGTCAATGTATGTGGATCTTCTTCTTCTTTATTTTATTTTATTTTCATCAAATGCACTGAAATTTCAGATGAAGAAGCAAACTAACCCTTGCGTTTGTTTGAAACTTGCTTGGGATGATGGGTTGAGAGAGTAAGAGTTGTCGCAGTCTTCGTGATTCTCAGAAGATAATGATCCTGCCTCTACATGTTTTGTACCGACGTCTAGTGTTTGCACTTGACCTGAAACATTTATCAAGCAAAGAGTCAAAAAATCCTCTCTTCAGCGAGTGAACCCGTTCAAATGTACAAGTTTCCCAAGTCTCAAAACCCATTTCTTTTTTCATCTTTTGTTTGAGTTTTTTCCTCTCTTTCCTTCATTTGGAGCTAGCTAACTCCGATCAACAAGCTCTCTCAGAGGAAACGTGGGAAAAATTAAGGTGGATAAATAAATATGATGATCCGCAACTAGAAGAGAATTAATCCACAATTACCTGACGACCCTTTGTCAGTGCTCTTCACTGTTCGATACATCTGCATGGAGAATCAAAACCCACAATAGAAAATAAATTAATAAATGAGAGAAATTGAAGTCCACAATGCTAAGATTAATGCCCTCTAGCTATAGAGAGAGAGAGCTCTGTAGATACCCCTTTGTCCTTACCTCTTGTAATCCAGTACCCACCACAAATGCGCAACATCATAAAATACAACAAAGGACAAAGAAGAAAATTCATAGAAACCATAAATGTCATTCACAATTCATGAGATCAAGAGACTATATGGAGAAACTAATTCTCCAAAAAAAAAAAAAAAAAAGAAAAAAAATATAAAGAGCAAACGCCCACCTGCAAGTGACTCTTCACGTGGGCTAGGGTTAGATCCTTCACGTTCATCAACTCCAGTACAGATTTTGGGGTTGCTCCTGTAAAATCACATTCGATCGGATTAAATTTCTTTACTACCCATTTCTGATATCCTTTTTCTGAGTCAAAACAAGTGGAGTTTATAAGCAAAAGGCGAGGCTTCTCTTGTTTTTCGTCTTCCTTTCTTTTTTTTTTTTTTGGTTTTTTTGGGGGGGGTGTTGGGGAGGGAGGGGGGGGCGTTCTTTTGGCTAAGTCAAGAAATGTCCAAATATGAAAGCATACTCATGATGTGTGCGTGGATTTACTTTCATGACCGCCTAGAAGCTGGACTGCATGAACAAAATGGGCATGGAGAGTCGTGGTCCATCTCATTCTGGGCGCTCTAATACTTCTCTTTACACTGCTCCCAACTCGAGTGCTTCGCTTGAACTCGCGGCTGTATAAATGAGGATGGTGGTGATGATTGAGGTTTCTTGGTGGTTGTTGCAAGGTTGAATGGTTGACATCGCCCATTGCAAATCCTAAGCTCAACGTGGGCTCCCCATGACCATGACTAAAACTCCTCTCTTGTGACAAGAAATTGTTCTCATGGCTCAAATCGCTCCCGCTGCTTGCGGAGTCAGTGGTTGAGCTCATTTCACTACAGAATGGTTTCCTTGTAAAATCATCGCAATCATAAATTGCGACCTTCTTCCCGGAATCTGGAACACCTGGAGGATTAATTTGCAAGGAAAGATCAGGGAAAGTTGGTGGGGGTGTCATCGGGGGTCCTGATCTAGAAAACATGGGAATGAGAGTTATGGATTTTGAAGGTAAAATGTGACAAGGGATCAAAGCAACTGGAGAGTCCTAACAAGGAAATAGGAGAATCAAAGCAACTGGAAACCGGAGAGTGAAGAATCGGTGACAAAGAGAGGGTGTGTCTACAGGAGATATAAAAAGGCTGACAATGGAATGATAGAGGTTGTGATTAGATCATGAGTGCCTTATGATTTGCATGGGTGTGTTTGAAAAGAAGAGAGACTGAGGAGGAGGAGGAGGGAGGAACAATATAGGCTTTTTCGTAGGATCTCTCTCTAGGTTGAATAGAGATCAGTGCAAGTTATAGAGACAGATTCCAGAGCACCCAGTGAGGGATTAAAAAAAAATTGAAGAAAATGAATGAATGCAGAGAGAAGAAAGAGAAAGTAACAAAAGTTCTTTTTCTGGGTTGAAGCTCTCTTGAAGGCAAAACCTAGAGAAAAGAGAAAGAAAGTATATTTATGGATCAATGCAGTGAGTGCAGAGAGAGAGAGAGAGAGAGAGCAGGTACTACTTCCTTATCTTTAAAGGCATATTCAAAAGCAGAAATTAATAAATAGATAATAAATAAGAGGAGTGAGGCCGGGATGTGATAAATGGTGGTTTCTTGATGGGAATGGTTGGAATGATAGCAAGAGAAAAGTGAGGGGCTGTTGCGGTTGAATGGAATATATGGAAAGGAATTTAGTCTCTCTCTTCTTACATTGATGGACAGTGACACCCCCTTGGAAAAAAGAAAAGAACTCCCTTTTAAAAGCTTTTCTCTTTCCGGCCCCATTTGAATTTATAAATTTCAATTATGTCATTTAATGAGTTTAGAATATTCCCATTTTTATTTCATGAACGAGGATTGACTAGCAGGCCTAGAAATATCCCTGTATCTGAATTGCCCTTTATTATTGGCTTTTTCCCAAGCAGATGTGACCCTGCGCATCTCCACCAATGGTGGCCAAACTCACCTTGGATGAGTTAGCGTTTTGAAAGAAGGAATTTAATTAGTCACCTGATCATTTTTTGTCCAGTGGCCATGGATTGCTTCTCTCGACTCGACGTTTGTACTTCAATCCTCTTTGACCTAGCTTCGCTTTCAAAACATGCGAAATATCCATTGATGATACCTTTAGTTCTGTTTATAGAAGAATACTCATTAGTCAGGTACGAGTTCAATTCACAAAACAAAGCATTAATATGTTTTGTTTGGGAAAATGAATATGCGTACCATTTGAGTTCATAAAATGGCCAGTGACGTGAGAAATGCTTGCAATGTTTAGGGCGAGCAAGAATCTTGTTACACGAACTTTTTCTTCATCAAGAGGAATATTTACCAATAACTATAGGCTAGACTAGATGTCTAGGGAGATTTTATCTCGAGCAATGATTTTTGGGTGGCCACCATATTGACTAATTGCCATGACTAGTCAATGTCTATGTTGTCCACGCTTTCTTCACTTACAAAACTAGTCCATACGTGGTCGGTCTCATGTATGTACCGAGCTGGACACGTGCGCAGCCCCAGCGCAAATGTCGGACTTAGTCTAGGATGAGCTGAGCTCTCGTGAACAATAAACTAAAGAAAGAAATGCAGGTATTCCTTATTTTGCACTCTGCCTATGTGAAATTTCATTTATGCAAACTGGTCTATAGATGTCAGTCATTGGTTCTTAGGAGGTTGTTGCTGGAACCCTAATTAATCTTTTCCAGATGAAGTGCATCAATCACATCCATTACTACATGCTTTATTATGTAGCGAAAATCATTCCATATACAAAGCTTTCAATCGTCGCATTATGTACTTTTTGAAGATCAGGAAAATCTTTCCTCATTAAGCCAAAAACCCCTTTTGAATGAATATATAATGTATGGATTATCCCAACATCAATGTCACATGATTAGTATTCTATACTAAGTGGGAGCTATGCACATTTTAGGAGTGGAGTTGTTTACATGGTCACAGCTAAGATTGTGAAGAGTCAATGAGGGCATGTGTATACTATTTCTTTTATTGCAAATTGTAATTCCGTCGTTGGATCAATAGTGCGTTTTGGAAGACGAGTGGTACTCTCACTACACTTGGAGTCCTGTTGGAACAATCTTAAAAATGACTACTTTTGCCAGATACAATAATCCTTTCTAAGTGATATATAAAATTCTTACAGTGATTAACTCGTCAATGAGGACAAGGCAACCGTGGCGAAGGGGCATTCGTGTGGGGGCGCACAAGTCGCACGACGCTGCTCCGACGAGCACCAAAAGAACTCGCGACCTCCGTGCCACCACCCTCAAAACGCATTCGTCACTCAAACACAAATTCCATGTCAATAGGTCAGACAACCAACACTCAATGGCTCAGCGACAATGACGAGGCTCGTGACAGGTCTCTTCTCCGAGAAACATCGATGGATCGAAACACCGGATGAATCGAGGACCAGGATGAAGACTTTTTTTTTTTTTTTTTACAGGGACTATGGATAGCGCGTGAGCAATGATGGCACGTTGGAAGAGGAACTGTAGGTACTAGTGGGCGCTCCAACATGAACAATACACAATTTCAACGTCTAGCGTATTGTCTTCACAACATCGAATGGCCCAATATTCCCTCTCCGTGTTGAAATATTCCCTTTGGCCCCGACCCCACCACCACCACCATCAATCATCATCCCCGTCGAGCCCCACCCGTCGCGTGGAACCCCCGCCCCCCATCCCTCGGCATCAACGTGGGGATTCCTCCTCCTCTCCCGTCACGTGACTCGTGACCATGTGTTTAAGCTAATGTGGTAGTGGTATATGTTCATGGGAAAATGGAGTTTACACCGTTTAATGTGAAGATAGTTTTTACATAAATCACTCTATTTGTCTTTTGATTTGAGAATTATAACCGTCCACTTTCTCGAACCAACTATGTATAAAACCGCCAGCGGAAAATAATCTTTATGCAATTAGAATGTGTTATAATTACTCAGCATTTATTATCATTTTTCTTCACTCTCTTTGTTCTTCTCTCTCACTTCTCTCCCACCTTGTTCCATTTGCTTAATACCGTTTTGTTGTATTTTCTGCATGTATTTCTCCTCTTAACCGATTTTTTTTTATTAACTATGTACCTAGATTGCATACATTGTTATATGAATCTCAGCACTTCATGACTATCTCTCTATTACTCCTAACATGATAATTCTAGGGAAAATTTTAAAAAACTCGAACGTGTGATCGCCTTTTTTTTTCAAGCATGATTTTGTTTAAGCCTCAACCAATTTGACAAACTCTCTAACTTATTTCTCATTTTTAATTGTGCTTAACTAAGATTTAAATAAGTCTCCCTTGGGCGTGGACTCTTCCTCCCTCGAGCTACTTTAGAAAATGCCCTCTTTTAATTATCTTCTTCCTCGCAGAAAGGAACAAAGGGAAGACTTGAATACGTTCAAATCATGTGAGCTTAAACTAATGGTTCCTCAAAGCCATGGTCAGCGCCTTATGCGCTCTAGATTCTCCGGGAAATGCAAACTTTTTGTCTTCTTCTCATTTCTCTATTAGCCCTCTTAAATTCTCTCTCTCTCTCTCTCTCTCTCTCTCTTGGCTTGTAATGTTGTCAAATGCTTGGGCTATATATTCCATATTCCTTGTGTTTGTCGTATTGGAGGAACACTTCTTAGCTCTCCTTTGTCTATCCTACTATTATATTCCGTGAGAGGAGGATCATTCAATTTCACGTCAAAACAATGTTAATATAAGCAGTGTCCGGGCAAGTTGGCACCCAGCATTTTCTTGATTAAGGCACCTACCCTGTCTCCTGTATTCCCCTTTTTTTTATAAATTGCTTGCCCTATTTTTTTTAACCAGAAGAGAATATTAGATTTAGTGAAGATTGAGCAAAGACAGACATGTGCTACTCAAGATTTTAAATCCAAAGTCACTCCTTGTATTATATGTGACTCATGTCTCAAACTTAATGCTACACACACAGAGAAAACTACTGAAACACTGACCTCTTCCAGCTAATACAACCACTTTGCCACAATAGCATGGAATGAATAAAATTACATGGACTATTACCAACTTTCGCATATTTATTTTCCTTTCCGACTCTTGTATATAGTTCATGATTATAGGACTTTTTATTGTTTCTCTGCATGGGGTTCCAAACTTTAGAATGTCTATATCCAATGGAAATGGCAATGTCGAAGATCCCAAAACTGAAGAAGCCCATAACATAAAATTCTCTGGAAGCGTTAGAAGAGAAGCCCTAGAACGTAATGGTCCGCTGAACAAAAGTCAAACGGCTACTATACCTAGTTAGTTTGTGGGTTTCTGGCTACTTTTAGATCATGCCTATAAGCTACACACTGGTTAGGTGAAACTAGTTGTGCCCTAGATCTAGGGTAAATAAAGAGCATTATAGAATGCCGCTAAAATATATTAAAAAAATTGAAAAAGAGCAAAGTAACTTTTTTTAACACCGTCACTCGTGGGCATTACTTCCGAACCCAAATGGCTCCATAAAATAATTTAAACAGCAATCTCAAAGTTCTTGCTTTTGGCCCTAATATTCTATTGAACCTACACTAATCGGAAGAATATTAGCTTCTTTATGATTGATTAGCGTGAGAGAATGAGTTACAGCCATGCATGTGTTTTGCTTTGAAATTTGAATGTCACCTTCTTCTTCTCTCTCTCCGATTTTGACTAACAACGACAAAAAAGAAAGCAAGGAATCACCGAAATCACCGCCGTTTAGGCTGACGTGCACCACGACATTACATCACACAGAATGATATTATATTATTCGCTCGTCGCTGTTGATTAATCTCCATCAGAGAGAGAGAGAGAGAGAGAGAGAGAGAGAGAGAGAGAGAGAGTTTGAGTTCTTCTATGTCGATTAGGGCAAGAAAAGATGCTCTCTTGGAAAGGGAGTGGCAACGGCTGGCAAAGAGTTGCTATCATTGCCTGATGATGATCACAGTAGTCACTGTAATTATGAGTTAATGAGTAAGAACATGACTGAAACTCAGTCCCGATAAGCGAAATTTAATGGCCTGCTTAAAATGGGAAGTACTTACACTTGTGGAGTACATTAACTGATAGCTACAATCATAACCCTCAAAAGAGCGACGCAGTTGTTAATAGAATGGTTGTTTATTGATAATGCCCTTTTCGAACAAAAAAAAAAAAAAGGTTAGTGTCACAAGAATCATCGATCAAAGTCCATGTGTGTTGGCAGTTATTTTCAGTAGAGATGAAAATCAATTTGGTATATTTTGGTGAACATTTGTATTAACTAGTGTCTTAAAGCATGTATTAAATGTACTTATTAGGATTTGATATATATGGATCTCACCAAATATAATGACTTATATGAAGTGAACTAACAAGAATTGGGAGTATCTAATAAATCTCTCTCTGCCTCTCATCTTAGTATCCATTGGGTCATGCCACCATTGAGGTACATGACTTAAGAGAGCCAGAACTCACCTGGATGTCATAGGAATTGAAGGAAAAGTATTAAAAAAAAAAGTCATAAATCTATTCAGTTATAACAATTTAATCACATATATTACAATTGTGTTAATTTAGTCGTATTTTTACAATTTGCCAATTAAGTTAATCCTACCAATTTTAGTCGAAAATCATTGATGTGGCCATCCTACGTGGCACGACTGGTGCTAACGGATGACTATCCTTATAGTTATACAACACTCTCATTTCCTTTTTTATTCTATCTTTAGTTTTCAATGAACTATGAATTTAAGTAGATTATTTCATTTCTTTCATTTCCAATTTTATTTTTAAATGGAAATAGGTAACTTGAAAGCATGTGGTTGATAAAGCTTTGTTTTCCAAGGACCGCTAAGGTGGGGGCATCAATGCCGTATGCATTCACGAAAGTCCTAAACACACGCCCCCGAAAGGAACAAATTCAACCCTGGGAACTTGAAGCCTCCACCAAATCATATGCATTTTCCATGAGCAACTTCAAAAGGCCGGAGATAGTTATCCTCCACACCTTTTTGACTTTGAGGTAACAACATTCATCAGCATCTAAAGAGCCCTTAAATCATACCATATATATATAACCCAAATTATATCACTGTGATACAAATGCTCCGAGCATTGTTTTATTATAAAAAAAAAAACTCTAAACTTGCCTATTGTGACATAAATACTCCTAACTTTATTTTGTGTCACGTAAAAACCCAAATTATATATGTGTGACACATATACCTTCTAACTCAGTTCTATACATATTGCATTTGTCATACTGATATAAATTTGAGATTTTTTATGACAAAAAAAAAGTTTGGGATATTTGTGTCCCACTAGATAAGTTTAGAGTTTTTAGTGACATAAAAAAAAAAATTCAAAGTATGTTGTCATGGTATTGACCCTAAATTATATAGCCCACAAAGTCAGAGCATCAACATATTCATGGGACAACATTGTTCTTCACTGTCTATATCATTGAATGTCAATTTACATGCCGATTGACTAATTCGTGAGTGCAGGTACAATGTACTTAGAATTAGATGTTTCTCGATTTTTTCACATATCAACTGCATATGTGAAGTCTCCAAGCAACTGCTTTGAAAATAAAATCTTTAATTAGTGATAGACAAGGTCATACAAATCCAATTCAAATATGCACGAAACGAATTAGACTTTAAAAAAAAAAAAAAGGCTGATGATCTTGATGTTCTAAAAAGCCAAATAATTTGTCTGAAAATAGACGAATAAATCTGATGTCTAAATTTCACTATGTTCAAAAGAAAGTGTGCATAAGTCAATCAAACATAAATTTCTAGCCGTAATTGATCATAATAGTAACCCAAGTTAATAAATATCATTGCATTTTTCATTTTTTAAAAGGTGCTCTTAAATTATCTTTTTCACGAAACCCCTCCTACATATGGTGCTAGGGTGTAAACAGACTCGTGATTAATCATATTATTTTAATTTTTGTTTGTTTGCAATTCACAAAAGTGAATTCTAGATGTTAATGGAGTAGTATTTGTCATAAAATACCCTATATGATCACAAAAATGAACAGTTTTATGGTAAAACTTATCATGAAGCATCATGAGTGGTGGAACTTAGGTTAGGAAAAAAATATAAAAATATTATAAAGATAAAAACACGATGCCACTTTTTGATTGTGCGAAACATAAAGAGTAATATGTAAAAGTGAAAAAGGGGAAAGATGAAAAATAGCCTTTTTACTGTTCAGATCCTCTTCAAATGATATATATAGACACACACACGTTTAATAATTGGCAGAAATAGTGGCATAAGTCAACAACATGGAAAATCAACTCAAGCGGCCGAGTATCCTATAATCATAGTCCATTCATCTTTATTTTATATACACATTGAATTACTCTACATGATCTAACCCTTTTGGGTAAGCTTTTTTCACCTTTGCATGGAGAAGTGAAAATTTCCACGGCTAAAGTTCAAGCTGTTTAATAAGATAGAGCATCAAAATGAATGAGGGTTATCATAAGATCACCATCAAATGGAGACGGATATCTTTAAAACTACATTGATCACAAACGGTACAAAATAAGTCAGTTATTGGTAACCACACTATACAAGTATTATGAATTACACTTTATAGGGGGGAAAAGTACCAAAAAAATCTTAAACCTATTATATTATTATTAATTCAGTCATAAACCTTTCAATTAGACTAATATTAGTTTTAAACCTTTCGCATTGATATTAATTGAGTCCATCTAGTCAATTTAGGCTAGAAATCACTTATGTGAACTTTGGCCATCCTACCATGACATGATTGGTTGACATGAACATTTTATTTAATTTTTAAATACTTTTTGAAATTTTTTGTTAATTTTTCTTTTCTTTTTCCTTCTTTACTTTCCTTTTTCCTTATTTCCCTCTACCAATCGCCACCTCTCCATCCAACCACCGATGAGTGCAAGGGCTGAGATGCCTTCACTAGGCACAAGCAAAGCCAACCCTCACCTGACCCTTGCCAAAGCCAAAGGCTGGCAAAAGCATCCCTGCCTTCCCTAGCCTCTAGTGAGGGATGGGTGAGGGGCCTTGCCCGAGTGAGGCTAGGCCACCTCAGGTGCCAACAAAGGCATTCCACCCTTCACCAAATCTAGTGAGGGGTGGCCTAGCTTAACCTTTGCCGACCCTCACTAAAGACCGACAAGGGCGTCTTGGCCCTTACCCTTGTTGATGGTCAACAACCTCCACTGGCCATTGTGGAAGGTGGTGACTAGTTCAGGGAAATAAGAAAAAAAAAAAAAAAAAAAAAAAAGAAAAGAAACAAGGAAAACAAGAAAAAGAGAAGAAAAAATTAATAAAAATTTTAGAAAAGTATTTTAAAATTAAATTAAATGTCCACATAAGCACCAGCCATGTTACGTAGAATAACCAAAGTCCGTGTCATTAATTTCCGACCTTAATTGACTAGATGGGCTTAATTGGTACTAATGTGAAAATATTTAGGACTAAATTGATTCAATTGAGGGGTTTAGGAATGAATTGGCGACAATACAATAGGTTTAGGTTTTTTTTTTTTTTTTTTTTGTACTTTTCCCCTTCTTAGAATGGAAACATTTCCGGACCAAAATCAAATTTAAGAAGACCATGATAAATACTTTATTTTTGTATTTCAAATTGCTCAACACTAACAATTTATCAATTGAGAAAATTGCTCCATCAGTTATAAACTTATTTTATACAAATGTCAATTCTATCATACACTCTTTAGTTATCACCAACCATTTTACACGGCACACCACAATGTCACCAATTTTTTGCCAAAATTAGCCAAAAGAACTATATTGGAATTTCACGCAAAGGTTTAAGATTAAATAGGTAAAATTGGAAAGTAAAAATGAATTGGTTTCCGTATAATATATTTGGGATTGATTATATAGTTTCCCCATCACCAATCATAATTTGGGGATTTATTACTATAATATTTCACTAAAGTGACAACTCTTCTTTTCATCAAATATATAACAGCAAAACATTGTGGAAATAGATCGAGGGAAGTGATGAATAACAAATTCAGAAATATTACAACAAAACATTATAAAATAAGCAAATTGACCCCCGTATAGCGAAATCCAAAGTCTTCAATAGTATTTGTTATAGGAAAATTACCAAAAAAGTCTTTAGGAGTTGTATCTTGGTTATCTCTTTAATTATGGTTTTTTTTTGTTCTAAGGGAGATTTTTTTTTTTTTTTTTTTGGTCGGTTTCCAAGGGAGAGATTATTAGTTGGATTTTGGGGGTGAATGTGGGCAGATTGGACTGGTCAACGAGAAGCCTAACCCTGAACATTGACATATTAATACATGCACGCCTCGAAGAAAAGAGCGTGATCAGAAGGATGAAGTCAGAGAAGGGTCAGACACATCAAACCAGACAAAAGTTTATTCTTCATCTACGTCCTAAATAAAGCTAAGAGTTGGCAAATCAAGCATCGGCGTTCCCCAAGGACAGGTCATGCCATGCAGGGAAAACCGAAGAAGACACGCGAAAATCAGACCCTAAACCACTTTATGATAGAACCCCTCGTCCTCTGGTGATTCCGTCCCTTAAAAGTTCCATGGGTAAGTGTGCCTCGGTTCGGCCTCAACCACTCTCGCTTACCGGTTATAAGCACAAACACAAAGACCACAGTACCGACTGTCCCTCTGTTGTTTTATCTCTCTGCCATGACATGATCATCGCCATCAGGTTCACTGGAATCTAAAATGACTGTAGGTCGTACGGTGCGTCATGGCCTTCAAGAAGTCCCTAGTAAATTGCCGTACATGAATTGTCGTCAAAACAAGGGAAGGGGAACTAAGGAGAGAGAGGCAGAAGCCCAATTTCGGAGGGAAAAGAAAGAGAGAGTGGAGGCATGTCTGCTTTTTCATTGTTTTCGAGGAGAGAACATAATGAAGTAGAAAAATGGAAGCAAATGATGTGTGGATTTTTACAGTGTGATTTACGTTGCGAATTCGAGGAAATTGACACATTTTGTGCATCAGTAGGGCAATGAGCACGAAAAGGTCACATTACATTGCTTATCAAAATTATATTAACATTATAAGTATTTGACAGACGTCGTCCCAGCTAAGAGGCATATGACGATTGCCCTAATTGTGTTCCACAATGTAAGAGAAACTCTAGGAGGAAAAGAGAGGACATTTCATACCCTAGTGACCTGGCGACTTTCCCTTCACTCATGGGCTCACTGATTGAGCTCGATAATCTTTTGTTCTCATTCATGATGGACTTGAATTTCTCAAGAATGGATTATGTTTTCTAGTGGAAAGGACCCACACGGAGAACCAGTTCATATCGTGGTTTGATTTATTGAATCGTCAGTTCAAGTTGGAGAGAGAGAGAGAGAGAGGAGAGAGGGAGGGAGAGAGAGTGAGGGAGGGAAATTCAGAATGGCCACTGAGGCCAGGGTCTGGCCATTTTTGGTTTTGAAATGGATCTCATACAAGTAAAGCTGCCTCGACCAAAAGAAGAAAATGACATGTCCGGTTTTTCCTTTTCGTAAGGAAAAACCCTACCCGGAGGGCCATTGCTGCAACTTATACCTTTGAAAATCAAATCCCCTTTATTTGGGACCATTTCAAGAATTTAATAATTTCGGTTGCTAGACCATGCTTATTCCAAGTTGTTGGCTCCTCTCTGAAGACTACCTCCCCTACATCATTTTTCTCCATTATTCAGTTCACGAGATAATGATCAACTTCTCTTTCACGGACTTAATAGATCACTTCCGATTAGAAAGTAATAATGTGAAAGTGGATGCAATCCATCATGTCTTCCTGTTTTAAATTCATTTTCGTGTGGCCAAGGCTTGAACCCAAACCTCTCCCAGTTTCCCTTGTCGTTTATTGAAAATTCTGTGCTGCTGCTGCTGCTGCTGATGGCCTCTCTTGCTTCTCCAAGCTAGTCTCATTCTGTGTTTTCTCCTTGCTAGTCGCTTGGACCACAAAAGACTAAACACTGCTTATAGTGGGCCCATAAGTAACATCATAATACTATATATATTTATATAATGTCCTCCTGTTGCATTTATTCCGGTGTTGTCACGGAGATTTTTTTTTTTTTTCTGGTTATTTGTCATGGTCGTCGGTAGAGGAGAAGTTATCGAATGCAGCCATGACACATATGAACCGAGCCCTTGCATAAAGCGAGTCCGACCAAAGATTTACTGGATTCAATGGTCCATACCCATTTTGAGTACATATATGTAACTTTCATATATGCCCTAATTTTCGCATCACTGTGATAATATATCTCGTATCTGAGCTGTTATTTTCTTTTTGTTCTCTCCCTTTTCGATTTTCAATTGGGCACCGAACTAAACACACAGAAACCCCCTCCTACAAAATTGACAATCTAGATTCCATGGGCATGCTCGTGAAAGGTTTTTCTCGCCTATTCATCGAAGGCAAGAATCTGTTTGATTTTTGTTAAGACTGCAGGAAGAAACGCGTCAGTCTTCATTTTCTCGTGTACTGATCTGTAGGGGAAAAGAACAAGAACAAAGGGTTCAAACAGACAAGCAGATAAAATAAACAACCATGATTTCCTGGAGAGAGAATCATATGAAAATGGGTCGAATCCAAGAGTCCAAACCTGCAGAAGAGCATTATGGCACTTAGGACTTGAAAAGGATAAAAAACACAAGAACATTTGCAGACCATGTGCAGTCAGGGAGAGAGGGATGGTGTGGTCAAGGATAAAATGGTTGAAACATGGATTGGGAGTTTCATGTGGAGATAAAGACGCTTGTGGAATCTTTCGCCAGAGATTTTCAATTATGGGACTCGCAATCATATAATTCGTACAATTTTTCTTTTTCGAAAAATACATATTTCTTATTCGCACCCTTAAATTGATAAAAACAAACCTTGAAGGGTACATATGTTTCGTGTATGATTAGATAGCTTTGTGGGTTTTCAATTGCTGACCATCGATGCTTTTGTCCTACCATGTACATGAGAAGAATGTTGAGCATTTCCTATTGGTTGTTCATAGTTATCTTCACTATAAACACACTAGAGACGGCATTGATCTTTATGGCCTGCAGTGGATCCTAATGCTTGTCCTCTTTTCTATGTACTTGATTTGACAAAATATAGCTTGTTTGACAAAGTTTGTAAGCTTGAATGAACCATCAAAAGCACCATACTTTCTTATGTTTCATGCTTCTATCTCTTGTTGGATTCTGGTCGGGTTTGAATCAATTCTAGTTGAAGTAATGTCTCTCGTTTGGCTAGTGCACACTTCAATTGCACAATGGCACTTGCAAGTGTGCTAATAGGTAATTGAGTCCTTAACACGAATATCGACCCATGTTAATATGATCCATGAGAGTAACGCAAGTAATTAGATTTGACGACATAATATGAAAATTTCATGATTTGACGCTTCATATCAACTCAAAGGAACCGAGTGCAAGAGCTTATCGATCGAAAGCCTTTCATGACAGCTTTCAACGTGCCATAAATTCTTTTTATTTTCTCGTCTGGCTCATGAGTAAGGTACTAATTAAAAAGTGTACTGTGGAGTCAGCGATCCAGTTGGCTCACCCAAGCCTCCAAAAAGCCGAAGGAAAACCGAGCCGGTTCGGGCAAAGGTCTCACACAAAAAAACCCGGCCCGGCCCGACCTGCCCTGACACGGCAACATAGTCAGGAGCAAATCCACCCGACCCTCCCAGCCCAACCAACGACCTCTGATTTGAGCCCAAGGCCGAGGCGATTCCATCTGGGCCCCCAATCCGAGGCCCACAAGCCCGACACTTCCATCGTCCGAAGCTGGGCTCGAGATGAGCCCAGCTGCAGGCCCAACAGCCAGTGGCATTTTGCGTAAATTGAGAAGATCTACAGCGCCTGTTCCCTGCCGTTCTCAGCTCGATCGATCTCGCTCTCCATCTCCATCTCCATCTCCATCCTCCTCCTCGCTCGCTCGCTCGCTCGGCGCCGCTTCTCGAAGCCTGGGCGGGTGCTTCGAAGAGGGAAGCGAGCGAGCATGACGGTGTTCCACTTCTTCAACTGCGCGATCCTCACCTTCGGCCCTCACGCCGTCTACTACTCCGCCACTCCACTGTAAGTCCGTCGTTTCCCGTCTTGCGGCGCCAGTTCCGATCCGCTTTTCCCGATGCTCGATCGCCGTCGATTCGATTGGCCTTAGATATGTTTCTCGTGGCGCTTTCTAGTCACGTTGATGATTTTTTTTCTTTTTTATTTTTTGGTTGTCCTGAATTACGTTCCCTGATTTGGGAAAGAAAGCGTGCTTTTTGTATCTCGGTAATTCCTCATCGATGGGATAGCGATGGGATGAAGGACTGGGTTCCTGTTGTTTGTTGTGGTTGGTGCTGAATTTGACTTAATTACAAAGAGGAAATATTGATGGGTGCGAGAGATAATTGCTTAGTTATGAAAGAAGGAAAGTTCGAGAGAGTGGCACTCGCGTTGGTGATCTAGCTAAGTTCTGGTTCTTGTTGTTGATCACGTTTTCTTTCCCCCCGCTTTTTGGATGAGTAAAGCTATCATTTTTATTGCAAAATCTCATTGTGGGAGGAGGACTAGACCCGCCTCATGCCCACATGCTCACATGCTCAAGATCATGAGCTGTGTGACTCCTCTTGGAAATGTTAGTATTACAATCAGCTTATGAATGGACTGTGTCATACCACGACAGAAAGACTTAACAAGGAAATTTTCCATCGAGAACAAAGCCGAAGGTGCAAGTTAGAAGTGCGTTATGCCTAACGCCAGTATGACTCTCGTGTTTGTGCTTAACTGTAAACACAACCAATTTAGCCACTCTATGGATGGGTGGTTGGATTTGAGAATGGATTATGTCATCGCTACCTCTCCAGATGAGGTAAATGCAGCTATTTCAAGTAAATTCTGACAAAAATTTTCCTCAAATCTGCACTCTTCAGAGGTCTTTATCCATTCAAATTTAGTGGACCAATCTCCTGGATCCTCTCAACATGACACAGCTGAAGCATTTCTTTCCAAATCTGAGAACAGAAGCTGCGCTCTAGCTATGAGTGAGCTCAACTCCATTAGATTACTTGCACAACAACTGAGAGAACCATTTGCAAGATTGGATCATCTTCTGATCCTATTAAATGTAGGCATATTAGGAATGGCACAGGATTTAGGCATACTAACAGAAAACCAATAAGTCTATGCCATTCTACCAAATATTCCTATTTTAAACATTGTTTTAAGCAATGGAGGAAGTTAATCAACACAGAAGGAGAGGCAGTACAAAGGATTTTATCATCAAGAGAAGAATCTGCAGTGAGCATACTGCATAATGCAGCTTGTTTGGCCAACATATTGGGATCGAGCATTGGGACCATCTCCAATCAAAACCTTATATCATAGCAGATACCTTTGAACGAAGATGCTGAGCAGCATTATAGACTAGTCTCCGTATGTAAATCTCCAACAAGATTCCATGAGGGTGCCAATTATCATACCACAAAAGAAGTAGATTGACCTTTTCCAAATAGCAACAACATACTTGATAAAAGGTTTACTGCTAGCACACACTTCAAGCGGCTTTTCCTAGCAAAGGTAAAATCAGAGCACGATTAAGAGACCAAATACTAGCTTTTCCTAAGGTGATAACCATGAAGCTAGGCTATCCAAAGCGATCTATATTTTTAAAAAGAAGCTCCGCAAGCATTTTTAATGGAAGCAGTGTTCAAGTTGTTTGATGATGATTAGCTGTGAAATAGCAGAGTTTATTGTAATTCTCATGAAGTTTTAGTAAATTCTATAGGTATTCTAGCGTGATGAGTGAAAAGAATTGAAACTTGCATACTTTGAGTTTTATGATTCTTTGGTTGATGTACCTCAGGAGCCACTGGAAAGAGCAGTCTGGTTGTCCTTCTAGTGTGTTCTGTAGTTGATAGGTTCTTTTATTCTTCTTCAGATGTTGTCGCTTTCTGCATGTATGTAGTTGTAGTTGAAGTATATGCTTTGTGGGGAGGGTTATATTTGAGAATGAGAAAGACTGTTTCTATGTATTAAAGGAATAAGTGTGTGTAAAGTCATTCAATTGACATAAGCACTAACAAGTTTACGTGCAGATCTGAGTATGATACACTGGGAACCTCTGTCAAAGCTGCTCTTGTATACCTTGGGACAGCTTTAGTTAAGGTTGGTCCAACAACAGATTATACTTGAGATTAAAGTTTTTCAATCTTCTATGATATGCTAATTGCACGGAGGTTTCCTTTATCTATTAACCCACAGCTGGTTTGCCTAGCAACTTTTCTCAAAGTATCAGAAAATGAGAGCTTTGATCCTTACCAGGTATCCTTTTGTACTCTCCTCTCAGTTCTTGCTCAGTTGGATTTTGTTTGCACATTTAATTTGGGCTAACATTTGGATATTACTTTGGTTGAATCCCTCATATTTCATGTTACTGAAACTGTGCGTTGCCCCAGTATCACTGAACCCATGACTTTGTTTTCTTGCAATGCTTCTTCTGCCATTTGTACTCCACCCTGAGGCTCATTTCTGTTATTCATGATTATTTACTATTTAGGCTTAGATTTGGGTGGAGGGCGTTTTTCCTTTAACAATTGATTGAAAATGAAATTAATTCAGAGTGTCATGTTACTATGCTCTTTTGTTTAACATTTACTAGCCAAATTCATTCTAAATCTGTCATGCTTATTTATTTTCAGGAATTGCTGAAAGCTCTGATTGGTTTTATAGATGTAGCAGGGCTCTACTTTGCCTTAACACAGCTGACTCATAGGAATATATCACAAAACCATAAGTTCCAAGCTGTAGGCCTTGGTATGTGAAGCATTCATCAACTCAAATTCTAAGGTTTCTATTTGTTTGTGGAAAAATTATGTGCACCTCATAACTATATCTTGATCATCCTGCCCAATCAGTTTATAGCAGGAGAAGATGATTTAAACAAGGTTCTCTCTTAACTGTTTGTAGGATGGGCTTTCGCCGATTCTGTCTTACATAGGCTAGCACCCCTTTGGGTTGGTGCCCGGGGATTGGAGTTTACTTGGGATTACATCCTGCAAGGTCTCGAAGCCAATGCTAACCTGGTATGTGTTCTTTGTCATCATCTTCCCTCCCCAGGTTACTCTGGAAGTTTTGAGATGGTTGATGTCTTCCATTAAAGGGTTTGGATAGAATATAGATAAAATAGCTGAGAACTTGGAGAAGATTAGAAGTCCGATGTATTTATTTCCAATTTATTGGTTCATTTTCCTGATTTTCTGAATGCAGGTTTTCAGCATATCCCTGGCTGCATTGGGATCATTGATGTGGCTTCGGAAGAACAAACCTAAGACTCTGGTCCCCATAATATATGCATGTGCTGGGATTGTGGCGACCATGCCATCTATCACAAGGTGTGCTTTTTTATCCTTTTGTTGGTGAGCTTAGAATATTGATATTGCCTGCATGATCTAGACTATTCTTTAGGTATTGACTCTCCTTTAGAATAAGGACAAAAGACTGTCACATACGGTTTTCTTCCCCTTTTTGCTAGCGTACTGTTGCAGACTTCTCATGTGGTCCTAGCATTAATTAACTGGTATTCTTTGTATCGCGGCCTTGTTACCCATAGGTCTCTCATTTGATCTTGGTGTGTCCGTCTTTATTGTTTTGGATCCCCTGAATAGAAAGAACCTATTTTTTGTCCCCCTATTGAAAGTCTCCGTCATACTTCTTAATTTTCGAGTCATTTTCCCCTTTTTTGAGCTAAACTGAGGTCTATGCAGCTATTTGAGGCGAGGATTGGGGTGGCATTTTCCTAAGGTTGTGGGATTTGAATTGTTCACCTCGTTGGCAATGGCCTTCATCAGTTGGCAACTTTTTTCTGCATGTCAGAGACCCTCTGCGTGAGGGATAGGATGCAGAGTTTGAGCTAATTCGTCCATTCCCAGTGACTTGCCCTTCATCGAAGGCACGCGGCTCTGATTTTGGTGCTTCACGATTATCATTGTATGATGACTTTAGGAAGTATATTTCCAGCAGGTTGAGAGACATTTTGACATTCGTTAACTCCAACAAGATGTTCCTCCATGTAGCAACACTAAAAAACCGATTTGAGGACTTAGTGAAGATTTTGTGATTATGTGGACATGTTGGCTTTTCTATTCCATCGACCGTTGTGTCTGTTGTCTGCAATAGTTGACTCGGGGGTTATACTTATTGGTAGCAGCTGATCTTAGCCAAAGGGGTTATCACATCATATTCATGGCATTAAGCTAAGTGGGTAATGCTGCTTTCTGTTGTGATCGAATTGTTAGCTATCAGCTCTGGTAACACCGGGTATATGCTAAATTCAATGTAAAGAGCTACTAACTACCTCTTAGATAATGTGGATCCGGATTCAAAGAGTGGAGCCAAAGCAGCATGACAACAAAGCATAATAACCGACAACAATTCGAAGTTTGGAATTATTAATGGACAGCAGTCTATAAAGCGTCACACTATATAATTGACTTAAGTTTATTACATAAACCAAATAAAAGAAACGTGGGTAGCAATCCTAGTGATTGAAAGATTATGTCTAAAAATAAGGTGATTGATTGCCGGCCAACCCCTGAACTTGCCAAGTTTTTTTATTCCATAATTGTTACTACGTTTACCATAAGACATGAAATTGTCTTTTCAATAAAAGAGCTGCTTTTGGTTAAGTGGTTTATGAGGATTTGTTTGTATAGAGAAATCCAATGTTCAAATTAAGGTAGGGGTATAGTTTCTTTCTATCTCCAAAAGAGTCCTCGACTTGTTTGTTTCACGGTAACGCATTTTTTACCTTTACACAGGACAAACCGGTTTAGCGTCAGTTTCCAAATGATACTGAGTCGGTCTTAAGAAGGCGGTAGAGATGACAACTTTCGGAGAGGTTTATCTGCTCTTCCACTCTATCAAATAATTTACTACTATCATCACTCCCCAGATGCATTCAACCGAAAAAGATTTCTCAGGTTCAAGGGCAAGTGAATGATTTTTAAGGTCGCCCTTTTCTGACCAAAAAATTAAATTCTTCCCGCAAATTGATTTTTTAAGCACTGATTGCAATAACATACACCTGCCAAGCTTCCAGATAAAGGAAATGTACAATGAACTACATCCAGTCAAAATAAGTCAACTGCAGCAGCAGAGTAGCAATCACATTTCTCTTGGGCCAGTGATGGTTTTAAAAGTCATTCCTACAAAGTACAACACGGCGTGATCAACACAATTTACAACATTTCATTGTTAGTGTTGATTCCAAAACCAAAGTAAATTTTTGGTGAACCTATTCCAATGAATTTTGACATTACATGATTGGAGATCACTTACAAAGAACTGCAGAAGATGCCCTCACTGGCCTTGCCTAATTAGCTACCTGAGACACTTCCATCATCTACTTGTTCTCCAGGAAAAATGTACATTCTTGTTCAAAGCATCTCCTTGAACTGATATACTCTCACTCTTACAAAGGACATGAAGAGCCCATTTGCACAAAAATGTTACCAATTCCTGCAATAACTGTAGTACGTTAAGGTTATGTTTGGTGAACTGGCTATAAGCTGGCATTTGGCTGTCATGCCTTGTATAAACCGGAGATATCACAGAAAAGAATATTCCATTCAGGGGGTGTTATAAGCAGACAGATTCTCTCTACTATCCAAAATAAATAAAGGAAAAAAAAATGACTAGAGAGCATCAAAGAAGAGATTAAGTGGCCGTGCACGAGGACTTGCAGGAGGACTTCACTGTGGACAATTGTAAGTGGCCGTGCACAAGGATTGCACTGTGGACAATTGTAAGTGGCCGTGCACAAGGATTGCACTGTGGACAATTGTAATCTCACTATCTAACTCTCTAACTCTCTCTCTCTCTCTCTCACTATCTAACTTTCTTACTTCCTCTCTCTACCTCCCTTCCCCCCCCCCCTCTCTCTCTCTCTCTCTCTAAATCTTTCGGAAGATGGCATCAAACTACAAGACCACAAAACAAGGAACAAATGAAAAACCCTTCAATCAAAGAAAGATTCCCTGTTATAAGTCTAAGATGTTCCTAGCCTCTGCTAGTAAAGGACTTCCAAAAGCTACATTAAAAGAAGTAGGAGCTATCAATTGGCCCATTCTTTATCAAAAACAGTTAAGCAGACCAGAAACTGTGAAAGTTTGCATATTTGGAACACTAACAAATGGAGCTTTGGGGTCAATCTATGAGAAAAAAAATGAACATAGTATTATTCACTGGCCAATCAAGCCATGAAAAATGCAGATGACTGTGCTTAACAATGGTATTTCAAAGTCAGCATCCAAGGCATGATCCCATGGACTGTAGCAGGAAAGGGCATGGATTTCTCAGATAAGGACTAAAGAATTTAGCACAAGCTACAAAGTTAAATGACGCCCCCACTCCTTTTTCAGACTGCTAAGACTGAATAATAAGATTCGTCGCAGGACAGGAAATACTCTGATATCAAAGCAAACACGATGTAAAAGAAAGCTTTCCACAACGAACCTTTTGCAGTTGCTTTAGCTCTTTTCATGTGTATAAGGAGTAAGATTAGTCATCCACTGATGCTGCTAGAGGAACTAGAACCCCATCTACCTTTCCATGTTGTTGAGCTTGTTCCTTATTTCCATCCTCAGATATGTGCACACGCATCTCAAGTTTTCCCACAAGCTCAAATATGCAGATGTCTCCAATTTTGATGCCATTGCCACGGACAAAAGATAACCACCCTCCACAAAAAGTGTGCAACATCCGCCCCTTTGAATCTGGCACCGAATTCACTGTCCATGACTCCCCTTCTAAGTTTCTAAGGATTATCTCTGTTTTGCATATGGGAAGATGATCCATTGAAAACTGGTGCGGAATTTTCTAAATGAAGGCCAGCCAAATAACATAAGACACAATTAGCAATGAGATGATTAGGCAATGGTCCCACGATCTGCAGATAACAAGTCCTTGCAAAAGAAGGGATGAACCAACCACATGGCAGCACTAAGGAGCTTTGGAAAGTAAAGGTCTGATGAGAATATTTGACTAGTCAAATTCAGTAAGTTCCCAGTGACAGGTTAAACAACAGCATGACAATAAAACTATCCTCATTTTAGTGATTACATGTGAGCCCCAAAAAATAAATGGTCCTTCAACTAAATAAAGTCTCACAGTACATTTGATTAGAGGGAAAGAACTAAAGCAAAAGTAAATAAAGAAATGTCTAAAAGCACCACTCACTTTATAGATGCAGAGCCAAAATTAACATAGTGAAAAAATGGAAAGCGCAGCTATTGCTTATATGGTATTTGGTCACTGATAGCATGTTTTGCATAGCGGACCAGCCGCATTAATGATAAATTGGACATTCTTTACCACAATCACCACCAAACATGAAAAAAGACACGTATTTGTTACCTACAGTTTTTACCAATTATATAATCCTGATTCACTGATTATTCACATGTTGTCAATATAAAACTAATGGGTGTGTACACTTCATATGTTTGTGATTTGTGCCTTTTACCCTCCTTTTATTTCATTTTCTTTCAGATTTCTATGAAATTTAAATGTAACTTCAAAAACTGGTAACACTCTATTTTGATTTGGTTCAACCAATTGACTGATTCATATAATTGGTTTTTAACCAAGAATAAACCAACAATTAAGCTAGACTTGATCATAGACATTCCCATTGAACCAGACGACATTCTGATTAAGAATACAAAAAATAATGTAACTTGTTTGCTTGTCAATCTACGAGCAGTTATGAGTTTCTAACTTGTCGCTGTTACTCAACAAGTATGGGTCATAGTGTGACAACCCAAAATCATAGCAGAAATGCTAGTGGGTACTATAGTTGGTCACGTAGGGAAGGAGAAGAAATAGAATTAGAACTAGAGCACCATCATAAGTAAAAAGAGTTAAAGAAGCATTCTACTCAATCTACCAGAAGACTATTACAATACAATGAAATACCAAAGTTTTTTGGCGTGTGGCTGTGTGCAACATGATAATATACATCCGAAGTAAATGCTCACCAGCGTGTATGAACCACTGACATTGAATCTTTTCATAATCCGAACAAATTTAGGGAAACTTGAAGCAAAAGATCGAGCAACTCTTTCTTCTTGGAGGGATAACATTACTGACAAACAATCTGTGTTCTGCGAGCTGCGTACAGTTCCAGTGCCGGCTCCAACAATGATAGCTGACTCCATTTCATTGGGTCAGAGGGTATCAGATGATATAGTACATTCACACATTCAGGCAGATATAAGTTGCATGGTTTATGTGGCAACATTGGAAAGGTTTATCAAAGAAAAACAGGCTTGTAATGCAGGAAATGGGATCAAAAAATTGCATCTCACAAAAGGTTTATTGAGAAGGAGAAAAAAAATGCCATACTAAAGCAAGAGGGAACTTACCAGACTTTCCATTGCTGGTTTTCAATGCATTGCTTGAACCCTTGAATGCACCAGCATGCTTCTTCATGTCAGAGGAAGAGGCTTCTTGAAGCATTCTCTTCACCTTTTCGACAATTTGTGAACTGACTTTCGTAGATTTTCTTTTCCTTTTCTTTGATACATTTTCTCGACCTGCTTGTAAAGTTGCAGTATTCCTGACATCTAACCAAGTCAAAGTTTTTTTCACACTTTGGCAGTCTGGCCTACCCTGTGCAGCCCCAAGAATATGGACTCGCATTTCACACTTGCGGACCAGCTCAAAAACACAGACATCTTCCAATTCAATGCCATTAGCACGAACAAAAGCCATCCAACCTCCACAGAAGGTATGGCTAGTGTGCACTCTGGTTGTGGGGACTGAATTTACAGTCCAAGATTCTCCCTTCAGATTGCGTAGGACAATAGTTATTTTGCTTTCCGGTAGATGCTCCATTGAAAATTGATAAGGTATATTCTGCGCAATGTGATAAATCAATTGGGTAATCTGAAAGAAACACCACTTGCAGAATAATGCAAGACAACATTTACATCTTATCCCCAGTGAGTTAAATACAGTGGAAACATCTATTTCCAAAAGAAAACTTCAAACGTCACATGCCCAGGCTTTGCACGAAAAGACAAAAAAATTGTCTTTATGGTAAGCAACAATTTCAACAGCAAAGAAACAGGGTCCACATTCCAAAAGTGTGCAAAAGACTCGAGCATTTGGTAGCAGTCATTGATTCTAATGGAAGTCCAATAATAAGTTTGTCAAGCCAAACGGAATAAAAAGTTTGTAGTTAAAGAGGCGAACTCTCAGCCATAGGTATAGCAGAGTTCAGCTGACATTATCAAAGGTAGCCTCTACTATAGAGATAAAACGAAAAAAAAAAATTGAGTCTCACTTGTCTCAGTACTGTCATAAGGCACTGATTTGCTGCGTAAGTGTCATACAGAATTACAGGTCTAGTAATGTGAAGATGTTTGCTCCAGGACTCACCAGTGTATAGGAGCCACTAATGTTGAACTTTTTCATAATTCTGACAAAATATGGAAAGTGGGAACTGAACGATCGAGCTACTTTTCTCTCTTCTTCAGACAATGACTTTAACATGTGACAGCTGGTGGACAAACTTGAATGATCGCCTTTGCTGAACCTATTCCTAATATCTGCGATCAAATTTGAAGATCATATAAATACGGATTTATGGAGCACTTATTTAGGAGTAGAAAATGAAGAAACTGAGAGATGTTCAAGGCTGTAGACAAAAGGGGGAGAAGTTTAGGGCTTTTACCTTTATAGATCAGTCTTCTACTGGGAGAAATTTTCCCTTTTCAAATGAACAAGAAACTAAAAGACTGTTTCTTTCCACATTCCAGGGACATGCATAGTATCACAGTGGAAATTCCAGCATATAAGATTCTATTGCTTCAATGAAGGGGAAAATATGGTTGTACATTGTCTTTGCCACAGAATATTAGCAGCTATATATATATATGAGTGACAGAAATTTCCAGAAGAATCGGTATAGTTCCCATGTTAGGGGAGGCAAGTTATCAAGGACCTAAGAATTGGAGAAGTGAGAGCATTACCAGGTGATTCTTCATAAACTTGTCCTTTAGAAGACAAAACAATATTGTCATGTGGGGTCTCTCTGACGATACTTGTTCCACGATGCTGTGCACTTGTGACCGCATCCTGTTTTCGGCCAAGCTTATCATCACGGGCACAAACTTTGGGTTTGTGGCTCTCATAAACAATGTTTGAACAATAAGTGATCTCATTTCTTTCACCATTCCTCTCCCCGTTTTGCCTACAACTACTAGGATCTTGACTGCACATGGCATGAAACGCAGCTTCTTTTTCACACGAGCTCTGTTCAAAAACTTGCACATAAAAGTGCAGATTACCATCATGCCGGAACACCAAAAGGTCTCCGGATACAATAGAGTGGTCCCTTATAAACGAATGCCAGCCAGAGTTGAGGAACAATTCATGATTCTCCTGAATCAACTCGACATGCCAAGTGTTACCGCTTGGACCTTCTAAGAGAGCTAACCCAGACATCCATCCTTCCATGTGCTTGACAAATTTATCTGGTATTTTCTGTGACAGAATCAAACCACAAGGCGTCAAAATCAAAACAGTGCAAGAAACACGGTGTGCCCAACTACACACAGCCTGCGATGAACATAAAGGTGTATCGAGTAGATGAAAGAACATCCACACAGAAGCGCAGCAGGAAACCTGCATTTGGACTTATTGTTATGACAATGTGAAGGTCAGCTAAATAATGATATGGCCAATGCTGATATGACCGTTTCTTGTCTTGCCCCCTATAAAAGCTCAGGAAGACGCAACAATGTGAACCCAAATTGGCCTCAGATTTTCTCACCCTAGGACTAGGATGAAGCGAACTTCACCATGACACCAAATGTCAAACTCACCAAAACCAGAACTTGGATTTGAGTAGAACAAAGAAGCAGTAGATTTCGCATTTACCCACATCAAGCATTCCAATAAATCCATCATCTAGTACGCTCAGACCCCAAAACATGGAAACCATATACCCGGTGACGAGAAGAGAGGAAAAATTCACAGATAATGAGGGAACAAAAAAACCCGAGAGAGAGAGAGAGAGAAGAGAGAGAGAGAGAGAGAGAGAGAGATTACCAGCCTTCTAGAGCTCACAGAAGAGGAATAAATCTCGAAGAAGTGAGGCCTCTTCCCATTAGGCATCTTCCAACGGGTCTCGTCTCTCTCCATGAAAACCCCTCTCTCTCTCTCTCTCTCTCTCTCTCTCCCCCAAATTGATCACTCCCTTGAAGGCGTGCTGTTACTATCCTGCGAAACAGTGAAACCAGAGAGAAGAGAAGAGGATCGCGAGGCAACCATTACATTTCACCAATTTCACGATCCACATCGCAGGAGTTTTAGAGATCGACATGGACCGTTCGAGCTGGCCACTTCGAGCTCGACGGAGGAGGCGTGCGCACGTGCGTCTCACGACCCGGGGATTCTCGTGGGTTGCTTCGGCTGTTGTTCCCTCACGGCCACCTGAGCGCGTGCCAGGAATCCTGTCCTCACCAGTCTTATTATTATTATTATTGTCACTTCTTTACTCCTATCATTTAAGGATAATGAGTAATTTGAAAAATATTTTCTTAAAAATACTTATTTATATCACTTAAAAAAATAAATAAATAAAATTTCTTTTTTTCGTCCACACAAATACTAAATATGACTCGCTGTCGAGATTCGCTTTTCTAATTTCTTCTAAAACAAGATATGAAATTTCATGTTCTTGCCGAATGGTGTTTTTTAATGGGGGCATCCACTCTTTCCATAACGAAAGACTTCATGCTTTGCTACAAGGTTGAAGGATTGATGCTAGTATAGCTAGACAATTAGCCAATCATTTATGCATTCTCAAGTAAAAGTTTTTTTCTTTTGAATTGCATGATGAGCTCGATTGACTTAAAGGAATTAACAGGGCTCGAATAAGCGGTGACATCACTAGCTTTGTGAGTGGCATTTGCTGGCTTATTCTCTGGTTGCTTTCATTACTTCTTCTTTAGGATTCTCTCATTTTCTTTCCTTCGCCTTCCTCTCGTAATTGACACTATTTTTTTTTTTTTAAATCACATCAAATTACTCTATAGGGAGGTTCCTTTGATATCCAAAACTACTCAGCAACAGTTAGGCAAGTGGGGAATGTTGAGGTAAATTAGAAAAAGTTGGGCAAAGCCAAATCTAGTGGTAGCTTACTTGCCAAGTCCTACGACAACATATAGGTACTCAATGTGTTAGCCATTCTTCTTCCCTTAGACTTTTTTGCAAAAGGTTACATCTATGGGTTGAGTATTATGGATTGTTAGGAAATCTCTCATATTATTATGAAGATGACAAAATAATCAAAAGCTACTAATGTGTGTATTGATCGAGTAGTACTAGGTGATATATGCACAAACCATTGTGCATATGATGTCATAATCGACACATATGATTATGATTTGATAAGTGTTTTGCTACTATCAAGAATGCTCTACTAATATCAAGGGATTGGTACTAATATCAAGGTTGAACAAGGTATTGAGCATCAAGATGTCCATGAGCTAGAGGGAACTCTAGAAAGGTGAATAATTTGGAAAGACCTTAATCAAGGATGAATAAGTAAAAGAGAATAAGGATGTTTATGATGACTTGAAGGGACCAAGGTTTGATGAATAGTTGGATGGACCTTGGTTTTGGTGAACAAACCTAGAACAATGATGTTCGATAAAACTTGGAAGAACCATGATGGTGAGCAAGTCTAAAATGAGGAAGTTTTGTAGAGTTTTGAAAGATCGTGAAGGTGAATGTGCATAAAAGGTTGATGACTTGATGTCGTCCTTACCTTCCTACAGCTTATCACCGACAATTTGTTCAGGGTTCCAAATTCAATAGTGGCAACTAAATACGAGGATTGCACTTGTTAGGGGTTTTAACAAAGCAACTTATGGCACGAGTTGACGATAGCCATGCGCCACCTTTGTTCGCATTCACAAAGACACACCTCTCTTTCAAGGGTATTCGCAACACGTCGAGCTCATGAGCTTATCCCAAGCAACCTCTTAATCCAATAATGGTTCGTTGGTTAAAATTAATGATAATCAACCCTCACTTGTGTTCACAAACTTTTGTTCCAGTATCGTTAGTCGCTAATTAAGGCTAATTACACTCACTAATTTACCAATCGATATACATATCGCAAGCCTAAACCATTCATCTACAAATCATATGCAAAGCCTAACTAAGCATGCTTTTAGGACAAATAACCTTGAACAATCAATAATTCATTGAGTGAGCCAAATTAGGTCACCTATTCAATTACAAATTGATTCTTGACAATTATATTTCGATTCAATCGAGGGCCTTAGTGATATACCCATTGAACAATTCAAATGTCATTGGAAAGCTTGAGATGTCTATTTTGATTCTTATTTAGACCACATGACTTGGTTCTGACTTGTTTGACATGAAATTGAACAACTTAGCATTGCACCAAATTTTGACCCAAAATTGAAAATACCGGAAAATATCAAAAAAAAATTCTGAATCCCTCCAAATTTAATAGATAGTTAATTCAATCTGTTACTAACAACTTTCATGATTTGAAATTTTGCAAAAAACCCCTTCAACTATGCTAATTTTTCAAGTTTTTTCTAGGGACTCAGTTGCAAACAATTTTATAGGCTAGAATGACCTTGTTTGGTATTTTGCAATTAATGACCTTCTAACTTTGTTATCATGCCCTCAAACTTTTCAATATACCATTTTAGACCCTAACAAACAACTTTCCATTTTGAGTTTTTGCTAAAAAGGAATCCAACTATTTTACTTTTGCAAAACAAACTTGGAAGAAAACTAGAAACAATTTTTGATATAAGTGCAAAATTTTATCACTATTTTGCAAATGAAAGATTTTTCATTCAATGATATAAAAAATCTGTAAAATTTATATCACTACAAAACTCTCGATATGAACTTATGGTGATATCTTATGGAAATTTCCAAAATTTCTGACTCGAAAAATTTCTAAAAATTTATAACATTCATCTAAGTATGCTAGTTCAAATCAACATATTCAAACTAAACATGATCAACATCAAACACACTGGATCATATATCAAGGATACAACCTAACAAATGCAAGGATTAAGTTAGATAATCATGCAATCTCAATTGACCAAATATTTAAGACTAGATTTCCAAAGTTTATCACCCTTACATGCGATTTCTATTCCGATTTCATGATTTTATTGACCATAGTTCGATTCCATTACATGCTAGCCCTTTTTTTTTTATCATACATTGAAGTCGAATTAGTTCACTTCATCAGATGATCGTGTAAAATTAGCTAACCTGTATTAAGAGGACCTACCTTGATTATAACCTACCTTTGCTTATGAGATTTCAGTGAACTATTGGAGGAAATAAACCAAATGAGGAAGCTCCAAAGATCGCTAAGGCCTGTGATCAACACCATTGTCTTGAGGACAAGTTGGGGATTGTGGTTGCGAGGCTTGGCAAGGTGATTGATGCCAAGAACTCATCAAAATATGGCTAGAAATTTACCGGTGGAAGGATGGTGTGGAGGTTTTTGATCTTGTGTGACATCCTGACTTTTGAAACCCATCCATTTAGTGAGGTGAGTAATTATAGTCGGGTTATTTTAAAGGATATTTTTAGGGGATGGTCAATTATAGATTTTTGGAGCAACGGTACTTGGTTCTTATATTAGCTAGGAAATTTTGTGTACTAATTTGGTGAACTGTAGTTATAATTCTCGGTTCCTAGTGTTTATTGAACATGACTAGTGCCAGTAATCGACCTTTCCTTCTCTCTCTCTCTTTTCTCTCTCCCTCTCATTTCTCTCCCGATCTCTCTCCCTCAGGTCTCTCTCTCGCTCGTTTCTCTCTCTCACACTTGACTGCTTTCTCGTTCTCTCTTGCCGGTCACCCGACCCCTCATTACTCTCGTTTTCTCAATTCCATTCAAGAGATCCACAGGAGTCAAGCTTCGTGGAGTCGTATTCAGCCAAGGGGAGGGATTAGAGCTCGGTGTTGTGGCAAAACTAGGTTTGGATAGCTTGTTGGGGCAAGTGAAATTCAGATTCTTTATGTTATGTTGATTTGCTCTTCATACTAATCAATGAGTTTGTCTTTGATGTGCTGTAATGCTGGTTTTTAGTTATGGTTTGTTGTCGATCGGTTTTCTTGATTTGCATATTTTGTTTTGAGCTGAAGATTGAGTGGTAGATGCGAGTAGTGGTTGGTAAAAGGATGTGGAGTCATGCTTTGAGGAACTAGAGCCTCTGCATGTTGGATTTTAAAGCTTGTGTGATGTTGCATGTGGAAAATAGCTTTTGGTTTTGGTGTGTTCTCTTGAACTGAAATTCATGGGATTTAAGCTTTGAGTGGATTCTTAAGTTTTGGCTTTGATTTCCAGTTTTGAAAGCCGCTGGACCTTCATTGTTTTCCGATTTTATAGAACTTTTTATGGTTCAATTCTAGTGAAACACATGAAAATTGTTCAAAAAATCTTGATCCACAACATACATTAATTTCATATTTTTCTGAGGTAAAATGGTTGGTAAAAAAGTTTAGTCATTAACTGTGCTGAATCTATCTAGTGTGGGAAAAATAGCGACCTGATTGTTTTCTCGAATATTTATAAAGTTTTCCTTTCGAATATGGACATGCTTTCTTCACAAAAATTGTAAAGGACATCAATGTTTTAAACATATAAAAATTTCAAAGAATTTTATGAATATTTAGATTTCGAAATGGGTTTTCCTTTACGGTCGTTGAATTTATTCGACGAACGAATTTTTTGGCTTTTTTTGGTGATTTATTGCTCTTTCCACTATGACTAATTGGTTTCCGGTCTAATCTAGTTCCTAAATTCTAGGACTAAGAACCAAATTGACCGATTTTGGAATTGGGAACCAGACTGACTGACTGCTTCGGTCCGATCCAGTGGAATTGGTAATTTATTGTTTGAGGGTAAAAATAAATTGTGGAAAGGAAGCTCTCCACGGCTCAATATGATGATATCAATCTTCAGTTCCGAAAGCAAGGAATCGAAACGGAGAAAATTCCACACATACGATTGATAGCGAAGGTGTAAGGGAAGCCCTTCTTGTTAGTGGATCGAATCAGTTTGAGATTCTCCCTAAAGATCTCGAACCGTAGCTTGATCTCCTCTGCGCTTTTATACCTCTTCTTAAACCTGAACCACCACCACACAGAACGAAAAAAAAAACGGAAAAAAAGGCCAATGCTTTAACGGAGTGATAGGCGAATTACCAGGCCGAGAGCACACTCAGATGAGTGATCGTCAAGCAGGTCATCGATATCTCACCTTTTGGCAAAGCGAGCAAAGGAGACGGCGTGGCAGGTGTAGCCAACGATCCAGACGATGGAGGACTCGAGGTCGTGGAGGAGGCCACCGTCGGGGAAGAGCTGGATGGGTTTGGACTCGAGGTAAATCGGAAAGTAAAAAGGGAAGGTAGAGTAGAAAACAAAAAGGAAAGGTAAAGTAGAAAGCAAAAAGGGAAGAAGGGGAAAGCAAAACCTAAAAAGGGCAAAGGTTCTTTCTTAATTTTTTTTTATATCAACCGCTTCGATCCAGTAGGTCCAGTTCCCACCTTGGAATCGGAATCGGACTAACCAGCCAAAGATTCTAACAATGGGAACTGGGAACCGGACTGCTTTCAACGAGAACCACCTAGAACCGATTCGGGCGGTTCCTAATTTGGGTGATTCCGTTGCACACCTCTACCCTCCATGGAACAATTTAGATTTGGCTTTTTCATGAAAAATGTTATTTAAGATCTTCTCTGTAACATATTAAATATTTTTAATTTTTTGAGCCCGTTTGATAAGGTGATGATACTAACTTCAAAAATTGCTTGAAACTGTTTTGTTCTGTGTTGACACCTAAATTTTGGCGACCCGTTTAGTCATTTATTGCATTAAAAAATTAGGGGTTAATTTTATCCTTGAAAAAATAGTCAATTGCATAGTATATAGTTTTAGGTGCATTTATTTTTTAATTTGAATTTACATTGGGTCGGTGACAAATGGGTTTGATTTAGTGGTCCTAAGCTTTAATTTGGCAGGTCAGACTAAGCCCACGAAGCAAGTAAATTGGCCCGAGCCCGTTTTTCTTTTAATGACAAAAATTACCTAAATTGAGATTTGAAATGATATTATGATGGATTTTTGGGATTTAAGAAAATTGGGTTGCAATCTTATCTTTAGGCGATAAAATCAGGAGATGTGGAAAAAAAAAAAATAAAAAAAGTGATATTACGTGCGAAAAAGAAATCTTCACAGATGTTAATTTGAAAAGGAAATTAAAACCCTAATCTTCAGCCTATAAAAAGGTTTTTCGTGTAGGGTTTCGGGGGAGGCTACAATGGAGAATACACGGCCACAATTCTGAGACGAGCAGAGAATGTAGAGAGAGAGCGGATGTTCTGCGCATGAAGGAGAAATCGTGAAGAAGGAGGCCCGCCCCTGGCCAATTGAAGATCCCGTTGCCCACTAAGTCTTCAAAGTCAAATTTGCTACTGTGGAGATTCACGCCCATTCTCCATCAACATCTCACTTTCATCTCCTTTCTCTCTCGGGGGAATTCACGCACAAGTCCTCGATTGCATATGTTTTGCTGCTGTTTTGCTTCAGTGACGAGTTGATGTTCAACATCTCTACAGGCATCCCTGATGCAAGCCGCATCCATGTGGCCTATTAGGCCATCTGCAGAATCCCCAGCAGCGACGAATACTGGTCTTTCTTTGCAGGTCTCGTGGAACACAATAGGGAGACACGTTCGAAACAGAAGGTTCATAAAGCAAGGAGAGCGTCCAGCAAAGCGTGTCCCTTGGGGGCCATTGTTCGTGTCCATCGAAGCCTGATTATCACGCCTTAAATCCCAACGAAGCCAGTCAAAATTTCTCCACCGTCTGGACCTTGAGGAGGGTACACGTAGCAAGGGAATCTCCACTGAGTCATCATCCTCCACCATAGATCTTGGTGCATATATATATAAAAGAAAACAAAGAAAGGTTTACACCTGCTCCTAATCGTCTTCGCAAGTTCCTAGTGTTGCAGGCATTCCGAGAAATCTCTGCCGTAAGGCTAGGAGTTAGCCGTGCACCTCTTCACCGCCTCGTGAGCCATCATCTGATGTCTCAAATCATCGAGGCATCACCGTGAGTCCACCATCTCGGCTGCTGTCCGAGCCGAACCACTATCTGCAGCGGATCGCCACCACGGTCCACTGCTACTGTTGCCCGCCGATTGTGATCCCGGTCCGATTGTGCAAAGTCCAAATTTGGAAATCAATATTCGAATTAGATAAAAATTTCGTTTTATTTGATTCCCGAATATTTCGGTCCACTGCTACTGTTGCCCGCCGATTGTGATCCCGGTCCGATTGTGCAAAGTCCAAATTTGGAAATCAATATTCGAATTAGATAAAAATTTCGTTTTATTTGATTCCCGAATATTTCGTTTCCTTATTTGAAATATCCGTTGATGCACATGATGGAAATTCCCGATACGTTATGATATCCGTAATTTCGAGTGGCCTTCTAAATTGGGAAATCTTCATAATTTCGCAATGTACATATAATTGACAGTCCGATTTCACGCTCGAAATACGACCCGCAATCGTACGGAAAAATCACAAATCCGATCTCATGCTCAAGATATGATTCGTGATTTTATTTAAAAATTGGCCAATCCGATCTCATGCGCGAGATACGATTCATCAATTTATTTCCCAAAATTAAATGGACATGGATGATATCTTGTTTGATTTGTTGCCGTGCTGTCCTTGATGCCTTTATTTGTTTGTTCCGTAAAATAAAAAAGTATTTGAGTTAGATTAGATGCATGTTAGGATATTACTTGTTTTAGGTTATTTTGCATGTCTAGAATAGGAAATTTATTTATTTCGAATTTCTTAAATAAAAATACCAAAAACATAAATTTAGGATGTTAGATTTCTGTTTCACTAGTTTAAATTGCATGTTTAATTATTTGGCAATTATTAATTTCGAAATTAAAAAAAAAAAAAAGAGAAAAGGAAAAACAACAAAAAGTCATCATGCATATGTCATGTAGAGTTAGGGCATTCTTTGCACGTCATTGCATATTATGATAGATTGCATGCTTATTAGGAAAATAAAAACCATGTGCACGTCATATAGAATTAGGTTCATACAATGCACGTCATTTAGTGATTTTTGTTAGGTTCATTTAATTAGAAATTGCCAGTCATTAGAATTAGGTCATTAGATTAATTTAGATCGCATGTTTAATTATTGCATGTTCATTAAGAAAACACAAAAAAATATTTTACTCATTAATATAGTTTAGGCTATACTGTCATGTCATAATATTTCATGTTAGATTAGTAGCATGCATTGCATATTGCATGATTTTAATTAATTAACTAAAAACAAAAAGAAATTGCATGTTAATTAGAAATCATATCTAGGATTGTTGATGTGAATTCTTATTTAACAACGCAGATGCTTTCGTTGCTATGAGGTAAGTCTTGTAATTTATTTACTGCTTTACTTGAGTGTTAAATTGGTGGTTTGCGCACCCGCATGATCGCCTCACATGTTAGGGAATTAGATTTAAAATTAATCCTAGTTGCTTGCAAAACATTTTTTTTGAAAATAAAAGAATGGTACCGAAAGGGCATTAGAGAAATCTAGTGTAACCAAGTTCCCGTACCCATAATCTCTGGTTCGTAGGAGTAAAATAATTCTCCCTTTATTTTACTTGGGTTTCTAATCGACCCACAAAAAAATAGATTAGTGGCGACTCCTGATTGAAAATCATTTGCATGTTAAGAAATTTAAACTTAAGTCGCGAATTGGTATGGGCTTGGGAGAGCCCGAGTTAAGTCTAGGCTTAACAATCCATTAGCCAAACCCTAGGTGGTTTACACCGAAAATTTGGTCGCGACAGCTTGGCGACTCCACTGGGAACTTGACTTAAAACTCTTAGTGGACTTAGGCCAATTTTCTTTTTGAAAAAATGTTTTTGTTTGGCAGCGAAGATTCCAGGTACGCCCCTAACTTTTAAGGTGTTAAATGTTCTTGCAGGATGGGAGGTATAAGGGGAAGTGTTTGCTGACCTTTGTTTTGCAGGGAGGTGTAGGAATGTATGGTTTATTTTCATATACGAAATGTTGCTTGATGTGAACTGTTGTGCATGCCTTGCATTTGCACTACACTATTGCACACACAACCCGCCGCTGACCTAGGCCGCATAGGATCATTTAGGATGGTATTGAAATGGATACCACTCCGACCGCATGCTCGCGATACGAGTCGCCCATCTCAACCCCGAAGTTTCTTTCATGGTGTCAAGAGTACCCACCTCGATCCGCATGCTTGCGACCCGGGTCGGCTCTTTGACCAAGCCGGAGTCATGAGGACCCGACATAGTCCACAAGCCCGTGGCTAGTCCGATCATCCTTGTGGCTCCACTTTGATAAGCCTTATAGAGTAGAAATCGAGCCACTTACCATGCGCATGTCTATGTGATTGCCATTAATTTTCCTTGGCGAAGTAAGTCTTCTATCCCTATACTATGCAATTTACTTTGTGTCCATCCATGACAATTTAGGTTAGTCATTTAATCTAATTCATTTGTCAATTAGAAATGAAATGAAGAAATTGCCACGTAATGAATCATTTGCAAAAAAAAAAAAAAAAAAACTTTGGAGAATTTGTTTTCAATTCATGTTTAGGAAATTTGGTCTTGTTAAGGTGTCTATCTTTATTTTCCTAGTCCATTTTTAGGAAATGCCCTTATTGTAAGAACTTTTCATGAATAAATGAAAAAAAAAATGGAAAAATTGATTAGATCATTGTCATGCATCGACTTTCTATTTACCCTCATGCTTACATGTTCCCGTTCATTTGAATTAGGTGATTATGGAACGATCCCGCTCACCCATTTGTTCACGATCGAGAGCTAAAATGACAAATCAAAAAGAGCTAATCTCGTCAAGCAAAAGTGCTGCGATGACATAAGTGCTCTATCTTCAATGAGAAATTGCGACTCCAGGAAGAGAGCCAAGAAGACTTTTTGAACTGTCCCATTTTCTTAAGGTAGCCACCATGAAGAGACTGGTGATATATCTAGATGGAAGAATATCCAACCTGAAGGGTTCACATCACAAGATTAAGGAGGGTGAAGAATTCAAGTGCATATGATTCATGGTCCTACGTAGTTCGATTTTCTCATTTAATTAGGGGCATACACCTTCCCCTGCGTGAGAATTTTTATCGCTTTTTTAGGATTTGATTTCAATTTCTTTTGTGCTTGAACATCACATTCCAATAAATGTAATTCGATTGATGATAATCAATAAAATTACAAGTTTTGTTTTGAGGACATGATAGGGTATACCAAACCAGCCCAGTGACGATATCCAACAAGAAAAGAAAATATCATCCATGAAGAAATTCTGAGGACTGGGCTTCTTCATGCTTCCTCATCCAAAATATTCCTTAAAAAAAAGTTCATTTTCGAAGTAATTTCCAAAAGCATGCATTAGGTTACCATTGTTTGTTTTTCTAACTCATTCACTTCATGTCTCAGAGCATAACAGAGAGCATTTGAAAATAAGGCGTTCCAGTGATAGTTCACCCGTTGATTTGGGAACATACATTCGAAGGAAAATAGACATGAAGGCAAAGGATCATTTCCTAGCCGATTGTGATGACATCTCCCAAGAGTGAAGAAAATCATCTTGATTCCAAAGTGTGATATGTGGCACATCTCATGACAATTTGTGTGAGATGTCATTCTCGAAGGCCAAATGAAGTTTCTCATTTCCATGAGAAAATAATGGAACAAATCAAAAGAGGATAATCTGTCTTGGATGAAATGGATACATTGCGTTCATCAATATAATTAATTCTGGAATTGACACTCTGTTCTTTTCCTTGCAGATGACAAATTGGGCCGCTACAAATTCTAGTAATGACATGACTGAGACAAAATCTCGATCCGAGCCAAAATGGTTGTGCAATTTGAATTTACTCTGATCTTGCATGGTATCCTATTCATGCACGTTCTCTTGTGCGGGGGCAAAAGCGAATTTTCACTTTTGATTAATAGAGACAATCCAAGGACATCCATTGCTGAGACAATTCCTTTGTGGAGCAATCCCCTAAATGAATGCTTAAAACCATGTTTTGAGTGTAATAAATTGTTTGTTTTGAAGTAACAAAAGCTTTTCATGCTTAAAGTTGCTGGACTATTTTGAAAAAGAATTTCCATGGTGATTTTACCTATTTAACTCACCAATTTCATGTGGAGATTTGTCAAGATGGACTAATTCAATGAATGATGTGGAATGGATTAAGCATGCTAAATGAGACGTGTCAGGATGATGAAAGGCAAGCCTTATCCTATACACAATTCCCTTCTTATACACTTATGAGATGAGTGTAAGAAGTTCCATATCTGCAAGGTAAAGAGTTCTCTCGCGAAAGGTACGATAACCGAAATGATGAGGGGCAATTCATTTCTCTATCCTAAACACTACAGGTGATCCATTGCTTAACCCTTTTGAGCCCCATACACTTATGGAGATTTTTTTTTCAAATTATCCTTGTCAAGAACCACCCCACACTGGGGCAAATTAGAGGGTAAGGCAGCACCATAAGGTGAAGAAAATGGATTGAAATTTTTCTTCCTTTCACTTGCATCAATCTTCAAGTCGTTCTATTACATTGAATTCATGTGGTAATTTAAGTGCCTTAGGATGACGAAGAGCATTTCTTTCTCTATCCTACATAGTTATATCCTTTGCATAGCCCATTTGAGCCTGCAATTTTTCATTTCTTTAAACCCAGTTGGTGATCATCCCCCACATTGGGGCAAGGCAAAAGGCAGATGAAGACTCTTGAAAAGTTCGAGTGCAATTGCTTGACGCATGCATTGTGCGCAAGAATTGAATTCAAAATAGAACTAAGGGGCATGAAAAAGCAGTGTGCCTGGTAAAAGCAAGGCCAATGCCCATGAAAAAAAAGTGAAAAAAAAATGAATAAGAACTAAGGGAATGAAAAAGCGGTGTGCCTGGTAAAAGCAAGGCCAATGCCCATAGATGAAAAAGAGAGTCAAGATAAGGTGACTGTCAATTGCAAGAATTGAATTCTGATGGAGCAATATTCAAAGAACTCAAAAGTTGAGTTTTTATAATCAATGGGGCATTTCATGAAGACAATCCCCAATGATAAAAAAGAAAACTGGTGGCAATGCCAAGATGATCACCAACTCTCGCCATTCACACACATTTTGAGCCTAATAATCCTTTCATTTTTTAACCCATGAACCCAGCCTACGTTACATCCTTTACAAAGTCTCTTCAGATTAGGGCACTTGAATTAACATAGGAGTTCATATGTTTATAAGCATCACTCGAAGAGGTGCGAGCAAGATTATTTCTTTATCATTTTGCAGGGTTCTTGACTTGTAAACCCGAAGATGATTGCGAAGTTGTTCTTTCAATAGCCTTGACTCAAAGAGTCCCTTTGTTAAGCTATTGACCAAGCCCACATTACGGTCCCTATTAAAGACCTCTCAGATTGGTAAGGTCGTACTGCTTGCGAGAATACTCGGACCCTTGTCGATATGATGATGGTGAGATGGAGTGATTCTCATAAAACTGTCATTTTGAATGAGAGTGAGTGGAAGTCCTTTTTAACTGAAAGTGTCTCATTTAGTATTCTTAAGAAATCCATGCCATTGTCTTGAACGACAATTATCTCCAGTGGAAATTTGGGTGATGCAAAGGTCATTATACATGAACCCTGATTGAATTAATGAAAATCTCACTGAATTTTGAAATATGCATTCTAGAGTAGCTCAAATTGTCTATCTCTTTGATGAATGCATATCAGTTTTTGCTCTAAATCATGTCTGACAGGTAATTCAAGTTCCTTTTAGAATGTTTCATGATATTAGGAGATGAGAAACCTCCACCATGAGGTGAAAGACCTCCACAGGATATTTAAATTTCAAAAGACATATCCCCAAGAATCAAAAATATCACCAGGTAAGTATATCTCTACCATACTCTAAAATACTTGTCATTGTGCATGTATTCTCTCTCAAGTGCATCAACACTTGACTTGGTCAAGCTGTCCAGTTATATCGACCTGGCGTGCTTTCGTAGCCTAGAGTCATTTTCATCGACTCGGCGTGCTTTGGTAGCCCGATGTCTCTTTCTTGACCTGGCGTGCTTTCGTAGCCCAGAGTCCATTTTATCGAACGGCGTGCTTCCGTAGCCCGGATTTCTTTTATCGACCTGGCATGCTTTCGTAGCCCAAAGTCCTTTATACCGACACTCAATGGAGTTGTCCCTCAAAGATTTTTCTCTAGATTCAATCTGATTAAGGTGACCGAAGAACGGTTCGGGTCCTAGTCAAATGATCTGTGTTGCAATGCTAGGTGACCGAAGAATGGTTCTAGTCCTAGCCAAGCAAAATCCCCGTTTAGGCGACCGTATAATAGTACAGGTCCTAAACAATATTTGTTGCTCTAACAGGCGACCGTAGAATGGTATGGGTCCTGAAAAATCAATTTTCCGTCAAGGCGACCGTAGAATGGTACGGATCCTCGACAAAACCTATTCCTTATTCAGGCAACCGTAGAATGGTACATGTCCTGGAAAGTGAATCCCCATTTAGACGACCGTAGAATGGTACGGGTCTTGAAAAAAATGAATTCCCGTTTAGGCGACCGTAGAATGGTATGGGTCCTAGACACAACCAAGCACTGCCATACTGGGCGACCGTAGAATGGTACGGGTCCTGGGAAAGCAGTCTCTTCATAAAGTCATGTTACTATTCTAGGCGACCGTAGAATGGTACGGGTCCTGAACATGTAACACCAACTACCTCGAACTACTCTATCCTCCTTGAAGGTAAGTTATTCCAGGTAGGTTCATTTATCATTTGCATTAGCATTTCCATGCATCATATAAATTGTATTAAAAAATGGAATTCATTTTCCAACAAAAAAAATCATTTAGTGCATGTACATAGTCAAAATTTAGGTCTCAATTTATCTTTGAAGGCAACCTCTTCGAGCTCACCTTCAAAGAGGGGCAGCTGTTGATACCTAAAATTTGGCGACCCGTTTAGTCATTTATTGCATTAAAAAATTAGGGGTTAATTTTATCCTTGAAAAAATAGTCAATTGCATAGCATATAGTTTTAGGTGCATTTATTTTTTAATTTGCATTTACATTGGGTCAGTGACAAATGGGTTTGATTTAGTGGTCCTAAGCTTTAATTTGGCAGGTCAAACTAAGCCCACGAAGCAAGTAAATTGGCCCGAGCCCGTTTTTCTTTTAATGACAAAAATTACTTAAATGGAGATTTGAAATGATATTACGATGGATTTTTGGAATTTAAGAAAATTGGGTTGCAATCTTATCTTTAGGCGATAAAATCAGGAGATGTGGAAAAAAAAAAGTGATATTACGTGCGAAAAAGAAATCTTCACGGATGTTAATTTGAAAAGGAAATTAAAACCCTAATCTTCAGCCTATAAAAAGGTTTTTCGTGTAGGGTTTCGGGGGAGGCTACACAATGGAGAATACACGGCCACAATTTTGAGACGAGCAGAGAATGGAGAGAGAGAGCGGATGTTCTGCGCATGAAGGAGAAATCGTGAAGAAGGAGGCCCGCCCCTGGCCAATTGAAGATCCCGTTGCCCACTAAGTCTTCAAAGTCAAATTTGCTACTGTGGAGATTCACGCCCATTCTCCATCAACATCTCACTTTCATCTCCTTTCTCTCTCGGGGAATTCACGCACAAGTCCTCGATTGCATATGTTTTGCTGCTGTTTTGCTTCAGTGACGAGTTGATGTTCAACATCTCTACAGGCATCCCTGACGCAAGCCGCATCCGTGTGGCCTATTAGGCCATCTGCAGAATCCCCAGCAGCGACGAATACTGGTCTTTCTTTGCAGGTCTCGTGGAACACAATAGGGAGACACGTTCGAAACAGAAGGTTCATAAAGCAAGGAGAGCGTCCAGCAAAGCGTGTCCCTTGGGGGGCCATTGTTCGTGTCCATCGAAGCCTGATTATCATGCCTTAAATCCCAGCGAAGCCAGTCAAAATTTCTCCACCGTCTGGACCTTAAGGAGGGTACACGTAGCAAGGGAATCTCCACTGAGTCATCATCCTCCACCATAGATCTTGATGCATATATATAAAAAGAAAACAAAGAAAGGTTTACACTTGCTCCTAATCGTCTTCGCAAGTTCCTAGTGTTGCAGGCATTTCGAGAAATCTCTGCCGTAAGGCTAGGAGTTAGCCGTGCACCTCTCCACCGCATCGTGAGCCATCATCTGATGTCTCAAATCATCGAGGCATCACCGTGAGTCCACCATCTCGGCTGCTGTCCGAGCCGAACCACTATCTGCAGCGGATCGCCACCACGGTCCACCGCTACTGTTGCCTGCCGATTGTGGTCCCGGTCCGATTGCGCAAAGTCCAAATTTGAAAATCAATATTCGAATTAGGTAAAAATTTCGTTTTATTTGATTCCCGAATATTTCGTTTCCTTATTTGAAATATCCGTTGATGCACATGATGGAAATTCCTGATACGCTATGATATCCGTAATTTCGAGTGGCATTCTAAATTGGGAAATCTTCCTAATTTTGCAACGTACATATAATTGATAGTCCGATTTCACACTCGAAATACGACCCGCAATCGTACGGAAAGATCACCAATCTGATCTCATGCTCGAGATATGATTCGTGATTTTATTTAAAAATTGGCCAATCCAATCTCATGCGCGAGATACGATTCGTCAATTTATTTCCCAAAATTAAATGGACATGGATGATATCTTGTTTGATTTGTTGCCGTGCTGTCCTTGATGCCTTTATTTGTTTGTTCCCGTAAAATAAAAAAGTATTTGAGTTAGATTAGATGCATGTTAGGATATTACTTGTTTTAGGTTATTTTGCATGTCTAGAATAAGAAATTTATTTATTTCGAATTTCTTAAATAAAAATACCAAAAACATAAATTTAGGATGTTAGATTTCTGTTTCACTAGTTTAAATTGCATGTTTAATTATTTGGCAATTATTAATTTCGAAATTAAAAAAAAAAAAAGAGAAAAGGAAAAACAACAAAAAGTCATCATGCATATGTCATGTAGAGTTAGGACATTCTTTGCACGTCATTGCATATTATGATAGATTGCATGCTTATTAGGAAAATAAAAACCATGTGCACGTCATATAGAATTAGGTTCATACAATGCACGTCATTTAGTGATTTTTGTTAGGTTCATTTAATTAGAAATTGCCAGTCATTAGAATTAGGTCATTAGATTAATTTAGATCGCATGTTTAATTATTGCATGTTCATTAAGAAAACACAAAAAATATTTTACTCATTCATATAGTTTAGGCTATACTGTCATGTCATAATATTTCATGTTAGATTAGTAGCACGCATTGCATATTGCACGATTTTAATTAATTAACTAAAAACAAAAAGAAATTGCGTGTTAATTAGAAATCATATCTAGGATTGTTGATGTGAATTCTTATTTAACAACGCAGATGCTTTCGTTGCTATGAGGTAAGTCCTGTAATTTATTTACTGCTTTACTTGGGTGTTAAATTGGTGGTTTACGCACCCGCATGATCGCCTCACATGTTAGGGAATTAGATTTAAAATTAATCCTAGCTGCCTGCAAAACATTTTTTTTTGAAAATAAAAGAATGGTACCGAAAGGGCATTGGAGAAATCTAGTGTAACCAAGTCCCCGTACCCATAATCTCTGGTTCGTAGGAGTAAAATAATTCTCCCGTTATTTTACTTGGGTTTCTAATTGACCCACAAAAAAATAGATTAGTGGCGACTCCTGATTGAAAATCATTTGCATGTTAAGAAATTTAAACTTAAGTCGCGAATTGGTATGGGCTTGGGAGAGCCCGAGTTAAGTCTAGGCTTAACAATCCATTAGCCAAACCCTAGGTGGTTCACATCGAAAATTTGGTCGCGACATTCTGTCCATTTTTAAAAATTCACAAACTTCTATTTGAGCCTTGGTGTGGTTTGGTTCATGTTAATAAAGTCTAGTCGTTGATTTCGACATGACCAATATTAGATAGTGTCGAGTTTTTGACTACATGATCGGTTTTCTTAGTGTAAAGGCTAGTTTGGTGGGTATAGCAAAGTCGGGTTGTCGATTTCAGGAGCATCAATATTAGATGGTGTTTAGTCTTTGATTGCATGATCGGTTCGATTGAAACTAGTTTTGTGTCAAGTCTTCGAGGTACAATGTTTCAACTTGTGTAGTAAAGTTGAGTTCTTAAGTATATGCTGGTATGGGTCCCTGCATACGTGTGATGTGGTCATTGTTAGCATGCTTAAGCCAAGATAAATGGTCAATGGATTGTGTGTTTAAGATACCATGTAATGAATACTGTTGAAGAGTGTACTAACTATTTCCCGTGGAGTCAGAGAGGAATTCAGGATGCCTAGGTAAAGCGTACCTTGGAAGGCAAGGGAGAGCATACCATAGATGCCCTGAAGTAGGGATGCCATGGTCAGTGAACCATGAAGCTTGCGCGGGCCGGAGAGTGTACCAACATACACCATGGTGAATCGGAGTGCTCACCGAAATTCCACTAGACAGGAGTGTTCCTCCTTGCATGGTTGGGCAAGCACATCGACCATGTGTCTTGAAGTGAAAACAAAAAGTGAACTAAAATCATGTGAATTGTGTATGTGTGCCCAATTGCATTATTTATTGAGGTCGATAGGTCTTTGTGACGTGAGTTTGGTCATGAGTCTAGACTAGATTTTTGGTCTTGTCGGTCTAGTTCATTGGTCCTTAGCATAGTGTTTTATAGTCTTGTTTGGGGGTAAGTGTACTGCATATCTTAGGTAGATTTTTCATTCATGTGAGGGATTGATCATATGGTATAGTGTTTTGGATATTTCATTATTGGATATTAGCTTACTCTTATTGTTGTTTACATTTTTCAGATCCTTAGACAAAGATGCAAGTCTTGTCACCCTTACTGCTAAGGGTGATCGGGTCCAGGGTGGGTAGGGTCTAGACTTAGATCCTGTACCTGACCCTGTTATAACCGGTTCCTTTTTTCTGGACCCTATACTCGACCATATTTGTATTGGATCCTATACCCGACCCATCCTATTTTTTTGATCCGGTTCCAGGGTCAACCTATTTCCACTGGAACCTATTTTACGATCCCTCGATATCCTATGTGACTTCGAATATTATATTAATACGCGAGAAAATAACATAATCCTCCTAATTTGTATTAAAATATTAAAAGCACTTATAATAAATAAATACATGAACTTTTTGAGATTGAACTGTGTATAGTTGAAGGACAATAGTAGTAGAAATGATGACGATGGTGTCGGTAGGGAGCCGTAGGTGCAGGTGATGACATGAGATGGTAAGATCCATTTCACGATTTTGACACTTCTTGAGATTGAACTGTGTATAGTTGAGTGGTAGGTTGTGGATGGTTCATGGGTACACATGATGGCTGAGTGAATAGCTTGTGGGAATAGTATATCCTTTTGACCTCCTAATGTGGCTTTGTGATCACTTATTCATAAATAATATAAGAAATGAAAAGCTGTTGCTTGTTTCTCTCTGGTGTTCATCCTTTATGATTACTGTTTGATTGATGTTTAAATTCGTCTTCTGCATGTGCTAAAAAGTGAAAAATTAATATCTCGTGTTAGAAAGGTGGCGGACTAGGACGCCATTGGCTATTGACATCTTAGCTGTATTTTGGCCCTTGGATCAATCAATGGCTGAAATTGCTTCTTGACACGCGGACCCCTAGAGTGCCATAACTTAGTAGAAATGGATACTTAAGTGCCATAATTTACGAAAGATACATTTAAGTGCCAAAATTGGAGCAAAATGGATCATTTGAGTGCCAATCCGGTCAAATTGTATACGTGGCATTTTTTGGTAAAGTGAGTGCAAAACGGTGTCATTTTGCACGCCGACATGGCCAAATAATGCAAAAATGACGTTGTTTTGGGCCGATGTGGTAAAAAATAATATAAAAATTAATTAAATTAAATTTAGTTAATATATTTAAAAATAATAATTTTAATATTAAAAAATTAAAAAATTTTAAAAATAATTTTAAAAAGAAAAAAGAAAAGGGGGGCCAGGCGAGGGCTTAGCCCTCATCCGCCGCCGCCGCCTCCCCACCGTTGCCGGGAAGGGCCGGCGACCCCGGCCGACCAGCGGTGAGGGCTCGCGAGCCATCGCCCCAAATCGGGCGACCCCGGTGGTGGTGGCCCTTGACCTGGTTGGGCAAGGGCCTTCGACCCTCGCCTAAATCTGTGGCGAGTGGTGAGTGGCGAGGGCTCGCGGCCCTCGCCCAACCGGGCCAAAGGGCACCAACCCTCGTCGGATCTGGGCGAGGGCTCGACCCTTGCCTAGATCTGTGGCGAGTGGCGAGGGCTCGTGGCCCTCGCCCAGATTTGGCAAGGGCCGTCGACCCTCGCTGGATATGGGCGAGGGCTTGCGACCCTCGCCACGGGTCGGCCGGGGTCGCCGGCCCTTGGCTAGGCCCGGTGACCTTGGTTGAGCCTCTCCCCCTTCGTCGCCGGCCCTTCCCGGCAACGGCGGGGAGGTGACGACGGTGGCTAAGCCCTCATTCGGCTTCCCCCTTCCCCTTTTAATTTTAAAATTTTTAATATTAAAATTTTTAATTTTAAATATTTTAACTAAATTTAATTTTAAATTAAATTAAATTAATTTTTATATTATTTTTTTATCACGTCAGCCCAAAATGACGTCGTTTTTGCATTATTTGGCCATGTCAGCGTGCAAAACGGCGTCATTTTGCACTCACTTCGTCAGAAAATTAACACGTCAGCGTTTTCGCTGGACTTTAGCTGGCGTGGCACTTAAGTGCCACTTTTTGTAAGTTATGGCACTTGAAGCGTTCTTATACCTTGCTTCTTTAATGGCTAGGGATATACCTCATTGGCTGAAATTGAGTCACAAGGATTGATGACTTGTCTTAATGCATGGCTAGGATCAATGGGTAGATGAATGGTTAGGATTTAAGGTTCACATAGATTAATGACTTGGCTTAGGGGTATTCTGGTAATATCTCAAGGGCATTTTAGCAACTTTCGAGCAAAGGGGAGAGAGAAATGGCCGGCCATGGTGGTTAGCTCACATGACTCAATTGGTGGATCGATCCAACCGAGTTACTAGCATTCAAACTAAATTGGGCATAGTTAGATGTAAATTGGATCAATTCTTTTTGATTGGATCAATTTGGAATATTTCAACTGTTCAATTTTGCCATTGATTTCATTATTCGACTTCAAATTTCAATCAATTTGATTGAATGAGATTGGGCTCAAATTAAGTTAGTTCAGTGTGAATTAGATCAACTTATTGTAGTGAAATACTTTACAATACCCCAACTGCATTAATTTCCTTGAATTTTGCCATGGGTATAGCCAATTCCATCCCAACTAATTCAATTTAGCCAAATTGAAACTTGGTTCAGTTGACATGGCTCTTGTGCTTAATTGCCAAAATTGATTTAAGTTAAATTAATCTAATTCAAATCAGCTTAGCTTGGTCCAATTGAATTGACTCATGGCACTTCAATTCTTCCAATTTCTTTTGTGTGGCGCTGTGAGTTAGACCATGATATATAATTAAGGTTTAATTATCAAATTGACCCTCAATTAATCAAATTCGGCCTTAGTCTGACATGGGTCAAAATGAATTGGGTCAATTGGTTCAAACTGTCTTGAAAATCTCAATTACTAGTCCACTAGTTACGTCAAATCGAGTCAAATTGTTGTATTTTGTCAAAATTGACATTGGAATTGCAGATTTGGGGAAATTCGCCTTTGGCTTGGAATCTTAAAACTGGCTTGACAATTAAAAGTGTACAACCGTTGGATTAAATGTCGTGAAGGAAATTTATCTAAAAAAATGATTAGAAAATAGTCTAAACACTTCATTGGATGAATTCAAAGTTTAATTAAACACAAAAGGAGTTGATTTGATGATCTTCAAATTTTTGAAAAATTTTGACCAAAGGTTGATTTTAGTAGTAGACCAAAAATTCAACTCTAAGCACTTCATTGGATTATCAGAAATATCATAGTCTTAGTTTAGGTAGAACACTATAAAACTGAAATTAACTCAAAAAACACTCAAATGACTAATTTTTTTTTTCCAAGAAATGGGTCCTGTTGCAATTATAAACCCTAATATTGAGTTTTTACCTTTATATAATTGGTCGGCAAAATTAGATGTCAATCGAAAAATGGTACTTGCCGAGTGTAACTTCTTCGAAAGATCACTATTGGATCCTAGCCTTCTTGTTGCTATTAGTATTAAGAGTGGACGCAGGCTTGGAAATAGAGGTGTCCAACTCTATATAAGCTTACAATAATTTTTATCTACTCACTATTAGCTTCATCTATTCAGTATCATAACTATTTGTCCTTCAGCAGCACGTGCGCCTGATAATTATAATCTAATTGTTGCTCTTTAAAGTTTAACTTTGTTATCTTTTGCAAAAAAAATTCATAATTCTCAAACAACCTATTCACCCCATCTATTTATGTTGTTAGAGCCTTGTTGCTTGTTACTTGAAGTGTTTTACTTTTGAACATAAAATCTAATTATGGCTAACTTTACAAGAGGTATTTTTACAAATTTTTGTTTGTTGATTGTCGTGACCCGATCTTGCCGCCCAATCCCTTCTCACGAGGAGAGGAAGGGGGAAAGATCAGATTTAAGGGTACTTGACAATGAAAGTTCCCTTATAGTTCTCAACTATAGGAATGTCATCAACTCATTCCCCAGACGAACCTTTTGTGAGTTCCTTTTACAAGGTTGCGAGTTCTTCCAAACTCATACTTCGCTTGACAGCGGAGTGTCGTGACTCATACCTACACGAGCGACATTTCTTGAGAGAGGAAGTTAGGTGTGAATATCGGATTTAAAGGTATCTTTATCATGGTAGCTCTCCTTCTAGTACTCCTTCTAAAGGATGGCGTCACTTCATCCATTAAGAATTTTCCACATGCGGGTATTGCTAAACCATATTGAGTCCTATCGGGACCTGTATCCTATGCGACGGGTTCATTTATACGGTATAGTTATTTATGACAACCAAAAAATAAGACGGCAATTGCCACTAGTCTCGTTTTTTGAGGGTCATCTGGAAACCCAATCAAGGATTGTGAGTATTCCCTCAATTCTTATGCGACCAGATATCTAGGTCTAGGGATTTGGGTTATACCAATGTTTTTATTAGCGCCCTTTCGATACCTAAACAATATGTTGTGTTTACCTAACATGTCTATGCATTTATTCTTACATTTCTGGGATCGTCAATCCTAAACTAAATGATCATGCATGGTTGATCGTTTTCATGCTAATTTATTTCTAAAGAATATGAAAAGGAAAACATCCAATTGAATTGAAAATCGCAAAGCAGTAACTAAATGATCAAGGAAAGTAGTAAATCTGCCATGCAATCTTAGAAAATATAAAAGGAAAATACAATTGAAAATGATAAGAGAAAAAGAGAACTCGTAACTCATTAGGCTTTTATACAAACGATGAGAACTCAAGACACATGTTGAGGATGAATGATACAAAATAATGGTCAAAATAGACATCGACCTTCACTATCTTCATGTCCTCTTTATTTCAGGGTCCTAATCTAGATCTAGTCTAGAAAATTTATAACTAGGTACATACAATGGAAAGAAACAGACATACATGTCAAAACATTCAAAAGCATAACATCATACTAAAATCAATCTTTCGAAAGAAATTCAATGCAAAAAGAAGATTTAGGCCTCGGGATCGGCCTTTGAAGTTCATGCTCAAGTCACTCTAAAATACTACCCGATTCATTTTATGACTCATGACCATTATTGACCAATTGTATTCTCGCATGGCCAATAACACTTATAAATCTCATAACCAAGCAATCTATGGCTTTTATAGTGTTCTGATAGTAGGAGGGAGACACTGTCTAGTGAAAAAAAATGTGAAAATGCAGTTTCTTGTTTGTTTCAGGCCATGGTCACTAAATATGCATCAATCTCTTCGAGAAAGATATCGAGTGCTCCTCAGATTCTTATGGCCAACAAATGTATGGTGGCCACAAGTATGAGATTTTTCTAATGCTTACAACTCATTTGTCATTGCTTGCTACCAAAGAGGATTAGTCCGAGCTTCTCAATATGTGTGAGGCTTATGAAAAGAGGCAATTGTAGAAAAACAATGAAAATCACAAAACCAAATAGAAGGTTGACTTACATGGGTGAAATGATGAACAAGAGAAGAAGGCACATCCAAGGGAGGTGAATCTAGGGATGGCATAGATGTCACATCTCGAACCCTGAGCGCGCGCACATCCCTTGGCAGTCGACTTAAAAATGTGACGTCCCAGGATGCGTCGTTGACCCATCCTTTTCTTTTTATTTTTCGATTAAGCACATGTGGAAATGAATTAAATAAACCCCAGACAACCAACAAATATGGGATAGTAAAAACACGGCAACCAACGCCAAAAACAACATTTTCATTTATCAACTGTTAATCCTAGAAAGTTTAATGGAACCGGCCGTTCTACGGCCACTTCCTATTGACCCTCTCAAAATCCTTAGGGATTAGGGTCAACCTACTTCACTAATGGCAGGACCAGCCAAAAGGTGTCGCCTCTTGTGCCTACCACATCCGCACTTAGCAGATCTTCATGCTACGACCCTGAAAAAAGTTAACCACGACGAAATGAGATAAATCTCAGTGAGTTATAACCCTAAACCCCGGTTAGGATGCAAATTCACCTCGAAGGTGGTCCTAAACACGCACCATACAGAACTTACATCGCTTGGGCGCGTCCCTGCACATTAGTGCATCACATATACCAATATATATATCACAAACATATTTAATAATCAGAACACATCAATCTTATCATTCACACAATCACATGAATCCCGATTATAAGGTAAAATCGTTATGACACGTCCCATACCATGCCACACAAGTTTTACCCCATAATCAAGCGTAGCTATCACAACCATTCAAGCGTGTTCCAATTATTATGGCCCAATGGCCGCGGCATCCCACTAAGGAGCTTCATTCCAAAATCTATTCGTAAACGGCATCGTCTAGCATCCTCTTCCTAGACGGCACCCCACTAAAGAGCTTCGTTCCGAAATCTATTCGCGAATGGCATTGTCTAACATCCTCCGCCTAGATGACACCCCATTGAGGAGCTTCGTTTTGAAATCTATTCGCGAACGGCATCGTCTAACATCCTCCGCCTAGATGACACCCCACTGAGGAGGTTTGTTCCAAAATCTATTCGCGAACGGCATCGTCTACCATCCTCCGCTTAGATGGTACCCCACTGAGGAGCTTCGTTCCAAAATCTATTCGCAAACGGCATCGTCTAACATCATCCTTCTAGACGGCACTCCATTGAGGAGCTCTGTCTCGTGTGAACACATCAGGATGGTTTCCACTTAGTGACCATGCAAGCACATCATTAATTAACCCATTTCTTATCTTTCGTCAATTAGCCCAAAATACCAAAATTCATTTTAAAACAATAAACCTTGCAATCTCTTTTTTTTTTTTTTTTTTTTTTTTGTTCAAAGCTTTTCGAAATAAATTTGTACGCGATCACGTACTCAAAATCAAACCGTCAAACTTTGCATGCTTCTACTATAAAAACTCATTTTATTAAGCACATAAAATTTGGCGTCCAAACCCGACACTTTATTTAATTTATATTTTCTTTCCCAACCACCCTTTTTGGAACTAAATTTGGGTAATCCCCATTTTTTTTGTTCAAAACCTTTGGAAAGAAATTCGTAGGTGCTCACGTGCTCAAAATTAATCAGCCAAAATTTGCATGCACTTAGTTTAAAACCTCATTATTTTATTGAACAAATAAATTTTGGTGTCCAGCTCGACACCTAATTGTTTTTCTAATTAAAAGCTCATAAGGTCATCTTTGGCAATACTAATAAACAACCAACATAGAGCAATCAACCCCATGATATCACACATGAGTTCTCAGCATGCCAAACATCAATCAAATCACAACATTCCTAGCAAGTAAGATACCAAAAACAACTACAAAATCACAACCGGTCCTAAACTGCAGAAACCGGGCCACTCACGCGTCTCCAAGTTTAAATCCAGAAACATAACCAAACGAGTTCAGAAAATTCTTAAATTTGAATATGTTATAAATGACACTTAAGAAAACATTTTTTATGGGACACATTGACCCAAATCTTTCTAGATTGAGAGCAGTAATTCGCCCAAACAGTTACAAAAACTGTGACCGTGTCTAGAAATTCTGTTTTCCGAAATCAGTTTTGTTCGAGATCCAAAACTTATCTGTTTGATCTGAAATTTGAATATGTTAAACTAAAAGATGTGATGAACAACTTTTGTGACTAAAACCTTTCAAAAATAAAACCCTAAGAATTGATAAAAATATTTTAAATACCAAAAGGTCACTGTTTTCAGTATCAACCGAGATTATGTTTTGCATAAAACGAAGCTGAAATCTTATTCTTCTAAATCTATAAAATCTTGAATAAAATATATGTCATAACTTAGGATATCTAGAACAGTTTTCAAGAAGAAAGTAACCTCAAAATCGTAGCACATTTTTCCCCACAAAAATAGTAAACGGCGAGCATCTGGCAAATTGATCTAGGAGAAATCCACTAAACTAAGTTAAATCACCATTATTAGTACTAATCCAATCAACTAGATTAATAATAATCTATATTAAGGCTAATCTAACCAAACTAGATTAACACTAATCCATATTAAGGTTAATCTCACTTAATACTAATTTAACTACGTTAATCAGCACTAATTTAACCCCTAAGCACAATTAACAACCTAATAAAGGATTAGAGAGTCAACTCACCGGTTTAGGATGGTGGTAGCCTCACGACGACGGCAATGCGATGGCGATGAAAATCTGAGACAACTACGTCCCCGACGGAGGCCTAACGGGGGGCTGAAAATGGCAAGGAGGGCTCACGGCTTGGGCTGGTCTCGATTCTATGGAGTTGGTCGATCTCGGCTGTGGTGGTGTTGGATGTGAGCTGAGGGCGCTGGTGGTGGCGCAGTGTTGTGGTGACCAGAACGGGGTGGAGCTAAAGCAGCAAAGGAGATGGCACGGCTATGGTGAGGGGCTGTGAAAATGGAGCTGCTATATGATGAAGGTGGCGATGGTGTGTTGCTAAAGTAGTGGTAGTTGTGAGGTAAGAGTTCGCTGGGTGGTGGAGTGTGGACGGTGGAGATGAGGGGGAAAGAGGAAGGTGGGGGTGATGGACGTGAGGAAGGGAAATGGGCTGGCTGGTGTTTGTGCGGTGAAGAAGAAACGTGAGATGGAGAAAATGGAGGGGGAAAGATGGAGACGTGATAGATGAAGGGGAATGGTTAGTCTGCAGAAGGAGAGGGTGTGGCACCCCTCGACACGGCCCTTGATCCGCTAGGGTCACCACAGCTCGCTCACCTATCACTTGTCCTAATAACATTCCACTTTGATACCATTCCAATTGAAGCAGGTCCATTCAACCTGGGGGTTTACATCTTTTAGATCGGTCCCGGCGCAGTTCATGTAGCGGAAGCATACTTATCACCTCCCAAACCCGTACATAAACTAAATGATACAATGCAATACACACCACTACAACCCTTCATATATATATATATATATATATATGCATTTTAGGGCCAAATCACTTTTATTTACATACTAAGATGGATTTTACAAGTCGGTATAACAAAAGGGCCAAGACTTTAAGTAAGCTCGGCTAAACCCAAAAAGAACTTGACTATACATCAAAAGTGTATATCTCTATCCATCAGCTAGTATTGGTTATCCCAAAAAGTGTGAACCTACACCAGTCACATGTTCCTATCACACCCATCCCTGTGCATCGGTCGGTGGCAGTGGCAGCATCCCCATCATCCTCCCATCTCAGCGAACATGGACAGAGAAAAACTCTTGTACTACGGGGCCATCAGGTAAGCCCACATTGTACATGACCAAAACATGGACGCGGATAAATACCAAACCATGAACACCAACGCAGGGGTGCTTCGAGCACTCGACCTCTACATTAGACAGTAATCCATAAAACGTACCACGCGTGACAGGTGCTAGAGGCATCGCTTAATCTGAATTGTTAGTCCCCAAAGGGGTGAGTACAACCACTCAGCAGTAAAGATCCATCAAACTACACAATGCAACAAGCAAGACAATCAAGATATCACGAGTGAAGCATATATCATTCATACTATCGAGCATACATCACCATGCGGTCGTGCATATATCACCATGCAGTCACGCATATCTCACCATGCCATCGTGCATATACCACCATGCAGTCATGCTTGTATTTTCATGAGGTTCATCCCATGCCATATGCACATACATACGCATGATTCATATCATTCATACAATCATGTATACATCCCCATGAGATCCATTCAAGCCTTCATGATCGCATTCTCAATGTCAAATAGCATCAATTTACTTTCATAAGCAGATCATGCATCATGCCATATGCATATACCCATGCGCATAATTAAATTTCAATCTTTATCTTTCACAAGGATCTCATTGTTTTCTTCTAGGGACCAATGTTTGCATCCCACAATTTATCACTCGCACCCAACCTGGCATCGCGAGGAGCCTCCAGCATAAATCTCCGAGCATCCGGCACAAACCTCCGGGCATCTCGCATCCCAACTAGCATCACGAGGAATCCCCCCGGCACAAACCTCTGGGCATCCCGAAACTCCTAAGGACCTCCGACACAAACCTCCGGGCATCTCGAAACTCCCGAGGCATCGTCGGCTCACACCTCCGGCGATATCATTATTATCACAATATATAATCACATATATGTCTAATTTTCATCATGTCATTTGATGCAACAATATCAAAGATCTAAACCAGCTTTTTGATATCATATGATATGCCAAAAATTACCATATATGCAGTACACATAACACCCACGATATCACATTTCATAAAAAAATTCATTGGTTTTTGAAACTAGAACCAATTTTCGGATAAAACAGAATGCACCTCTTTAGTAAAAATTCTTGGAAAATTAGTAAATAATCTCAATAAATTCTGAAAATTTAACATGAGGTAAACAAGATCCAGAGGAAGATATTTCATGAAGAACACCATGTCAAGAAAGTTCCACATAAATCACATAGATCCACACATCACAGCAAAAGAAATTCCAGCACCACTTTTGCACAGTTTCGAAAATAATTTCGATTAAGCCCTTAAATGAACTCTGCAAATTCTGAGATTTTAATATGTTATATATGAGATCTAAAGGAAAAATTCTCATAGAAAAATTGAAGTTTAATTCCTTCTGGATTAAAAGCTATAATTTTTGTAATTCTTCCTATCTCTCGGTTCACCGTCCAGATTCATCCTTTTCAAAGAAAATCGTTTTTCCCGATCATTACTTGTCCGTTTATCCTCAAATTTTAGTATGTTGCTCCTCAAGATGTTGTTTAGAACTCTCATCAAGAACACGAGATTAAATTCGGACTGGATACTTGCACGAAATTCACAGAATCACAATAGATCATCATGACAGTTTCCAGATCTAGCTTCATCAAAGAAAAATGGTTTCATCGACCTATACTTGTCTGTTTCCTTTCAAATTTTGATATGTTATTCTCCAAGAAGTCCTTTACAACTTTAATCAAGAAGTCAAAGTCAGATTTCAACTAGAACATTGCATGCAACTCACGAAATTACCAAAGGTCGAACTGTTTTTCTAGAAACAGAATACTAGGCTAGAACACAACTCCAATAACTTCGAAATTTCACACTTCATCTACATTCGAAATTCACCATTCATCACACACAAAACACAGCAAGCAAAGGGTAGATCAATGGACTTTACTTGCCTCTAATCCAAGCAAAAACACAGTAAGCAAACAGCGGGGCAAGGCGGCTCGACGGCGGGACTCGGCGGCACGCACGGCAGCGAACGGCCTCCCTCTTCCTTTCTCTCTTGCTCTCTTCCTCTCTTTCTCTCCTTCTCTCGCACGACAGCTCTCTCTCTCTCTCTTGGACGGTAACCCCCTTCATCAATCCGCCTCTCCTCTCTTTCTTTCCCCCTTATCATTAGCAATCATTTGATTTTGCATGGCAATTGCCACTTGGCTACAATGGACTAACACTTGGCAAGCTTCTCTTGCCACTTGGGGATTTACATGCAGGTTGATGGGCCTCCCTTGGGCCGGGCCTCTCCCTCCTTCGGACGACAGCAGCCCCCTTCCCTTGGGCTTCGCAGGCCAGGCCTTAGTGGCCGAACGGTGGGGCTCTTGTGGGCTAGTCTTGGCCTAAGAATTTTGGCCCACTTTCTCTTTTAATAATCTATTCTAAATCCCCATTTATATAAATACCTAATTACACTTATTCACTTGGCCATAAAATTTTGCATCATAAATAAATAAATTCCAACTTATAAAACACATGGCCAAGAATAGAATTTTCTTTCCTATCAAATAATATCCATTGAAAAGCTTGGCCTTAATCTTATTGCAAATCATGGATCAAATGGTTACAACATAACTTGATGGTACTTCCATCACCTATCCATGGTTCATAGCACATCTATGGATTGTCATGAAATTCTAGGATGCCACAGAGGGGGCTGTTCACGTACGCACATGAGGAGAGAGGAAAGAGATGGGAGAGAGAGGGGAATGGAAGGTCAAAGCTTCAACCAATGAAATGCCATATGAAATATCTATGCACTCAAGTGTTTTGTGCCTCAAAGTCTTCAGCCAACTTTGTCAAGGGGTCCTCAAATCACAAATTAGACTCCATTTCTCACAATTTAATCCATTTTGCGGGCCAAATAAAGCCTTTAATCTGCCCATCCGAATTTCATTTTATTTCTTTCGCCGAAAACCGATTTTTCTGTAAAATTGCGAGCTCGATGGAATTTCTCCAAAAAATGAGACGATGTCCTAAAATTAAATCGTGACACGCTAGAACGTCCGATTCCTGAAACCGAAGTCAATTTCATGGTTAAAATCGACCGAATGCGATTTTAGTACAACCTAACTTATCAGGTAGCTTTTAGGGACTTTAGTGCGTTCGACCCGTGATCAATAATTTTCGATCCACGTTTGTGCATCTTCGACTTGTAGACGACTTTTAGTGGTCATAAAAATCACAAGGTTTCAATTACGTGTACCAAGTATAATATCGATAGAAAATCGGGTTAGTGTCGTTCGACGCGAATTTCGCAATCACGTGGAATCACTCACAATTCAATTATGTGATTATGTCGAATCAACCTATATCCGATCATAATTCAATTATAACGGTATCGTATTGACCCTTGTCGATTATTATGGTCGAGCGATCGATTTCCAATCGAATTTTTTAGTCTGTCATGTTTATATCCCTTAACGGCTTCACCTAATAGATTAATTAACTCGTGAGGGGCCTTGCTCAGAGTAAAATGACCATAGGCATGTCGATGAAATGCCGATTTCATATTATCGAGATAGGGTCGAATTTCAGGATGTCACAATAAACATATCAGTAACTACCGAAGTGGGATTTCTAGAGATACCTCCATCAAGATTAGGAGAGGACAATTCTAAAGAGGAAGATGCAGGAGTGTCATCTTTAGGAAACAGATCGATAGAAGGATTGATGAAGAAGTGAACAGTCGGAACCATGGGAGAAGCTGCAAAAGGATGTAAAGATGAGAACATCCTATGTTCCCAGAAGGCAATATGATGAGACACACTAAGTCAATTGGAGACAAGGTCCCAACATCTATACCTTTTGTGCTCAATGCCATATCCAAGGAAACACTATAGATGAACACAAAATTCTAACTTTGTGCATTCATTTGGAAGAAGATGCACAAAACATCCACTACCAAAGTAGACTATAATTAGGAATACTGTCATACAAGTGCTCATATGGAGAAGTTACCTATAGTAGGTGACAAAATACAATTGATAGTGTATACAACAGTATGACAGGCCTCTCCCCAAAATTGTTCTAGACAAGATGCAAGGATTAAGAGAGTGCATACAATAATTAAGATATGCCTGCATTTACGCTCTGCTTGACCGTTTTGTTGGGAAGTTCCTAGACAAGAATGATGAATGATAGTATCGTTCTAAGAAAGAATTTTAAGAAATTCTCTATCCCTCCATGGCATTTTGAGTACAAAAAGCCTTGATATCTTGAGGAAATTGTGTTTTGGTCATGGCAACAAAATTACCATAGATAGAAGTGAGTTCAAATCAATTTTTCGTAAGATAAAACCATGTATAATGTGAATAATCATCAACAAAAATCACAAAATAATGATATCCTCCCATAGTGGGAGTAGGAGATGGTCCCAAAATATCCGAATGAATTAGATCAAAGAGAGCATAAGAGACGAATTCACTGATATTAAACGGTAAAGCATGATGTTTTCCTAACTTACAAGACAAGCAATCAAAAATTTTATTGTCAACGGAACCTAGATGACCACTTAAAAGCAAAGGAATTAATCTAGAAAAAGAAAGATGACCCGAACAAGAATGCCAAGTTTCAGATGATACCGTGATAGCACGACCAATGAAGGAGTTGAGAAGCTTTAATGAAACAAGCTCAAACAACCATTCCACTTTACGGCCTGTCCCAACTGTCTGTTTCATCTGTGGATCCTATACACGACAACACTTTAAAGAGAAATGAATGTTAAAACCAAGCTCACATAGCTAACCCATAGATATCATGTTTAATGAGAGTTTGAGAACCTTGAATGTATTGAATAACGACAATTTGGATGTTGAAACGTTCCTTGTATGACTAAATACCATCTGAGAGTTATCAGCTATATAAATAATAGGTGTTTGTGAAATGTATGATTTTGACTTGAATAAATTGGAATTGGAGGTCATGTGATTACAAAACGCAAAATCAAAGAACCATGAATCAAGAGTACTTGGAGCGATTGATGGAGCAGAAGGATTAGAAGTACCAATTTCTTGAAGAATGGAATGAACTGTGGACCGAAGATCATCTAATGATAGTGTGATAGACGAATTGTTAAAGGAATCCTCTATGGTAGCAACAACAGTAGATGGGTAGCATGTAGGTGAACCTTTAAATCGAGATTGGTTGTTTGTTCCTATAGGTTACTTAGATTGTAGCTGATAATAATTTGATGCACGATGACTAGGTTGACGACAGTGCATACAGTAAGGCTTACGCCATGAGAATAAACTAGAAGTGGCAAGCACTACATTTGTAGGGTTGGAGACTAGTGGAGTAGCATGTTGCGCCGTTAAAGTCATAAGTCAAGTCTCCTTAGTTACTAGTTTGGAGATGACTGCCTCAAGATGAGGTAAGGGATCTCGATGGAAAAGCGAAGCTCACACGGGTTCATACTCATCATTAAGAGCCAATAAAAATTGCATAACCCGCATAGGATCACGATATTCAATGAACTTATGAGCATCAATTATCACGCTTCGAACCTCGAGCACACGCACATCCCTTGGTGGTGGATAAAATTGTGACATCTTAGGACGTGTAACCGACCCATTCATTATATTGCACATGCGGAAGCGAGTAAACAAATCCCCTGATAGCAAACATCATGGGATAGAAAAATAGAATAACAAATTCACAACTAGAACACACTTTTATAAACAAACTAGGTTTATATGCAAAATTAGTCTGTCTACCAAAAAGATTGGCTCTCAAAAATGAAACTGTCCTACGACCCACTAGACGAACACATTCACCGATCCTTCAAACTCCACAGGCTTCGGGGGCGTCGAGTCTTCCACAGCACCATTAGGAGGGTCAGCTGCACTCTCGCCTAGAGTGGCATCAACTACCACATCGGGCATCTCAAAACCCTGGAGGGGACTAACTTTATATCCATTGAGCCCACGGCGAAACCACATCCTAAATCGATGAGGTACCCTATGAGATGTCACTACGAGCTCATAGACCTAATGGCCTCCGGGAATAGGGAAGTCAGTAATAAGCTTAGAAACTCTCCAAGGCTGACCATAACGTACTAGAAGGGCCGCCATCTAAGGACCTGAAAAGATTGAGCCCACAACGGGATGAGACAATGTTTCAGCAAGTTCACCCTCTAAACTCCGACTAGGAAGGAAATATACCTAAAGACAGTCTATACACACAAAACATATAACTTACCTCGCCTCAATTTCCTCCTGCATGTCAATACAATTCACATACTCAATCAATCAATCAATCAATCAATCAATTTCATCAATACAATCGATCAATCAATTAATCAATTCAATCGATCAATCAATCCATCAATCTATCAATCACAGGGGCCTCGATTATAAGACTAAATCGTTATGACACATCTCCTACCATGCCACACAATTTTTCCCATAATCCGGCGCTTCAATTTCAAACAAACACACGTTCCAACTTGATTATTGCTCACAAAAGCACAATATACCGACGCACATCGGTCTTTTGTTGTAGCTAGGCTTCGTCTCACTTCTTTGAGCACGGCAACATCCACTGACATACATCGGGGACAACATTCCCAAAGGAGCATCGGTCCAAAATCTATTGCGACCGGCTTTCGTTGTCTAGGGGCATCCCATATAGGGGCAATGTCCTACCGACGCACATTGGGTATTGGTTCACTTAGCCATCACACGATCAATCAATCCCGGCCAAGGATATTGTGTTTTGCACTCAAATGCCTCAATTAAAATAATGACTTGGCTTGTTTTCTTCGTATTAAAAACACCTGATAAAAATAATTGTGTGTGGGTACACAGTCAATTTAAGCAAAAAATGCGATATCTTCCTTTTAAAAAATCCCACTATTTAATATAGCACATTAAAATATTTTTGGCATTGAAAACCGATGGTTGGTATTTTTTGATTAAATACCAAATTCCGATTTTTGAAATAATAACTCAAAATCACAATCACCACCCAATTTGCACAAATTAGCATTCAATTACATAAACTAAGCACACCATTGTAATCAACATGAAATATTGGTCACCGGCTATCCTGGTATAATTTTCGGAAAATATTAAATAATTAAATAAATAGCAAAAATAATTAAATAATGCAAATTAAATCCAATAAATACTAACTTAGGCCAAAAACGCTAATCTAACCATCTAAACGGGCCTAGAAAATTATTGCACCTATCTAGATAAATAGTATAATCTATCTAGCCCTTAATTAGTCTATTATAACCACCTAACATGCATAATTAAGCGATTAAATCACTAATCTAAACTAACTAACCACCTAATCCCTAATTACCTAAAATAATTATCCACTAAGCGTCTTTAACTCCCTAAGTAGAGTTTAGCAAATAAACTCACTAGTTTAGCGGGCCAGTGAGTCCACGGCGACGACGTGGAGGCGAGTGATAAAAAAGCTCGTGGCGACACCATTAGAGGTCCGAACGGGCCTCAAAATGGGCCCAAAAGTCCAAAAACCCTTGCTGGCCTTCAGTCTTTGTCCTTGGGCCGAAGGGGCTGGTTGAGGTGGCTAGCTAGGCTGGAATGGGCCAGACGGGCGGTGGCGGGCTGCAGCGACTCCAATCGAGCGATGGTGGTGGCTAAACAGTGATGAATGGCGGCTATGCGATCTCGATGACAACCAGGGTGTTTCGAGATGGCAGCTGAGCATGAGTAGGAGGCGGGATGAGCACGCGGGCACAAAGGACGCGTGTATGGCTCACGTGCGGTGCGCAACGGGTTCGACGACTACGGGCGATGGTCGATAGCAAGGGAGAGGCTGCTGGCTGGTTCTCTGGTTCTCTCAAACTCTCAAATGGTCTCAACAATGGAGAAAGGAGCCAAGGGAAGAAGAAGAAGGCTGTTGAAGCAAAGGGGTCCCAATTGCCCCAAAAGTCCACCAAAATATCCCATTGTGCTCATTGCTTGCCCCCACCAACCATGGCTATCATCCAGCCAATTTGCCCTTCATGGCTTCCTCAAGAAGTCTCACAAATAATCCATAAAGTTGCAGCACCCCTAGCTACAAATTTTGTGGCCTTTAACCTCACTCAATTCCCCTCCAATTGGACTCAAATTGGAGTCCATAAATCTAGCCAAGGTCCCATTGTCCATCTCATGATTTTTCCTCGTCAATTGAACCAACTTGACAAAAAAAATGCAACAAAAAACGGCCCTCTAATTTTCCTGGTCCAAAAACGCCTAAATTTGATTTTTCACCAAAACCTCGGGTTTGCAGAAAAATATTTGAAGGATGAGTTGACGTTCCTAAAATGAATCGTGACATAACAGAACTTTGAATTTCTAAAATCGAGTTTAAATTCGCGATTAATTTCAACCAGGCGCGATTTTAGCGTGACCTAACCTACCAAGTAGTTTTTAGGAATTTTTGGTGCAATTGACCATGCACCAAAAATTCGAGCCACATTGTGCATCTTCGACTCATTGGCAACTCTCGGTTGTTGTGAAAAGTTTGAGGTGTCAAATACGGGCACAAGGTATAGAAATGATAGAAAAATCGGTTTAGTGTTGTTCGACAGAAATTTTGCAATTAGGTTGAATCACCCATACACTAATCACATACTTATGTCGAATCAACCTATCTCTGATCTTTGATCGATTTTGACGTTGCTATAATGACCCTTGCAGATTAGCACGGTCAAGTAGTCAATTTCTAGTTGAATTCTCAAGTCTATTGCGTTTAGATTCCTTAACAGCTTCACCTAGTAGACTAGTTATCATGTGAGTGATCAGCTCGGGAAAAAGAACTATAGGCTCGTCGATGAAAAGCCCAACTTATTCAATCAAAAACAGAACCTGAAAATCAAGATGTCATATCAATAGTCAAATCCCATTTTGGTTCAAATAAAGCTACCTGATCCTATATAGATTGACATGTCTCTTGATACATGTGATATAAGTAACCTAATAGTTGATATTAATGAGCAATGTATGATGTGGAATAACGACTAACGTGAAGATCCTAGGCTTCCTTTGCTATATTTAGGCGACTAAACTAAAGTTTGATAAATGGAATCGAAGTATCTTGAAACCACATGAGTAGGTGATTCTTGCTCTCCCTATCACGCCCCCGCCCCATCTCTAGCATGAAAGTGTGACCAGGCGGGTCGGCATCAATGTCCAAGGCACATTGATTGTCTCAATATATTTTATCTTGATTAAGCACATGTGGAAGTGAATTAAAAACAATCCTCATACATAAAGAAACATGGAAGTTGGGAAACATGTATACAAGCCAAGAAAACAAAAGTAACATGTATTCATACATATTTATATACACATATCAAAAGTTGTTATGATTGCATGCCCATCATAGTCTTGGACTATTTATCTTCATTACCACACATCGACGATAAAAAGGCTAAGGTAGCCTAGCTCCTTTATCGAGCGTCCTCCAAAAATGGCCCCCATCCTAGGCCCTTCCTTTTACGACACTCCTATAGGATCCACTGGAGGGATGAGGCCTCCGATGGGACCTAAAACGTCCCCATAAAAAATGAGGCACCAAGCCTCGTACACATGAGGAACCAAGGTATTTATCCCTTCTTGGACCCATACAGTGGTAGTATACTTCCGGTAAGTGACGTTCCCTTCTAAGTCTATTATGTCTATCACGGTAGTAACCATATCAATTGGAATACTAGGATGGATGGACGGTAGGATTAGTTCACCAATCCCACACCTGAAATGGTGAAAACAACAAAAGTGAGCTGATGACTCAGTAAGTAGAAATCCCTAATTCTCCTATAGGAGGACGTCCCGCCATCGATCCTTAAATACAAGATCACCACCCACTTGTCGATGGCAAATCAATAGCAAGGTTCATGCCTTGCCTTGTTTATGCATATGAAAGGCTCTCAATTTTCTATATGCTTTCAAGCATCAAAGACAAGGAGTTAGTCCATAAGAACAAGCCTTCTCAAAATTCGCAGCCTACAATCATTTTGGTTACTAAGAGAAATGCTTGCATCACATAAGACCCGTTCAAGCACTAAGTGACCCGATGCAACATATGCTCAAATTGATGCAAAGACTTGACAGCACATATCAAAATGAACCCAGCTTTTGCAAGCATCAACTCAAGCATCACACATGGACTTTCATTTTTCATTTTCAATATCATATCGAAATTAATCGACTCTTTTGATAACAAGCGGGAATCGATCCCCCCCTTGGCAACTTGCATCATCTTGATCTCATTATCAGGATGGCATCCAGGGCAACCCCCAGATATTGGCCTCACCCATGCTAGCATAGTCCACAATCTCAATATCAAAATGGCATTAAGGACTTTACCCTAGGCAATGGCCCGTCATCCCCCGATGTCGACATATAAGTCCATCGTGTGTCCATGCATTTCAAGTATCAACCGATTCATTTTATGTTTAAACTTTTAACCGAATGGAAGGCTCAAATGCGTGCCATGCAAGGTAAATTAATGAATGACTCCGATGTCTTATTAAATCAAACTCATGTCGGATATAATTCGGGCTCGTGATCTTGACTTGGAACCATTTGCTCAAGCTTTGGCATTGTCCATAGTCATCGAGACCTTTCCTTGACATCTAGGTGTGCTTGACACTTATGCGGGAGATCATGAACTTACTTAATGCAACAACGAGCAATAGAAACATAACAAGCATAACAATACAAGCCAATGCAAGCAAATGATGATAAGATCCTAAAATCGATAAGCGTAGTACATCATTCTATTGAAGAGTTAGGAAAGTCTACTTACAACTTTTTGGACCTAGCTTCAAAACTCTCCTTTGGTGACCGAACGGCTCCTATAGTGACTTGGTGAGGAAGGCGTGAAAGAGATGAGAGAAAGGGAGAGGAAATGAGAAAATGGCTAACCCTTAAAATGTGAGGATGCCTTCTCCTATTTATTGACCTCTTCCTCTTAGATTTTTATGCAAACTCATGAATAAGCCTAAGATATGAGTTGGCTTATCTAGCCTCCTTAATTGGTGCCTATGCTTATTTGTGTTTAATTATGATTGGTCCACCTATTTGCTTATCCTCCAAGGCTCACTTTAGGTTAGTTATTGCCTAATGTGCCTAGGGGACACCTAAGTCCCTTTATATACCAAATGTCCTCTTTCAATTGGTTGGCTCTTGCCCTTGTTCATCAAAGCTATAATCTAGGCCATCATGCCTTAAGATTCACCTAAGATTCTAGTGGACACCTAAGGTCCAAAGCCCTTAAATGAGTGTCTATATATTTTTGCCAAGTTACTTGAGAAGCAAGTTTTCTCTCCCCCTTGCAATTGACATGTGGCATGTAATGGATAAGGATAGACCATGGTCAAAGTTTATGGAAGATTTTTGAACCCCCAATTACCTCTTGACACTTGTCTAATGATTTATCTCTACATTAATTGATTTGTGTCAAAATCTCATCCAAGACAATCATGAGACTAACATAGGGTGTTGCCTATTTGGAGACGTTATTCATATTTGTACACGATCGATGGTTCTATGAGAATCGAGGTTCATGCCAAAATTTACTAAACTTTAACCAAATGAATGCGACTAAGTTGGTAGCCTTCTTAAACTTGTCCATTACCATTTTCAATTATTGACCTATTGAATGTCTTAAAATAAACTTCATGGTTGGTCTTGGTTATTTGCCATAACCGGGTCTCGGTTGGGTGGACTAGGCCCATGGCCAAACTTGCCATGCCTTGGTCTATCCAAGGTTTATGTCATTGATTCCCATTATTGACCCACATACCTTATTCTCATGGCCTGGAATCGAGGATGTTACACTCCACTCCTCCAAACGTTAGGCAAATGTATCATCATCATCTTCAATGGCCTGAATAAGCTCACGAATACTTCTAGTGACATAACGCCAAAGTTTATGTCCCCTTAGAAAACTTGATATTTCTTGAGCCTATAAATAATAATTTGATCAATTCATGATGGTTTGAATGGGCATTGAGACTTCTAATTTGTCCATGATATAGTAAACTCAGCAGATTCTATAATGAATTAGAAGAAAATTGATATTTGCAAAGTTGATATGGATAAAATAAGGTAGAAAATAAATTGATGACGTTGAAATACCTTAAGAACTGGTTTGGAAATGCCAAAAGACAATCGAATTCAAGCAAAACTAGTCAGAATCGAGCCAAACCAATCAAAAAATCCTGAGAACCAATCAGAAATAGGTTGAATCGGTTGGAAAACCCTAAGAATCGGTCGAAAAATCAAGCGAACCGATCGGAATCTAGTTGAACCAATTTGAAAACAACGAGAACCGATCGGAATCAAACTGAATCGATTAGAAAACCCTAAGAACCGATCAGAACTAGGTCGAACCGGTTGAGTCAATTTCGATCACCGACAATCAAAATCGGTCAATTGTGGTTAGCAGCGAAAGTTAGTGGTCGCAACGATAGGATGGCGTGGCGTTGACGTGTCGGTGACATAAAGAATGACGTCACTACTTGATGGATGCGACAGATCACGTGTGAGGCTGTGGCGTGGATCTCACATGCAGAAGGTATGAGTGGCATGTGAGGGTGCATGGGCAACTTTTTGACGATGTTCATTGTTGTTTTGGACTTGCTGGAGAATGTAGAACCTATTTGTGGTGGTTTTCTACTGAAAGGTCTAAGTATTGACTTCAAAAAAGTTGACGGCATCGGTGGACCGATGATGCGGTGTGCGTGGTGTCATGTGTGGCTTCTCTCCAAGTCGGTTGGTGATGAATTTTCAGGGTCTGACTTGTTTGAGACAAACAAGTCTGATGATAGTGTTTGATTTTCGAAACAAGCAACGAAACTATCTAGGTAGCAATCAAGGTTGATGGTTTGGTGAGTGATGGATACCGACGCAATTGTGACAATGATGCTATTACACGGTGTGTGGCATCCGGGTTTTCGTCCGACCTCGAATAAGTAATGGCTCGTCACGGGTCGACAGGAGTGTCGACAGACTGCATCATTAACACCATTTGCGGACACTATTTCATCATCGTCATCATCGGTGTAGCATTAGGCCATCGTTTCATCACCGCCTGTTGTTCCGAAACATCAACTTTCGGAGAGAAATTTCCCATGCACGGCCATGCACATGTCCAATATTAACCCCGAGCGGCCTCGCAAATTGGCCGAGTTGAAGGCTCGTAGCCCGCAATGGCCATGCGTATGTGAAAGTTTACAATGGAAATTGTCGAAGACCTTCCCTGTTTCCTCACGCCAACTCCCAATCATTTACCCCGCAAAGGACCGCAGACCAACCCAACTTCATGCACGATTTTCCTCCTTAGACGGCCATGCGAACGGCCTCGCCAACGGCCACGTTCTTCGGCCATGCAGCCGTGTCTCTCTATTTTGCTTCATGAAGACTGGAAGACTATCAATTTGCATGAACATATTCACGTCCATTTGGCCGGTCAAACAATAGAAAGGATGGCTGATCCATGCAAACAAATAGGGTCACGTTTGTTTATGGGAAGTGGGAATTGATGGCAAAAAATTCTCGGTGAAGGCCCACGTTCTCAGCCCATATTCACACCAGAATGAAGAGCCCACAGTCGTGTCCCCTTCTCTCCGCTAGGCTGGTCAACTAAAGAGGGAGTTGACCAGGCTTTGCCACCTCCTTGCATGAGGGAGCAAGGTGGCGTGTGCTCTGCATGAAAGTTGGCTTCTCTTCAGCTGGACAGCGACGCCGGGGATCTCCACTAAATGGAAGCCATGCATCAACTCCTTTTGCGCTGGCAATAAAAGAACCGAATGATGGCCATGTCTTCAACAGCTGCCCCTTGCGTGTGCAGCCACCGAACAACCTGCATGCAAACAATTAACTCAATTAACTTAATTAACATTCAGGGTGGGCAAAGTGCTCGTGTGTTCGAGCAAGTAGAGAGAGAGTGAGCAGCGGCGAGTGAGAGAGAGAGATCGAGTGAGTGATCCGCGAGAGAGGGCAGTGAAGGAAGAGTGAAAGGAGACCACCCTCTGCCGTGTGGGTGCGCTGCCGCCGTCGACACCGCTCGTGTTCGCCATCGCCGAGCTGTGTCCGTGACCTGAGCTTCTGTTTTTACTTGCTGTCGGCACTTAGGACTTGAGGCAAGTAAAAATTCACTAACCTATATAATGCAATGCTGTTATGGTCTGATGTAGTGCAATAGATTTGAGAAATGTCGAGATGAAGGTTGAATACTGAATTGTTGGTGATGAAAGTGAATTTGGAACTAAGAAACCGAGAGGATACTTTGGCATTTCTATGTGTTCTTTTAGGGTCTTCTGATCTAGAATCATAACAATAGATTTTATGAACTCTAGAAGTAAATTAGACAAGGTATAGGTATGAGATTTTCTTGAATCTATGCTGTCCAGAGTAATTCGTATGTAGTCAGTAGCTACGATGCTTGTTTTTAGAAGTTTTAACGTGAATTTAGCTTTTATTTCTTCATGAGAGTTATATGAAATTGTCTAGATTGTAACATGTATTCACGCTAGGTTTTCTGTATTAGTATAATGAATACAAATCAATTTCGGTGTGTGTTGTTTGCTGCTCGCGGGTAAAACCAGAAGAAAATTCCGAGTGTGTAGTAAAATTCTTATAGAATTTTTGGAAATTGGTTTGAGCAGTATGTTTTTAGCAAAAGCGTGACATGCATTTGTACGTACATTATTAAGTTTGTATTTTAGTCAAAGAGGTTAAGAGGCTTTATTGTCATTAAAATTTTGGTGGTTCTTGTTTTCAATTTACTTGAGTATACTTCCGAAACAGAATGCATCTTAGTTATCATGTGGCAAGATGGTTTGGCATTCGTAAGTCATTTAGTACCGAAATTTTGATAAAGATTCATGAAACATTTGATGTCATTGCATTGAAAGTGTTTTTATTGAAATAATATGAGATGATACTGCTACTGTTGGACCCTCGGGTCAACGATGCCCCGAGAGTTGGGATGTCCGGTGGTATATTGGTACGTAATTCCGGGGGATGCCCGGTGGTATGTTGGTACATAATTCCGGAGGGTCGGGGTAACCATATTCATGGCGAGCCCCAGAGGTTTCCCCGAGAGTGTCGGGATGCCCAGTGGTATATCGGTACATAATTCCGGGAGATGCCCGGTGGTATGTCGGTACGTAATTCCGGAAGGCAGGGGTAACCATTTTCATGGCAAGCCCCGGCGATTCCTCGTGATGCTAGGTGGGATGCGAGATGCCCGAAAGTGTGTGTCGGAGGACTTCGCGACACCAGGATTGGGTGCGAATGCCCAGAAGGACGCAAACACTGATCCTCTGGGGGGTGAGACCTTTTGAATATTAAAATCGATGGCTCTACTAAGTGTGTGTGTGGTCTGGTTATAGGATTAAATTGTGTGGCATGGAATGGGACGTGTCATAACAGTTTGGTTCTATAATCAGGACCCGTGTGACTGAAATGGTGCATCTTAGCTTTGAAATTGCACTTGTCATTGCATTGAGAGGTTTTATGAAAAGGATGCACATCACTCATTTCCTTTGATTATACATGTTTTGTCTATCTTGCATGAAATTATATTGTGATGGCTATGCACGATATAGTTTAGTGGATCTTTTACAACTGAGTGGTTGTACTCACCCCTTTTGGGGACTAACATTTCAGACTAAACAAGATACCTCTGCTACCACTACCACCAGCAGATGGACCGAGTGGTTGGATATGACCGCGAGGAGGAGGACAACAAAGGAAGGAACTTTTGGACGCCGACACTGATCGATGGACTTTGAGTACACAACTGTTGGAAAAGATGTCGGTCATCTTTTGAAGTATAGCCGAGTATAGAAAACCTTGGCATTTTGATGTACCGACTAATGATATCCATCAAGTTATGTAAATAAAAGTGTTCGGCTTTAACTTATAAAAGTTTTAGTTGGTGTGCATCGCTTTATAATTCATAACGGGGAATAGTTGATGGATGTGCTTCCGCTATGTAAATTGTGCAGGGACCGATCTAAAAGATATAAACCCCCATGACTTATTATAACACTTTGGTATCAGAGTAATATATTATCAGGTCAAGAGAAAGGCAAGTGGACTGTGGCGACCCTAGCGGATCGGGGGCCGTTCGGGGGTGCCACACGGTGACCCCTTCCTCAGACAAAACCTTGCTCTATACCACGATAGAATTACAATGGAATAAAGTGGATGAGAGAATTTTGATATATTTCTATGTGTGTAATACTAATGATAGAAGAGTCTATTTATAAGTTGTTCTAAACAACTATCTAAAGTGATAAAATATAACAATATCAAAAAAAATTAATTAGAATCAATTAGGAAAGATAAATATCTCTAACAACTACAATGAGTTCTATGAAATGGTAAAGTGATACATTCTTGCGAGTGTTTTGGGTGCAAATGCACAGGCACACTAATTGAAAGATACTATGTATTTGCACTTGCACATGTTTGTGCAAGTGTAGTGTTCATGTATTTACAACTTTAAAGCAAGATTTAGGCATCTTAGTCCCCAACCAGCAATAGCAGATGAAGAGAACTTGGAAATAGTTTTCCAGATCCATGAGCAGCATTGATTTGAGAAATAAAAATAGGGGAAAACTGGATAGTTTCGCAAAGAAAAGGAATTACTATTAACTCGAATGTGAAGTTTAACTATACCATAGTTGTTGGACCTAGTAAAAATGGAAAGAAGTATGAGCCGTCAGTTGAACTAACTCCTAAACCATCTTCTGCACAGAAAAGACTGCGTTGCCATTGGGACACCATGATAGAAAATCTCTCCAAGAGAACTACATTCTCATGTGAACAGCGACCCCCTTGAAGCTGTCAATTTCAAGGAAGTCTTCGAGAAGCAGAACTTCATATTAGCACTCAAACAAGTAAACTACCTCTAACTTTTCCCAAGTGATGCATGAACAAAACTGGAGCAGGCTAGGAGCAGTGAAAAATTATTGATTCCACTACAGGTTGTGGGAAGAGAAATTAAATCCGTCTACATAGACAAACTCGAAGACATGTTGTCCTAGGAGGAGATAAACAAGGTCTTGGTGACAGACATAATCCCAGGCGCAATAGACGTGGATTGGAGAGATTTTTTTCATTATTTGAGATGGATATCGAATAAGCAATGGGAAAAGAAGATCTGGGCAGTGGCGCAGGAACATGGTAATGAAGGCCATGATCAGGGAGAAAAAACAGCGGATTGCTTCAGGAGAGGTACTAGTATTTTCCTAGTGATGCAGCAACATAGTCTTTCAAGAGCCACTTATAGTTGTTTCTCAACTCATATAGTTGTCTGAAGCAGGAATTGGATGCTTATTTAGATTTCTTCATATCCGAAGGGATGACGCACTCCGAGGAACAAAATGCCATTTTGCGGGGAGGCGATCATTGAGAGCGGGGATAGCACTATGGTTCTAACAGAGTGGGCCCTGGATGAGCTCGCTAAAGATGCGAAGCGGCAGGTTCATATCTAATTAGCCCCTTTGATCATACATTTGTAGGCGTTCTTTTAAACCACTTCAGTTTCCAGTACAGAATCGGCTCTATGAAGAGATTGAAGAAGTGTGTGGCTCAAAAAGAGTAACGAGGACCACTTGTTGTGGCTTCCGTATCTTGTGGCTGTATTCCATGAAACCCTGAGGAAGTATAGTCCTATGCCGGCACTCCCCTTGCTCTATGCGCATGAAGATACTCAATTAGGAGGTTATTTTCTTCCAGCTGGAAGCCAGGTTAAATCAGTAGTACTTATATGCATTCTTATTTCCTTAGTCATACAATGTCTTGAACTGAAATATGATGTTACATTCCATGCCATGTTTGTGGTTTCTGTAGATTGCCATAAACGTTTAGGGGTGTAACATGGACAAACAACAACGGGATGATCCTGAAAAGTGGATGCCGGAGAGATTTCTTGATGAGAAGTACGACCTTGCGGAGTTGCACAAGACGATGTCATTTGGAGCAGGGAAGAGGGCATTGCTGGAGCATGCCAGGTCATCTTGGTTTATTGCACAGTGATCGGCAGATTAGTGCAGGAGTTCGAATGGCGAGTTAAAGATGATGAGCAAGAGAATGTCAATATGGATGGCATAAGCTCCGTCCGTTACAAGCAATGCTAAAGTCGAGAAGGTGACTGCTTCGAACTAGAAGAAATCACGGTAGAGAGTGAAGTGGATTTTAATCCCGGGCAATGGTTTTGCTGCATCGTCTTTGGCTTCTAATACATACGGAGTCTCTAAAAGATGTGTGAGGAGTCAATGTAACATGTCTCAGAAAAAAAGCAAAATCTATGTAAGAAGAAGGCGAACTCCTTCTGGTGCAAACGTTGGCTTGCTCGTCTTAGAATAACTTCAGACGAAAGAAGCTGAAGCTGAGACTTTTCAAGGTGTCCTCCTATGAACAGGATTTTCACCTCATGAATTCTTAGATTGATCTCTTCTTTGTTACGGGGTGAGATTATGTTAGCTTCTTCATTAATTGGTAAGTGATGCTTAAAAATAATCGAAGTTGCTTCAACTTAGTAGGATTCAAAGGATATGTTACATGGCAGGTTGAAAGTAACATATGCGCGCCTAAAGATAAGTGAAGAGAGGACTTATTTAACTTTTAGGCCCAAGCAGGGTATTCAATCAGTTATGACACAGCCGGAATTTCAAAACCTTATCAACTGGATCACTTAGAGGGAGCTCAAGCCGAGGTCCAAGTCCATTGATATATCTATTCAGACCCTAATTCCCTCCTCAATCGGTTAAGTCAAGACACAATTGCCTGCCTTGTTTGTTTTTGCCTAATCAAAAACCGAAAGCATCTTCCTAACTTCCCGGATAAATATTCAGATTTCAAAATATATTATAAAATAATTATATGCAAATTTATGTGCTATAATTTATATTTGGTAAGAGTTTTTTTTTTTTTTTTTTGTTGGTGTAATCTGTCTAAAATAAAGTCAAATTGCATGAGTAGTAAAATTTAAACTAAACAAGAAATAAAAAGTGAAAGTCAATTCGAAAATGTGCTATATCAATTGCTTCATCCCCGTCACTCAACTATGGACTCTAATACGGTTCACAACAGAAATTTCACACCCCAATATTGGGGTGACATTCAAGGGTTCTTCAAATCCTTTAAAATATTATCTCCGCATTTGAATGGATTTATCAATTGCCGCTAAATTTATCTTCCAAAGCAATATCTTAAGTCTTGATGGTTTTTTCTATGTGTTGATGGGCTTAAGTAGGCCCTTCCGCCCATGTTGGGCCTAAGAACCCGGCCCGCAAGTTAAGGGCTTATGGAGGAATGGTTACGATGTGAAAGATTACGTTGTTTGGGTACAAAGGATTATGTTGTTTGAAGTAGCATTTTAGAGAGAGAGGGAATACGTCTCTTTCAGTAACAACACTCCAAAAAAGGACGTATGTTTTTCAGATGAAGTGCTCTCCACCTCCAAAAAGAATATAAGAATCGTATGCTTCCAAAAACAGAGTTTTCTCTCTCTTAAAATAACAGTACGCTCATCGGTAGAACGGGATCATAATTCTTCCTTGAATTTCAACATTTGTGTTTAATCCATGAAAGACAAGGTACGTTCGACTCCATAATGTACTTTTGATCGGTGATACATGTGTTTCTTGGGCTCATCTTCCGCGTTCGTTTTAGGGGTTCGATTGAGTATCGGATCCGGTTTTAGGGAATACGTGATTCCCAACATTGGTATCAGAGCCATAGTTCATGTTTTCCGATCCCTTTTTCATGTTTATGAATTGCTTTTGATTGAATTTGCGTGAAACACCGCGTCGGTCAATCGGGGATGGAAAATCTTGACACCCGTACTGTTCCCCCCTCATTTTTGGATTTTTGTAAATTGAAGTTCGTTTCTAATAGTGTAGGGTTGAAGCTCTCGTCGATACGAGAAAATTGAGTGGCGGATTGCTGCCGAATGCGCCGCCACGTGCGGTCGGAAGGAACCGGCGATTCGGTCCCCTCGAGCGTGTGCGATGCACGCGCCATTTGGTCCCAATCCATGTGCGCGCACGCACGTGCGCGTGCACGGCACCCACCAGCTAATGTCATTGTGACGTCAGCCACGCACGCGCGTGGCACGTGCTAGGTCGGTCAGTTCGACCCGACCCGACCCGTTGACTCGTTGACCTCGACATGTCTAACCATTGACCGTTAACCCGTTGACCGTTGACCATCGTTGACCGGCATTGACCACCGTTGACCGGCGTTGACCGGCGAAAAAAAAAAAAAAAGGAAAAAGAAAAATTATGTATTTCTACTTTGTTCATTGTGGATTATAAGTAATCTCTTTTTGTTCTACATTTGTTGCAGGAACTATGATGCGTTATGCATGCATGCTTGCATTTTCGAGAACGTACGAAGAAAAGGCAAGACTTAAAGGGCTAATGACAGGGTTAGCTAATTATCGGTGGAATGACGGCGATGTAGTATCACACATGATCAGGGTCAATCAGATGATACAAGAAATCATCCAGAATGGTTATTCTATACCGGATTTTAAGAAGGTGCCGGCTTTAATGAACACTCTTCCACCCGAATGGCAAGCAGTGTTAGATCGCCTATGGGAGGTCAACATGGTCTCGGATTATAGGAGACTTGCAGTAACTTTTTTAAGAGAGTACTATAGGATCGAGTTAACCAAAATTTCAACCATTGGGCTGAGTGTCACATGGCGTAGAGTGAATGTGCCTTGGAGATGGTATGAGAGCTCTCCAAAGGTTTTTCCGTCGTTGACCAATGTGCCTTCAAAATTCTCAGAGAATTTTATTAAGAGATTAGAAGAGACTTTCCCAATTTATTTTTTCTTAGATTAGTTTGAGATATTTTAGGTGTAAATATCTCTTTTTTGTTGATGTTTTTCCTCTAAATATATTACTTAGTGTAATTGACATATTTAATTATTGAAAGTTCAATGTTATCTATTGTTGTAAATTAATATGTTAATTTACAATTCTTTGTGGGAAGTTCAAGAAAGTTTTAGTGACTTTGCTGAACTTATTTTGCATAAAAGATTATATTAGTGATAATTTAAAGTTAAGATTTTTGGATGATGATTGGAAACTTGTGACATTTTGATTCTGAAACCTTACTTGAAATTATTCATTAATATGATGGGTCTGTGCAAAATGAATGCATAAATGATAGGCATTAATAATTTGTACATATGTGTCTAATATGTTTAGATCGATGGCTTCAGCAACTAAGAACATAATTGCTTATTTGAACAAAGAAGACAAATTGAACAGCGAGAATTATGAAATATTGAATATGAAAATTCAATATATGCTCGAAAAGCAAGAAGTACTAAAAGTTTTTAACCATGTTATGGAAGAACTTGAAGATGTTATGCACCACCTTGAGCTAGTAGAGGATCGACTCAAGGCATTTGAGTGGGAAACCAATATTTATTGTGCTGCTTCCAACTCAGAAGGGGCTTCAAGCTCTAAGCGCAATGAAAAGCAAGGAATCAAGTCATTCTTGCAAGAAATTAAGAGTTAACCAACATAAGAGAGGAAGACGTCCTCAAGTGAAGAGAATTTCAAGGGTGAAATATTATAACTGTGACCAGAAGAGTTACTATGCTCGTGACTGTCGTAAGCCAAAGAAGGTAGACACCCTTTGTACTCTTGAGAACTTTGCTTTTGTGTAAAGTTCTATATTCTTCATTGAATTTAATCCTTTGTGGACTATAGATTTGGGAGCAACAGACCATATAGCAAAGGATAGAGAATCTTTCGTGGAATTTCGACGAGTACCGACTGGAACTAAGTAGATCTATGTAGGAAATAACTCTAAAGCAGAAGTAAAAGGGATTGACACCTGCCAATTGAACATTTGTGATGATGACGCCTTTTGTTCCTACATAATGTTTTATATGCTTTAGAGATTCGTCAAAATTTAGTGTCTATTTTAGTATTGGTTAAGCTTGGTTTTAATATGAACTTCCATAATAGTGGTGTGGATTTGTATTTAGATACAAACTACTATGGTTGTGGTTATGGTAATGTCAATATTTTTTATTCCCTTTTCACATCTCTTAATTTATATGATAATGATGTGGATGTGTGTCATGCTAGACTTGGTCATATTGGCCAACAACGTATGAATAGACTAGCCAAAGAGGGCTTGTTGGCAATATTGAAAAAGTCGATTTTCTCATATGTGAGCATTGCCTAGTAGGGAAAACGACAAGGAAACCATTTGAAAAAGGTAAAATAGCTGAATTTCCTTTGCATTTAATCAATTTTGACGTCTGTGGTCCAATGAATATGAGAGGAAGGCATGGGGCTGTTTATTTCATCACATTTATAGATGATTATACTTGATTTGGATATGTCTATTTAATTTCTCATAAATCAGAGGCATTGAGTTGAACTTGGTAGAAAATCAATTAGATAAGAAAATAAAAGTATTGAGATCGGACCAAGGTTGAGAATATTTATTTGATGAGTTTAGAAAATTATGTGATGAAAAATGAATAGAAAGACAGTTGTCTATTCCATATACTCTTCAACAAAATGGTGTTGTAGAGAGAAGGAATAGAACCTTACTAGAAATGGTTAGGTCCATGATGGCACGTGCTAACTTACCTATCACTTTTTGGAGCGATGCGTTATTAACTGCTACCTATATACTTAACTGGGTGCTTTCCAAATTAGTTACTTCCACTCCATATGAGTTATCGACAGGTAGGAAATCGGACTTAGTTTTCTTAAATCATGGGGTTGTGCTGTCTATACTCATGAACCCTCTCACAAGTTTGGAAAATTGGATCCTAGAGAAACGAAGAGTATTTTCATAAGATATTCTGATTACTCAAAATGGTAGGTGTTCATAGGTGAGCAGGAAAGTGGAAATATAACTAAATTTGAATAACGTGATGTCACATTCTTAGATAATGAATCTCTGAAGAATGGCGAAATAGGTGAGGATTACTTTCTATTTGAATCATTGGATCAAAATAATGAACTTAGTGGAGTTCATCCAAGTGAGAGTAACATGAGAAGTGATAAATTTAATTCAACTCACTATCAATTACAACCACATGATGAGATGATATCTTCACTATCTAATTCGAGTGGGAGTATAATGGGAAATGATGTGCAAAGTGTACAATCTCCCATACGGCGAACAAGTCGCAAAAGTATTCACTGTCGACATTTTGACATTAAAGGGGAAACTTTTATGGTTGCTCCACAAGATGAAGATGAGTCAAAAAATATTAATGAGGCTCTAAATTGCCCTATTAAGGAAAAATGGATGCATGCAATGGAAGAAGAGATGGAGTCAATGAAGTCAAACCATTTTTGGGAACTGGTTGATCTTCCAAAAGGACGTAAAGCCATTAGGAACAAGTGGATTCTCAAAATAAAGCGTAAAGCTGATGGCTTAATGGAAAGATATAAAGCTCATCTTGTGGCGAAGGGGTATAATCAACAGGAATGAATTGATTATGAGGAAACATTTTCTTATGTCGTGAGATTTACCTTGATCCGCATTATTCTAGCAATAGTAGCTAGTATGGATTTTGAGTTACATCAAATAGATGTAAAGACTGTTTTTCTCAATGGAGAATTAAAGGAAGAAATATATATGGAACAACCTACTGGTTTCATTATGGAAGGCCAAGAAGGAAAGGTATTTCGACTTTTGAGATCGATATATGGCCTTAAGCAATTGTCGAGACAATGATATATATGTTTTTATAATGACATAATGGCATATGATTTTACAATGATTGATGAGGATCATTGTGTATATATCAAAAGATCTAAAAATCAATTTGTGATCATATCATTATATGTTGATGATATACTATTTGCCGGAAGCAATATGGAGTTTGTTAATACTATCAAGAGTTGGTTATCTTTTAACTTTAAGATAAAAGATATGGGTGAGGCTGCATACATTCTTGGAGTTAAGATTTCAAGAGATCATTTGAGGAGGTCATTTTCTCTTTCACAAGAAACATACATAAATAAATTTCTTGAACGATTTCGTATAAAAAATTGTAAACCCATAGATACTCCTATTGCAAAAGGTAAAGAATTGAGCCATAGAATGTGTGTAAGGACTCCGCAAAGAAAGGAACAAATGCAACATGTTCCTTATGCTAATACTGTTGGGAGATTGATGTACGCTATGATGTGTACAAGACTTGACATATGTTTTGCAGTTGGAATGGTGAGTAGATACCAATCAAATCCAAGTCAAGCACATTGGAAAGCCGTTAAAAGAATACTGAGTTACCACGGAAATGATTTACAACTTGAAGGCTATTCAGATACTGATTAGGGAGGAGATTTAGATAAAAGGAAATCTACCTCTGAATTAACTTTTTTACTAAATAATGGCGCCAAATCTTGGAGCAGTAAGAAGCAAACGTGTATAGCCTTGTCCACGATAGAAACTGAGTTCGTGGCATTATAAGCAGCAGTACACAAAGGTGTTTGACTTAAGAGATTTTTTGATCATTTAGGTGTTATTGGGTATGCTACAAATCCATTATTAGTTAACTGTGATAACCAAGCAACTATAGTGTACACCAAAGATCCAAAATATCATGGCAAGACCAAACATATAGATATGGTTGCACGAAAAGATATGAATTTACAGTACATATCTACGCATCGAATGGTAGCAGATCCTATGACAAACCAATACCTAGAGATGTGTTTTGTGATCATGTAAAATCTCTAGGATTGCGTAGAGGCTGATGTACTAAATATTATAATTTCCCAAAAGTGTTCACATTTAATGAATTTGTGTTTTTTCATTATTAATACCTATGAATCTTTGTTTGACGTTTATACATCTTAATGCTTAGTGCATTATATATATATATACACACACACATATATATATAAAGTTGAGAAAGTAAGTCGGACAAATGAAATATTAGCTCACTCACACGAGTAATCGCCTCTATTTACTATGTGATAAGTAGAGATGAGACGATTATTAAGATTATTATCTAGGTGATAATCGAGAGTTCAAGCTTATAATATATTTGTCATCTTAACTGAGTGTTAAGATGAGAACATAATATTTACTATGTCCAAAAGTAAAATAACCCACATATTTTACTTTATCAGTTTATGATGCCAGATGTGAGTTTTGATGAATTTTGTGAATTGGTAGATATGTGAACTCAAGTTAGACATTAGGTATATTTGAACTATCATATGTACGGTATTGATGGTGTATACATACACTCCATGGGAAATAAGTTAATACCGTAATACGTATTTCATACTACGTATGCATAAGATGACCAATAAGAGTGGCAAAAGTTTGATCTCAACTTTTATGCCGTGTGAGACTCTTGAGGAAAAGAGTTCCTCAGTTTAGTGCCCTCATGACTCTTATTTATTCTCAAAATTTTTATTCAATGTTGGCTATCTTAGGATGTTGATAATGATTATGAATTGATTCGATCTAATGTGACATTTCTAGAAAAGCAAGTTGAACTGAAATTGAGAGTTTGAAGGAAAGTGAAAGATCGAATTTGAAGAATCACATTATAGTTTTGTATTCATTGGTCGACCATTTATGATTGTTTTTGGGATAATCATAATTGTGAATACTATATATCATTGTAAAGAGATCAAGAGAGATATAAATGTAATCGATCGATCTAGGGTATTGCATACTAATCTACTCAAAGTGTGATGCCCATTATGAGTTGCTATATATTTCTAACAGATGTATGGCAATGATCTTTCAAAGTATACTAGTCGCACGGATTATTCACCGGTATGAATGTTGTAAAGAGGTAAAGAAGATCTGTTCGGCCCATCATGTGTGAGTGAGAGATGATGGTTTTTTCTATGTGTTGATGGGCCTATGTAGGCCCATCCGCCCATGTTGGGCCTAAGAACCCAACCCACAAGTTAAGAGCCCATGGAGGAACGATTACGATGTGAAAGGTTGCATTGTTTGGGTATGAAGAATTACGTTGTTTGAAATAGCATTTTAGATAGAGAGGGAATACATCTCTCTCAATAACAACGCACCCAAAAAGGACGTACGTTTTTCAGATGAAGTGCTCTCCCCCTCCAAAAGAACGTAAGAACAATACGCTTTCAAAAATAGAGTTTTCTCCCCTTAAAGCAACAATACACTCTTCGGTAGAACGGAATCAGAATTTTCATCGAACTTCAACATTGGTGTTTAATCTGTAAAAGACAAGGTACGTTTGACTCTGTAATGTACTTTTGATCGGTGATACATGTGCTTTCTAGACTCGTCTTCCATGTTCGTTTTAGGGTTCGATTGAGTATTGGATCCGGTTTTAGGGAATACATTTTTCCCAACAAGTCTAAACAAGTTTCTACCTTTGCTTTTGCACTATATCTTCATCTCTAATGATTTTTAGGATTACCTGTGCTGTGCTAAGATGCACATGTGAGGATGTTAGTGATACAAAGTTTCACATAATTTATATCGTGGGGATCGACTAAATAGAGCATTATATACATTTGGTGTTCATAGAAAGTTGATCCATAACTAGATTGGATTATGTTTTGGAGTGAAGTTTGATCCAACTTATTTACGAGTGTCTGAATGAAATTTGATCCAACCAAAAAGAAAATTGGAGGAGAAATTATTTCACTCGTGTGATGTTAACAAGAAGCACGTGGCAAAAGATGACACAATATTGCTCATTAAATGTAGGTGTGTATTTTATTGGGACTATTAGATTTTATGAGGTCACTACTAACTGTTCTGAAAGTTTAATATAGATAAAGATATGATTTGATATTTAATATTCTAACTGAGGAAAATTGATTGAAAAATCAAATAATTTATGTAACAACCTAATAGGACAGGAGACATACGAAATGGCATCAACGATCTTGTATGAACAGAATATTTTGTGTTTCCACAGCCTGGCCTGCCGGATCATGTTAAAAAAAATAAGCATCTTGTCATCGGCCAGGTCATTCACTAGGACAACCTAATAGGACAGGAGGCATGCGAAATGACATCAACGATCTTGTATGAACAGAATATTCTGTGTTTCCACAGCCTGGCGTGCCGGATCATGTTAAAAAAAAATAAGCATCATGTCATCGGCCAGGTCATTCACTAGGACAAACGTGAATCACTTTTATAGTGAAAATTTCAAAGGAGATGACGAGGTGACAGCAAGTGTTACTAATCCACCCTATTCTAGATTTGAAACCTAAGTAATACCGATATTAACATACGACACGCGATACAATATAACATGACATGACACGCCGATATGTTTTTATTAAAAAATAGAGAATTTCGACATGTTGAGACACGTTTTATATACATAATAAATTATCATTTTTATGATTCTTTGATTCAAATTTATAAACAAAAAAAAAAAAAAAAAAACTAGAATGAATTTACACTAAAAATATTAATTTACCATTTATTAATATCATTTATTTTTTCGATTTGACAAATTCAATTTCATTCCAACAATCCATAAAACTTGGAGCAAAAAAAAAAAAAAAAAAAAATACAAATAATTTACTTTCTAGACTTGCATATCAAATTTTTTGGGAGAAAAGAGAAAAAAAAACTTTAAAGATGAATTATGTGTAACGGGAAATAAAAGTCGGAAGAGAAGAGTGTGTTTTTTGCTTTTCCCATTTATTATTATTATTATTATTATTATTATTATTATTATTATTATTATTATTATTATTATTATTCACATATATACATTTTGACCTATCATTTATTAAAAAAAATTAACATTGATTTTGTGTGTCAGAATCACATGTCAAAAACTTATATGTGGGAAAAGTTGACTAAGTGTCACATTTTCTGACGCGTGTTGACCGAATGTCAGAGAGTGTCCAAAATGTTAAAGAGTGTCAAAGACGTGTTGGAGTGTTTGACATAATATGAAGACTCCTGAAAAGTGTCGATGCTTCTTAGTTTGAAACCCCATTGACATCGTATCAAAGGCGAAATACTAATTGATAGACTATTTTCTTGTTTCACTTTGATTTCCTCTCATATCTCTTAAACTTTTTTTTTTCTTGTTTCTCTCTAATTTCCTCTCATATCTCTTCTTTCTCTCCCTTGATTTGGGGAGATATGAACCCAAACATGGATGAGCCCATTTTCCATGATCGAACAACGTTCTTTCATGCAGAAAAGAGAAACGGCTTCACTTTTGCGTGAAATGATGTCATAGTGATTGAGGTGTTCATCGCGCATGTCTTTATATTTACCCCCATCAACTGAGGTCCAAAGAGTAGGTAGTTGCTCTTTTTAGTACATCAATAAAGCCAGTCGACTTATAGGTAGTTGTTATGATATTATTGTAGATTTTGTAGAATCACTGTAACTATTCCAAAAGTTTAAGCAATAAACTATTTTTTAATATTTAATTACTCTAACAATTGCCGAGCCAAATTTATCCCAAAATTTAAGTCAGCAATTTTCTTTTGTATTTAGCCATATTAAAATAGGATTAATATTATAAAAATCTCCAATCAGTAATTTGTAATAAATTTATTTTAAACTAATTTTTTTACCAAAAAAATCTTAAATTGATACACTTATAATAAATTTACTCTCCGTTAGTTTTATTAAATTTTACTATTAAATTACTAAATTGAATAATATATGGGAGTTGACAGATGCACAGTTTGGGGTTTTAATGGAAATGTGTATAAGTTTTTTATTTTTCATTACATTAATCCAATTTAACGAAAATTAACGAAAATGTGAATCTGTCACAAATATATCAATTTAAAATTTTTAATGATCAAAAATTAGTTTTTAGTAAATTTATTATAAACATATTGATTTGAGATTTTTCATGAAAAAAAAATAATTCAAAGTCAATTTATTAAATATATTAATTTAATTTTTTTCATCCCGTTACACTCATTTAAATATTTCCTATCCAGCTTTTGCTGACGATCATTGTCCAAGAGATATAATGGTCTTTGAGGCACTTGTCCGTTTGCCTGGCTCTATCCTTCCCAAAAGGCAACATAATCTGAACGAAGAGATGCCCCGAAAGCAAATCACTTCCCCCCGAGCTCTGTCGCCACCTGCTCTGTCTCCCCGGAAGCCTTACGAGCGGCGGACATCCTTCTGTACCTTTGAAGGAGACAGAAAAGGCACAATTTTTATGAGATTCCCGAGAATTTAGCTGCTGAAGAAAACGACTCAACCCCGATCACTCGGATGTGTCACCATCTCCGGAGTCGTATATTCCCCCGTCCTTGATGAGCGCTCAACTCTTCCCTTCCTCTTGTTTTCTTACAGGTCTTTCATGCTTCGACTGATAAATTGCAGAAGTCAATGAAGGAGAAAGAGCTTCCAATCTCTTCGTGAGTCCCCTCATTCTGAGTTTCTTAAATGCTCCAATCCATCTGTCCGAAAAGCAGCTCCTGCTATATTTACTAACCCCCGGCTTTCTGTTTTATTCGTCATCTCTTTTCGTTCCATTTGATTCAAGAATCACCGACTCTTCACTTTGGAGTTTCCACTGAAGGATTATGCCCATGCTCCAAGATTTGCAAGCACTGCCCTAGCCTTTTGTTACTCCGGCCATTCTTGGTAGGCTTTCACTGTTATTGTTGTTCTCTCTCTTCTTGAGCAAATTCGGCTCTACCCAGAAGATGAATGGCCAGTTTGCTCTTCCACCTTTACCGGGTAATCTTTGCTTCTGCTGAGCACAACATTAGAAAAAGTGAGTGTCTTTTGTGTCTTGTAATGATCATTTTGTGTTTTTTTCCCTCTTTCTGGCGGACTTAAATTTGATGCAGAGGTTCCTGGGTTGCCCATAGTGGGGAATTTGCTTCAACTGAAGGAGAAGAAACCTCACATGACCTTTACAAAGTGGGCTGAAACTCATGGCCCTATTTATTCTATCAAAACTGGTGCTACTACTATGGTGGTCCTCAATTCCACTGATGTTGCCAAAGAGGTAGTACTAATGGTCTTAACTGAAAGGGGGCTGGCAAGAGCCATGTCACATTGGCCGTTTGGTGTTTCGTGCAATTTTATTAGATAAAGGGTATAACATACAGTATTGCCTACAAAATTTCTATATCTCCCTCCTTGAGTCAGGTATGGAAAAGTTTCCTTATCTCGCCCCCAACCTAACGACTTTTGCATCGGTCACGGGTACTGTATCAGCTGCACCACGCTATATTCAGATGACCCTTGTCATTTGGTCAAAAAAGCTTTTTAGCTTGGTGGGATCATCAAAGGTCACTGCATTTATTACTGAAGATCATATTGCATAAACTACTTCCTTTTTTATAATGTGGCCTTGTGTGGTTGAAGGACAAAGAGGTTGAAAGGTATCGGAAAAATTAGTCATGCTTTGATTTGGCTCTTTGGAAACTACTTGTTTTTCCTCGTGAGTTGCAAATTACCATATTGAAAGAGACTTGTTTGGCAGGAAAAAAAGAATGGCGGGGATGCCTAAATATTTCTAGTGAATATACTTGCAATTAGCTAATGAAAATGGAAACATTTTGGGAACACGAGGAAAAATTGAATTATAGAGTCTGTCTAATCATGTGCATCGGAATTTTTTATACAACCTGTCAAAGGAGTCTCTTCCATTCCGATCAAAACGTTTAGAAACTCTATGTTCTGTTTCTTGACATTTCGAGGTCTGGTGAACTGATTTGTGAGTGATCTCCACAAAATGGAAACTGACCCATCTAATGGCAGACACAAGAATTGCGACTAGCGAGCAAGGTAAAAAGGGAAATTGTAAAATCTTTGCTTGAGAGTGGGATTAAGAGATTTTGAAAGAAGTACTATAAAAGTACACAATTCAGGAAAATTTTCACTCACCACGTAGCTTTTAATGATTCTTGTGCTAGTAGGATGGTCTGAACTGTTTGTCGTATGCTAAGGCATCCTCCTTTGTTCTATCAGGCGATGGTTACTAGATACCCATCAATATCGACGAGAAAGCTGTCAAATGCCCTGCGGATCCTAACGGCTGATAAATGTATGGTTGCCATGAGTGACTATGATGAATTCCACAAGATGGTGAAGCGATACATAGTTGCAGGTGTCTTGGGCCCAAATGCTCAGGTAAGCTGCTAGAAGACTCTTTGGGCATGTGCACTCGTACATATGAATGCCTGCCAAGCTTCTACAATCTTGATTTATGTGCCATGATCAGTGAACATTTTCCAAATCATCCAGAATTATTGATGGGTTTATTTTCAGTAGGAACAACAAACCAACCGAGTTTTTTCAAACATTTGTGAACATTTACGGATGAAGAGCCATCATTCACTGGTAAAGAACAGCGAAGAAGATGTGTTCAGACAAATCAATACAAGAATAGATATCTACTCGAAAGTGTTGAACTGTATTCTTGAAAAGTTAATTTTGGAAGAGGGAGGGGATGTTAATTTGGGGGTAGGGAGCTCTTACGACAGGATTCTTGTCACTTAAACTTACTGCATTTTGTGTGCCACCATTTGCAGAAGCGGCTACAACCCCACCGAGACACCATGATGAAAAACCTTTCTAGACGATATCATGCCCTTGTAGCTGACCATCCTCTGGAAGCCGTCAACTTCAGGAAAGTCTTCGAGAGTGAACTCTTTGCGCTGGCACTCAAACAAGTAAGCTACCTCTTCTTTTCTGTCCTTTCTAAACAATAACAAAAAAAGAAAAAGAAAAAAGAAAGGAAAAGCATAGGATCACAGTCAAGTGGTAATTACATTTCAGGCTTTGGGACAAGATGTGAATTCCATATATGTGGAGGAACTTGGGAGAACATTGTCTAAAGAGGAAATGTTCAAGGTTATGGTGTCGGACATGATGGCTGGTGCTGTTGAGGTGGACTGGAGGGATTTCTTTCCTTACCTGAGATGGATTCCTAGTACAAGCTGGGAAAAGAAGATGGAACAAATGGCTTTCCAGAGGAAAGTGGTGGCGAAAGCCCTACTCAAGGAGCAGGAAGAAAGAATTGCTTCAGGGGAGGTAAAGCTTGTTTCGAAGTTTCCTTGAGAACTTCATTTTGGAAATTTTAGGAACAAAAAACAACAGTTTTCTGTTTTGCTTAACGTGGAATTATTCTCAGGAGACTGCAAATTGATTATAGCTCTTAATGGAAAAAAACCCTGAAATTTTGAATATTTAACAGTTTATATTGACAATTAAGAAACTTTTTTGTGTGTTTTTACATTTTCTTTTTGAAATGTTCGAGAAAACAATTGGGAAACAACTGGAAGGATAGGTGGTTTTGAAGCAAACGTGTTTTTCTGGATGGCTCTAAAAGTATTAACCAGTACTAAATGCTGAACAGTTCTTTACAGCATAAATTAATTTCATGTGGCAGTTCTGGACCAGGACATCGTCTTTTCTGCTCGAACTTAGTTTTTTGAATTAGCTGTAGCTTTTTTGGTAAGTTGGGTGAACTTCTAAGCAGGAAGCGAACAGTTATATTGACTTCTTAATATCCGAAGCCAAGACGCTTTCTGAGGAGCAGATCACCATTTTGCTCTGGGAGTCAATCATCGAAACTTCTGATACCACTCTGGTCACAACAGAGTGGGCCATGTATGAACTTGCTAAGAATCCAGAATGCCAGGTTTTAACCAATTAATTAGCTTTTTCATTTTTTCGTTTGTCACAGATTTTCATACTTGCTTTAAGCAATTGTAATTTCCTTGACAGGATCGACTTGTTGAGGAAATTCAAAAGTTTGTGCCTCTGAAACACTTACTGAGGACCACTTATCTCAGCTTCCGTATTTGAATGCTGTATTCCATGAAACTCTGAGGAAACACAGTCCAGTTCCCATAGTTCCTCCACGTTTGCACACGAAGATACCCAATTAGGAGGGTACTTTGTCCCAGCTGGAAGCCAGGTAGATAAGTACACATGGTTTTTTATGCTAATTCCATGTCTCGCATGTTGGATTAGGAATTTGAAACTTGAATTATGTTTTGTCAGATTGCTATAAACATATATGGATGTAACATGGACAAAAAGATATATGAGAAACCAGAAGAGTGGATGCCTGAGAGATTTCTCGCTGAGAAGTATGACCCAGCAGAGTTGTTCAAGACATTGGCCTTTGGAGGAGGGAAGAGGGCTTGTGCTGGAGCTATTCAGGCCTTGTTAGTATCTTGCACAGCCATCGGCAGATTAGTACAGGAGTTTGAATGGCGACTGAAGGATGGCGAGGAAGAAAATGTTGATACGGTTGGACTGACGACTCATAAGCTTCATCCTATGCAAGCAATGTTGAAGCCGAGAAGATTGGAATGAAGAAAGCATAGCAGCAACTGAATTTTGGCATTTTTTGTTGTGCCAATCAATTTCTTGTGCTTAATTCGTTCGTAACAATGTTTACTTGAGTCTGAAGTGACGGCTCATCCAAATACTTGTACTCCTCAGATAACTTTGGATTTTCAATAAAATCAGACGAATCTGAATCACATTGATGCACCCAAACATAAAGCCACCCCAACTTTTCATATCAAATTCCCTCGCTCAAAACAAATAGCTTCCTAAGATTGTACCGAAAAAAGAAAAATGCTTCCTAAGAGGTAGTTGCTAAAAAGAAACAGTTTTTTGTTAGAAGATTCAAAATTTTTCTAAATTGACAAAAAGTTAGCTGCAAATCCAGGTTCTCATAATTCAAAGTTATTGAGCTATCAAATCATGATGCTAGAATAAACAGGTGCGGGATCATATATATGCGTGTTACTTAAATTGCAAGTTGTCCGTTGCTGCTTAGGATGTTTGATCTTTGAGGATCGTTACTTCCACCATCCTGTGAACAAGTTTAGACATTCAATGGTCGGTCCAAGACTTACCAGTCAAGAAAGGAGAAAAACCCAGTTCTGGGGTAATTATACTAAGGTTGTCAGAACACAAAAAACTGAATGCAATTCCCAGAAAGAGCAGTACACGGACATTATAAGTGTGATATTTTGACTTAGTCAAGAGTGGTGGGGCCCAAACAAGAAAAATAAAAAAGAGAAGGAAAATTGACCTCAATAACGATGCAACAGTGGACGCTTCAGATTAAAGAGGCCGAGACTGCGCAGGACGGAAAGAGAAAAGAAGAAAAGAGAAGGGTTTCTCGCGTACACGCCACAGAAGCTTTGTCAAGTTGGATTAATTGCATATCGCAACACCTGAGTGCTCGTACCTTTTGTTCGTCTAAACTATAGTGAGTCCCGCGTTGTCAACGCCTAAACTATAGTGACTCAACTCCAGGTTGTGGGGTTATCATTTGTCCTAGGCGCGTTGCCATCCCATTTCTTTTATATTTTCTTATGAGCATGTGGAGCATACATATATCAAGCAAAGGAATTTCTTATGTTACATTAGTATATATTACAAGCATTTTCTATGGGCCTCTCTTGTTTACATTATCCTTATATATTTGTGTAGGCCAAAGGAATTTCTATTTACTATAGCGTGACTGCAGCTCCCAAAATTGATTGCAGCTTCCATACCTAAAAGTCTAATAAACAAAGAGTGAGTCCAAGACTCAAAGTAAAAATGTCTAATCCTCTACTAAGATGACATCTTGTAATCAAATTTAGCATATGCGGTACTTATATTACAACATTGATGGTAGATTAATAGCAATATTACTACTTCACCTCAACTACATGCATGTGTCCCTTCGGCATAACCTCCATGCATGCTTACCTTTGGTTTATCCATGAACATACAAAGTCACATAGTAATAAACATATCGGCATGCATAAAATGTTCATTAACATACATCATGGCTTAACTAGGACATCTTGGCTCAATCGAGGCATCTAGTTTTAATCTAGGCATCTTGTCTCAATCAGGGCATCTTGTTCTCTCAAATGAGACATTGCCACCAACGCCGGATGACGATGGTCTTCTTCTTTCATTTAGTGATTAGATATCATGCGTCACATAAGCTGGTTTATTATCTTCCATCTTATACCACACATACAAGGCCTAAAGGCATGCTCATACAAGTGCGTGTAATGTATTACGGTATCGCAATTATATAATATGTCGGGCACGACTCAAGACGCATGGCCCAAATTGACCCGTCTAGATGTCGACCTTCCACCAAATGAGGCTTGGATCGATATGTCTCAATATCGATCTATGGCCAAGTGAGGTTGGATCCGTCACATATTCAGATCGGTGCAAGACCAAATGAAACCTGTTCATGTCCCAAGCAACAATCAACCAATACATTGTTGAGAAAACTCCCACTAAGTTTTGAAGTTGACAAAACTTTCTGGTTTTTACTCTTATTTTGAATAGCATAATGCATTTAAAGTTGCTTCTGAAGTTATATCGATAACTTTTGCTAAAGTCTGTCCGTTCCCAGAAGTATTTCCCACTTTGACAAAATCCAAACGGAGATAGTGTCTAGAACGATGAAAAAAATCATATTCAGACTTATCAATTTTGCATCATGGATTCAAAATGAACTTATTAGGCATTTATTCTACAATGTCTAGTTCTCTAGTGAAAGATTTCACTTACCTTTTAAAATTCATTGACGGAATCAATAACAAATTGATGAAATTAATCTTGAAGACAAAATCCTTTTTGGAAGCATTTACTTGTGGAAAGTAAGATTTTGATTGTATGAGCAATCAAAATTGATGGACTTTCCATCTCTACCTTCAAATGGATGCAAGATCACTTTAATCAATTATGTCCAATGGATTGATTAGAAGAAATTCATTTGGAAAATGCCAATGGCTAGTATGGTGTGGAAGAGTATTTAAGAAGGTCATTTAGTTGGTTTGAGTGGTGGGACGTGAAAATTAGAATTCACCGGTCCATCAAAATTTCCTCTGCCCCTACCGTACTCCAACTTAGTAGTTTCCATCGCATGTCCAAGGTTATGACTTATATTGTAGTTCGTAGTCTTGTAGTCGGTCCGGAAGTTCGTTTCTGGCGACTAGCTTCTACCGCTAGCGCTTGGACTTGGAAGCAAGCTACAGCTACCTTGAATCAATCAATGAATAAATGAAAAGGAACCGCTTACCGAGGAATAGAAAGGGAGGACAGGTTGGTTCGAGGACCCCTTGGTCAAAGGAAGGGGGATGAATCAAATCTCCCCAAGTAGGATTCGAACCTACGACCAGTCAGTTAACAGCCAACCGCTTTACTACTGAGCTACTGAGGAACAACCGGAGATTCGATCTTAGAATTCAATTCCCGTTCTCAACTCATAAGCAATATGAGCTCGAAGTTTCCTTCGTAACTCTTGAAACTTCTTTGTAGTGGCTTCGTTAAATGCCTCATTTCATAGGGAACCTCAAAGTGGCTCTATTTCATTATATTTCATCCATATCACAATTCCATTCATTTAATATCCTTTTGGTGACCATTGACATAAGAGATGTTGTTTCTAGTCTATATCTTTCTATTTCTATATATGAAAAGTGCCCGGGGCTTGACTTGGACGAGTTGCTCTTATCAACATGGGTGGTATGAAATGAGTGGGGTTCCTCTAGAACTCTACAATGCTTGGGGACTTAAAAGCTTAGTTTAGTGGGAATGGTGGGAAGATTCATAGCTTTTCATTATCAAACAAGAGCACTCAGTTGCCCCACATCGGTCCGAGCATGTTGCGAAATCAATGCTTGAAGAAAATGACCGGAAGAAATGTTGGTGAAGCTGAAATTGAGAGGGGTTGTAATTGCTATCTTATTAGGTTCCCCCAATATAGCTATTCGGAATCCACAAACCATTCTGAATGACAGTCAGAATTTCTTTGAATATGTCCTTGAATTCATTTGAGATGTTAGGAAAACTCATATTGGAGAAGAATATGGTCCGCAACCCTTGGATGCCAAAGGCGTCTTTAGGGTGATCTCGTAGTTCCTACGAGGTGGACATGATGGGGTCAGTCCATGGATTTTCTTTCCTTTTACCGCATTTTGCTCAAAGGGTTGAAGGGAGATAATGCATCAAGCTGTTCACAAGGGCCAACTTGATCCTCTTCCCCAGGGATCCCAGATGAGGGAACCCTAAGAGAGCTGCCGGCTCTAACTATCATCCATGTATGATCCATACTAGATCTAACCAACTGTCCATCCTACGTCTTCTTCCTTCAAACCAGAAAAAAGGTTTATTCCGTCAACAAGGGATTCTTCCACCATCTTTGTCCTAACAGCAAACTCTATGGCATCTTCTTCTCCTCCTGCTCCTTAAATGCTTTTGCTACTTTTGCTGATTCAATTGCTGCGAAAAGAGCTCCTTGCTTAGATTGGACGGGGATATCTAAACAATATTCATTGACTTCCTACCCATTCGGAAGGATCACATCTCATAATTATCTATGGTTATTGATGTCTTTGGCATGACAACTTTGATGAAAGAAATGGTGGAGGGAAGCAGGTTAAATGGCTGATACTATTGGAAGGATATTCCTCTTTGGATAATAGGTATCGTAACTGGTATTCTTGTGGTTGGTTTAATAGGTATTTTCTTTTATGGTTCATACTCCGAGCTGGGTTCATCTCTGTTAAGATGAACTAAGTTGGAGACATGAAAGCTATAGCTATCCTTGGGTTGGACGAATTATCTGAAGATGATTGCTTAACTGTAGCAAGACCACTAAAAATTGAGTTTTTTTATCCCAACCCTTTTTGTAGCAGAAGTATTTACCGGTTCCTAGGGAAATATGTTGGTCTAGCATAAACAATTAGAGGGTTTAAATTGATCATTTTTGGAGAATATGAAAGTAAGAAGAGAAATCCTTTATTCCGAAATGTTTTGATATACGAGATGAATCTATTATTTTATTTCGATTTGTTACTTTTACTTGTTTTTTACTAAATTGAGTAGAGTGGATTTCCATACACAAATTCTTTTTTATGCACACAAAAAAAATTTCGTTTTATGGATGTTCCATATACGTATACCTTAGCTCGAATGAACGTTTTGAAAAGTTTTTATTAAGCTATGCTATGTTGAAGAAAGAATAGAGAATTCTTGAATTTTTTCCCTGCAGCTAGGAAAGAATTTCTTCTTCAGTTCAAGTTCATTTCAAAATACTTCAATCAGTACGTGCAAGAAATAGGCCAATTCGGCAGCTTTTTGCTCAATTTCACACGGAGTCAAATTCTCATCAGTATGCATCAAGGATTCGGAAAAAAAGAAAAAAGAATCGACCTTTCGAGTATTCCAAATTGCATGAGGAAAATGAGAGTAAAAGAGGCATAGATATGTTATATGATATAGATCATATCCATCTATGGAGGTACTTATGGCAAAGCGAGTCAATCTAGTCTTTCACAATAAAGTAACAGATGGAACTGCCATTAAAAGACTTATTAGCAGATTAATAGATCACTTCGGAATGGTATATGCATCACACATTCTAGATCAAGTAAAGACTCTGGGTTTCCAGCAAGCCATTGCTACATCCATTTCATTAGGGATTGATGATCTTTTAACAATACCTCTTGAATTTTCCCCTTGCCATTGGGAAATAATTTCTTCTTCAGTTCAAGTTCATTTCAAAATACTTCAATCGGTATGTGCAAGAAATAGGCCAATTCGGCGGCTTTTTGCTCAATTTCATGTTGAGTCAAATTCTCATCAGTACGTGTTAAGGGAATGGAACAATTACCTATTCTATCTTATTCATTGCCAATACCCAGAAAATCTAGTATTCAGATTCAATTGCTATCAGTTCTAAGCCTTAGTCATCTATTCAATCAATGCGGCCTTACTCTAACAAGTAAGAAAGTCAACTGCCTTACAACTATTCTTTAATCCATTATTTGATTTTCCGCCTAGGAAGGAAGAGCTAATATTGCACCAAAAAAAAAGCAAAGTTTTCCACGTGGTTTAAGCAAAAGCCATTATTAAAGGCATTCATGCATTAAGCGATGATCACTTAATGGATCCACTACTTGGATGCTCTTTACATGCTTTCTTTGCGTATTAGAAAAGGTAACCAAATCTCCTCACTTGAGTTCTTTGCATTTGGCTCACTCGGTTTGTCTGTTCATTGAAGAAAGTGTTTATGGAACTTCATGGGTTAGCCCACTGTCTTTCTATGGGGATTGCCGAGATTCCTAGCTTGGGTGATTGATTCTTGAAACCTAATAGATATCTATGAATATGATTGGTTAATTGGTCACATTTTTTTTTTCATGAAATGGGTTGAATTGGTATTAGTATGGATACAACAAAATAATTCTATTCGATCGTATAAGTACCTTGAGTCAGAATTGAGAAATTCTAAAGTCTGATACTTCTTCCGACTACTTGTTTTCTTTGGTGTACTTTACAAATCATGTTCAAGAGAGAAAAATACGAAAAAGAGTGACTTAGTGAGTTAGAGGGATCTTACACTGAGTGTTTGCACTCATAAATTGTATTTCTCTATTAATGCTATAGTGGATTCCAGCTAGAAGGTTGTCAAGTGAGAGAGTGGACGTAGGCTTAAACTAAAACCGAACCACTATAAATTTCGTGTGCAAGCTTCTCTTCCCTTAACTCCTATACTTAAGTTTATTGCATTATTACATGTTATTATACAAGTCTGTTATGTTGCATAACAAATTCTGAATATCTACTAGAAGTCTAGTGTTTCGCAAAACTCATTATGTCTCTTATCCAGACTTTACTTGTTACTTACTTTATTTCGAAATTGGTTGTTAAAATTTATTTTAAACACCTATTCACCACATTCTAGGTGTTCTTATTAGCTTTATCAATTGGTATCATAGCCCTATGCTCATCTTTTGAAGTATTTTTTACTTTTGAGTTAAAGATCTTCTAAGGCTAGTATCTAAGCACTAGGATTCATGGAAGGTTAGAGCAATATTAGGTCATCTTATTTTGATGGAAATTAATATCATGTGTGGAAAACAAAATGAAGGCATTCCTAAGATCTAGAGATCCTCTATAGTGGGATGTTGTGGAAAAAATGAATTAATCCAAAGACTACTTCTACATCCGACAAGGGAAAAGAAGTCTTAGACAAGGATGTCGAAAAAATCAATCAAGCAAAAATCACTAAGAGACAGGCTCTTGATGCAAAGACCATCTATTTCATATATTGTGTTTTGTCCCCTATTAAATGTAATAGAATTTCTTAATGTGAAATAACTAAAGAAGTCAGGGACAGACTTCATGTCACTTCTGAAGGAACAGACTATATAAAGGAGACAAAAGTAAACATTTTGCTTGGCCAAATATGAATCCTTTAAGATGAAGCCTGAAGAATCTATTGGAGATATGTTTAGTCGTTTTACAAAAATTGTAAACGATTTGGCATATCATGTAAGCCAATTTCTGCCCTAATGAAGGTTAACAAACTTCTATGAAGATTTTCAAAGGACTGGAATCATGTGAAAATCTCAATCCAAGAGACACAGAGGATTCACTTCGTCTCTTTTTTTATTTCTTTTTTTATTCCCTTCCATCATTTCTTAAGTCCCATAGGTTTGATCCTATAGAATCTAACCCGTTTTCTCTTTGAGCAAAGGGTACAAAAGATTGATTTTTCGATCAAAAGCATTATGTGAGTTAAATCTTTCAGTTTTTCCTCTTTCTCTATCCCTATCCTGTCACGCCTCGATCCTTCAAGCGCGACGGTACCATGATCTATATTGATAGGGTACCTTATGGGGTAGACCCGCATCGACCCAGACCACAAACCTCACGAGTTCATAGACCCATCCCCTTGGGTTCCCATGGAACGGAATATAAGATACCTGCTCGGTGACTTTCTTCGGTTGGCCAAAACGCTTGAGAAGAGCTACCATCTAAGGTCCTAAAAATGTTATCCCACAACGAGATGAGACGACGTCTCAGCAAGTTCACCCCCTAAATTCCGACTAGGATGGAAATACACCTAAAGGCTACCTATGCACACAAGAGATAGGTGACTTACTTTTGCTTCAGTTCATTCCTGAAAGTTAGTATAATTCATAAATCTCAACCAATCATACATTCAATACCAACGATTGCTCAATCCAACAATTGATCGATCCAAACAATACGATCTATCAATCCATCCAATCAATACTATCTATCAGGTACTGTCAACGCTGACTATGCTCACTCAAGCTGAAAAGGATAGATAGCTCACACAAGCAAATATAGATAGATGGTAGCTCCCACAAGCTGACATATGGATCATTGCTCTCATAAGCTGATAAATGATCATTGCTCACACAAGCTGATAAAGTATACTGCTCTTACAAGCTGACATATCAAGCACTTATAGGCTGATATAGCATACTGCTCTCACAAGCTGAACACCCAATGCTCACACAAGTTGAACTACGATAAACTCACCCCGACCAAGAACTTTGTGCCTTGCACACCAATCCCTCAATTAATTAACGAACTTGGCCTAATTTCATTATGTTAAATTATACCCGATAAAAATAATCGTGTGTGGGTACATGGTAAGCCTTAGCCAAAAGTATAATATCTTTAATTCCTAAAATCCCACTAATTATATAGTCAATAAAAATAGTTTAGTATTGTAAACTGACGCCCGGTAATTTTCTAATTAAATACAGAAATTATTAAATTTTGGGATAAAAACCCAAAATTACAATCAACACGCAATTCGCACAATTTAGCACTCAATTAAATAAACCAACCATACAATTGCGATAGCATAGAATTCCGGTCACTAGCTATCCTGGTCTAATTTCTAGAAAATAATAATTAATTAAATAATTACCAAAATTAATTAATAAATACCAATAAATGCAACTTAGGCTGGAAAAGCCTAATTAAATACCGAAACGGGCCTAGAAAATTTTCGAACCGGTCTAGATAAATAATATGACATATCTACTTGCTAATTACACTACTCTAACCACCTAACATGCAATATCGAACGATTAAATTGCTAATATGTTCTAACTAACCACTTAATCCATACTTAACCTAAAATAATCAACATTTAAGCATAATTAACTCCCTAAGCAGAGATTAGTGAGTAAACTCACTAGTTTTGAATTTCGATGAGTTCATGAGGACGGAGAGGCGGAGATGATTGATAAACTCCGAAGTGGCGCTACACTACGAGGTCCAGAAGGGCTTGGAAATGGACCTCAAAGCCCAAGGTGGGTTGCTCGATTTCGATTTTGCTTTGGGCCGAGCAAGGGTGAACTGGCGGTTAGTTGTGGTTGAAACGAGCAGGACGGGTGGCGGAGCTATTGCGGGTCCAGGTGGTTGCTAGATGATGGCGAGCTGAGCTCCGATGACCTCCACATTAGCTCAAGTGATCTACTGGACGGCGAGCAGGAGTGAACGATGCAAGCTAGGACGGTAGTGATGTGCGGACAAGCGCACGACGCACGCTGGCTCACGACTGAGCGTGCGACGGGCAACAACGGTGTTCCGGGGCTTGGTGGGCTGCTCGACGGTCAGAAGAAGCTGCTGGTCGACTTCTCTAGTTCTTGGAGGCTTCAAGCTTGCTGGGAAGGGGAAAGTGGCCGGCTGAGGGAGGAAGAAGGGTTGAAGACTTGGAGGGGCCACCTTGGCCTTCCATTCTATCCTTTTGTCCCCTTGGAGAGGTCCCACCTTGTTGGCTGGCTTCCTCAACAATTTTTCCAAAATATTAGCTTGATTAGGAAGTCTTGGAGATGGTCCAAAAAGTCATGGACCAAGGGGCTACGAATTTTGGACCTAAATTCCCCAAATCCTCTTCAATTCCCTCTTGAATTAGTCCAATTTGATCCCTAAAATCCCACCATCGAGTCTCGATCGAATTAAAATTTTCCTCGCTAATAGAACCAACTTGCATCCTAATTATGCGATAAAAACGGTCCCCTGAATTTTCCGGACAAAAATGGCCATATTTTGACTTTTCGCCAAAAATCTCGGTTTGCAAAAAAATCTTCAGAGGATGAGTCGACATTCCTAAAATGACTCATGACATGATAGAACTTTCAATTTCTGAAATTTGATTCAAATTCGCGGTTAATTTCAATCTAGCGCGATTTTAGCGTGACCTATCATACCGGGTAGCTTTTATAAATTTTTTGTGCAATTGACCTGTGATCGATTTGTTTCAAGTCACAATGTACCTCTTTGATACATTGGCACCCTCGGTTATCATGAAAATCTTGAGGCTTCAAATACGGACATAGGGTACCAAAAAGACAGAAAAATCGGACTAGTGCCGATTGACGAGAATTTTGCGATATGGTGGCATCACCCACACTTTGAACATCTATCTCAGTCAAAATGACTTATCTCTATCTCTGATTGATTTTTAACTGTGCTTTAATGATCTCTGCAGAGCACGGTCGAGTAGTTGATTCCTGGTCGAATTCTCAAGTCTTTTGCATTAAAATCCTCTAATGGCTTTTTCAAATAGTCTAGTTATCTTATGAGTGATCAATTTAGAGAATAGCACTATAGGTGCGTCAATGAAAGGCCCAATTTATTTAATTGAAAATAGAATTGAAATTTCAAGATGTCATATATCCCATAGGTATAGCCTTTGAATCAATAAAGAACCTTTTCTTCCGTATCTGTATACGAACACCCCCGATCAATGCAATGGGATGTGTCTATTTATCTATCTCTTGACTCGAAATGGGAGTAGGTTTGAAAAAGGATTTTGGAGTGTCTAGGGTTGGCCAGGAGGGTCTGTCTCTTAACACCTTCCTTTTTCTTCTCATCGGAGTTATTTCACAAAGACTTGCCATGACCCATACCCAAGTTCATAGCCTTGGGTCCGCTATCCCGATCATTATCCTACTCCCATAGGGAAAGGTCCTTCCCCTTTTGGGCCGATTGTGGGCGAGGAGGGATTTGAACCCCTGACACCATGGTTTGTAGCCACGTGCTCTAATCCTCTTAGCTACAGGCCCCGCCCCGTCTCCATTGGATTTGTTCTCGGGAGTACCCTTAAAAAAAAGGAACCTTTCCCAATCTAAATCAAGCAGGTTTTACATGAAGAAGATTTGGCTTAGCATGTTCTATTCGATATGGGTATGAAAAGCGGTATTCTTAAAAAACTTCAAACGATTTAGCTTTAACCATATTAATGGTCCCACATTATTGGTTAATCGAGAATCAAAGTGCATTTACCAATGAATCACGAAATGCTATGGTTCTTAAATATTATTTATTAATTTATTCACTTAATTTATTCAGAAGTAATTCGCGGGATCATGCATCTTTTACTTTTTACTAGTTATAATGAAAAAAAGTGCAGCTGGTTTAGTCCAGCCAATTCTTGAAATAAACAACTCGCACACACTCCCTTTCCGAAAAAGATCAATACACCAAAGACTACACTTAGATTTATTGGATTTGTCAACAAAGAAATTTTTCTTTGTATCATTTCCAAGAAAGTTGATAAACTGGGGGAATACGTAAAAGATATTCTTTCTTTCCATTGTTTCGACATATATAAAAAAAAATTGTGACACTTTATTTCTTACAGTTACGTCTTTGAGCACGCATAGAGCCTTTGATTATGTCTCGATGAAAATCTGATTGTTGTGAATAACGTATCAAAGCCACTTCGTCGGCTTGATCAAGATTATTAGTATTTTTGCTATTAGCATCAGTATTTTGCTGGTTATCAGTAAAAATTACTACATGTTTGGCTTTTCTGGAACGAATTTGATGATCCTTTGCCACGTTTTCTTCATTTTCTCCCTTTTGTTGTTCCAAATCATTGATTAATTTAGACTCATATGACAAGCCAAGGACTCAAAGGATCACTAATGAAATATCTCATCTAGAAGCCCATTTAGTCCACAATTTACAAAAAAAATGGAATTGTGATGCTGGGATCTTTGGTAGAGGTGGGCGATGTTTTAGTAGGTAAACTAACTCCCCAGACGATGAAAGAATCATCATATACCTATAAGATAGATTATTACAAGCCATACTTGGCATTCAGGTATCCACTTTAAAGGAAACTTGTCTAAAACTACCTATAGGTGGTAGGGGTTGAGTTATTGATGTGAGATGGATCTAGGAAAAAAAAAGGGGGTTCGAATTATAATCCAGAAACTATTTGTGTCTATATTTTATAGAAACGTGAAATCATACCACACTCTTGAGCTATGATCAAACCTTCTTTTCGAGGAAGATTTATAGCTCTTCGTCATCTTAGCTACGAGCCAACGATAGAACAAATTCCTCAGCTTCCACACATGTCAAAGAATGCATTGATTTCGCATTTGTTGACCAGTGGATCAGAGTGAAAATATGTGTGCCTGATTGTGTAAGGAGTCCTATTAAAAGCAAGAAGTATAGGCGTGCCTACCATCCACACTAGAATAAATGGAGTTTTCTGAAAAAACCTGCTAGTGGAGGAAGACCTCCTAAGGATAAGAGACATAGGGTTAAAGAGAGAGCCAAAAAAGGATATTTCGTGTATAATCCTGCATAATCTCGAATATTATCAGTTCCGGTACGTAGACCAAATAATACAATGCAAGCAAAAGTTCATAGATTCATGGAGATATAGAGCAGCATATAAGTTATCATGTTCGCATATCCACCATTTGAGTCTCCAACAATTATTCCAATAATTACATATCCGATTTGACCTATGGACGAATATGAAAACATACTTTCATGCTTGTTTGAGTAATAGCATGAGATTCCCTAGGCGACACACATGCTACAGTGGCTGGGACAAAGGCTTGCGATCCCGCAAGGGTGAGCTAACTCCAAAAACCCATCCTTAGTTCGGATTGTAGGTTGCAACTCGCCTGCATGTAGCCGGAATCACTAGTAATTGCCGATCAACCATACGGCAGTGAATTCATTCCCAGGCCTTGTGCACACACCGCCTGTCACACTATGGGAGCTAGCCATGCGTGAAATCGTTACCTTAACCGCAAGGAAATCCTTACGTAGGAAATTACAAAAAAAATTCTTTCAACAAAGATGTGAATTAGGAAGGATTGGTTGATGAAATATGAATTGGAGACTAAATCTTGATATATCTCGAGGCTAGGCGGGGTCGGTCCTAGGCCTAAATCGGATCGGCTTGGCTTCATATGAATGGAACGGCATAGGAAAGCAACCATTGTAGGCTACCACGATATAATTTGGATTCCAAAAGATTTTATTGCTACTATCGGCGCGGGGGCTTGTCTTTCGAGTTGTTCTTATGGCTGTGGTAGTCATGACTTCCCTCTAGACCTAGTTGCTATCAAAGTTCCATCTACAAATGGATAAGACTTTGGTCTTAGTATAAGTCTAGCCGAGTTTTTCATTGGAAAGGAGCAATAACCAACACTCTTGATAGAAAAAGAAATGTTTGTTATTGTTCCTTTCTTTAGTGCTCTTTTCTTTACATAAGTTTTTCTTTACTTCAACATAAGAAAAAGTATTCTAGTCTTAGAGATTGCTTTATGATTGCTTATCGAAATTTCTTTTCTCAGGTTAGATCTTGGCTCTTTTTTCCTTAGCCAACTATTAGGGGTCCGTTGGATTCTTATGGATAGCTTTAACTGTTGAGCTAAAAATGGCACTATATGGGACCAACTACCTCCTCTCATCCTCTCAACACTACCCATTTTTTTTTCTTCTTTTAACTTGATGGTTCTTTGTGACACCCCTCGACGGCCCCGAACCGTTAGGGTCACCACAGTTCAATTTCCATTCTCTTGCTTGACCTGAAGGTCTATCGATCTTGGGGGTTTACATCTTTTAGATCGGTCCCTACGCAATTTATATGGCGGAAGCACATCCATCAACTCCCTTCCTTATTTTCAGAAAACGATGCACATCAACTAAACATTTATAGGTAAAAACCGTACACTTTTATTTACTTAAACCAGATGGACATCATTCATCGGTACATCAAAATGTCATAGTCTTCTATACTCGGCTATACTTCAAAAGATGACCGACATCTCCTCCAATAGTCATATACTTAAAGTCCATCGATCAGTGTCAACGTCCAAAAGTTTCTTCCTTTGCTATCCTCCTCCTCGCGGTCATATCCAATCACTTGATCCATCTACCGGTGGCAGTGGCATCAGAGGTATCTTATCTAGTCTGAAATGTTATTCCTCAAACGGGGTGAGTACAACTACTCAGCAGTAAAGATCCACCAAACTACACAATGCGTCAAATAGAACAATCAAGGTATCATGAATAAAACACATATCATTCATGCATTCGAGCATACCTCACCTTACAGCCATGCATATATCACCATGCAATGTGCATATAACACCATGCACTCATATCATCCATGCTATCAAGCATACATCACCATGCAGCCGCACGTATATTACCATGCAGTCATGCATATCTTGCCACGCCATCGTGCATATACCACCATGATTCGTATCATCCATGCTATCAAGCATACATCACCATGAGATCCGTTCACGCCTTCATGATTGCATTTTCAATATCAAATAGCATCAATTTACTTTCATAAGCAAATCATGCATCATGCCATATCCATACACCTATGCACATGATTCAATTTCAGTTCTTATCTTTCACAAGGATCTCATTATTTTTCATCCAGGTACCAATGTTTGCATCCCACAATTTATCACTCGCACCCAACTTGGCGTCACGAGGAACCTCCGGCACACACCTCCGGGCATCCGGCACACACACTCCGGGCATTTCGCATCCCATCTGGCGTCACGAGGAATTTCCGGGGCTCGCCATGAAAATAGTTACCCCTACCCTCCGGGCATGCATCATAATACAACCCCTCACCCTCTAGGCATATATCATAATACAACCAGGCATCCCGACACTCCCGGGAAAAACCTCTAGGCATGTATTCATAATACAACCAAGCATCCAAAGGGCATCGACTCATTCGAACCTTTGGGCATCCCGACTCCCGGGGAATCGTCGACTCATACCTCCGACAGTCTCATTATTTTCTCAAGTTATATCCACACATGTATCTCAATTTTCAACATGATATTCGATGCAATAATATCAAAGATCTCAACCAACTTTTCATGCCATATAACATGCCATATGTCATCACATATGCAGCAAGATCAACCACTCAAAGTATTAGATCATATGGATAAATTCATTTATTTTTCAAAACACATCAATTTTTCGGATAATTCAGAATGTATTCCTCTAATTAAAACTGCAGAAAAATTAGTAAATGACATTAATAAATTCTGAAAACTTGACACATTATAGACGAGACCTAAAGGCAGATATCTCATGAATAACTTCATGCCATAAGAATCTCACACAAAACAGTATGGTCCATGCATCACAGAATTCAAACTTCAATATTTCAGCTTGCACAGTTTCCGGGAGTAATTTAAATTAAATACCCAAATGAACTCCAAAAATTCTGAAATTTTGACATGTTATAGAAAAGTCCTAGTGGTAAATATCTCATGAAGAAATAAAAACCCAATTCGTTCTATATTAATAGATATAGACGATTTATTCCCCCTGTTCTCGGTATTATCTTTTCCCAGATTATCATCTTTCAAAAGAAACTCATTTCACCAACCTACATATGTTCATTTTTCTAAATTTGTGATATGTTATTCCTCAGAATATTATCTACAACTTTTATTGAGGACACACCATCAAATTTTAATTGTATGATTTTATAAAAATCACGAAATCATATTGTGTTGAGGTAGCGTTTTTCCCAGATCCAGTTTCTTCAAAAGACAACAATTTCACTGACCTATTCTCGTTCATTTCCTCTAAATTTTTTATATGTTCTACCTCAAGAAGTATACTAAAACTTTCATTAAGAGATCAAAGTGAGAATTTCACTAAAAAGTTACTTTACAGACCACGAAATCTCTAAGGTTACGTTTGGTCGTTCGGATTTTTAATTGGGATAGAATGACAGATATGATAGGATATGAAATCCTTTGGACTTTTTATATCCCGTCTATTATTTGGTGAATCGCAGTATTTAAGTCGAATATGTTTACATCATATCATGTACATTTTTTTTTTTATTATATAAACCGCCTATCATTATGAATGAACCTAAATGTTCATAAACGGAGATAGTGAAAATTTCTCATAACACTATTCCTTAATTTATTTTTATTTTTCCTTTTTTAAATATTATTTTCATTATTATTTCTCTTTTCCCCTTTCATCATTCGTTGATAAAATTTTATCAAATAGTAAACTGTACTAACATACCTAAAATACAAAAATGCCTAAATATATAATAAATATAAATATTTAATTTATAGATTGAATGTTTAGTATAAGATAGAATTAAAGTTGAATATATAAATTAAAATAACTTTTTATTTTTTTATTTTTAATTTCTTAAATTAGAATTGAAATATTATTTATATTGAAATATAATTTCAATTTTGTTAATTTAATAAGTTTGTTATTAAAAAAATATAACTTCCTATTATGGACATTAGAAATCCTATCCACATTTATCCCACCTCCCCCATGGGATAATTTTATCCTGTCTATATCCCCCTTATATCCGACTTTATCCTGTCCTGAGCGAGCACCAAACGTAGGATATGATAAATCATATCCTATCCCAAATTTTATCCCGACTGCCAAACGCAGCCTAAAGGTCAGCACAACGAATTCCAGATCTCACTTCTCCAAAGAAAAATCATTTCACTAACCAATACTTGTTCGTTTTGCCTCAAATTTTAGTATGTTGTTCTTCAACATGTTCTCTACGACTTTTATGAAGAAATTGAAACAAGATTCTGACTTAAAAGTCACATGCAACACACAAACTCACAGACAGTCGAACTGGTCTTTCCAGAAACAGCATGCATGACCAACAAATCTCTCTCCAAAGCTCCGAAATCTCATCCCATCTACCACAACCAAGACTTACCATCTACTACACATACACAAAGCAATGCAAGGGGTAGGTTTAGGGCTTCACTTGCCTCAAATTCGAAGGAAACACAGCAAGACAAGGCGGGGCGAGGTGGCGAACGATGGCGGACGCACAGACTCCTTCTTCCTCTTCTCCTCTCGCTCGCTCGCTCTCCCTCTTTCGGACGGTAACTCTCTCTCTCCTCTCTCTCTTCCGGTCAAAATCCCCCTCCCCCTTTTCCTTTTAGTTGAATCAAAACCCTTGCATGCTTTACTTTTTGCATGGAGGGACACTTGTCCCTAAGAAGGAGACAAGTGTCTCCTTGTTGAAGACACATGGAGGAGGCCCATCCAGCTCCTCTCTCCCCTTTCCATGCGGTCGACAGCCCTATGGGCTCTATGGGCCGCCCCTCTTGGCCCACTTTAGGCCAACACTCTTGGGCCTAAAGTCCAAACTTAAATGGCCCAAGTTTATTTTTAATAATACATCTTAATCCTCATTTAAATAAATACCTAATTGCATAATAAAATGGCCAAAAGACTTTGTGACATTAATCCATAAAATCAAATCTATAAAGTGCATAGTCAAGAACAAAGTCTTCTTTATCAAATTGTCCTATAGCACCAACCTTGATCATCCATTAACATAAGATGTATTTCTACCCAAATAATTCTCCATTAAAATACTCGGCATTAATCTATTAAAATTCTTTGGTCTAAAGGCCATAACATAAATCAATAACACTTCCATCACCTTTTCATAGGTCGTAATGCATCCAGAGGTTGCCATGAAATTTTGGGATGCCACATTCTCCTTGATAATCATTGTTATTTCTCCTTTTTTGTCTTCTCGGCTGGAATCATAAATGGTGAAGGTACTGGGTGCGTTGCATAATCCGAAAGGCATAACCAACCATTTGTAAAATGCATCCTTTGTTTTAAATGCCGTCTTCCACTCATCTCCCAGACGAATACGAATTTGATGGCTTGAAAGGATATCTATATGATCCGATTAATTGCGTAAAGCCCGTGGTAGCAAAGGAACCAGGGAAAGTATACAGAAAAGACTATTCTTTTCTATTCTATTGATGACCCTCCATGGATTCACCTATATAAGCCAATGCTAAAGTTGCAAAAATAAGAGCTTGAATACCACTTGTAAATAATCCAAGGAACATGACAAGTACCTAAATGCCAAGTATGGCTTGTAATAATCTATCTTCTAGGGCATACGACGATTCTTTTGCCATATGGGGAGTTAATTTACTTACTAAAACATCACCCACCTCTACTCAAGATCCCAGCATCACAATTCCATTTTTGTCTAAATTGCTCACTAATAATAGTGGAATCATTGGCATAGAGTCAAAAAGGGATTCTGACCCAACACCATTGATCAAAGGCTCTAATAAATTTGCTTATAACAAATTCTTCTAATTCTTATAGAATATTATTTTTCTAGTAGAATCGGAAAACATTAAGCACAAGCAAAATACGTAGTGACCCATTTAGAAGTATCAAGGGAATCTTCCTAAGATGTAGGAATAATAAGACCTATTCTATCTTTCTTGTCTTTAAAGCCTAGGATTGAATATATTGGGTATTCACCTTATCAATATCTCAAATCAAGGATGGGTTCTATTTAGTGCTTAACTGAAATGGGCACCAAAATCGAACCGAGAACCTTTTGTTAGGCTATTGTTTTCTTGTTTTGTTCCTTAAACCTTATGGAGTAAGACATGGGTTTCTCAATTCCTCTCTTGTAATTGAGGTGTAATGTGTATCTCCCCTGTTCTGGTCTTAGAATAGATGAAATAAATCAAAAAATATATTTTTGTTCAAGAATGAAATCTCATGGGAACAGTGCATAACCAGTCCATCCTTCAGAACCATATCACATCCCGAATTGGATGAAATAGGATGAATTGAGATGGTATGTCATACGGAAGTGAATTCGTTCTCGGGCCTTGTACACATTGCTCGTCACACTATGGGAGCTGGCCTTGCCCGAAGTCATAACCTTAACCGCAAGGAGTTGGATGCCAAAGGCAGGGCTACCCTCTTCTTTTGTATTTCATTAATTGACTTTCCTTTAATTAAGACGAAATTCTTTAAAAACAAACCCCGCTTTCTTTAAAATATCATAAAGAGTTCTTGTAGGTTGAGCACCTTTTTCAAGAAAAAATAGAATAGTAGAAATATTTAAATACGTTTGATTATTTATCGAATCATAAAACCCCACTTTCCAAAGATCTCTTCCTTCTCTTCAAGATCGAAAATCAATTGCAACAATTTGATAAATGGCTCATTGGGATAGATGTAGATAAACTAGAACCCCCCTAGAAATGTATACGAAGCTTTCTCTTCGTACGGCTCGAGAAATTAGAAGATATGTCTATGTATACAATTTGAATGTCAAATAGATCTATAAAAGCATGAAATCAAATAAATTAGACTAATATTATTTAATACTTTTTATTCTTCTTTTTCTTTATAAAAAAATCATTTGTATTCTCAAAACTCAAGTTGAGTAGCTCGGAAATATGAAATAGCTCAAAAGAAAACCCTTATGTATTTGATTTTTTGAGTGGTCTCTAATCCCTTTTTCTTTTTGGACCTTAGCTCCACGAAAGAATATGCTACTGTTGAAACACGGAAGAATTGAAATCTTAGATCAAAACACTATGTATGGATGGTATGAACTACCTAAACAAGAATTTTTGAACAGTGAATAACCAGAGCTATTACTCACTACATCAAAAAATTTCCATTAATGAAAGATGTAAATCCATTGGAAAATCAAAACTACGCACGCCGAATGAAATGGTTGTTGCTATATGCTCCAATAACGAATCATTGGTTTAAGTTTAACTGAATAACTAAATAAAATAGATAGACTTTTCTCTTCGTCACAGACTTGTTGAAGTAGTACAACACATTGTTGTATGCAGAATAGATTGTGGAACCATCCGAGGGGTTTCTATGAGTCCTCAAAATGGGATGATGCTGGTGGTCCATGGATTTTCTTTCTTTTTGCCGCATTTCGCTCAAAGGATTGAAGGGAGATAGTGAATCAAGCTATTTGCAAGGGCCAACTTGATCCTCTTCCCCAGGGATCCCAAGTGTTCATCCTAAGCCAAGATCAAACTCTCCATGAGATTCATAGTTGCATTACTTATAGCTTCCTTATTCGTAGACAAAGCTAATTTGAAATTGTCTTTCATTCCAAGGCACAACTTGTATCCATGTGTTTCACTCCCTGATGGGAGTTCAGTTCACCCTTCCCTCACGGTACTACGTCGCTATGGGTTACCCAAGAGTATTTAGCCTTGCAATGTGGTCCTTGCTAATTCAAATGGGAAGTTTTATTGAATCATTGCATTCTAGTATCAATCTAAGGTTTGGATCAATTCATAGGGTCTTAACAAGGGAATTCCTATTAATAATAAAGAAAAGAAGAGTAAAGCTGCATTACAAACAAAAATAAATAAATAAAAATAACAAATCAAAGAAAAAGAAGTAGGTAAATAGAAGATTCAAGAGGCCTGTAATGATCAACATAAAGACAAATGAGCCGACTTGATATTTTGGTTGTAGTGAATCACGCCTTTTTCAAAGCATTACTATTCCTGAGTGCAGGTTCGGTGATTCATGCCATGTCGGATGAGCAAGATATGCGGAAGATGGGGGGGCTTGCCTCCTCGTTCCCTTTTACCTATGCCATGATGCTCATGGGGAGCTTATCTCTAATTGGATTTCCTTCAAGAAGTTGACCTGAACCAACAAGATTAGACTCAACTTGAAGAATCTGAGTTAGTTTTAGACTTAATAAAGTTTGAGTCACTTGAACAAACTCAACCATCTGGTGAACAAAGTCAAGCTAAAGAAAAAGTAGAAGATTCAAAGGAAATAGAGACTCTATAAATCCTTGAAGATAATGACAAATTCAACAATAATTAAAAGCACAAATCAAGTCATCCTAAAGATCTCATTATTGGCACATAGAAGAAGGAATTTGTACCAAATCCAAGGTTAAAGAGACTCAAGTGCTCTAACTCTTATTTCTAAAGTAGAACCAAAGGGATAATAAGAAGTCGTAACTGATGAAAGCTAGATAGAAGCAATGCATTGAGAGCTTAGGCAATTCAAGATCAATGATGTTTGGGAGTGGAGTTGGTTCCAAAACCAAAAGGAAAATATGTAATTGGAACAAAGTGGATGTTCAGAAATAAGATGGATGAAAATGGTAAAGTGGCTAGAAATAAGGCAAGACTTGTAGCAAAAGGATATACGCAAAAAAAAAAAAAAAAAAAAAAAGATTATGATGAGACATATGCATCGGTAGCTAGGTTAGAAGCGATAAGACTATTACTTGCATATGAATGTTTTCATAATTTTAGGTTATTCAAGATGGACATCAAAAGTGCCTTCCTAAATGGTTTCATCCAAAAGAAGTCTATGTAAAACAATCGCTAGGATTTGAAGATCTTAGAAAAACAGACTTTGTCTACAGATTGAATAAAGCTCTATATGATTTGAAGTAGGCACCTCGAGTTTGGTATGAGAGACTAAGTTTCTGGTAAGCAATGGTTTCAAGAAAGGTATGGTTGACACTACATTGTTTATCAAAAAGGAAGGAAAAGACTTTATACTTGTTCAAATATATGTATATGATATTATCTTTGGTTTTTTTAATGAACTTTTGTGTAAGAAATTTTCAAAATCTATGTAGGAAGAATTCGAGATGAGTATGATGGGTGAATTGATATTCTTTTTGGGTTTACAAGCCAAACAATCGAAGGAAGGAACCTTTATCTATCAAGGAAATATGCCAAAGATATCATCAAGAAATTTGGAATGGAAAACTGTAAGAAGACTGAAACTCCTATGTCAAGTTCCTCCAAACTCAACAAGAATGAAGATAAAAAAAAGTAAAGTAAAAGACATACATAAGCATGATTGATACTCTTCTCTATATTACTATTTCATGGCCTGATATTTTATTTAGTGTGTGGATGTGTGCTAGATTCCAAGCTAATCCTAGAGAATCACATCTTAGTGATGTTAAACGCATTATCAAGTATATTGCAACAAATCCAAAGTTAGGTTTATGGTATCCAAAAGGAGGAGAATTTACTCTACTTGGATACTCAAACGCTAATCTAGCTAGTTGTAAAGTCGACAGGAAAAGTATATCTAGGACTTGCTAATTCCTGGGACAAATGTTAGTGTCCTAGTTCTCTTAGAAGTAGCATACCGTGGCATTCTCAACAACCAAAGCATAATATGTTGCCCTTGGTAGTTGTTCTCAAATTCTTGGATCAGGTAACAATTAAGAGATTTTGGAATAGAAGAATCTTGCATTAAAATCAAATGTGACAACACAAGCGCGATCAATCTCACAAAAAATCTTATTCTTCATTCAAAAGCAAAGCATATTGAAATCCGTCATTACTTCATAAGAGACCATATACAAAATGGTGAAATCAATGTTCAATTCATTGATTCAAAGAATCAACTGGCAAATTTTTTCATTCAACCACTGGAGAAAGGTTCATTTGAATTCATATGTGAAAAATTGAATATTATCCATACATTTGATTAGAGTCTATGAAAAGCAGACTCATCCGTTCAATCTTCTAGAAGAGATATCCTTTTGAAAGCCCTTACAAGCTCAGCGGAAGTCCTCTTGCATTGCTAGTCGTGGGCCTCGTTTCATGCCTAATACTACAAACGCATTTCAATCTTACTGGAGATGAGTCACTGAGGAGTACAAATCGACCATCTATGGACGAGGAGGTCACTCAAGATGCAACTCCTCTCTCGGTAAGGAAACCCAAAGTTCTTCTTAAGCACTATGAGTTTTTGAAAAAGGAAGGAAGTCCTATTGATTTTATCACCACTTTTTTGAAAGAACTAGGGCTTATAAAATCTGGGAGAGTAGAGGAAGAATTTACAATGTTTCCGGCTAATCCTCATGTTGGAACTAAAAGTCCGTCTGAAGGGAAGAAAAAAGATGACAATGACAGAACGTTTAAGAATTTCTAATCCAAATTGGGTGTTGCTGCTAAAATTACTGCGTCTAAAGGTAAGTTGTTTCGGTCAAAAGAACACAAGAAGGTTTATGCATAGATGCTAACTGGGGGAGTCATCAACCCTTGCACGATAGACTTTGATTTTCTAGATTCGATCAAAGTATATTTGAGTGAGAAATTTACCAAACTTCAAATGGAAAAATTTTGTGTGGAGTCGTGTGATGTCTATCCTGAATTGACTGCCTATTTTTACTCCAACTTGTCTGTTCTGGATCCCACACACATTCAATTTACTGTATGTGAGAAAGTCTTTGATGTAGATGTTAATCTACTGGTTGATATCCTAGGAGTGGAACGAAGTGGATTCATGTCCATAAATATCTCCAAGGATGACATTGTTAAGTTTATGATGAAGGACAAAATTCCTAGGGGAAGTATTACCTAATTCAGGCTTTCTGCTTCTAACGTTTTCCTCCACAAGATTGTTATCAACTGCATTAGACCTAAGGCTGCCTCTAAGACTGACATCTCGAAATTTGAAGCCAAAATGATGTGGACTATTTGCAACGAATTCCTTCTCTCTTCCTCATACCATTCTATTGCATATGTACAAAACAATATCGAAGGAAAAAGGTCAGCTTCCTTATGTAGTCCTAGTTACTAGGCTCTTTCAACACTTTTAGATTCAACCACCTTCTACCTTTTGCTCCAAAACCATCTTTCCTTTAGAAATTGGACTTCAAATGATTTCTAAGATGAGATTAAAGGATCTCTTCGGTGTTTTGAAGCTTATGAAAAAAGGACTTTGCTAATATGGCTAAAATAGGATCCACTACTGAGAAGAAAAAGGAAAGGAAAAAGTGTCGTCTCATAGACTACAAAGAGGAAAAGATTTGTCCTTCTGCTACAAGATGAAGATGAGGAAGATGATGAAGATGAGACTATTTCTGACATTATGGCAAATATTGCTATAAGAGACCTTGTTGCAGGAATAACTGATTCTGAAGAAGAGGTAGAAGAAAGTGAGAAAGATCTAGAAGAAAAATGTGAAAGAGAAAACACTGGAGAAAATGAAGATGAGGAGGATGACCTAGACAAAGGAGAGGAAGATGCAAATCAGAATGAGGAACATGAACATTCTGATAAGGAAGGAGATGATGCAAGGGAACATGATGAAGGGATACTGGAGATAAGAATGAGGAAAATGATCAATAAATCGATGTTGAAGGTACTAGAAAAAAAAAGTATTCTAGAAGGTGGAGATATTCTTCCTCAAACTAAAGTCACTGGGATAGGGGGAGTAGGTGAGAAAACTCCTCTTCAAGACCTGATTGCAGAGCCAACCATAAATGATGGTGTCAGTTGCTCTCCACTAGATGCAGAGGACATTTATGCATCCCATTTCCCTGAGGAATCTCCTAGCATTGAGGTCCAAAAGCTAATGTTTAGGAGGAGCAAGATACATCCAATATTCAGACCAATTTTCTTTCCAACTTGGATACTCTTCTAGTTCAACTTACAGAAGCTAGTGCTCAGGTCGAACCAGACTCAAACTATCCTTGGATAGTCAAGCACCATCTAGAGATTAAGGCACAATAGTATGGGATGGAGATTGAAATCCAAAAGTTGCATGCTGCTCTAGGTACTACCTTTAAATCTCTCAATGGTAAGGTACAGTTTCTTGATAACAAAGTTCAAACCATCAATCAGCAAGCCATTCAAAACTTGGCTAAGGTCGGGACTCTCTTTGATTAGTGCTTGACAAAACTTGAGGAGACCATGCAGAATTTAGAGGATTTTCGTCTTGTTCGTGTTCTAAGAAACCCTTGATCCTTTCCAAAAACTACATCTTTGGTTTTTTGCTAAGTTTGTTTTTCTCTTTTTGCTATTGACAAAAAGGGGGAGACTTTTGTAGATTTGTTTTGGAGATTGTGTTGGCATTCTTTGTTGACAATATGCTTTGTGTGCTTTGTTGATGTGCTTTTTGTGTAGACTTTTGTAGACTTTTGAGTTGTGATTGCTTTCAATTAGTATTATGTTTATCTAATGTTTGCTTATTCATAAACTCTATATCTTGTATTGCTAAAGTGTTATCTAGTAGGATAACATAGATATTACACTTAAATCTGCATGAAAGTTTTATCACCATAAAAAATGGGAGATTGTTGAGAAAACTCCTACCAAGTTTTGAAGTTGACAAAACTCTCTATTCTTACTCTTATTTTGAAGAACAAAATGCATTTAAAGTTACTTTTGAAATTATATTGAAAACTTTTGCTAAAGTCTATTCATTCCCATAAGTATTTTTCACTTTGACAAAATTCAGACTGAGATCATGTCCATAACAATGAAGAAATGAGATTCAGACTTATCAATTTTGCGTCACGGATTCAGAATAAATTTATTAGGAATTTATTCTACAACTTTTAGTTCTTTGGCAAAAGATTTTGCTTATCTTTTATAAATTCATTGATAAAATCAATTACAAATTGATGAAATCAATCTTGAAGACAAGTTCCTTTTTGGAAGCATCTACTTATAAAAACCAACATTCTAATTGTATGGGTGACTGGAATCAATGGACTTTCCATGTCTACCTTCAAAAGGCTATAAGATCATTTTAATCAATTTTGTTTAATGGATTTATTGGAAGAAATTCCTCTAGAAAATGTCAACTGCTAGTGTGGCTTGGAGGAGTATTTGAGGAAGTCATTGTTGGTTTGTGTGGTAGGACATGAAAATCAGAATTCCAAAGTCTAAAACTTCTCTCAACTACTTGTTTTCTTTGGTGTACTTTGCAAATTGTATTCAAGAAAGAAAATCACAAAAAGAGTGAGTGAGTTAGAGGAATTTTTCATTGAGTGTTTACACTCGTAAATTGTACTTCTCTATTGATACTACAGCGGATTGCAGCTAGAAGGCTGTCAGCATGGGAAAGTAGACGTAAGCTTAAATTAATGCCGAACCACTATAAATTTTATGTGCAATCTTCTCTCCGCTCAACTCCTTTACTTAAGTTTATTGTACTATTAAAGGTTATTGTGCAAGTCTGTTCTATTGCATAACTAATTCTAAATATCTACCAAAAGTCTGGTGTTTCACAAAACCGATTCTGTCTCTTATCCAGATTGTTACTTACCTTATTCCGAAATTGGTTGTTAAAATTTGTTTTAAATATCTATTCATCCCCCTCTAGATGTTCTTACTAGCTTTATCACACATGAGTAAATTAGACAAAATAGAGTTGCGACATGTAATCGACTACTCATGGGTAAACACACGACTAAATTTGACCGCGTAGTATATCGCACTAGCCAAGTATTAGGAATTCTACTTACTACACTTCACGGATAGTGATGTGTTGGCGAGTGGTGCAGTAAGACCCGAGCAAAAAAGGACATGGCTGAGGGAGAGCACGGGCGGAGAGAGTGGATGGCTGAGAGAAGTGAAGGTCGGTGGTGAGGGTGAGGGCGTAAGAAAGAGGGAGAGGGAGAGGAAGAGGAAGTGTGTGCGTGGTGAGGAAATGAGAAGAGGTGTCTTTATTTATATGCAAAGCTCTCATTATTACCCTTCCAATTAGACCAATAGGATCTCTTTGGGTGGCAAACCTAGGTTGAAGAGGTGGGAAGGTTATAGAGGAAGAGGTGTCAAAACTAGACTCTTAAAAAGACACTTGTACTCTTCCTTATAGGGCCACCTAAATCTTGTAATGATGAAATGGCTAACTTACTCTCCAAAGCTTTAGTTTAGGTGTAATTATGGCCTATTCTATTAGAGGACACTTAAGTATACACCTAACCCCCATCATTTAATGCTTAGATTTGGCATAATTATTAGGCCAAGATATTCATCGCATGCCTAAATAAAACTTGTCACGCCCCGAACCTCGAGCGCACGCATATCTCTTGGTAGTTGATAAAATTGCGACATCCCAAGATGCGTCGCTGACCCATTCATTTTATTGCACATGCGAAAGCGAATAAACAAATCCCCAAACAACATAAATATGGGATAGAAAAGCAAGATCAAATTTTCACAAAACACTTTTTATAAACACACTAGGTTTATATATAAAAGTCTACAAAAAGATCGGCTCTAAAAAGGAAGCTGTCCTCCGACCTACTAGTCGGACATGTTAATCGATCCTTCGGACTCCACCTCCACAGGCTCCAGGGGCTTCAGGTCTTCCACAACCCCATCAGGAGGGTCAACTGCACCCTCGCCTAAAGTGGCGTTGACCGCAACGGTGAGGATATCAAATCCTTGAAGGGAACCTACCTATACCCATTGAGTCCATGGCGAAATCACGCCCTAAATCGATGAGCTACCCTCTGAGATAGGCCATCATCGACTCAGACAGTGGTCACAACCAGTTCATAGACCTAATGACTCTCGGGAATAGGGACGTCTATGCTCTACTCAGTAACCCCGCAAGGCTAACCAAAATGTACTGAAGGGACCGCCATCTAAGGATCTGAAAAGAATGAGCCCACGACGGGGTGAGACAATATCTCAGCAAGTTCATCCTCTAAACCCCGACTAAGAAGGAAATATGCTCAAAGGCGGCCTAATCACACAACCACATAACCACAGAGACTCACCTCGTCTTAAATCCTCCCTGCATGTCGATACGGTTCATATCACAGACATAAGTAGTAATAAAACTCAAACAATTGGAACACCTCAACTTATATCTTAATAAACACAAGGGTCCTGATTATAAGGCCAAATCTTTATGACACGTCCCATACCATGCTACATGATTTTGTCCCATAAGCAAGCGCGGTTAAGACACTCAATCATGCGTTCAAATTTTATCACAGCCCAACGGGCACGACCTACTCGACGTTCGACAGTCTTCTGGCGTAATCAAGCATTGTCTCACCCCATTATCTAGGGGCATCCCATATAAGGGCAACGTCTACCTCGAGACGGCAATCCCGAAGGAGCATCGGTTCAAAATCTACTGCAACCAGTATCCGTTATCTAGGGGCATCCCATATAAGGGCAACGTCCACTCGACTCACATTGGGGATGGGTTCTCATATCCATCACATGATCATTCAGTTCCTGCCAAGGATATCGTGCATTGCACTCAAATGTCCCAATTAAAATAGTGAACTTAATCTATTTTCTTCATATTAAAAATGCATGGTAAAATTATCATGTGTGGGTACACAGTTAATTTGAACTAGAAAAATTGATATCTTCCCTTTTAAAATCTCACTATTTGATATAGTATTGAAAACATTTTCGGTATCAAAATCTAACACCCGGTAATTTCTAATTAATTACCAAAATTTAGTAATTTTGAAATAAATAGTCAAAATCACAATCACTACTCAATTTGCACAAATTAACACAGAATTGCATAAACTAAGCACACCACTACAATCGGCACGAAATTCCGATCACCAGCTATCCTAGTATAATTTTCGAAAAATATTAAATAATTAAATAAATTACAAAAATTATTAAATAATGCAAATTAAATCCAGTAAATGTTAACCTAGGCTAGAAATGCTAATCTAACCACCTAAACGGGCCTAGAAAATTAATGCACCTATCTAGATAAATAGTACAATCTATTTAGCCTCTAATTAGTCTATTCTAACCACTTAACAAGCATAATTAAGCAATTAAATCACTAATTCAAACTAACTAACCACCTAATCTTATTTTAAGCTAAGCTAATCAACCCTTAAGCATAATTAACCTCCTAAGCAAGGTTTAGTGAGTAAAATCACTGGTTTTGCAGGTTGGTGAGTTCACGGCGACGGCGATGCCAAGGCGAGCGAGAACCAAGCCTGGAGTGACACAAATGGAGGTCCAAACGGGCCTGGAAAAGTCTCACGAAGCCCACAGCCCACTATGGGAGTTCAGTTTTGGTCTTGGGCCGAGAAGGCTGGACAAGCAGCTGGGTTGGGCTGAAACGACAAGGAGATGGTGACAATTGCTGCAGCGGGCAATGGTAGTGGCTCCGATGGTTGGACGATGACGAATGGCGGCCAGGCGAAGCTGCGACGGCAACCAGGGCAGCTTGGGGCTTCGGGACGACGACTAGGGCACGCGGACAGGCAAACATGCAAGCGGGGGACGACGCACAACGGCGGCAAGGGGCGGTCAATGGGCAGGGGGTGCTGGCTGGCTTTCCTCTGGTTCTTGAGCTCTCTAAAACCTCAACAATGGATAAAGTGAGCCAAGGAGGAGGAAGAAGATAGCTGCTGAAGAGGGGGACCCAATTTGCCTCCAAAGTCCACAATAATATCTCAATTACTCATCACCATGCCCTCACCATGCCCTCCCCTCATCCTCAGCCATTTTCCTTCCCCAAACTTCCCCTAGAAGCCATTCAAAGTGTCCAAAAGGTTGCTGCACCCCTAGCTACGAATTTAAACATTTGCCCCTCCAATTTCATTCAATTCTTCTCCAATTGAGCTCAAATTAGTGCCCATAATTTCAGCCAAAGTGCCCACAACATATTCCACATTTTTTTTCCAATTAGTCCAACTTTAATGCCAAAAATGCAACCAAAAACGGCCTTCTAATTTTCCCGGTCCAAAAATGCCTAAATTTGATTTTTTGCCAAAAACTTGGGTTTGCAGAAAAATTTTCGGAGGACGAGTCGATGTTCCTAAAATGAATCGAGACATGACAGAATTTTCAATTTCTAAAATTGAGTTCAAATTCGTGGTTAATTTCAACCGGGTGCAATTTTAGTGTGACCTAATTTACCGAATAGCTTTTAGGAATTTTTAGTGCAATTGACTCGTGGTCGATTATTTTCGAGTCACATTGTGCATCTTCAACTCATTAGCGACTCTCGGTTGTTGTGAAAATCTCGAGGTTTCAAATACGAGCATAGGGTATAGAAATGACAAAAAATCAGTTTAGTGCCATTCAACAAGAATTTTACAATTAGATGGAATCACCCACACTTTAATCACATACATCAGTAGTCGAATCAACCTATCTCCGATCTCTGATCGATTTTGACAATGCTGTATTGACCCTTGTAGATTAGCACGGTCGAGCAGTCGATTTCTAGTCGAATTCTCAAGTCTATTACATTTAAATCCCTTAACGGCTTTACCAAATAGACTAGTTATCTCGTGAGTGATCAGCTCATAGAAAAGAACTATAGGCATGTTGATGAAAAGCCCAACTCATTCAATTGAAAATAGAATCAGAAAATCGGGATGTCGCAAAAGTAATACTCCCCAAAATCTTCCCCAAAGTCTCAGTATAACCTTAATGATGGCTATGTCCAATAGGTGACACATAAGTGCATGGCTCATCTTCTCTCATTTAATGCTTAGATTTATGTCATCATGAGGTTTGGATTTGTTCTTATCTAACTTGCTCTTCAAGCTAAGCCAAAACTTCTAGAGTTTTCTATTTTGTACCCTTCTAAAGAACAAGCTAAACATAAAAACGAGGCCATGTGTCACTAAGTTATCTAAACTTGGCAAAACCTAACTGTCAAGTCTTAAATTAGTATCATGATGGCCTAAGGCTAGAGGAGCACATAAACTTATGATTCATCAAAGTGCATTATATGACATTAAATAACTAGCTTCCAAAAATATTTTAGACCAATCTTTGTCTTCAAGACAATTTGGTCTTTGGTCTCTTTGCCCTTCAAATAGGTGTGAAACCTCTCTCCTTAAGCTTGAGTAAAACTTATCTTCCAAGTCTCATAGAGGTGTCATTATAGCCTAAGTCTAAAGGGATACATAAGCTTGTGATTCACCATGGTGCATTGAATCACTAGCTTCCAAAGATAATTAAGGCTAACCTTGGTCTTCAAGACAACTTGATCTTCAAGGAGCTCCCGTTTGGTGTGTGACTAATCTTGCAATAATTGGTTCACTCCCAAGACATACTTTAGGGCAATGATATTTGTAAGTCCTTAAGGACACATAAGTTCATGAGTCATTTCTTGCATTTATTGATTAGCTTCCAAAGGACTTAATGGGCAAGCTTATCTTCAAGATAACTTGTTCTTCAAGTTGTTCTCCCATCTTCTTTCTCTAAGGCGTGCGACTCATCTAAGGGTAATGATGTTCCTAAACGCCTAGGGACACTTAAGCATGTGAGTCACTTATCCTAATGATGATTTTTGGATCTAGTTCACCAAGAAGTCTTAACCTCATGGCCCAAACTAAGGATGTCACATAAACGCTTGTGGCTCAAAATATGAGTCACCTAACGATGATTCTTGGAGCTAGCATCTAAGTCACCTATCCTAATGATGGTTCTTGGATCCAATTCATCAAGAAGCCCTATTCTCATGGCCCAAAAATGAGGATGTTACATAAACACTTAGGCGTAGTATAGCTATTTTGTAGTTGATGTAGTATTTCACTCGATTTTGATGTTGTTTCTTGCTTATTTGATAGGACCATGAATTTAACGATTCGAGGAATGTTTGTTGTTTAGTTGTAGGCATTCCTAGGTAAGTGGTGCCATCTCTTCTATAAATTTGTAAACTCATATCTTCAAAGTAATAAAAATTTGAGTATAGCACAAGTTATTAAAGCATGTTTATTGCATAAAAGCTCGATTGGACAACCACTACATTCCAATATTTGAGAATTATTTGAGAATAGTTTTACAAAATGAATTGTGAAATGTTATATATGTACCACTTTGCGAACTGGTTTATTAAAGGATTTTTGAATGATATGAGAAATGCTTTGAGAAAGTATTTATGGCGGATGAGCCGTGTTGCGAAAATGTTATTTGTTTGGTTTGTAAAATGTATACTTGATTGAATTTATGATATTGGAGAGTGGTTGTTTGACATTTGATATTACTGTGAAACCAATAAGGGATTTGTGGATATGCATAGTGGGTTTACGATATCCTTCTGGGCCAAGCTACTAGTTTTGTAGGTCAATACCTTGTCAAGGGAGGAATCCTAGTCATCTTGTCACGAGGCATTGTGTTGTGACTATGATAGTATATTAAGCTATGAAGCATGGACATGTTGTCCGTGCTTCCGTGTCATGTCCGACACATGTCGGAGCATGTCGGACACGTCGACACGCTCGGACACGTGACCGCGTGTCGGATTTTCCGACGTGCGGTCAACTTTTCTCGACACGTGTGTCAACGCGTGTCCGGAATACTAATGGAGGGTGGAGGCTAGGGAGGGCGAGGGAGCAAAGGCCGCAAGTGATGGCGAGAGACGGCTAGAGAAAGAGCCGAACAAAGAGAAAGAAGAGAGAGAAAGCAAACTCCCGCTGACAAGATGAAGCCACGAACGGACCACCGCGACAACGAGAGACGGCCAAAGAGAGCAGCGAGGGCTGCCATTGTTGCGATGGATCGGCGAGGAGGAGGAGGAGGAGAAGGATCAAGAGGAAGAGGAGAGGAAGGGGATCGTGCGGAGAGGAAGGTGGTCGTGCGGAGAGGAGGAAGAGAAAGATCAAGAGGAAGGGCCGAATGGGTCATGCGGCAAGTGGTAGAAGGAGGAGGAAAAGGAGGGTAGCTAGGGTTTTGATAAGGGAATTAAAAAATAAAATAAAATAAGGGGGATGATGGCGTGACTTTTGGGTTTTGGGGGAGGGGAAGTGACAGGCTGTCGCCTGTCTATCAATGGTGGGGAGGGAAAATAGTAAAATAAATTTGGGGTGGAGGGAAAGAAGTGGTGGATTTTGGGGATTTTTTTAATCGAAAAATTAATAAATGAAATTAAAAAATAATTTCGAAAAATAAAAGTATTAAATTTTGAACAATGATAAATTTTAGTCATTGTAGAAAATCATGGATTTATTTAAATAAATTGATTCTAATTTCTTATTAATTATTAGTTTCATCAATAACTTTTATTAAAGTTAAAAACATATTTCCGCATTAACTATGAATATATCTTTCTAATTTCAAATGAATTGATTTATTAATATTATTAGTGTAAATTTATTATAAGCTATTTTTAATTAATTATTTATTTATGAATTTGAATCAAATTAATTAATTCATTTAATATACAACGTGTCCCAACGTTTCGGAATTCTCTATTTTTTAGAAATGACGTGTCGATGTGTTGTGTCGTGTCGTGTCGCATGTCCGTGTCGCATGTCCGTGCTACTTAGATATTAAGCAATAGATTGATCAAAGAATGGGCCATGATGTTATTATGAATGAGATTGATCAAATTGGACTTAACCATTGATGTTTGAATTGAGATAATTGATTGAATGTGTATTTTTGAGTTTTGTCTGTTGTGTGTGGAGGAGGGCTTAATACCACGAAACCCCAAACTAGTATACATGTGATAAATTTACTTTAAACTAATGTTTTTATTACAAAGAAACAAACCTAAACTAGTACATTTATGATAAATTTACCCTAAACTAATTTTTTAACCACCAAAAACCCAAAATGGATATATCTCATGATGAATTTACTCTAAACTATTTTTTTACCCAAAAAATTTTAGGCCGGTACATTTTGTGACAAATATAACCTCTGTTTAATTAGATTATTATCACGAAAAATCACAAAAAGTGGTACACATGTGACAAACGGAGGATAAAACCCTCAACTCAGCAATTTAATAGTAAAATATAACAGAAACTTACAGAGAATAAATTTGTCATGAGTGTACTAGTTTAGAGTATTTGGTAATAAAAAAATTAAGTTGTGATAAATTTGCCAGCTTGGGGTTTTTTCACGCGCGCCCACATACACATGTGTGCGTGTGCATAATGGATGTTAATCTAAAAATAATAGATGTATTACTTGCTAAGCTATGGTTAATCACACACACACATATGCATAATGGATGTTCAATCTAAAAATAATAGATGTATTACTTGCTAAGCTATGGTTACTACCCCCTCTCTTTCTCAATTTTTTCAGGTTCCACGTTAGTGATGATAATACAAGAGCACTTTTGATGGGGACTTTTGGGAGTTGGATTATGAGTGGTTTAAGGTTGCGTCCTTCAAGTCGAAGGATGGCCATATTATCCCCTTTCTGCTAGGATTCGGGGTATGACAATAAGTCATCTTGAGTTTGAATTCACATGTACTAAATTTCCTGAATAAGCAATTTACACCATAGAACTTTCATTCTTCACAAAAGCAAAGCCAACTATTCAGACATTCGTACTTTGAACCTAGAAAAAAAGGTCAATACAGCTGAAACCAGAGCAATCATGATATTCACATCGCAGTCCTCGGTACCCTAAGCTAAGACTTATTTACACACATGAAGTATAGCTCCCCCGAAACCCTCGTCGCGTCCACCGTAGCCTCATCGTCCTGCTTGTTTTCACCACCGATACCGGTGAACTGGCTTCGCCAGCTGTCATTTAGGTTCAGTATACTATACTTAGGTTGATTTATTCCAAACTTTATATGGATATGACCTTAGGTGTATCACCAATAGGAAATTTCCTCGTTCGAGTCGTGCATAAAATTGGGGTTTTGATCTTGAAGACCTAAAATTGGATCCGATTACCTTTGTTTTCTATTTTGCGTGTGGTGAATATTAAAATTATGTGGGTTTATATATTGCATGTTATTATTTTAGGATATATTTTCATTATAAAAACACACAAAAAATAAAGTTGCATTGCATTGGGGATAGATTAGATTCCTAATTTAGAATTGCCTATTTTAGGAACCAAGTTGTAATTTAGGAGATTCTAATATTGATCTGAAAGAAAACTCATGAAAAATAACATGCATATAGAATTAGTTTCATAAATCCCACATTATCATATCCATGTCATCATATCCCTATCATAATATTAATGTCATTTTGTGAATATATCCCTAAATTCATATAAATCTAATTGCATATTAAATTAGTTCATAGTGTTAGAATTAATTTAAGTGTGGATTGTATTTAAATAATTCATGTCACATGTTATTAATTTAAGTTAGAATTACATAGAAATAACTTAGTTAAAATTGTATCTCATGCATTAAATATATTTTCTATAAAAAGAAGAAAAACCCCAAAATAATTAAATGTCATTGCATTTAGAAACTAGGTTTAGGATATGCATACATTTTTACATTATAGTCTTGCAGAACACTTGGGGCATTATCATAATTAAGTCGTGCTTTACTTAATGCATTGAGGTTTTTGTATTTTCTAGCAATTTATTTATCACTTTGATTCATTGAGTGTTACATTATCTGATTGCGTATTCACATTATTACCTTTCACATGTTAGTGGTTTAAGCTTAAAATTCACGAAGACTGCTTGCAAATATAATTTTGAAAATAAAGAGAAAAGTCATTGATAGGGCATTAGATCTATTTAAGATATCCAACTCCCTCATATTTATGATACTCTTTACTTAGGTTTCTAATCAACCTATATTAGACTAGTGATGACTCCTAAATAAATTGAATTGTATGTTAAATTGATTAAATCAAAATTCAAAGTTGCAATTCTTACGAATTTGGTAAAGTCTTTGGCTTCATAATCTATTAACTTTTCTTTAGTGGTTCACATTTGGAAGGGTCTAGACAAAAATAAACCCACACGTCAGTCAACACATCTTCAATGATAGGACAACGCCCTTTCCTGCATGGAAAGAGAAATACTTTTACTTTGACACATTAGGCAAAACGATGCCACCGTAATTAATGTGTTTTTGTGCATTGTCATAATATATGCTCCATCTGCTAACGCATAAGCTCGTTTTGATGGAGAACTTAGCCGTAATAAGACGAAGATCTTATATCCCGAAAGGTGTTCTCCCGGCAAATTCACTCTGGGCAATGGTGTGCGGCTTTTTTAAGGTCAGTCTAAAAGTGGGGCCAAATTTATCACGAGATTTAAGTACACAAATCTTTTTCTTTTTTCTCTTGCCTATTGAAATGCGGCCTCTTTTATTTACGCATCTGCGATAATGCTTTTACCATCTACTTTTGTGAAAGATCATTTTCCGAGATGTCATCATCATCTTCGAGGCACTTGTCCTTTTGTCTGGTTCTATCCTACCCAAAAGGCCACAGAATCTGGCGAAGGAGATGCCCCGAAAGCAAATCACCTCCCCTGAGCTCTTCCGCGTCGCCACCTGCTGTGCCTCCTCGAAATCCTCCCACCGGACGTCTTTCTCTACTTTTGTAAGAAGACAAAAGGCACGGACTTTATGAGATTTCCGAGTACAGAACAGCTGAAGAGAACGGCTAAAGCCCGATGACTCTGATGGGTCATTATCTCCCAAATCGTATATTCCCCCGCTCTTTGCTCAGAGCTCGCCGTTCGCTTCCTCTTGTTTTATTGCAAACGTTTCGCATCCTTCGATTAATAAATTGCACCAATCGATAAACGAATCTCTTTGTTCAGTCTGCTCGGCCTCTGTGTTTTCTAACTGCTCCAGCCCATCTGTCCAAGGAGATGGTTCCGCTTATAAAGTTCAGTCCGCAGCCGTCTGTTTTATTCGCCATCTCTTCTCATTTCATTCAATTCAAGAACCACTGACTCTTCACTTCCAAGTTTCATCTGAACGGTTGTATCCACGTTCCGAGATATGCAAGAACTGCCCTTGCCTTTCGCCACTACGGCCATTCTTGGTGGGCTTTCACTGTTGTTGCTCTTCTCTTTCTTCCTGAGGAAATTCTGCTCTACCCAGAAGATAAATGGCCACTCCACTCTTCCGCCTTTGCCGGGTAATCTTTGTTTCTGCTGAGAAAAAGAAATGGAAACAGTGAGCGCTTTTTGAATCTTGTAATGATTATTTTTGTGTTTTTCCCCCTTTCTGGGGGATGTGAATTTGATGCAGAGGTTCCTGGGTTACCTATAGTGGGGAATTTGCTCCAACTGAAGGAGAAGAAACCTCACAAGACCTTTACAAAATGGGCTGAAACTTACGGCCCTATTTATTCCATCAGAACCGGTGCTACTACTATGGTGGTCCTCAATTCCACCGATGTTGCCAAAGAGGTAATACTATTGGCCAGTGAAGGATCGAGATGCGGCTGGAGAGAGCCGTGTCCTTCTGACCGCTCGCCTTTTCGTGGATTTTGTAAGATATAGGCTATGATATATGAAATTACATATAATTTTTATATATCTCGCCCCTTAGGTATTGAAAATTTTCCTCATCTCGCCCCAAAACTAGGTTTTTACGCATCAATTAATGGTACGGTAACAGCTGTCACCGTGCTATATACAGATGGCTCGTCATTTGTCGAATTAGGCTGTCATTCTTTCTGCCTGTGACGGAAACTTAGGAGTGTACTTGTCATCAATTCTCGCTTCGTGGAGTCATCACAGGTCTCTGCATTTATTGCTCAGCTCATATTGTACAAACTACTCTCGTTTTTATAGTGTGGCGTACCGAGGTCAAAGGGCGAAGAAGTTGAAAGTGATGGGAGAAATTAGTCATGTTTTAATTTAACACTCCGTAAACCATTTGTTTATCCACATGAGTTGCATGGCAGGGATACCAAAATTTTTCCAGTCAATATACAGCGAATTAGAATATGGAAATGTTTTGAGAACATGAGAAAGGAAAAATACTGAAGTTTAGAAAGAGAGTCTATATATTTATAAATCTATTTAACCTAATGTGTATCGGAGTAGTCTCTTCCTTTCCAGTGAAACGTTTGGAAACTCTTTATCCTGTTTCTTAACATTTTGGGGTCTGGCAGACTGGTTTGTTAGTACTCTCCATGAAATGAAAAATTTTCCACCTAGTGGTAGACAAAAGATTTTAGAATAGGGAGCAAGGTAAACAAAGAGATAGGAAAAATCTTCGCTTGGGGGTGGGGTAAAGAATTTTTGGAAGAAGTTTCATAGAAGTACACAATTCGGGAAAAATTTGCACTCAGCCCCCAGCTTTTAATGATCTTGTGCTACTAGGATGTATGAAATGTTTATTGAATGTTCAGGCATCCTTCTTTCTTTTTTCAGGCTCTGGTTACTAGATTCCCATCAATCTCTACGAGAAAGATGTCAAATGCCCTGCGGATCCTCACAGCTGATAAATGTATGGTCGCTATGAGTGACTATGATGAATTCCACAAGATGGTGAAGCGATACATACTTGCAGGTGTCTTGGGCGTGAATGCTCAAGTAAGCTGCTAGAGAGAGGGAGAGATAGAGAGACGGAGATCTCACCACTAGATTCTTGTCACTTTGACTTAATGCTTGTTTATGCGCATCTATATATGCAGAAGCGGCTACGATCCCACCGAGACATCTTGATGGAAAACGTTTCTAGACAATTACATGCCCTTGTAGATGGCCATCCTCTTGAAGCGGTCAATTTCAGGAAAGTCTTCCAGAGTGAACTATTTACATTGGCACTCAAACAAGTAAGCGACCTCTTTTTTTTCTATCCTTTCTAAACAAAAACAAGAAATGAAAACAAGAGATCAGGGTTAATTGGTGATTGCATTTCAGGCTTTGGGCCGGGAGGTGAAATCCATATATGTGGAGGAACTTGGGACAACATTGTCCAAAGAGGAAATGTTCAAGGTTATGGTGTCGGACATGATGGCTGGTGCAATTGAGGTGGACTGGCGGGATTTCTTTCCTTACCTGAGATGGATTCCTAGTAAAAGCTGGGAAAAGAAGATTGACCAACTGGCTTTCCGCAGGAAAGCAGTGGCGAAAGCCCTACTCAGGGAGCAGAAACAGAGAATCGCTTCAGGGGAGGTAGTGCTTGTTTCAAAGTTTCCTTGAGAACTTTATTTTGAAAACCTTTAGGAAAAAAACAAGACAGTTTTCTGTTTTGCTCAACGTGGAATTATTTTCAGGAGACTGTAAATTGATTATAGCTCTTATTGGAAAAAAAAAAAAAAAAAACCATGAAATTTTGAATAATTAGGACACTTTTTTTTTTTTTTTTTTTTACATTTTCTTTTTGAAATGTTGGAGAAAACAGTTGGGAAACAACTGGAAAGATAGGTGGTTTTGAAGCAAAAGTGTTTTTTCTGGATGGCTTAAAATGTATTAACCAGTACTAAATGCTGAACAGTTCTTTAAAGCATAAATGAATTTCAAGTGGCAGTTCCAGACAAGGCCATCGTCTTTACTGCTTGAACTTAGTTTTTTGAATTAGTTGTAGCTTTTTTAGTAAGTTGGGTGAACTTTTAAGCAGGAAGCGAACGGTTACATTGACCTCTTGATATCCGAAGCCAAGACGCTTTCTGAGGAGCAGATCACCATTTTGCTCTGGGAGACAATCATCGAGACTTCTGATACCACTCTGGTCACAACAGAGTGGGCTTTGTATGAACTTGCTAAGAATCCAATATGCCAGGTTTAGCTAATTATTTTCCTTATCCTTTTTTATTGTCACTGATTTTTGTACTAAGCTTAAAGTAATTGTCACCTCCTTGACAGGATCAACTCGTCCAGGAGATTCGAAAAGTTTGCGGTTCTGAAACCCTCACAGAGGACTACTTGTCTCAGCTTCCTTACTTGAATGCTGTATTCCATGAAACTCTTAGGAAACACAGTCCTGTTCCAATAATTCCTCCACGCTATGTACACGAAGACACCCAATTAGGAGGGTACACTGTCCCGGCAGGAAGCCAGGTAGAAAAGTACAAATGGTTTTTTATGCCTATTCCATGTCTTGCATGTTGGATAAGGAATTTAAAGCTGGAATTGTGTTGTTCTAGATTGCTATAAACATATATGGTTGTAACATGGACGACAAGATATATGAGAAACCAGAAGAGTGGATGCCCGAGAGATTTCTTGATGTGAAGTATGAGCCAGCAGACATGTTCAAGACAATGGCCTTTGGAGGAGGGAAGAGGGTTTGTGCCGGAGCTCTTCAGGCCATGTTAATATCTTGCACAGCCATTGGCAGATTAGTCCAGGAGTTTGAATGGCGACTGAAGGATGGCGAGGAAGAAAATGTCGATACGGTGGGACTGACGACTCATAAGCTTCACCCAATGCAAGCAATGTTGAAGCCGAGAAGATTGGAATGAGGAAAGCATATTAGCCACTGAAGTGGGAGAATTCTGTGTAACGCAGTGGTTTTGTCTTGTTTTGCTGATAAATGCATAGTTTCTAAGTCTTGCTTTGTGGTAATGTTTCAACGGAGTGCAATGCAGGTATAAGCAAAACTTAGGACTAGTCTGGATGTCACCTTTTTGTTGGTTTTGATAAAAAAGGAAGAGGCAGACCCTGCTTGAAGGGTCGCCATCCTGCTATGTCGTCATGCACTTAGTGCTATTGCGTTGTTATGTTCATCTGTTCAAGGGCCTTTACAAGGAAAGGATCACATTGCTTTGTGGTAAAAACTAAGGTAAAGACTCAAAGATAGGTCTGCTTAGGCAATGATCCATTCTAGTCCGGTAACAATATGCTGAAGTTGGGGCTGGTTATGTTGGTTTTTGGTTCCTTAAGTCGATTGAAAGAATTGTCCTCCTTTAATTTAGTTGCATTAGTAGAAACAAGAAATGCATTAATTTCCTTCAAAAGAACAGCAAATTCATGATTTGAGCTGCTTTGTTGGAAAGGAAGACAGAACGACAGATTGCGAAAAAGTTACAAGGACTACCAACATAGAGTCTACAGTCAATCCTAGGATAGGATAAAGATTGGTCTAACTGGATCAGATTCTTATGTTTTATGAGCTCTTGGATCACCTATTCACATTGTGTGGGGTGTATCCGGAAAATGTACATAAATTAGGTCTTCCAATGACTCCTGAAAGATTTCATTACACACCAAAGACTGACAAAATTTGTATGAGATGCGATTCAGATGCTTCTGGATAACTGAACCAAGAGAAACAGAGGTTTGCGAGATTAGGGTTTGTGAAGGAAGAAGGTAATCGGAAGAAAATAAATTATAGGCCTATTTAAAATAACTGAACCAAGGCCACCAAACGGATGCGAGAAAGGAAAAAATAACTTCCATCTTGAAAATTTACAAAATAATAACTATAATAATTTTGAGATATTGACTCCGGAAAATCAGCAATAAAAGATAATAATTTCCAAAAATATAGATGGTAAGTAAAAATTTGAATAAAATATTCATACATGTTCAAGAAGGAAAGAAACTTATGCGCCAAAATTTGAATTATAATTACCTGAGTCTGTAAGAGCTTTCAATAAGATGTCTCTTCTAGAAGATTGAACAGACGAGTTTGCTTTGCATGTACTCTAATTAAATGTATGAGTAATATTCAATTTTTCACATATGAATTCAAATGAACCTTTCTCCAATGGCTTGGTGAAAATATTTGCCATTTGATTCTTTAAATCAATGAATTGAACATTGACTTCATCATTTTGTACATGGTCTCTTATGAAGTGATGACGGATTTCAATATGTTTTGCTCTTGAATGAAGAATGGGATTTTTCGTGAGAATAATTGCACTTGTGTTGTCACATCTGTTTTCAATGTAGGATTCTTCTATTCCAAAGTCTCTTACTTATTGCTTGATCCAAAGAATTTGAGAACAATAACTACCAAGAGCAACATATTCTACTTCTATCATTGAGAGTACCACAGTGTTCTATGTCCTAGAGAACTAGGACAATAATATTTGTCCCAAAAGTTGGCACATCCTAAACGTACTTTTCCTGTCGACTTTACAACTAGTTAGATCAGCATCTAAGTATCCAAGTAGAATAAAGTCTCCTTCTTTTGGATACCACAAATCTAACTTTGGATCTGTTGTAATATATTTGATAATACGTTTAACAACACCGAGATGTAATTCTCTAGGATCAGCTTGGAATCTAGCACACATACACACACTAAATAAAATATCAGGCCGAGAAATAGTAAGATAAAGAAGAGAACCGATCATGTTTCTATATGTCTTTTGGTCTACTTTCTTTCTATCTTCATCATTGTCAAGTTTGGAGGAAGTTGACATAGGAGTTTCAATCTTATTACAGTTTTCCATTTCAAACTTTTTGATGACATTTTTGGCATATTTCTCTTGATAGATGAAGGTTCCTTCCTTCAATTGTGTGACTTAGAGACCCAAAAAGAATGTCAATTCACCCATCACACTCATCTCGAATTCTTCTGGCATAGACTTTGAAAATTTATTGCATAGTAGTTAATTAGAAGAACCAGAGATAATATCGCCTAACAAGTAAAAAGTTTTTTCCTTTCTTTTTAATAAACAAGGTAGTGTCAACCATACCTTTCTTGAAACAATTGCTTACCAAAATCTTACTTAGTCTATCATACCAAGCTCGAGGTGTCTGCTTCAAACCATACAAAGCTTTTTCCAGTCTATAAACAAAATCTATTTTTCTAGGATCTTCGAATCCTATTGGTTATTCAACATAAACTTCTTCTTGGATGAAACTATTTAGGAATGCACTTTTAACATTCATTTGAAATAACCTGAAATTATGAAAACATGTATATGCAAATAATAGCCTTATATGCTTTTAACATTCACTTTCCAACTTGGCTACCAGTGCATATGTCGTCATGATTTATTCCTTCCTCTTGTGTATATCATTTTGCTGCAAGTATTGCTGTATTTTTGGTCACTTTACTCTTTTCATCCATCTTATTTTTGAACACTCCAATTATATATTTTCCTTTTGGTTTTGGAACCAACTCCCAAACATTATTGATCTTAAATTGCCTAAACTCTTCCCACATTGCTTCTATCCAGTTTTCATTGGTTAAGGCTTCTCTACTTCCTCTAGTTCTATTTCAGAAATGAGAGCTAGAGTACTTAAGTCTCCTTTGACCTTGGATCTAGTACGAATTCTTTCTTCTATGTTACCAATGATAAGATCTTTAGGATAACTTGATTTGTACTTCCAATTATTGTTGAATCTATTATTCTCTTTAAGGATTTGCCGAGTCTTTATTTCTTTTGAATCTTTTGCTTTTTTCTTCAACTTGAGTTTGTTCACCAGATGGTTGAGTTTGTTTAAGTGACCCAAACTTCTTTAAGTCTAAAACTAACTCAAACCCTTCAAGTTAAGTATGATCTTGTTGGTTTTGGTCAACTTCTTGAAACTTGACATTCATTGATTTTTCGACAATTTGTGTATTCTTATTGAAGACCCTGTAAACTTTGCTTGCAGTGGAATATTTAAGAAATATCCCTTCATCCGACTTTTCATCAAACTTGCTTTGATGATCATTTGCATTTTTCAAAATAAAACACTTGCAACCAAAAACATAAAAATAAGAAATACTTAGTTTTTTTTTCCTATGTAAACTTCATAGGGGTTTTCTCTAGGATGGGCCTTAGAAATGTTCGGTTAATTATATAACAAGTAATGGAGATTGCTTCCACCCAAAAGTGAGAAGAGACCCTACTTTCAATTAACAGAGTTCTAGCCATCTCTTGTAAAGATCAATTTTTCCATTTCTAGAACTTTATTTTGTTATGGAGTGTAAAGAGAGGAGAAAACATGTTGAAAATCATTTTTATCATAAAAACTTGTAAAGTCTTGATTTTCAAATGATCTCCTATGATCAGTCTTGGTGTTTGAAATAGCATAGCCTTTCTCCTTTTGAACATTTTTGGCAAATTTTGAAAAATATGAGAAAATTTATACTTTATTTGTCAAAAGGAAAACCCATATAAATCTTGAGTAATCGTCTACTATTACCAAACAGTATTTCTTACCACTAATGTCTTGAGTTCTAGTTGGTCCGAAAATATCCATGTGAAGAAACTAGAAGACGCAATTAGTGGAAACATGATTTATGGATTTAAATGAGCTTCTGAACTATTTTCCCAAGACACATGGAGTACACAGCTCAGTCTTTTGATACACCATTTTAGGGAGACCGTGGACCAACTTCTTGGAGGACAGTTTGGCAAATCTGTTTCATGCTAACGTGTCTTAACTTACAATACCAAAGATTTGCTTCATCTTGAATTGAGATAAGACATTGAGAACTCTCTGAGTTTATGTTTAGAAGATAAATGTTGCCATGTCTTTAAGTGATAAAAGTTTGAGAAAAAATCTTGACTGACTCAAGAACAAATATTTTATTGGAAGTTGATTCTGAACCCTGTATCATATAGTTGGCTTATACTCAGAAGGTTGTACTTTAGATCTTTTATTAGGGATACATTATTAATGATCAAGCTGTCAATCTTCACTATTCTATGTCCAATAATTTTTTATTTATTGTTTCCACCAAAAAAAAAAAAAAAACATTTCCTCCTTTTTGTTTTTCTAATTTTATAAAATTACTTACATCCCCTGTCATATGTCTAGGATAGCCACTGTTCAAGTACCATTTGCTTTTCCTTTTAGTAGTAACCTGCAATCAAAAAGAAATCTCAGACTTTCTTTAATACCTAACTTTTCTTAGGTCTTGAAGAGTTAGTTGTAAAGACAGTTTTTGTCCAATCCTTCTTAACATGTCTCTAGTCTTTAGGAAATTCATTCTCAAAATGTTCTAAGTCTCCATACTTAGAATATTTAAGAGCACTCCAACCACTAGGGTTTTATGAAAACTCTTTGAAAGTGGTTTTTGTAAGTAAGTCTTATAGGTCTTTGTCTAAGTCTCTCATTGACTTTAGGAAAATCAATCAAGGGATCACTTTCTCTATTTAGACTCAAACCAAATTTGTTATAGTAAGGAATTTGAGCAGAGAGAATTTGTTATAAAGTTTTCAAGTTTTCAAGAATTTCGTAATAATGTTTGAAATTTCCTTTTTCAAAATTTCCTTTTTTTTTTTTTTTGGAAAAAGAATCATAGCTTTTCTTCAAACTATCAAAATTATTTTTCAAACTCCCAAACTTTTCTTTCTAAGAAGTATCCTATTGTTTGAGTTTAGAATTTTTCTTCTTTAATTTAGAGGTCCTTTTAAGAGAAAATTTGAGATTTAAACAAAACTCATTTATGTATTTAGACACTTTGATAAGGATTTTAGAATGGCTTACTTCGATTTCCTTGTCGAACTTATAGTCTATGTCTAAATCAAATTCTGATTGTGAATCTGAGTCTGAGTCTGAGTGAGCCATTAGATAAATTTTGCAAACTTCTCGTCAATTTCCCCATGTTCTGTGTCACTCTAGGTTTCTATTTTTAGTGATTTCTTGTATTTTTCATGTTTACCCTTCTTATTTTTCAGCAAGGGACAATTTGGCTTGATGTGATCTTTCTTCTTGTACTCAAAATATATCACATCCTTGCTAAGTTCATCATCCTCCGTTGATCTTTTTTGGAAGTTTTGTTTGTTCTACTTTTTCTAGTCGAATTATCTTCCCTTCCTATTCAATTTCCTAAATTTCTTGATCAAGAAAGCAAGTTCCTCGTCATCCATGTCATCATTTGAGCTTGTATTATTGACACCTAATTTTTAGTAGACGCGTCATTAAAAAGTAAAAAAAAAAAAAATCGAGATTTAGGTTTCTGATTGCAATAGAGCCCCATTTCTCAGCCAAAAAGTGTCATATTTCATTTCTTTCTTTGGCATTGTCGTTTTTAAGTAATTTCTAATTCATTTTCAAGAAAAACTCGAAAAGTCAAACGGTTGACTTTCAAATTGACTTTTTGATCAACCATTCAACCAAAAGTCAACTCCAAGTCAAAAATTGACTTTTTACCCAAAAAGATTCCATTTAGCTTTAATTTCACTTTTGTTAAATCAATTTCTCAAAAATTTAAAGATTTGACCAAAATTTCAACTGATTTCCATGCTTGTTGCATAATCGAACTGAACTCTTCATCATGTACCCAAAAAGCCTCAAACTCGAAGCTTCTACTTCATTTAACTCATTTTGGGTCTAATACAAGCAATATTGGGCAATGATCAGAACCCACAGTAGGAAGAGCAAAGGCTTTAGCGTTTGGGAAGATAGATCTCCATTCCATAGTACAAAGTACCCTGTGTAGTCTTTCTTTAACAAAATCTGGTCCTTCTCTATTATTAGTCCACATAAAAGCACAACATTTACTTTCTATATCCATCAACTCACAAGAATTCAAAAACTCCCTAAAAGTGTTGAGTCGACGAAATTCAGACATTCTTCGTCTAACTTTCTCCCAATGATAGAGAATTTCATTAGATGATTATTTAAGTAAATCAAATTTGATATACATAAAAAAATATAAATATATAAAAAATTAGAAAAAAAATCCTAAATATCTCAAGAAGATAACTAAATATCTCTTAGCATTCGGGAGCGCGTGCACAGGAACCGTGTCAGTCCCTTGCGGGTTCATGACCAACATTCAAGCACTATAGGCTGGCCTTGCACTCCCCACAGCATGAGAAAGAGAGACTGAGAGAGATAGAGAGAGGTCAACTTGTGAAAAACCAATATAATCTTTGTTCTTGCAATTGATATTTGAAGTATGAACTTTTGAAAATCATTGATAAAGCAAGTTCGAGGATGTACTGATCTAATCCCATTTACTTCTTTTTCCTTGCTCCAGAAGTAATTTAGAGCTAATCATATCTCCTCATCTTATCTTCCCTTCTCAGGGGAAATAATTCATCGATTTCAACTACAGTCATCTTTGGTTTCTCGACTGCTACACTAATAATTTCTCGTGTCTCCACAAATGACCACCCACGAAATATTACCAGAACACCATATCCACAAGCGGTGTTAAAAAAGGCCCCAGAGGCCCTGCACAAGTCCGATTTCTAGGGCCCGAGTAAGCTTCGGGCTTATTATAATATTTTCATTTGGATGGATCTAGATTTTTAGGCTTGAAAGGTCTTAAAAAATAAATGTCTAAAATTAGAAAATAAAATAACATTAAATTTTTGAAGATAAATCATTTTTGTTTTCATCTAAATATGATCAAATCATTGATAAGCACTTGTGACCATGAGCAGTCACATGAGAGACACGTGAATATTGCCACATGCATAGCGTCTTGTCAATGACCATAAAGATAACATGTGGTCAATCGGTTGTGATGCAACTTGGTGATATATTCTCAGTTATCGACACTTGGGGATGAGATGCCAATAAGCCATCGATATGAATGTTGACAAAGATATGAATAGCAAAATGCCGTTTGAAGGTCTTTAAAGGTGCGATAAATCAACAAAGGGATGTAGTGGCATGGTTACAAGATAAAACAGTTGGAATTGAGAAGAAATGAGCATGCAAGCTTGGAGGGAATAGTTGTCATTTAAATATTAGACAAAAAGATGTTGGTCTATTGTTTGTAAAACAAATTAAGAGGTGTCCTGTCCCATATTGAAAAATTCAGATTTATTTTTTAAAAATTAACTATAGTGTCCTGTTGAAACAGTGTGACAATTTAGAAAGAGTTGCAGTTATTTTTTATTTTTTATTTGTTTAATTCCAAATTTTATTATTTCTTCAAACAATTATCTCAAAGTTCGTACTTATTCAAATCTTTGGAAAGTTGTGTCTGTTCGAATCTAACTTCTTGTTTTTGCTATAAATTACTGAACATGTTGGTTCGATAAAAAAAATTTATTCTTCCATTTTTCATTTTCTTTCAAAAGAATAAAGAGCCTTTATTTCTAATTGTTTCCTATGAAAGACCCTAGAGAAATGCTCGAATTATTATCTAGTATTATCATTTGAGACTTTGTTGTTATATTGGAGAAAATTTGCCGATAATAATTAGCAATGTTGTGGGGATAAATAAATCCTTAAAGAAAACAATTTCATGCCTCAAAGTCCAACTTAATTGCTTTAAAGATCTAATTTCATTGTTTTATTCGATACAAAGCCATATTTTCCCAACAATTTTAAGGATTTATTTTACAACCGTGGAGTCAAAGTACATAGAAGTCAAGTTTTGCTCGAAACCTCTGTTGTTAGGAGGGGCATCATGGCTCTCACAATTTTGCCACAACCCCACCACACCTTCTCTCTCCCTTCCCGACGAAAGCCAATCTCTCTTTGTCGTCTTCTCCAGTTGACCCACTTCCTTCGTAGTAGTGACCACAAGGAGGCCTTCTCGCTGCTTCTGGGGATGTTGGACAATTGGTAGAGTTTTTCTGGATAAGTACACGTTCCCGTTTGCTCCCAAGGCGTGCGCGGCTCTATTCGCTCCATTTGAGAGGACTGCAGTTTCGTGGAATGCCGTTATAGATGCCTTGGTTTGGTTTGGCAAGTTCAATGCTGCGATGGAATTATTCCATGAAATGCAAAAGTTGTTTGCGCCGGATGGGTACACCATGCAAAGCATGTTGAGTGTTTGCGCTAGTGCGGCTCATTGATGATGGCTCAACTAATTTTTCAGAGGATCCGTAGCCTCTCATGTTCGTGGCCGACGTTGAGGATGTCGAGACTTTGATCCATGAGATCAAGCGCAAGGCGAGGCTCTAATTACATCTTTTGGAAGGTTTTGGCTTATACTACGTTGTTGATTCCATTCCAAGAATCACTGGTTTCTTCCTTTTGTCCCTTTCAATTGCAGTTTATGCGCTTTTGATGCTTCGATTCCTGATTCACTCTCGTTTAATGGACTGTTAGAGAATGTTGTTACATGAATGGGATAATATGTAGTGCTCTGTTTATGGAGGCAGTCTGGAATATGGGCATGATGATTGATCTTGTTCTAGTTTTTCAAGATTTCTCTTTTCTCGGAAAATGGTTATAAATCGTTAGTAATAATGTTTGATCAGTGGGCTGCTGATGCGATCCCTGTAATAAAGATGGAGTGGAGTATTCATTGTGGTGGCAATGTTGATTCGTGTAGAAATGCTTGCAAACATCGAATAAATAAAGGGACACTGAGTCCATAAATATATTGAAATGCTATCAGTTATTGTGGTCTTGGCCACCTCGTCCATGCGATTCGACAAGACAACATGGATAGCCTATTGAAAAGATTCTGGAAGTTACTGTAGTTTGTGAATCGAATGAACATAGGTGTTATCCAGAGAATAATGTGTCCCTATCTGCTTTCCAAGCCCTAGCCATTTAAATAAAGTCAATGGTGTCATTACCATTATTATTTGTGGGTTATTGTCGAATGCAAAATGCTATGGAATTTTTTTTTTTTTGGTCGGAAGAGGTAATATATTAACATTAAGGAGGAAAAAACGTACAACCCTTTCCCAGGGCATCAATACAAAGGATGTCCATCATCGCTTGCGGAGGAAATAAAACCCAGTTGGACTGAAGAAGACCTTTGTCATGGGCTTTTGCGGCCCAATCAGCGAGGGCATTAGCCTCTCGACGCACGTACTGCACCGTGAGATGGGAGAAACAGGGGATTAGGGCTTGACATTCCGCGATCAACGCACGATGCTCCCATGGTGGCGGGCGATGCCGATTGATGATCTAAACGAGGATTAAGCAGTCGGATTCGATGTGGAGGTGAGTGTCTGTGTTCCCTTTGTTTACGAACTCCCTCAATGTTTGTAAGAGGGCGTTGATCTCCGTTTCTAGCGCTGTTGAGGCATGAACACTTCGCGTGAATCCGTCTGTTATTCGCCCGGTATGATCTCGTGTGATGCTTGCAATCGCCCCTAGTTGAGTTGGATCGTAAAAAGCTCCATCAAGATTTACTTTCATAACTCCTTTTGGTGGTGGTTGCCATGTGGTGCTAGGGTTCTGTGAACGGAGCTCCACGGGTGTCTGCTGCTGGTGAGAATGGGAATACAACTTAGCTAGATTAAGTGCTGAGTCGATGAGGATATCCGGATGGGTTCGTTGCTGGCGAAAAGGAAACGATTCCGGGCCTTCCACAGCTGCCATAACAGAGCCGCAACATCTCAAAATCCGGTAAGTTTCTCTGCTGCTCGATAATGTGTTAGCCAAATCTCTATTCGATGTGTAGTATGGCTGGAGGTTGCAATATTAACTTTGGGGTGCTGCCATATGAGATGTGTCGAAGGACATAGGAGAAATAGATGTTCTGATGTTTCTGGGATATTGGATGAGCAGAGTATACAATAAGGTTCCTGAATAATCCTTCTTTGGAAAAGATTTGCTTTTGTCGGTAAGGCATTGTGGCATAATGCCCATAGGAAATTTCGAATCTTGGGGGCTGTCTTGGTTTTCCAGATTTGTTTCCAAAGCTTTGCTGGGGGGGTATAAGAGGATGATGGCTGAGAAGATAAAACACTATGTGCTGATTGCTTAATATAATGATAACCACTCTTAACTGTGTAGTTACCATCTTGAGTTGCTGTCCAGCAGAGTTTGTCCTCTGATGATGTTGTCCATAAATGTATTGCTAGAATTTCCTCAACTATCTGTGGCTGAAAATTCTGATGTAGAAGCTCTGTGTTCCAGGCATTCTGATTAGGGATAATATAATCTGCTACCAGCTTAGGTTCCTCCCTATTAACCGGTCCTCCAAGAATACCCATAGGAAGCCATTTGTCCTCTCTAGCACAAATCGATTTCCCGTTTCCAACGGACCATTTGAGCCCATCTAGAATAGAATCTCTTCCCATAAGGATGCTTCTCCAACCCCAAGAAGGTCTCATTCCTGTTTTCGCTTTCCAAAGCGTTGTAGAGCGAAAATATAAAGCTTTAAAAACAGTGGCCCATAATGATTGAGGAGCATGATAGAGTCGCCAAGCCTGTTTTCCTAGTAACGCTTTATTGAAAGAGATTAAGTCCCTAAAACCCATCCCTTCCTTCTCCTTTCTTTCTTTCAGATAATCCCAATTTTTCCAGTGAATTCCAGCTCTATTAATGTTGTTTTTCCACCAAAACCATGCTATCTTTTTCTCAACAGCTTTGCATATTGAAACAGGAACTTTAAAAGTCATCATAGCATATTGAGGTAAAGCCTATACAATAGATTTCAAGAGAACCTCTTTGCCGCCTTTGGAAATTAGACCCTCTTTCCATCCTTCAAGCTTAGTGTTAACTCTAGCCAAAATCCAAGCAAACATATCCCGTTTTGAGGACCCCCAATCAGAAGGCAAACCTAGATATTTGCCGGTTTTATCCATCAAAGGTACTCGGAGTTCTCTAGCGAGGTTAGTTTTGAGAGTAGGAGGACAATACTTGGTAAGGAACAAACCCGATTTATTCCTATTTATAGCTTGACCCGTGGCTAGGCAATACTGATTAAGAATACTTGCTAGATTTTGACATTCTCGAATCGTTCCATCAATAAAAAAGATAGCATCGTCGGCAAAGAATAAATGGGATAATGTAGGACAGCAGCGGTTAAGTTTTATCCCTCTAAGATTACCCATATCAACCCCTTGATGTATAAGGTTGGACAGTAGATTGGCCATTAGAATAAACAGATAAGGAGAGAGAGGATCACCTTGCCGAAGTCCCCTTGAAGGTTGGAAATAGGGAAGAAATTCGCCATTAAACTTAACACAAAGAGAAGTTGTAGTAATGCACTGCATCAGCCAATTAATCCAGCACTCATGAAAACCCACTTGATGAAGATAAGCCTGTAGAAAATCCCACTCCACCCTGTCATACGCTTTCTGCATGTCCACTTTAAGAATCCCCTGAAATCTTTTCTTTCTTTTTCGAATCTTTAACTGATGTATGACTTCCTGAACCAACGGGACATTATCCTGTATCTGCCTCCCAGAGACAAAGGCACTCTGTTCCTTACAAATTAAAGTGGGCAGCCAAGGCTTTAACCGATTGGCCAAAACTTTAGAGATAATCTTGTAGATAAAATTGCATAAGCTGATAGGGCGAAATTGATCTAAGCTCTCAGGGTTTGGGACTTTCGGAATAAGAGATAGGGCTGTTCTGTTTAAATCTGCTGGCATATTCCCTGTGTAGAAAAAATTCTGAACTGTATGGAAAACATCATCCTGAATTAGATCCCAGTAGGTATGATAAAACAGACCATTTAATCCATCGGGTCCAGGGGCTTGAGTTGCTCCTAATTGAAAGGTAGCATTCTTAACTTCCTCTCGTGTAACCGCAACAGTTAGAGTCGCATTCATCGAATCTGTGACCACTTTAGAACATTGCGATAAGATCGGCTCGAAGGGTCTCGAACCACATGAAGTATAGAGCTTAGTGAAAAAAGAAACAGTCATATTTTTCAGTTGTTCCGGGTCTCGGGTCCATTCTTCATTCTCAGTCTTCAACATGCTGATTCTGTCTCTTTTTCGTCTTTGGACAGTAGTAGCATGAAAGAATCTTGTATTTCTATCCCCCCAACGCAGCCATCGAATTCTGGAACGCATCCCTCAATATTGTTCCTCTTGTGACCAGCTCTGCTGGATTTGGTTTTTCAAGTCACTAACCTGCTGTTCATCATAAGTACCTGCAGGTTGATTTGTATAAAACTGGAGTTGCTGCTGTAAAAGATGGAGTTTGCGATGATTATCTTTGAAAGTTGAATTACTCCACCGCGTTAGAGCTGTCTTTGTGACCTGGAGCCTCCGAGAGATTGAAGAATTCCTGAGATATGATGCAGACCAAGCATCCTCCACCACTTGTCGACACTCTTCATGTTCAATCCAGAAGGCTTCAAAGGTGAAATTTCGTTTGCCTTTCCTTGTGGTTATTTGAGTAGTTATAGAATCGGACTGTGATCCGACGCTATTGCTGGTAGTGCAACCACTTCAGCTTCTGGATAGGCTAGACGCCATTCAATATTACACACTGCTCTGTCCAATCTCTCCCTCACCAAGTCCTCCCCACTTCTATTATTTGCCCAAGTGTAGGCACACCCCTTAGTATCCAAGTCCATCAAGGCACAGTCGTAGAGAACATCTCTGAAGGATTGCATGCGATAAGACTCAGCAGGTCGTTTACTAATTTTCTCCCAGCTGTACAGAACTTCGTTGAAATCTCCCAAACAGATCCATGGTTGAGTATTGGAGTGACTCAGTCTTCTCAAATCTACCCATAATAATTGCCGTTGATGAAAGGTTGCCGGAGCATGTAAAACAGTAAGGCACATTGAGATAATACCACCGTTTTCAGAGCAAATAGTATCAATAAGATGTGGAGTAGAATGTGTGATAGTAAGCGAAATCTGATCAGTCCAAAAGAGTACCATTCCTCCAGCCAAGCCCTGAGGATTAACCACAAAACTATTATTATACTTCAGCCTCCGTTGAACTTGCTGAATAACCGATTCCTGGTTACGAGTCTCCATCAAAAAAAGTAGGTCGGGCTTATCTTGAGCCACTATGGCCCTAATAGCTCGAACTGTCATGGGATTGCCCAGTCCCTGACAGTTCCAGCTTAATATTCTCATTTTGCACTTGGTGGCTTATTTGGGCAAGCCACCACAGCCCCTTCGTAGGCCTTGTCGGCCTGGAGTACAGGAGTCTCCATCAACGTAGATTCATCCAACAAGTCAGGCTGAACAGAACGTCTTTTAACTTTTTTCAAAGGAGTCGTTTTGGGCAGCAAACGAGAGTTTTTGAGTTTTTTGGATGATGATGCTGCATTATGATTAACAATGACCTCTGGGATTGTGTCTGGTGCAGGGGAAGGAAGCTCTTCCATCAGATTCATCGTGGTTCCTTGGGAGATGTCTGGCATAGGGTAAGTGATCGGTGATTTGTCTTTTGAAAGTTGTTGGTGCTGCCCTGCTGTTTTATTCATGGTAGATGGCTGTGTTGGCAAGTCAAGAGGAGCTGCAGGGAGAAGCAATAAACCAGACTGAGGTGTTTCAGGTACACTGTCTTCTGTGGCAACGTTCTTACTTTCAAATTCATAAAAAGCTTGCCAAAACGGACTATGCTCTTTTACCTCAGCTCTCAGCCACTGTCCGTGGTACATAGTATCCCGCCCTTCAAACTTCTCCTCCTCATAAGGAATAGATTGACAATAGGAAGCGTAGTGACCCAAAACACCGCATGAATAGCAGAAATGAGGCAAGCGTTCATAACGGAAATCTAGCCAGATATACTTCCCTTCCACCCGAATAAGTTTACCCGGCTTGAGAGGTTCCGATATATTTAGTTCAACCTTCACCCTCACTGCTTTAATAGAGGATCCCTCCTTCTTGTCAATACTGACATCCAAAAGCTGACCAACTTCCCTAATAACCTGTCTTATGAACTGCTCATTGCTTCGTTCCAGAGGTAATCCGAAAATTTGCATCCAAAATACAGACGTAGTAAAACTATAGCAATGCAGAGGGGTATTAGGAACCCAGGGTTTTAGCATAAGCAGATTATTAGAAAAAGACCATGGTCCATTTTGAAGAACTCGATATTTGGCCTCCTCGGAAGTGAACTTAAAAACATACATGCCTTCTTCTCGTTGAGATATATCTACATAATCATTACGCCATACTTTCTTCATTGTTTGTTGAAAAGCTGGGAAATTAACAGTAGTATTAGCCAGAAATTTGCCTACCAACATCATCTTACATTCGGCGACTGTATCTTCAGGTGGTGCTTCATCCCACTCCTCAAGATGCTGAGAAGACCAAAGACGACCCAATCGACTACATAAGGCAGACAGCCGAGCTTCCTCGGCCGATTCTGCATGTTCCATTAGAGCACAGTTTCGAGTGGAAATCCAAGGTAGATGGATTACGAAAGGTGTTGCATGCAGAATTCTGATGAATCAATAGGGAAATCTAGTGACCAAAGCATGCGGGTATCAACAAGACCAGGTCAAAGAGGGAAAGCGGAAATATAGTTAGGGAATCGGGGGTGGTAAGAAAATTGGGCATCGCGATAAGAAGATAAAGGAAATTGGGAACCTGCCCAACGGATGTATTTAGAAGATAGAAAACCCCGATGAGGGAAACAGAGTTAAAGCGGACTACCGAAGCTCAGAAAGAGGAGAAAACCATGGAATGGAGGTTCAGGTAGGAAAGAAATCCAAACTACCAGTTCGGTAGAGGAAGCTCGTCATCTCAAAAGAGAGAGAGAGAGAGGATAAACTCAATGCTATGGAATTTGAAATTGCCTCCTTTGTGAAAGATTCAATGATGCCCTTTTATATGAAGTTTGAATTGTCCACCCACTTTAATGTTTGCAAGATATGATACTTTCTTAGATATGAAAGTTAAAAACATAATAGGTTATTCTTTGAGGCAAAGTGATTACATGGAAAAGATTTTAAATAACTTTCAACATCTTGGTTTTAAAGAATTAAGTACTTCATTTGATTACAATATTAAATTTAATTATAATACTAGTAGAATAATAGCATAACTTGAATTTGTGAGTAATATATGGTCTTTAATGTATGCAATGCATTTTACTAGACCTGATATTACTTATCCCATGAGTAAGTTGAGTTGATATATTAGTAATTCAAATATAGAACATTGGGTTATCTTAAGAAGACTACAAATTCGGTACTGTTCTTTAATAATCATTCGACTGCATTAGAAGGATACACCAATGCTAATTGGATTACAAGTGTGGGTGATAAACAATCTAATTTTGGGTGGATTTTCACATTATGTGAATGTGTTTTTTTTCTTTTTTTTGGGCGAGTAAGTAAAAATAACTCGCTCAACTTTGAAATTTGAATCATTGCTTAGTAGCAAGTAGGAAAGAGGTTGATGGATTAGGAAATTGTTGTTGGATATCAAGTTATAACCCAGTCCTATGCCTCATATTTATATCCATTGTGATAATTAAGCCACTTTGGCAAAAGCTTATAGTAGCACATATAATGATAAGTCTAGACATATTAGTCCAAGACATGAGTATGTGAGAAAATTGATTAAAGATGGTACCATAATAATTGTCTATGTGAGATCAAGCAATAATTAAGCCGATCTCTTGACAAAGGCTTTACCAAAAGATGTGATAAGATGACCTTATAAGAAACGAGGCTGAAACCCTTCATTTAAAATCACCAATAATGGTAACTCGGCCTTTTTTCTAGAACATCACTGGTTAAAAGGTTTAATGATAAGAACAGGTTATTGAATATGATTGTTTGATACTAACACTAACCCTGATAGGAAAAGTCAGTATTGCCTATTACGTTTTATAGGTTGAATTGAATTCTTAATAAAATATAGTACAAATTTGTAATGTGTTAATAATAATAGAAACACATGGTAGATACTTCACTTACATGAGCTTAGAAGTTGTGCCGTACGAAAGTTAGGGTTACTTTCTAGATAACTCATGAAATAGGATCAAGCACAAGGCCATAATAGTGTGGAGTAATATAGAACTTTTCGTTAAAACAAGAGATTAGTATACGTGCGGTATATCCAATTCTGTTATATAAAAGTATAAGTTTAAAACTGAGTTACTTATCACTTTGATAGAGTACCGAGATACTTACACTAAGTAAAGATTTAATTCGAAATAGAACTTTCTGTATGTACATTGATCTCATGAAAATTTTGGTTGTATATTTTTAATACTTTTTTTTTACAAACAAAGTGAGAGATTGTTGGTAGATTGTTTGTAAAACAAACTAAGAGGTGCCTTGTCCCATATTGAAAAGATGTGATTGTACATGTAGACGAGATTTGGCACTAACCAACGATCATTATTTTTATTTATTGGAAAATTCAGATTTATTTTATTAAAAAAATTACCATAGCGTCCTGTTGAAAGAATGCGATTGTTTAGAAGGAATTATAGTTATTATTTATTTATTATTTATTTAATTCTGAATTTTATTATTTTTTCGAAACGGTTATGTCAAAGTTCATACCTATCCAAATATAACTTCTTAATCTTTGGAAAGTTGCGTTTATCTGGATCTAACTTTTTGTTATTACTATAAATTACTAAACGTGTCTTTTTTATTAAAAAAATTATTCTTCCATTTTTCGTCGTCTTTTGAAAGAATATACAGCCTTTGTTTCTAATTGTTTCCCATGAGAGACTCTAGAGAAATACTAGAATTGCTATCTAGTATTCTCATTTGAGATTTTGTTGTATCTTGGAGGAAACTTGCCGGTGATCATTAGCAGTATTGTGAGGCAAATAAATCCTTAAAGAGACTAATATCACACCTCAAAGTCCAATTTAATTGCTCTAAAAATCTGACTTCATTACTCTATTAGACTCCAAGCCATATTTTTCCAATAAGTGATATGGAAGACAGGATTGAAGAGTATTACAATTCTGAAATAGTTATTGACAAGCAATCGCCAGTCACTACCATAACAAATTTGTAGAGGTAGTTATGTGACATTCAGATTTTTGGACAAACCCGACTAGTGACTTAGGAATATGGAAATTAGCTATGACAAACCCTCCCTTCTGTCGCCATATGGCAAATGGCGAGCCATTTGGCACCGCTGCCAAATGAATCCGATGAAATTGCATGTAAAAGTATTAGAAGGAGAATAAAAACACACTTTTCTCTCTCCCCCTCTCATTTCTCACTCGCTCATCTCTTTCTCGTTTCTCTCTCTTGACGCATCTCACTCTCCCCCTCTCGCCAATCACTCTCTCTCCCTCCCGATTGCTCGCTTTGTTTTTCTTGATTTTTGCTCACAAGATTGAGGGGATTATGCTACATCGAGTCACGTCTGGCCAAGGCAATGGGTTAAATCTCAATTTTTCGGCGAAATTTAGGTTCGGTTTGCTTGAAAGGCAATTGAAATTCCAACTCTCTATGCTATGTCAATTTGCTCATTATGCGGATCAACGGATCTTGTCTTTAATGTGCTGGGTTGTTTATCTTGTGTTGTTTTGACTTGGTTTGTATCAATTTAGGTCAAATTGTGTTATTGTTGTGGGTCGATCGAAGTCGAGATTACATGCAATGTGTCGTAAGATGACAAGGGATCATTAGGATGATCTTGGATGCCTCGTTTGTGTGATATTGGGATACTTCTAAGTGAGATGCCCATGTTATATGACTGAGATGCATCGGTTGTGTGATACCGAGAAGTCTCAAAGTGAGATACCCATGATAAGGAATCCATGAAGTTTGGTGTGTGATCTGGAAGTGACTCGAGCATACCAGTTGTGACTCAATGGAAAACTTACTCAAGGGTGGATATTGTGAACACATGATAAAATAAATACATTAGGCCTGTGAGTTCGCACGTGCCTTGCATGCTATTTGGCCTGGATGTTTAAATGGGAATTGTGTGCATACAATTTTCGAGTTATGTATTGTGCCTTGCTTGAACGTGGATGGAGATGGTAAGTTGTGTCTATTGAATGTGCTATGCGTTGATCTATTCTTGTCTATGTGTGCTATTTGTGGTTGGATCATGCATTTCTCCTAATGATTAATGGATTGCTTAGCTTGGAGCCTTATTGTTTCTTTTACTAGGCATTGCTCACCCCTTGATTTTTTAGATCGATAGCATGGATGTTCCTCCACTAGCAAGGTACAAGCCATTGCATATGTAGAGACTTTATATCATGACATGTCTGACCCTGATACCAGCCTAACCTACACTAGTTATGAGGCTACCATGTGGATGGATGATGGGTGCCCTAATTGGATATTGATGCAGTTGTTGCATGGTTTATTATCCAAGATGGAGAGCTAGTTGGACTACTTCGTTTTGGGGACGATGGCACTGGTGATGGTGCAGCTAATGTTTAAGATAGACGGAACGAATGGGAGCTAATTTTGTGTTAGTTTGGCTTAGTTGGTTGGGTAGAGAAGTTAAGCTCCTTTTTGACCCTCTTCCCAAATATTCATTACATACACATTTTGGTACATGACTCGTAGATATATCTTATTTATGCATATGAAGATATAAGCTCTCATGTAAGTGGAATGAGCATGGAAATGAAATGCATGTTATAGGTCCGGCACCCACTTCTTATTGATTGAATATTCTTGCAAAATTATGCTAATGAATAGGGGCGGTGATTGTGCATTAAAGAGAGTCCCATTTTCTTGTAATATTCATGTTATACATGCTAACAAAATGATTGTGGACTACCTTGCATGAAACAATGTCTTCCACTTACCATTAGTCTTCCACTTGCGATTTAGTAAGTGATGTTACTAGGACATCACAAGAAATTGCTCATGTTATTAAAGGTGATAAACTAAATTTGTCACAATATCCTCATTTAGACATTGAGAAAACCTGATTGAATGATATACCTTGTGTTAGTGCACTTGAAAGCATCATATATGCTCAAATTTGTACTAGACCAAAATCGCTTTTACAATAGGACTTCTAGGCAGATATTAGTTAAATCTAAGACATGATCACTAAGTTATTGCCAAGAAAGTTGTGAGGTACCTAAAGAGGACAAAAGACTATATACTGATTTACAGATATGTTCGAAGGTCTTGCAGCTAGTAAAGTATTCGGATATAGACTTTACTTACTATTAGAATAACATGAAGTCGACAACAGAATACATCTTTATGTTAGCAGAAGGTGTAGTATTATGAAAATGCTTGAAATAGAATTATATCATATTCTACCATGTAAGTGAAGTCTGTAGCATGTTTTTCAATTCTTATTTGGGTTATTTGGCTCCAAAACCTCATTACAAAGTTGATCATATTAACTTTGTGAACAAACCCATATGGTTGTATTGAGACAATAATTCTCCAGTGTTTTTATTAACAACAGAAATCTCAATGGTTCTAAACATATGGCAATCGAGTTTTTGACTATAAAGAAATGGTATAAAATAGTGTATTGAGATAATAATTCTGCAGTGTTTTTATTAACAACAACAGAGATCTCAAGGGTTCTAAACATATGGTGGTTGAGTTTTTGACTATAAAGAAATGGTATATAATAGTGACATTACAATGTAGAGCATATTTCCACAAATATATAGTTGCAGATCTACTAAAGCTTTCACTCTTATATTTTTGAACGACATGTCATTAACATTGGCTTAAGAGCATCATAAAGTGTTGTTGTTTAGTGGGAACTATTTTAGTTTTGCTCTAATAAAGTTTACATTTGTGTTGGTTACATTTAGTAACATTGTAATATATATTAACTCTTATGCATTCAATAAAGTGATTTTGAATGCATTATTATCGAGTTAAATGCATGTATATGTTGAAAATCTCAAAGTATTGTGTAAATCTTGAGTAAATATTAGAGAATATGATTATTAGCCTTGAGCATATATCTTATTATACTTAAAGAAATGTTAAGCACAACGATAAGACATATGTGGATTCATTGTAACCTTGAAGATATTCTCTAGTGGCAAAGGTTTTTGTGACAATTAAGGTAAAAGAATATTAACTAACAAAAGAGATGACACATAAGATATTACTCTCAATGAGAGTTGTTATCCATTTACAACACTGCCATATTAAATCTATATCAGTAAAGTAAAAAACACTCATTACCATGAAAGGCTCTATGTGAATACATGCGGTTACCGCAATGATTCAGTATTTGAGACTTTACAGGATAAGATTAACTGTTAAGGATTATCTCTAGACCAAGTTATGCACATACAATACAATTTCCATTAATATAGATCAAGTGGAAGAATATATGAGTTTTCTAGTATGGGCTATATTAATTAATATTGTAATTTATCGTTTAAAGGAATTGGTCTAATAAGGTAAAATAGAAGATTTCTTAATTAGTTTAATATGGACTAACTATTATAGAACGAGTTGAGCTTGACCCGCATGAGAGGGCCTAGTTGAAAAACTTTATAAATAATGCTCAAGTTTCTCGTTTAACCCTAACACACACAATTATCCTCACATAAGGAGCATTCACTAAATGCTAAGGAAGAGGGATAATCTTATTAAACTAGTGATACAAAGGGCAATAAAGGAGAAGCACTTGTGTTTTGGATCGTTCCTTCTCTACATCAAAAATGATGGATTTTAATAAAGGTACATCAATCTCTCTACTCCATTATATGTATTTTTGTTTCTAGTTATGGAGATTGTGGGATTGTGATTTAGCATCTAACACGATGCTCTCCAGGATCTCTACCGCCTCATGGGCAATAAGTTTATGGAGACAATCCAAATTAGGGTCCATAATTTTCAGGCTCTTTGCCTTGAAAGTGAGTCTGAGTGGATTCAAGATAAACTTTTGTCTCAGCTCCTCCTAAAGTGTGCTTTGCACTTGCCAACACTGCTATCATGGCTCCAGTTGTACCTTCTAATTTCACCACATGCTTTGCTTCCTCAATACTGAGTGCTTCTGATTGGGCTCCATTAATTTGTTTTAAGCTCCCACCTTCAGTTTCAACCATGCTTTCCTCAACAACCATACTATTGTGCTCCATTTGCCTCATTATTGGCAAAGAGTTGGGTGACTTCTTTTTGTATTGTCTATATACGATTAGATGACGTTATGCAGGTCGGGACGCTTCTTGGTAGGGGTGAGCATGGTCCGGGTTGGTCCGGGCCACCCCCTAACCCTAGGACCAATCCGTACAGTGTCGATCCTCAATTTTTAGGACCGAGGACCGACCCTATTGAGCTTGGGACCAAGGACTAGACCGATCTAACGGGTTCGGTCTGATTCCAGGGTCAACCTAGGACCGATTGATAATTTTTTTTCGTCTTATTTTTTATACTCCCTAAAAAAGCAAACCTCTAAATTCAAATTACACATCCATCGACAATGCGGCATTATGCAATTAAACTATAAATACCAATACATATTCACCAAAATTTCCTTTCTTTTCCAAGCAAAACTTTGGCATTTTTTACCTAATTTCAGCTCATAAATTACAAGCTCGTGTCTTTATCGAGCTTGTTGTTCCAACATGCAACGATCTAGATTTTAAAAACATGACATCAATACGGTTCGATTGCTACTTTAGTTAAAATCACGATGGATGATGAGCACGATTTGGTTCTCCAATCAAAGCTAAAACCCATCTCCAAAAAGGAAAGAAAAGCCCAGAAAGAACACATCATATGCAATCACCCCCATCAATCAAGGGTCCAAAAGGGGAGGTCACAGGGACTAATACCCAGCCAAACTGATCACGTACGCGAAGCAAACGTGGAAAAATAAATATTCAACACAAATCAAGAGCATTGAAGATCTCAAATGAAGCACAAAGTAGAACTCACTAGCCAAGTTGTGTTCAGAAAGCAAGGGTGAGCCAAGCATTAGGGTTTCTAGTTAGGGCTTCTTCTTTTTTTTCCTTCTGATTTACTCGGCAATAAACGAGGCAATCGGCGCGAGTGGCAAGCAGCAAGCATCGAGCGTCAAGTGGGGCGAGCGTCAACTGGCGAGCGGCAAGCATTGAGCAAGGCCAACGGCGAGCGGCGAGCGTTAGGCGAGGCTAGCGGCGAGTGGTGAGTGGCGAGCGTTGAGTGAGGCCAGCGACAATAGCAAAGGGCGAGTGGTGAGCGGCAAGCGGCGAGCGGCACAAGTGGCACGCACGATCAGAGGTGAGCGGCATGGGCAACCAGAGGCGAGCGGGATGTTGCTACTTTTGATTTGGGCAAATTGAAGAACAAGGAAGACAGAATGGAAGAGAACGTACTTTGGGGAAGGAAGCCGTGAGGAGATTTACAGCGTAAACTTCTCGTCGTTTTGGACGTCGCGAGTCCATGACTGTGAGGACTCCTTGGTCCTCATGGTAAAGATTGAAGAACATACTCTGGATTGTGGAGGACGCCGTGAAGACCTTTACGGCGTAAACTTCACGCCTTTTGGAATTGGATGCCGTCTGTCCGTGACTCGTGAGCTGAGGAGTCAACGCTTTAATATCATTTTACTTAGGTTTGAATATATAAAAGAATTATAAATAATATAATATAATATAATATAACAGACATTTTACTTAGGTTTGAATATATAAAAGAATTATAAATGATATAATATAATATACAGGGTTGGTCCATAGTTGGACTGACCCAAAACTCTCAGGATCGAGAACCAACCTGCACAGTGTTGGTCTTGGAATTTCAGGATCAAGGACTGAACCAATCCCCTTGGGAACCGGACCAGAACTGGCAAGGTTGGGCCGATCCAGGGTTTGTCAAAGGTCGACCCTAGACCACTGCTCACCCCTACTTCTTGGAGTCGACATACTCCTCTAGCATTGACTCAAGTGTTCGAGTGGTGAATACTTGTGAGATGATATGTATTATCTAAGTTGTAGACAGAACAAAATGCGATACCATCATGGCATAATCAAAGTCTGCACATGTGGATGCAACTAATTCTCATATTGTACTACCCTTCTAGCACATATAGCAATGATCACAAGGACTTGTTCTTCTCATGAAGCACTTCAACATGTGTTGTTGTCGTGTTGCAGTGGCTTCAAGCTCCAATGATCTATACTTTAAGCAAATAGAAGATGTGATTACTAATCTTAAACATGCGCTTCATTTTACCTGTTTGACAAAACTGGATGAGCAGCTCAATTGTTGCACAATAAATTCCTATTGGTACAATTACAACCTTACCATCTCAAAGCATCATTCTGCGAATCAACCTATGAAATAGGCTAAGTGAAGTAATAAAATCTTACGCAAATCCTCCTTGAAACTCTTTTCGAAAATTTTGAAGCTAAGGCTTGAAAACTTACCCCCAAGGGAAGTGCTTTTAAAGAATGGTGGTTTTTATGAAATTGAATTTCATTGCTCAAAAATGTCAGTTTCATGATTCACAGATACATCGATTGGGTTTGTGATTAGAGCTTAAAACAAAAAAACATGAATAAAGACAAGGACAAAGTACAAGAAAATCTTGCATAGAGAAATACGAGTAATAGGTCTCATCCTCGCTTTAAAACCCACTTCTTGGCATGGCCAACTGACAGGATTTCAAAAGTGGCGGCCATGTATAACTTGCAAAAAGAAGATAAAGTAAGTATGTGAATGAAAAAGAGATCTCTCAGTGAAGTTGTCTCTTTCAACAAAATCGAGGTGATAATACCCGTCTCACAATCCCCATTTATGGGAATTTGGTATTTCGTCAAGATTTTATCGCAAGAGGAGACATCATTAAAAGATTGATCTGTGGTTATTAATCAAATGTCCATTTGAGGTTATTAATCAAATTCTTTTCCAAAAGTTTCATATGCAAAATGTGGCATCAGTTTTGAACGATTGATTAGTGATTATCTTCTTGCGAAAATGAGGTAATTTTTATTTAAGAAATCTATACACCAAATGTGATTTGAATTTTAATCCCCAAAATGTGAGAAAGAGAGAAAAATTGATGGAAAATGTGATCTCAATTTTTGTGTACCAAAATATAATCTTGACTTGAAAGGATTTCTATACAAAATGTGATTTTGAGTCCATAATTGAAAATTTAGACAAAACTATCTATTTTGTAGGGCTACATCAAAGGGACTTGAAATTTATATTCAAGGTTCATTATCGAGAATGATTGTCAAAATTTTCGACTATAAGCCTAGATCACTTAGGACATTCAATTGATTTTCGCAAATTTGAAATATGAAAGTTTCAATCAAAGGTGAACAAGTGAAAAGAAATCATACTTATAGTGGGTGACGATTTTTTTTTTTTTCCAATCACATAAACATGCACATGATATGTGAGGCTCGACTTCTATTTTAGTCAGCTTAGTAAAATGGAGTCACAAGATTACCAGACTAAATTGATGTGATCGTGGTTTGGTTGGGGTTCTTATGACTTCGGCCTAGTCAAAGAGCCAACCCACATTGCCGGATGATAGACTGGGGCAGGAACTCTTAACACACGAAAGAAATTTCAAAATTGAGGTGGATGACTCGTACTACATGGTTATGGTTGGAGTGGTATCCACCTTAACACCATCTTAAGTGATCTTGTGCAATCCAGATTCGACGGCGGGTTATGTGCTAAAGTGTAACGTGATACAAATAATACATGCACAACAGTTTATAAACAAACGACAGTTCAGAAGTTAAAGGGTTAATAGACACTCCTCTCCTTATAACTTTCAACTGCAAAAGCATTTAACACTTCCATTCAGAACTTACCCAATATCTTTGCTGTCAAACAAAAATTATTTTCAACTGGAAAAATTTCAGCCTAAGTCCTCTAAGATTTAAAACCAAGTTTCTAGCGAACTCGCCAAGCTGTCACGACCTACCCCTCAATATAAAGGGAAACAAAGGTTTAATGGTATTACCTAAAAGACACGCCTAATGGCCCATGATTTAGTCGTAAACTCTCCCAAGCTCATATCTCACGCAGCATCGAGTTTTCAAATTGATTCTATGAAAAAATTTCTAAAATATGAATCACCACTAGCCTATTAGGGTCGGCTAGAAACTAAGTGAAGTGCACAATCTAGGGTTAGCGACTTAATTACACTAATTAACTAACTAGTACCCTTTTGGTACATGATCTTGTTCTATTTTAAAAAATTGTCAAGCAATTTGAATTGATGGTAAACCTAGCCATCAACACGTAAGGTGACCATGTGGGTGTGCAATCATTAATGTAACAATTAGCAATAAAAAAAAAAGCATTAAGTAAATTGCATGGGATAACAAAGACCTAACACTAAGAGAAAGATTAATGCTAATCATAACAAAACCAAAGGCAAGCCAAAATCAATGTAAGCATGCAATCAAAGGCAATTGTCTTTCAGGACAATTGAAGCCTTAAAATAGAGCTATAAAGATTTGTTCAATTTTTTGGGCCAATTTTAAGCCAAGAGGCTTCCATTTTTTAAAGGAAAATTACACAAAAAGACTATTTTAAAACATTTTCAAAGAATTCTAATTTTTTTAGAATTTTTTTAAATTTTTTCGGAATTTTTCAATATTAGTTCTTCTATTTTTATACTCTTTTAATATTTTAGAAATTTTTAATAAAAATAATTTTTTATTCTGAAAAAAAAAGGGACTCAGGCTGGGCCCTAGGCCCGGTCAGAGAACGGACTGCCGCATGATACTTCTTGGGTTTGGGCAATCCATAAGAACCAGGCTTTCAACAAGCTTGGTTTCAAAATGATCTAAGCCTACCTTCTGAAATAATTATACTGAGCCCAAGCTCAATTAAAAACCAAAAACAGCCCATATTTGCCAACCTTCAACTTGAGTCCAACGCCCACTTATCCCATTGCTAGAGTTCAAGCCCAAAATATCTACTCCCCTTCGTCATTCATTCTGTCCTCCACGCTCCTCTCCACTGTTCCCCCCTCTCACTTTCAGGTCCTCATCTTCTAACGAGGCAGACCAACAGACGAGGAGTTTGAGAAGCCTTAGACAAAGCTTACGACTAAGAAGCTAGCACACGAACAAAACACTTCATGGTGAATACAAAAATATCATCCGCTACCAAATCCAGGCATCATTGCTGTCCACCACCCATTGGAGATTCCGTAAAATATGGTCACAATGCAATCGGGGCAAACAATGGCATTTAAAGGACTCAATAGACAAGCTGGTATGGACTCATTCAAGACAGAGAAGAGGGTGGGCAGAAACATTTAGGGTAGCCGTGAATTGTACTAAAACTTCGACGCACCAGTTCACCAAATGAACGCTAATATATAGAATAGAATATGGCATGCTTGGATTTACTGGTACGCTGGCCAAAATAGGAGAAAGATGCTCACAGCGTCGGTTTAACCATTTCAGCAAACAGCTGGTGAGCGCAGATTGAGAGGAAAATATTGACCGGTTTTAGAACCCGAACTCAAGTTTGGACTCAAAAGAAATCATCACGAGACAACCGAAATCAACAACAACACGTAGCTCAAACCCAGCATGCGCATGGGCTTAAGGAGACCGAGCCTCGGCTTTGCTTGGAGCAAAACAGCGCGGAGTAACAGGGATTCACGAAAACGAGCGTTTAATCAAAGAGTTCCCCAGCCGACTTGGAGACGGCGGCAAGTGGGCGAGCCTGTGACAAATGGGGCTATGCTTTGCTGCCTTGGTATCCTCGAGCGGGGATCCTCGGGCAAGGGAGGTTCAAACCAAGTAAAGAAACTCACGGGCTACGCAGAGATTTGGAAGCGAAAGATCGTGTGCTCGAGGTCATCGGCCAGAGATCGTCGGAAAGGGTTCGGGCATGGCCGATCTGCTGAAGAACTTCTCGCTCTCAAGTTTCACTCTCTCCGCCGCGCTCTCTCTCGCACCCGGACCTCTCTTTGTCCTGTCCAGCCCCCGAGAAGAAGGAAAAGACTAGCAGAATCCCTCTTTTCCCGAGCTCACTCGTGCCCTTGAGCTCACTCACTTCCTTTGGCAACCTCTTTCTCTCCGCTCTTCGCTCTCTCAAGCGCGGCCAAGCAAGCAAAAAACGACAGCTCCCCTTCGAATCCGCCCCCTCTCTCTCCGTCTCTCCCTCAAGCTCTCTCTCAAGCTCCCTCTCCGTTCCTTTTTAAGGGCCACCAGCGCGCACCCTTGCGACGCCAGCTATCGCTGGCCAGCTTCTTCACCTCCCCGCCGCGGACCGGCCGACCGTCCTGCCTCAACGTCGCCCGCGGGCAACGTCTTCCGTGGTTTTGTCCCCCGTACGCCCCGTCCTTCGCTGTCCTTTCTGTCGGTCCCCCAACGACCGGCCCAGGCGGGGAGAAGGTAAGGGAAAAGCAGGAGCCGGGCTTGGCTGTCTCTAGCCCAGCCCTCCTGGTTTTTTTTTTTTTTTTTTTTTTTGGTCGAAAGCCCTCCTGCTTTTTAGTATTAATTTTTTTTAACTCTTTTAATAATTTTTATCATTGTTTAATTTTTTTTTAAATAATTGATACTAATAATGCAAATGCTCCTAATTTTTATACGTGGTGCAATTTAATGAATGATTATTTTTGTTGAGGAGTTAAAAATTAATTCTTAATTTTCTATGCTATTTAAAACTCGAATGAACATATAAAATTTAAGTATCAGTTGGTATATCTTGCAATATGTTGTATCTCCTCCTAGCTTAGTCATCACTGAATCTTGATGACTCTCGACTTTGTTTGGGCGCTCGGTTTGGATGTTTGGTGCTTCTATATATTTGCTTATTTATTTGCAATTGAGAACAAGACACGAAATGGCCGAGAACAAGACACGAAATGGCCGTTGGGACCATGGATAGCATGTATCTGCATTCTTAACTGCACCGCACTTTCAATGATCGCACTTCATTTTAGTATGGAAAATTGCAGACAACGAAGTTTGGACAGTGTTTGAAGAGTAGATGGGATTAGGGCTGCCCGGGAAGATGGAGATTCCAGGATGTCCTTATTCATTTTATAAATTAGCCGCATACTAATATGGTGCAAAAATTCAATTACGATATTTGTGTCTTGTGGATTCTAATCAACCTCGCATCCGAGTTTTGAAAGATTGTGTCACACCTAGACATTTGGGTTGGTTCACGGATAGGAACTTTACAGCGAAATGTTTTCTTGATTAGTTCTGGCGATGCTGGATTTGCCTGTGTAATATGCCTAGTCATGCACCAAATTCATTGGCGCGCTAAGCTGCCCAAGAAAAATTTCTGAAACAGAAATTAATTTCTAAATTTAAATCAATTTCTTAATTTCTATTCCCCGAATAAGTTTTCGAAGAAAGAAACCCGTTTGATAACGACTCAAAATTTCTATTTCTCAAACAAAAATCCGTTTGATAACTAAACAAAATTTCTATTTCTAGGAATAGAAATTAATTAGATAACAACATAGGAAATCCTCAAAGACAAAATAATAGTTGAAATAATACTAAAACAACATAGGAAATCCTCAAATACAAAATAATAGTCGAAATAATACTAATACATTACAAAAGTTGAAAATACAATTTCATGGAATTTCCGGCATATTATTATCCCTTGCCATTTTTTTAGCAATTCTTTTCCTAAGCGTATTTATTTGGTTTCCCTCCTCGGTCAATGTATTGTTTGCAAGCTCATCCTGCGTAGGTTCGACAAGTATTGCGGAAGCATGAATATGGGTGCCATCAATGGCGCCTATACAGCCTTGTCATTTTATAAAAACTAGTATTATACAATATTATCAACAAAATAAAATTAATGATGTAAAGGAATATATAAGAATTCTACCTTAAAGTAATGTTTATGGTTAAGAACCAATTGGGGGAAGGTCAGTTTATTTTGATTCTCAAATTGAATCACCCAGTTGCTCATCCCTAATTTCTTTATTGTTGCTCAATGAACCTTTAATGGCCCTTGCATAGCAAAGAGAGAGATTCTCTTGAATCTCTTGCCTTCGAATTAAAATTCAAGATTGTGTAACGATCTAATTATTTTGATTTCGCAAGAATTTTCAATCCGTAAAAAAATAAGGTTAAATTTCTAGGCACGTTTTTTTTATTCATCTATTAGGTAAGAACTTTTCTTCAATCGGCCATGTGCGTGCCTTTTCTAGGAGGAAAGAGCCCCATTGTTTTTAAGTAAGCATTTAAGAACTTTGATTGTTTTTAAAAATTGGGGACCCATTTGATTGCCTTTCCTCCTAAAGAGGAAGTTATCAAAAAAAAAAATGCAAAAAAAAAAAGCAAAATAAGAAAAAGAAAATTAGCAATAATTTGTGAAGTTGTGGTTATGAGTAAATTAAGTTAGCAAGAAAGCACAATGTTCTTTTATATGGTTTGATTTCAGTTTCTGATTTCTATTTCAGAAACTGAGAAGTTAAAAAGAAGTTAAAAATTTCAGCTTATGATTTCTTCAATTTCTCTATTTCTAGAATAGAAATCTGTTTCTGAAATAGAGAAATCAAATTGCGTTACCAAACGGATTTTTGTTCCAAACCTGTTCCGGGAAACAGAGAAACAGAGAAATCGAGAAACAAAAATTTTGTCATGCGCGCCCTAAGCTTTCCAAATTGACAATGCGAAGTTCTCTGCTTTCTTTTCGATCTAGCTCTATGAGAGTGATTTTGGGCCCGTTTGGTTCGGCTTGGGAGAATGCCCTTAGGAGAATGCAAATATCCTTCAGATAAATAGGTTTTCCGAAATGCTACATCATTTGATAATTTGTAGTCTCAAATGGCATTGAAATGCAACTTTAGCATAAATACCGTTTGACAAATTTTACATTACAAATGGGCTTTTGCTTTTATTTTATTTTTAAAAAAAATTTGAAAATCAAATCCGGCGGCCGGCTAACCGCCGGCCAACTCCGGTAGCCAGATCTGGCCGTTCGGCTGCCTGAGGTCGCAACCTCAGACGACGCCGTCGCCGCCTAGGGGCTCGACCTCAGGCGCCTAGAGGCGTAGAGGCCAGATCTAGCCTTCTGGCGGCCAGATCTGGCCTCCGCACCGTCAAATCTAGCGGCCTGAGGTCGTGCGGACCTAGGCGGCGCAACCTCAGGCGACGCCGTCGCCGCCTGGAGGCCCGACCTGAGGCGCTTGAGGCCAGATCTAGCGGCCCGAGGTCACACGGACCCGGGTGGCGTCGCCCGGTTCCCACGGACCTAGGGGATGCCGCCTAGGTCCTCGCGACCTCAAGCGGCGTCGCGTGGTTCACGCGCGCCGAGCGACGCCGCCCGAGGTCCACGCGACCTCAGGCGACTTCACTTGAGGTTCGCGCGACCCAGGCGACGCCGCCTGGGTCGCGGGTCACGCCACCCCCAGGCGGTAGTCATCGGGGAAGCGCGACCCTCAGGCGGCGGTGGTGGCTGCCGGAGAAGCCCGATGGGCGGGGAAGAAGAAGACGCCGGGAAGAAGAAGATGACACCAAGAAGAAGAATACACCGTGAAGAAGGAAGACGAAGGTGGAAGATAAATGAACAGTGATTTTTACATTTCTGGAATGCGGAATGCTCAATGCCGCCCCTCCCCAAACTTTTCAAAGATTCAGCCTTCGTAAATGCTCATATTTGGGCAAAGGGGCTTTCAAATATTTTGCCAAACACCCAAAATTTCCCCCAAGAGGCTTTGGGCCCCCAAAGCCCCTTGGGAATGCCCAACCAAACACCCCCTTTGAGGGGAATGCTCAATTCACCTTATTATTGTTTGGGCTACGAGTAAAAGGTGGTCATTGTGGAGGATGGAACATTTCTTATATATTTTCCCAACTACTTGTATCAAACTAACCATATAGGATGAGCATTTATCCCACCTACTTTTGAGTGTCAAATTTATCAAATAGGATGAGCATCTACTCAAAGAGATCTGCGAATATCTATTTTTTCATCTTTGTAGGTAACCACCGTATACAACAATTCCTATCACCATTTTGGTATAGGAAAAAAAAATCATAAACCTATTATAATCATGCTAATTCAATTATAAATTTTGTTTTTTTTTTTTGCCAATTAAATCCTAAACTTTTTGTATTTGTATCAATTTAGTTGATCCGACCAATTTTGGCCAGAAATTATTGACATGAACATTGACTATCTTATGTAATGCGAATAATGTTGATGCAGACAATGTTCAATAAAATTTTAATATTTATTTATCATTTTCTCTGTCCTTTTCTTTTTCTTTCCTTCTTCCTTTAGCTAGTCGTAGAACTTCAGCGATTGCCTAGAGGCAAGGCTAGCAGGGTTGACTTCACCTCTAGATGATTACTAAGGTTCACGACAATGCCAAGCTAGGCTAGGAAAGATGACTAGGCCTCATCTCTAGCCGATTTTTGGTCAAAGTTGGCAAGATTGACTCCTTTAGCAAAATCTAGAAAGGTTTATTTTAAAATTGACATAATTAAAAAGTTTATAACTAAGTCGACATAATTACAATAAATTTTAAATTTTTTTGATATTTTTCCCATCAATAATTGTTGCCTCCAAAATCGGTTGTCCATAATCAGTATGTCACTAAGAACCATCTCACAATTTTCATATATTTTTTCATCTTTGTAGGTAACCACCATATACAACAATTCCTATCACCATTTTGGTATAGGAAAAAAAAATCATAAACCTATTATAATCATGCTAATTCAATTATAAATTTTGTTTTTTTTTTTTTGGCCAATTAAATCCTAAACTTTTTGTATTTGTATCAATTTAGTTGATCCGACCAATTTGGCCAGAAATTATTGACATGAACATTGACTATCTTATGTAATGCGAATAATGTTGATGCAGACAATGTTCAATAAAATTTTAATATTTATTTATCATTTTCTCTGTCCTTTTCTTTTCTTTCCTTCTTCCTTTAGCTAGTCGTAAGACTTCAGCGATTGCCTAGAGGCAAGGCTAGCAGGGTTGACTTCACCTCTAGATGATTACTAAGGTTCACGACAATGCCAAGCTAGGCTAGGAAAGATGACTAGGCCTCATCTCTAGCCGATTTTTGGTCAAAGTTGGCAAGATTGACTCCTTTAGCAAAATCTAGAAAGGTTTATTTTAAAATTGACATAATTAAAAAGTTTATAACTAAGTCGACATAATTACAATAAATTTTAAATTTTTTTGATATTTTTCCCATCAATAATTGTTGCCTCCAAAATCGGTTGTCCATAATCAGTATGTCACTAAGAACCATCTCACAATTTTCATATATTTTCTTAACAAGCCCTCGAGCCTCCTTTGCGTCACCTCTCGCGCCCCCCGCGGGTGCAACGTAAAACCCACTGACTTAATGAGATCCTAAAACTTTACAAAATATGACTGAATTTTTTCGAAGAGCTATATACAATGGTTGAGACCCCGAAATTTTGAACCTGTCTTGCAACAACGTCCCTCTATTGCCATCGAGGAAGTTAATATAAGTTTAATGGCGAAGTTAACAATGGAAGGAATACAGTATGTAGTTTTCCAACTTGGAACTTTGAAAGCCCTAGGTCCAGATGGCCTAAATGACCAAATCTATCAACATTATTGGGAGGTAATTAAATTGGGTGTTTATAACGAAGTAAAAACTTTCTTCGATTCTGAGCTTCTCAATCCTGAGTTAAACAGAACCCTTATTACTCTAATCTCTTAAACTCAGAATCCAAAAAGACTAGATCAATTTCAACCAATAAGTCTATGTAATTTTGCATACAAAATCATCTCGAGGGCAATAGCGAATAGATTGAAACCATTGCTCCATGATATAATAGAAATAGAACAAAGTGCTTTTATGGGAGAGAGGCAAATCTAGGATATTATTCTTATAGTGCAAGAAGTGCCAAGTCAGCTACGCGTGAGAAAGAGAAAAAAAAAGTTCCAAACTATGCTGAAATTGGATATGAAAAAAACATTAAAATAGAGTAGAATGGGATTTCTTGAAGGCATGCATGGAAAGATTAGGATTTTGCAAAAAATGGGTGGATAGAGTGATAAAATGTGTATAAACTATAACCTTTAATGTGAAATTCAATGAAGAACCACCTTCCTTCTTTCACCCTTCGAGAGGATTCAGACAAGATGACCATTTATCACCTTATTTGTTCATTCTAGTGGCTAATGCACTTTTAGTGCTGATTAAGAAAATTGTAAACAATCAAGGGGATAAAACTGAACAGGTACTGTCCCACACTCTTGCCTCTTTTATTTGCGGATGATGCCATATTTTTCGTAGATGTAAAGGTAGCACCATGTGAGAACCTTGCTTCAGTTTTAAGTCAATACTATTTTGCTTCCAGGCAAGAAATAAATTTTAAACAAAGTCAGGAGTTCACTTTAGCGTGGGCTACCCATGAAATTTGAGGTATAACATGGCTAGAATGTTAAGGCTTCCTAATATCAAGAAAACAAGGAAATACCTAGGAATGCTTTCGGATTAGGAAGAATCTAAAAAACATATATTTGCTTGGATAAGTGCAAGAGTGAACATGAAACTAGAGGGATGGAAGGAAAACCTTATGACTAAAGCTAGAAAAGAAGTCCTAATCAAGACAATGGTTCAAGCTTTACCTGCTATGTCCATTTTTAAAATCCAAGTATTGATTTGCCAAGCAATTGAAAAGAAAGTTGCTGCCTTTTAGCGGAAAATAGCGAGTCAAGAATTGGACTTCACCGGAAGAATTGGGAGGTTTTGAAAACTCGAAAAGATGAGAGTGTTGTGGGATTTAGGGATCTTCTATCCTTTAAATAAGAGCTATGCTCAGGAAACAAGCTTGGAGACTATCTCAAAACCCAATCTCATTGTGGGGCCAAATCTTAAAAGGACTGTACTTTCCAAACAAGACCTTCTAGCAAGCAGATAGAGGGTCTCGCTCTTCTTGGGGTTGGCAGAGTATATTAATGGGAGGGGAAACAATTCCTAATCATGTTCAATGGTCAATTGGAATGGGAGAAAATATAAATATTTGTGAAGACAGATGGCTAAAGAGATGACTCATAGGAGGACCAGCAAACTTTGAAGAACCAATCAAAGTCGCTGAAGTGATCTTACAAGAGGAGAGTAGATGGGATGAATGAACCCTTTATCAGTTATCAGCTATTTGACGAGCAGATTGTAAATGACATTCTATTAATACCCTTGAAGACTAAAACTTTACTGGACAAGTTGGTGTGGACGGTCACCAAGTCAGGTGAATCCACGGTGAAGAGTGCATACAATTGGTTACGAGCACAACAGAGAAATCAATCCATAGAACAGGCATCATCATCATTTCAGCCACCTCACAAACTATGGAAGAGTCAGAATCTTCCTCTGGAATGTCTGCCAAAATGCATTGCCAACAAAAGACAATCTATTCATGCGAAAGATATTACCAGACCCTAGTTGCTCGTTTTGTAGCCAAGAAGCTAAGACAATCGAGCACCTTTTTTTGCTCTACCCCTGGACCAGTCCGATCTGAGAGGAACTTGTTCTCTAAGTTCAGATCTCGAATTATAGCGTTTCAGGAATGGAGATTTGGCTAAAAAACTTTCCGGAACAACGAAATTATTCACCTTTTTTGACATGATCGCAGTAATTCTCTAGTGCATTTGGAAGGCCAGGAACAATTTCGTTTTTCAGTAATAGATTCCAAATCCAAAAGCCCTGATTGATTCCGTTCTCAACACATTCAGCATGTAGAGAAAATGGAACCTCGAAAAAACGACCTTGGAAGCGGCGAATGGAGAATCACCTCACACTTGGCTCCACCGGGGCACGGTACTCTGAGGATAAACATCAACGGCTCCTTGTGAAGGGGTCACCGACAGGAGGTATCGCGTGCATAATCCAAGATGAGTCGGGAGTTCTCAGGGAAGAATTTGCTAGATCTGCTCCAGCATGGCCTGTCGTATAGCTCGAAGCCCTGGCCCTTCTAGAAGGGCTAAAGTTCATGGAAGACAGAGAGGGTGAAGTGTTGGAGTTTCAGTATGAATATATGGGCCAGCTCAAGAAGATCAACTTTTCTCATATGGGTAGGAGTGCAAATCAAGCCGTAGATTAGGTAGCCAAAGCCCAGTATTTGAATATCCTCCCCCATAATTGGATAATCCATCCTCCCAAATTCGATAGGATATACTTTGTCATGATGCCCCTTTGTTAAACTTTCATGCGTAAGAACTCTTTTATCCAATAATACTAGTTTTTCCGACAAAAAAAGAAGAAGAGGTTTCTTACATTTACTTTTGTTTTGTCTTTCATTTGTGGTGATTATACTAATTTTAGCTTTCTTTGATTAATTTGACCAATAGTTATGTGTTAATATTTTAATTAGAAACTGTTATTCTTTTTCGCCAATATCATATTTGTCACTCCTCACTTAATGCCGGAGGTTTGCCAATACATTCAGAAAATCAAAGCCAAAATAAATTATTCCCACTAATATGTTCTCTCTGATTTATGTTAATTTTAATTCGATTTTTTTACTTCTTTTACAAGGTACTATTTGTTCTTAATTCTATTCATTTCGCTGTTAGTAACGCTATGTTTGGAAGATTGGGGAAAATGGCGGTGATGAACATTTGAGTGGAAAAAGATTAAATAGTTTAAATTTTTTGCAAGATGACATAAAGGAGGAAAATTTTAAATTATATGTATTTTTGTCCGATTTCAAAGTAGTTTTCATTTAAGAAGAGAACATGGAAGGGGGAGGTGAATCCCCACCTCCTCAATTTTGGGGACGCGTGGAGGGGGTCGACTCCCACGCCCGCAAGAGGCAGGCACAAGTCTCATGAGTGAGTGTAGAGTAGGAATAGAATAGGACTGACCAAAAAAAAAAAAAAAAGTAGTTTTCATTTAAGAAGAGAGAGAGTATCCAAATGGATGGAGGGATCGCTGGCTCAAATTTCATGTTAAAATTATTTTTTATTAATATTCTAAGCCTACGATAAATTTATTATCAAGTAACTTATTATCAAGTAAGTTCCTATATTCTTCTTTCTTGATTTTGTGATCCTCTCATACAAGTTTGGATAAGAACTCTTTGTTCTTTTTCAATCAACTAGAATAATATAAAGAGATTATGAAAAAGAAGAAAAAATAAACAGGAAGAGAGATTATGATAATGTTGAAGGCCATATGTCAGCCTCCAATAAGTACACTTCCATACTTGGCTCTACATATATTATATTAGATCCTCACGCTTGAATTTGCAAAGATGCATTTGACCAAAAATAAAAAAAATACTTCCACAAATATAAAGTCCAAAACCAAATGGCATACATAACATACATTAAAAGCACACGATCAACCCTAGAAGTCCTTATGGGCAAATTGAAAGACATGTCGCTATGGTGATAAAGGATCATATGCAGGAACAAGCTGAATCCATTCCCAGACAGGAAAGACAGCTTGACATCCCCTCTTGGCTCGCGTCGCCAAGGGTTGAGAGTTTGTCTGCATTCACTTCCCGTTCGCTCTCTTCATTCTCTTCTTCAACTGTTGAGCTTGGGTTGATATTGGCGAGTTGCTGAGCCACATCGCTCATTGCCGAGCCACATCGCTCATTGCCGGCCTATTCGTACCACTTTGGTCCAAGCACTTTACTACAATCTCAGCTACGGTTCGTACTCTTTCCTTTTCATCTTCACTAGCACCCTCAAAGTTTATGACATCATAGAGTGTGTCGCCCTTCACAGAAGATATGAAACGATGGATAGTATTGATTGACTTTCCGGCCTCGGTAACATAAAGTTTCTTTCCCGTGAGCAACTCTACAAGGACAACTCCAAAACTGTATACATCACTTTGAGTTGTTAGCATACCGGTGACTAAATATTCCGGATCGATGTACTCCAACGAGTCTTTTTTTTGAGTGGCTACTATATGCCTATGCTCTGGTGATATGAGTACTGAAGTTCCAAAATCGGATATTTTCACTGAGTTGTTTTGATCCAAAAGTATGTTTGCTGACTTGATGTTGCCGTGAAAGATTGGGGGTTGTATGCTAGAGTGCATATAATCAAGTGCAAGAGCAGCTTCGGCAGCTATTTTGAAGCGTTGTTCCCATGAGATGGTCAACTCGCTCTGATGGATGAGTCGAAAGAGGGTGCCATTCGGAATGTATTCATAAACCAGCAATGGTATTCTTGTCTCCAAGCATATGCCTTTGAGCTTCACCACATGTTTGCAGCTTATGTTCATTAGAATTTCAAGCTCACGCTGCAAATCCTTGTTTAGTAGAGACTTGTCCACATCTTTAGGCTTCTTGACCACAACCACGGTTTCCACGTGCTTCACTAGTGTCCCTTTGCGGTTCAATAGTGTCCCTTTATGGACAGAACCGAAATGGTTGTCCCCGAGCTTTTTGCGGTCATCATAGTTGTTGGTTGCTTTTGCTAGCTCCCACTCTGTGAAGATTCGAACTTTGTGTCGTTTTAAGAGCTCTCCTCCATTTCGTCTAAAATTAATCTTTTTGAGTCTCCACTGAATCGAGACTGAAGCAGTAATAGTTATACCAAATATGGACGCAGCTATCACTGTCAAAGAATATAATTTACCAGATTAATGATTCAAGCATGTAATCCTTATACAATCCACACACTTCATTCAAAGAAATCAATTTCAAACACAACCCATTTAACCTATTTTTACATTCCAAACTATCATTGTTAGATTTGGATTGTTAGACACTATTTCAAAATATAATCACCCAATTAAATAGTGACAAAATTGATTTTGGTAACAAAGGGGTTCCACATTATTTCTGATGTGAGAAATCTTATAGAAGTCCTTATTTAAAAACTCAACATGTGTCAAATTAAATGATTAATGCTTTTTTTTTTTTTGTCCATCATATTGGAGGAACTCTAACCAATGGGATTACGAACATATATATATCACCCAAAATCACATATGGATAGTGTTTATAATTTATGAACCCATCAATCGAAAGCCTGATCGAAAGAAATGTCCTCTGATCAGAGATGAAGAACGTTTATTCTTTACAATTGATTATTTTTCTGAGAGTAGTTTTAACTAGGGATGGGGACGAGGCTGGAGGGTGCATTCATTGCCACAGAACTGATTTTTTCCCCGGGAAGAATTAATCCACTTACTAGATGACCATTTGACATTTTTGTGGTCTTTTTTTTTTTTTATCATTTTTTATTAGAAAGAAAGGCCTCATGGGTGGAGCCTAATAGAAAAACAGAGTGGCATCATGGGTTGCTTCTGTAGAGTCAAATAAGTTCCAGCCTTTACGCATTAGTCAAAAGAGGCTCACGTGAAGATGAAGTGCCTGGAAAACAATCGTACCCTATTGCTCACCACTCTCCGACCTTGCATCTTCTCTAAAAGCAAGACATTTGCAAAGATTATTATTATTATTATTATTATTATTATTATTTCAGTTTTTATTATTATTATTTCAGTTTTAAAAAGAAAAAACATTGCAAATAAAATGAAAGATAAATATTTATATTTTTCTTCAAATGGTACCCGGGATGGATCGCCAATTGGGATTGTCGCACCCCGCCCGACTATAGTCTCACCTAGTGCCTTAAAGACCATTTTTTGAGAGGAAAATTTGCCTCATCCAAGGTGACGTCCCACGGGGCACAGATCCCCACGCCCCACAATCATCCTTGATTTTAAGAACCCCGCTCCTGCAAGCTTTTATCTGTAGATCCATTCCTTTTTTTTGAGCTATTATTATCCAAAATTTTCACATTTAATATATATTTTTAATGTGTGTATATAACTTCATTAGCTTTAAATATGTAAAATTAGATAATATATATTTATAATCTAACAAAGACTAATACATCCACTGCAAAATCTCAATTAAAGCATGGATTTTACACCGTGCTCTTTCAGCTTAACCTCAAATTACACGAGGAATATACTAGGATCTGCCACGTGTCCAATAGCTTCACTTTTGTTTACTCTCAAAAACTTTATCTGTCTGTTTGTACTCCTTTTCTTTCTTTCTTAAATCTTTTTTCAGTTTCTCTCTTCTAAGGAATAAGTAATTGAAATTTTGTGAACCATTCACCGTAGGATACCTAAAGGGAACCAATTTTACCCAAATCTAAATCAACAAAGATTTGTAAATTTAAATAATAATTACTGTAAAAGGATCTGGTAAAAAGAAAAAAAAAGATATAGCCCAATCCAAACCATGGGTGTGATTGTTGAAGGTGAGTTGAGTTTTCAAAATAAATCAATAGAATATGAATCACCTAGTGAATAATGAGGGGATATATATGGAATTACCTGGAGCAGCTATGCCCTTCTTGCACTTTCCATGACGTCGGTTTTTTTTGGGTCCTTGCACTCTTTGATGTCTACATCATGCAAGAGAGAAATTGAACCGTCATCTTGGATAATGGCAAAAACAATTTGAACAAGTCATTGCATGGACTTTAGTCGGCTAATGCCCCCCATTCAAGTTTCTCTTACAGTATTGTGACAAGCGTCCACTCTCTTTTTAAGATTTTCATCTTTCTCTACTTTCAATCTCCCTCTTAGTCTAATTTGAGCTCAACAATGGCATTGTTCCTTGCCATCAACGGAGATCAATGCTACCTCGAACTTTTACAATGATGCGTGTTCCCTATATTGCAAGAGCAAGGCAAGGTTTTATCGTTGCCATATTAAATATGGCCATTGGGGACGATGAGTGAGCCTAGGAAGGAGGGCATTGATCTAGAAATGTGCACATACTTTTATTAATTGAGCCACTATTTTATGAGTGAGGTGGTTGTGCTAAACTGCATATGTATCATTAAATACAATGTGCTCATCAAATCTGTTCTTTAGATGCATCTAAGTACATGTGTACCCCATTCAATGACTATATATAGGCCCCAAAGGGAGAAGGCAGTTGGGGGGACAAAGGTTTGAGGGAAGAAGGCAAGATTGTCATTGCAACATGGGGTTAGAGTCGTTAGAAATGATGTTGACCATGATGTTGGTAGGGTGGTGGCAATGACCTTGACCTATTCTATTTTGCATAAAGTTGGAACCTCAAGAGAAGTATTTTCTCTATATCTGGATTTACTCAATCAAGTCTATCATAGCCGTTGATCAAGTGGAGTTAGGCGCCAAACATAAATTGGTCTTGGCAAAATTCCACAAACTTTATATGGACCTCTCATTTAAATTAAACTAATGAGAAAACACCTCTCTCTTTTCCCACTATCACTTTCCTCTCAACCTACCATCACCTCCACTGCCACCACTACACAATCGTGCCACTAACGTTATAGCCATTGTGACCATTGCACCATCATCCCCACCATTGTTGAGCCACGGCCTTGTCAAATCCTCATTAGGTCTCCTCCATTCATGGAAGAGACTAGCAAACAAATCTCATCTCCTTCACTGTGGTGGAGCGGTACCGGCACTTGTCACTACCGAGATGAGGCACAAGCTAGACTCATGAAGGAAGAGTGGCAGAGAGAGTCGTCATCTTTGTTGCTTGTGGTGGTGATGGCACTTAGGGCGCCTTTATTATGTGGGGAATAAAGAAAAAAGAAAATATTTTCTAGAAAATGATTTCAATCTCATTAGAAAATGATTTCAATCCCATAACTTTTTTAGGCAAAAAAATTCAATTTTTTAATTTTTTTTTAAATTCGAATTTAAGTTATTTTCAATTTTTTATTTAAAAATAGAATTTTTAAATATTTTTAATTTCTATTTTCTTTTCTTTCCTTTCCTTTTATTTTTTCAACTTACTCCGCCATGACCGGTGGAGGAAGAAGGAGAAATGAAAAAGAAAGAAAGAAAAGAGAAAAGAAGAAAAGAAAAGAAAAGAGAAAAGAAGAAAAGGAAAAGAAAAGAGAAAAGAAGAAAAGCAAAAGAAAAGAGAAAAGAAGAAAAGCAAAAGAAAAAGAAAAAGAAATGAAAAGAAAGAAATAATAATAAATTCGAGTTTTAAAAAATAAAAATAATTAAAAATCGAATTTTCTTAAAAATTATTTTTTTCAAGAATAAGAGTTTCATTAACCAAGGACTCTAATACAAGGAAAATATTTGAGAAAATGTTTTCTGGTTCTTTTAAAGTGGAAATCATTTTACTAAATTTAAGTTTTGGTAGAAAAGCCATTTCTGTTGACTTATTTTTCTAAATGCACCAAATACTATAAAATGAGGAAAATGTTTTTTACAAAACAAATACACGCTCAATGTCATCTCCGGAGCTAAGTTGCTGATGTAGGAGAGGGAAGGTGTATCAATACGGGGGGAGAGAGAGAGAGAGAGGATTGTGGTGGTCCGATAGAACGTGGAGGCTGATGGTGGGCTCACCTAAGGTGGTGGGGGGATGACGGTGGCAGTGGCATTGGCGTGAGATGCTAGCCAGCGAGTGGAAGAATAAATTGAGGAGAGAGAGAGTAGCACAAATTAACCGGCAACTAATTATATAGGTAAAACTAGATGGAATCACATTGACCCGCTACTTCTCTATCCGGCTCTTGCATGATTATTACTTAATTATTTATCCACATAACTCATTCGAGTGCGACAATGCATGAGGAGTCGTACGTGTCAATTACCTGTACAGCCTTGGACGCGAAGATAGGGATTCCCCTCATAACCTTTTCGGCAAACACAACGATAACCGCGTCCATTCCCGAAGTCCTTACATTCCGTGTTGGGACCACCACAGGCATAGCTCGACCCATTCAGTTGAGCCTTTCGGCAAGTCTCGTCCGATTGGACCATCCAGTCCACAACAAGGCCGGGGGTGCTGCCCACATCTTGGAACTTCGGGAGAGTCCAGTTTGAGATATCGAATAACCTGTCGTCCACCACGAACGCCCGTGCACAGTAGCCATGCTGCCTGGCCGACGCTTTTCGTTCGATGGAGGAGATATTAATGATGAGCGTCTCGAGGCCCTTTGGGATGGATGCTTGACAGCAACCTTGACCGGAGCAAGTGGTCCCGGGGGCGAAGCCAACATTGTCGGGGCAGTAGGAGATGCACCCGCTCCCGAACGTCCCTTCACTGTTGGCCACAATCGCGACGCTGTCACAGCCGAGAACGGTGAGCTTGTTATGGGTTCCCGAGAATCTGTACCGAGGGTTTGGGGATAGCTTGATGATGGCCAGAGGACTGCTTTTGTTTGCTAGCAGCGTGCCATTCTGATCGTAGCACGCAAATGCTTCGGGGAGGCTGGCGATCATGGTCGAGTCCCCGACCGAGATTTTGCGTATCGTAAGATTTCCCGACAGTAGTTGAAGACCGTTCCCTTCGATGTTGGTGCAGTTGAGCAAAAAAGCTTCGGACCTTGCACAATTGGTTTTGAGCCCGAACGGGAAAGGTACGGCCACGTTCCCACACTGGCTTTCGCACTTTCTGAGCACCTCGACAGCTCCGCCTTGTCGAAACCACCAGGCCACAGCCACGGTTAGAAGCCAATGTATTGCCTTCATTTCGAAGAAAACTCCCTCAAACTCTCTCTCACGTGTTTTTGTCCGTTGTGGGAGCTTTGTGCTTATCTTTGTTAATAGAATGGAAGCCGTTCTCGCCAACCCATTATATATACATAGACGAATTGGTGAAATTAAGCACAACAATTGGGTCCCGCCAATGGAACAAATTGGAGGGACCCGATTGCATATATCAAAAAATGCAAGACAAAGTTTTAAAAAAAAAAAAAAAAATATGCGAAGATTTTACACGTAAAGAGTAATGCGCCCTTAATCCTTGTCCTAGTGAAAGGGATGGTCACAATAATAAGAAATTCAGGAAAATTACCAAAAAATATCTTAAATTTATTGCGCTTATGTCAATTCAATCATAAATTTTTTGATAATTTATCAATGTAATCCTTCCGGCCATATCGAATAATGCTAACATGGTGGCCTAGTGCTATCCTATGTGGCATGGTTAGTACAAATATAAACAAATTTTTAAAAATTTCATATTCTTTTTCTATTTTTTTCTTTTCTTTTCACTGGTCAAAGACTAGCCACAAGCAAAGGTTGGAGAGGGCTTGGTGAGGGGTCGCATACACTAGCCACGAATGAGGGTTGCCTCATCGGTTACTGACGAGGGCTTGCAGCACCTTGCCTAGTGGCCAATGAGGGTCGCCATGCCCTCACAAGCCCTAACTGATCGCAATAAAGAAAAAAAAGGAAAAATAAATAACAAAATTTAATTTTTTTTTAAATTGCAAGAATTATCTATGTCAACGCCGGTAATACTATGTAAGACGGTTGGCGTTTGGTCAATGAATTCCAACTATAATTGGCCGGATGGACTATATAGACAAATTGTCACAAGGTTTATGACTGAATTTGGTCAAATTAAAAGGTTTATAAGTGAATTGGCACAAGTGCAATAAATTTAGGATTTCTTTGGCAATTTTCTTAGAGAAATTCTAAATCCATAAAGAATACTAAATCTATTTTACTAAGTGATATGACAAGTTTCAATTGAGCTCTTAGATAAGTGAGATCTATTCTTTGAACGTTTGGCTTGTTAGATGCCAAAAAGAAATTACTATATTAACTATTATAAAAATTTTAGAGCGCTACTAGCATAACGGCAACCGTTATGTTTTAAAATGACGGTCGAATGTCAGAGGGGATGTATACAATTGGTTTGTGGGAGTAGCGTCAGGAAAACTATTAATTAGAAGTTTTGAATACGGGGTTGGCCTCCCGTGCACAAACTAGTCAAGAGTTGATGTCACTCTCCTGATGAGGCCATGCAAGCTGAAACTAGTTGTTGAGCTTAAAATGATGTGCTGACTCATTCGATGGCGATGGACTAGACATCTAAACTAAGATGGGTGTGGTACGACATTATATAAGGAAACTATTCGCCATTGTTCTTTGGAATAGCTATTGAACGAAGACTGGCCTAGTGTTGTATGCTCACCAGGCCCTACACGAGCTATTCCATGACAATTAAAGGAATTGCTGGCTCATGACACAAGCATGAAAACCTCCACTATTTTCATGGAATAATGGAGACCTCCCACTGCATATTTCAATTCATGGATTTGGTTTCGATCAAAAGAAAAATCATGAATTTGGCAACCAAGACAAACTTTTGGAAATAATTACCAAATTGATCCTAAATCCATTCTCAAATAAAGGGTGAATGAGGCTGTTTATGTAAAATTTCTTTTATATTGGTGGTGTATGATCTATTTTTCCAAAAAAAAGATAGAGAGAAGTATGCTTGCTAGATGATGTAGTATGCAATTGCTAAATCATTAAATGAAAGCACACTTTGTCTTGGGTCTCTTGCTTTCAGTAATTAATCGACCCCAAGTATGTATGATGCCACATTATTTTGCGATGTAATATGTGATACATAAGTTGTTGATACGTTCTTTAATGTCTTAGATTTTCTTTGAAAAATGGTAAGTTTACCGTGGTCACCGAACATAATGACTCGAATTTTGACACTCCCTCCCAATTTTCTTTTCCTGTTATTCCTATTATTCCCATTTTCCGTCAATCTTTCTACTCATAAATTATCTAGTAGGAAAATAATCACGTGTCTACTACATATATAACTGCTTGTATAGAGAATTTTGTGGTTGTGGCGTTCTTGATGGATTTTTATTGTGAGTACCTTGTGGGAGAGATGACGAGCTAGACATTGCCCTAAATAAACATACAAAGTCTTGTTAATGAGTTCTTGAGAGCAATGGTTAAGTATATTTTATGGAAAATGATTTGATTTTTAAATATTAATTGCACCTACTACGACAAAAATCAGTGTCCAAAATTATCAATATATATCTTTTTCTGTTTGATTACTTAGTAATTGTCATAAGGGTGACCTCTTCTTAATATGTGAAGGTTTATATTGTTGTATTGCATGTTCTTGCGATCTAAACCTCTAAACCATTAGTAAATACCATGTTATAGTAATTAAGATCACTTTTAGGAGAAGACCCATTTTGGCAGTAAATAGAACAACGATTTTACTTTAATTTTGATTGAATATTAAACGGTAACAGACTTGCCATCACAATCCCGAAAACCTTGAATGTAATTCAAAACAAAATATCAGAGTTTTTCTTTTTTTTCGTAAATATAAAAAATCCAGAGTACTTGATTAAACAAATGTCAGGATTGCACACAATTCACCTGTAAATGCATCTAGTAAAGCTCCATTTATAGAGAGGCTGGCGAAGCTGTTTTGAATGTGAGACGCGGCAAGAGGATCTATCGAATCCAAATTAAACGTGTAATCATCTGGTTAGTAATTTGAGATTTTAAAACAAAATAATTTGACTAAGATGAATGTTGTCGCCAAATTATTCTGAACGTGGAGTGTTCTTTCGGGCAGTCATTTTTTTTTTTATATATTATTGCTCCCCAAAATCGAGACCAAACTAAAAGTAACCTATTTCACAACAAAAGCAGAACATAGAAAACTATTTTATTAATCTGCTTTTCTTCTTTATGCTGGCTTCGGACCGAGGTGATAATTTCGAATCCGAATTAAACGTTTAATCACCTAGTTTGTAATTCGAGATTTTAAAACAAAAAATTTTGACTAAGATGAAAGTTGTCGACAAATTATTCTAAACATGGAGTCTTCTTTCGGGCAGTCATTTTTTTATATTATTGCTCCCCTCAATCGAGAGCAAATTAAAGTAACGCGTTTCACAAAGAAAGCAAAACATAGAAATCTTTTTTTGTTAACCTGCTTTTCTTCTTTGAGCTGGCTTCCAGTTGGCTCAAACCAGCACCCGAGGAAACATTACCAACACGCTCCGCATATAAATAAGTTCAGTAGATCTCCAACGTTTATCTATGTGAGCTCCATGTGAAACCAACATCATCTAACGGTTGAAATTCATTGGTATCTAATGTATTCGGTTAATGCAAGCGTGGCCCGCATGCGGACGAGATCCTCCAGGCCCAACGCCTAGTGATGGGGACGTGAGACACGCGACGCTTTCTCGGAGCAATAACAGGACAGAGAGAAAAAGTAAACAAAAGAGAGATTGTGGGATTCTCTGTGGAATAATCTTTTTTACTTCAGAAATTATTATTTTCTAAGAGAAGTCACTTCTCACTTTTCGAACTACCGAAATAATTACATTCCAATTTTTTTTTTAATAGTCCTCTTATACGTATATCAATAATGATTGAAAACTCTACGTAGACTTGGCATGTACCCATAGACATATTTAAGGCCATAAAAAGATGTATTAGAATCATCAAAAATGAAAATCTCACGATAATCTCAAAGAATTTTCTAATGACATGCGATAGTATTAGGTTAAATGAAGGCAATAGTAGTTCCAAAAGGAAAAAGAAATTAATAAGGGAATCGGTTGATGATTATTAAAGTATAGTTAAATACATCATTAATTAATAGAAAGATTGATATCTAGTCGTAGAACAATGTAAAGCATTACTTTATTGTTATTATATTATAGAATCAAAGTAGGGTGTCTCTTAACCTTTAACCGCTTAATTTATGGGCCAATGTTAAATGTTATTCCAATCTTTCAATGGGGGTAATTATGTTCTCTAACAAAATTAATTACAAAATGCGATTTTTAAACGGCAAATTTTTTTCATGCACCAAGGACCACTGGACCGGATCTATCATGGTTGTTGATTGTGCATATTGCACAAGTGAGTCCCATGTGTTCAATGATTATAATTGCATTGGGTTGATGGACTGAGTCCAAGCAAGAGATTCTTTATTTACAATGTACATCTGTTGGTCATAGTTTGTTTTAGTTGGAAAGTTGCCTCTATTTAAACGTTACGAGGGAACAAGCCTAGGAGTCATGTCCTTTTGTATGCGATATTTCTGTGTTTAGCAATTAATGTGGTTAGGATTGCCTATAAGATGAAATACTCTCTTTTCTAGAATTTTCTTGTTAATATCATGGATCGGCCACATACTAATATGATGTGATAAGTCGATCACTATGTCCATGTGAGACGAATTTTAGTCAACCTTATGATCCAGTTTTGAAAAATTAATGCCACCTTGTTATGGAAAAGGATTTGATTTATAATTAGTTATTTCACATAAAACGATAAAAATTAGTATTAAAAAATATTAGTATATATACTTTTTGGTTAATTAACAAGTGTCATGAAGTAATGCCTTCTTAATATCAGAAATTTATGTGATTGGTGCCACATGAAGATGCAATCTAAATCTCTAAATTTTTAGTCTTTGTATAGTAAATAAGTTATGGACTTAGGTAAATCCTTAAAAGGCTTAAAGAGGAAATAGGTGGGAGAATCGCCCTAAGGTGGGAGACCCTGTGCTATCCTTCGTATTCCTTTTTTATCGTGAAGACAAAGATAGATAGTAAATTAGGGGCTCTACGATGGGGAAGATAAACTCCATGTCAAAGTGTGCTTGCACACTCTGGCTATCGTTAGGTAGGCTGGTGTAGTAGCCACTTACGTCTAGGGTGAGTAGAGGTGGGTGAAAAGCCCACTACGAAGCTAGCGCGCCTTACGGCACTACTCACAACCACAAGCTAGCTAAGATGCAATCTAAATCTCTAAATTATTAGTCTGTATATTAAATAAGATCACTTACGGGAGAAGACCCTACTTAGGCGTGAATTTACCACTGGATTTTAATTTAATTAAAATCATCCTATTTAAAAAGGTAATTGACTTGTTATCCCAACTATAATAATCTTGCAACGTAGTCCAAAATAAGTTATTAGCATTTTTCCATAGTACAAATTATTTAGACTATTCAACTTAAACAAATGTCATGAACACATGCAATTCACCTGTTCACATGCATCTAGTAAAGCTCCTCCATAGTGTGTTTTGATGAGATTTATTCTGCATATGAGACATTATGATGGAATTTATCTCATATATATTAAACGTCTAATCACTTAATCAATAATTCGAGAACGTAAGACAAAAATTTGATTAAAAGTTATCGCCCATTGGTTTTGATCGTAGAGTCCTTTCAAACCGTCAGTTTTTATATTAGATACAAAGTCCTTTACATCCCTCTCTGTTGGCCAAACTAAAGTAACATGTGCGACACAACAAAAGTTAAATATAGAAAAGCACCTTGGATTACTATCTGAGGGAAATCTTTAACTTTGTTCTGGCTTCGAACCTGCTTGGTCTGGCCTTGGGCCCGATAAATTAAATAGTAACATGATCCACACGTAAATAAGCCCAGTCGATCTTCGACTTATTTATGTGAGCCCCATATAAGACCGACCTTATCTAAAAGATGAAATTCACTAAGATCTTGTGCAACAGGTTCATGCAAATGTGGCTTGGATCTGCCTGGTGATCAACAGGCGAGACGTGGTGATGGTGACAAGAGACTCGCGACGCTCTCCTTGTGCACGAAGACTTCCCAGCCGTGTCGAAGTCTTTCGAAGAATAAGACAACATGCCAAAGAAAAAATCATACAAAAGAGACGGGGGGTTGTCTGTGATCCATCTGGAGAATGACATTTCTCAGTGACGGAACGTGGATTACACGAAGCGAGGCGTCACGTGGGAGAGACGACTGAAAGATGCCACCACTTGGTTTCGTCGGAGTGACAATCATTGGCTAGATTCCAGAAATTTTATTGCCGTGGAGGGCCAGTTGGAGCACAGGGGCTCTACAAAGCGTTACTCAGTCCTCGTTGTTGTCATATTAAGAGATGCATTAAAATCATCAAAAAATAATAATCTTGCAGTAATCTCAAGAATTTTCTAATGATATATGCCTTTATTTGGTTAAATGAGATTGGCATCCAAGAAAAAACATTTGCAGTAGTAGTTCCAAACGAGGAGAAAAAAAGGGACTTGGTCGGTGGTTATAAAGGTATATAATTAAACATACCATTGTTTTGTAGAAAGAATAATAGCCTAGTCATTTGACCATGTAAAGCATGACTTTACTTTTATTATATTATCATATGCAAAATAAGATCTTTGTTAACCTTTAACCACCTAATTTTTGGGAAAATGTTGAATTTTATTTCAATCTATTATGGGACATCAATGTTCTCTAGCAAAACTACTTACGAAGATTTCTTCACTAGCAAATTTTTTCATGCACCAAGAGCACTAGACCAGATACATCATAACTATTGATCGTGTAGACCCTATAAGTAAGTTCCACATGATCAATAGCTGCAACTGCATTTGGTCAATCGATTAATTCCAGGCAAGAGTCTCTTTATTTACTGCAATGTACTTTCATCGGTAATAGTTCATTTCAGTTGGAAAACTGCATCTATTTAGAGGTTTTGAGGCAACGAACCTAGGAGTCGCGTCCTTTTGCATGCAATATTTGAGTTTTCAACGATATATGAATGGGACTGCATGTAAGCCAAAATACTTCCCCTTTTCCTAAAATTTTCTTGTTAATATTGTGAAGTCGTCGCCTATTGATATGACGTAATAGGTTGATCATATTGTTCATGTGATGTGAATTCTAGTCAACCTTGTGTTTGAGTTTTGAAAATCATTCTACCTCGTTAAGGAAAAGTAAAATTAATTACCCAAATAACGATATAAATTAGTACAGATAATTATTAAAATACTTTTTTAGTTTGGTTACTTAACAAGTCTTATAAGGTGACACGTTCTTATTATGTGAAAATTTATAAAACTGTAGGAAGTTGAGATCTAGATCTATAAATTATTAGGTACGATGTGTAGTAATTAAGATCATTTATAGGTGAAGACCTTTCTTAGGCATGAATAAAATAACCACCATCATTTAGTTTTGATTGAAACCATCTTATTTTAAAAGGATGATCGATTTTTTATCACAACCCCAAAAATTTAGACACGTAGTCCAAAACATGTTATCGGCTTCTTCTTCTTTCTTTCTTTCTTTTTAACTTTATAAAGTATCCGGATTATTTGATTTATATAAATGTTACAAACACACGTAACTTGTTTGTTCACATGCATCTAGTAAAACTTCTTTTACAAGATGGCTCATGAGGTGGGAGAATTACCAAAAAAGTCCTAAACTTATTGCAATTGTGCCAATTCAGTTTTAAACTTTTTTTTTTTTGGCCAATTTAGTTCTAAACCTTTTATAATTGTGCCAATTCAGTTCATCGGGTCAAAATTGGTCGGCCGGCGGTGACGTGGACGCCGGTGGGGGATAGCCACCGGCCGGCAAATGCTGATGTGGCAATTTTTTAATATATATTTTATTTTTTTTCGAATTTTTAATTCTTATTTTCTATTTTTTTTCTCACCTTCTCCTTCCTTTGGCCGGTTAAGGCGAGGGCTAGTGAGGTCAGCCTTGTCGGCTGCTGGAAAGGTCAACCTCGCCAGCCACTAGCGAGGGCAAGGCCCTGCCAAATCTTAGCCCTCGCCAAGGCTGAGCGAGGCCGAAACTCGTCAAATCCGGCAGGGCCTCGCCTAACCAAGGCGAGGGTCAACCTCACTAGTGATTGGCGAGGCTGCCGTCACCAAGGGCTGTGGCGGAGGCGGGGAGAGAGAGGATGAGGAGGAGGAGGAGGAGGAGACGACGAAGCGGGTGCGGAGATGTGAAAAGGGGCGCTGTCGCTGCGGCTGTAGCTGCGGTGGCGGCGGTGGGGAGAATGAGGTGGGGGCGTTGCTCCAGCGGTACTTGGAAGATCAGTTGAGGCTAGTGGGATCTGTGTACGAGTGTGGGGACGATGGCGATGGTGACGGTGACGACAACGACGAGGATGTCGGTTTCTCTGGGGAGGTCGACCCTCGCCTTTGCTGGGCGAGGCCTTGCCAGATCTAGCAAGGCTCGGCCTCGCCCAGCCTTGGCGAGGGCCGAGCTCAACAGATCTGGTGGGGCCTCACCCTTGCCAGTGGCCAGGGAGGTTGACCTTGCTGGCCCTCGCCTCCAGCTAATGGGGGCGTGTGACATCCTAATTTTCAGGCTCTGTTTTCAATTAAATAAGTTAGGTTTTTCATCGACGCGCCTATAGTTTTTTTCTCTGAGTTGGCCACTCACGAGCTAACTAGCTTATCAGATGAAACCATTAAGGGATTTTAATGCAATAGACTTGAGAATTCAACTAGGAATTGAATGCTCGACTGTGCTAGTCTACAAGGGTCATTATAGCATTGTCAAAATCGATCAGAGACCGAAGATAGATCAATTCGATAGAGGTATGTGATTAGTGTATGGGTGATTCCACCTGATTGCAAATTTCTATCGATTGGCACTAGACCAATTTTTCTGTCGTTTTTGTATTCTATGCCAATATTTGAAACCTCGAGATTTTCACAACAACCGAGAGTCGCCAATGTGTTGAAGAGGTACATTATGGTTCGAAAATAATCGACCACGGGTCAATTGCGCCAAAAATTTCTAAAAGCTACCCAGTAAACTAGGTCACGTTAAAATTGCGCCAGATTGAAATTAACCACAAATTTGAATCCGATTTTAGAAATTGAAAGTTCTATCACATAACGATTTATTTTAGAACAGTCGACTCATCCTCAAAAGATTTTTTTGCAAATCAATATTTTTGGAGAAAATTCAAAATAGGGCCATTTTTTGTCCGGAAAATTCAGGAGACCGTTTTTTATCGCGTTTTTGAGATGCAAGTTGATTCTATTGGTGAGGAAAAATGTGAATTGAAGTGTGGGCTGCTTAGTTAGATTTATGGCAGCCGAATTGAGTCAATTCAAGAAGAAATTGAAGTGGATTTGGGGGAAAATGTTACAAATTCGTAGCCCCCATGGTGTGCAACATTTTGGACCACTTGGCAAGTGTGTTGAGGTGGCTTCCATGTGACTCAAGTCGCCCTGTAGCACTTGTTGGAGAAAACTCCTTTGTTGTTTTGAAGTTGACAAAACTTATTCAAAGTCTATTATGAAGATTTTCAAACTCTAGTGACAAAAGTCTAAAGACGATCAGACTTTAGTGTCAAAGTCTGAAGATGACCCGACTTTAGTGTCAAAGTCTGAAGACTCCTAGACTTTGTGTCAAAGTTTGCCCACTCTGACACATTTCAGATTGAACGAAAGTGAAGGATGAAGATTTTTCTAGATAAGGAATTATCTTTCTTTCTTCAATGATTTGGTTCGCGTAAATTATATATAGCTTTCTGGTTGGATATATCACCTATGAGATTAATTATCTTTATTGAAATCAATTTAGATATATCAAATACTTTTGAAGGCAAGTAAATTTGGAAAAAATCTACTTATGGAAACCAAGATCCTGATTGTATGGGCGAACGAGATTAATGGGCTTTCATCACAATCTTCAAATGGCTCGAGATCTCCTTGATTGATTCTGTTAAATGGGTAGATTGGAAGAATTCCTTTAGAAAATGCTAACGGTCGAGAATGCATGAAGGAGTATTTAAGGTGGCTCTCCAGTTGTTTGATAAAGTGTGTGAAAGAAGAATTTCAAAGTCTGAAGCTTACCATTTTCTTGTCATTCGATATTCTGAGCTCAAGGTTGTATTCAAAAGAGAGAGAAACGTATAGTGTGACTTCGTGAAAAAGTAGTAGAAACTCTTTACTGTGAAGTTAAGATCACAAGGCTGTAAAATCTCTTTTGATTCTTAGTGGAATCCAGCCAGTAGGCTATCAGCGTGGAGAGTGGACGTAAGCTTGATCTAAGCCAAATCACTATAAATTATGTGCTCTTATACTCTTCCCTGAATTATTTTATTTTGTTCGTAGTTCTATTTAACTGCTAAAGTTTGAACTTGCTCAAAGTCTGTTGTTCTTCAGACTCAATTTCAAAAGCAAATTATTTCTATTGTTTTTAGCGAAAAATTATTTCGCACCTATTCACTCCCCTCTAGGTGTTTATACTAGCACTTACAATTGGTATCAAAACTCTGTGTGCTTATTTCATTGAAGTGTTTTTACTTCTAAGCTAAAGATCTATGGCTAGTATTTTAGCTCCAGGATTGGTTGAAGGTCAAAGTAACACCAGACATCCTTACTTTGATAGAAATGAGTACAATGTCTGGAAGAATAAGATGAAGGCTTTTCTCAAATCCAGAGATCCCTTGTAATGGGATGTGGTAAAAAAGGAATCCATCCTAAAGTTACATCAACCTTAGAAAGAGGAAAAGAAGTTGTAGATGCTGACAAAGCAACACGAGCTGAATTTATCAAGAGACAAGCTCTTGATGCGAAAGCAATCTACTCTTTATACTATGCCTTATCTCCTACTGAGTATAATTGAATTTCTTCTTGTGAAACAACGAAAGAAGTTTGGGACAGATTACATGTTACCTACGAAGGAACTGATTGAGTAAAGGAAACAAAAATCACTATTCTACTCGGATAGTATGAAGCCTTCAAGATGGAGCCTGGAGAATCCATTACTGATATGTTCAGTCACTTCACAAAGATTGTAAAGGGCCTGGCTTATCAAGGTCAACCAATCTCAAGACCAATGAAAGTCAATAAACTGCTGCGTGGACTCTCTAAAGAGTGGAATCATGTGAAGACATCAATTAGAGAAACTTAGAGGATCATGCCTCTATCCGTAGACAAACTAGTAGGCACGCTTCAATCATATGAAGTGGAGCAAATCAAAAAGGAAGAAGATCCAAGAGGTAAGAAGTCAATTACTTTAAAATCTAATGATGATTCTAATGATGAAGATTCAGATGATGACATGGATGATGAGGAGCTAGCGTTTATGATTAAGAAGTTTGGAAAGTTGAATAGAAAGGGAAGAAGATTCAACTGGAAAAAGCATAGCACACAAAATTTCTAGAAGAGACCGACTGAGGACAATGAAACTAGCAAAGATGTTATATGCTTCGAATGCAAGAAAAATGGGCATATCAAACCTAACTGATCCTTGTTAAAGAAAAAGAAAGGAAGAACTGAGAAATACAAAAAGGCTCTCAAAGCTGAAACCTGGAGTGATACTGAGTGCGAGGAAAGTAAAGAGGAATATACCAATATATGTTTGATGGCCCATTCCGATTTAGACTCAGAATCAGAAACAAACTCCGATTTAGATTCAGATTAAGAAGTTAAGGTAAGTAACTTAAAAATTCCTGTTAAAGTCTCGAAGTACATGAAGAACTTTGTCTCAGTCTCAAAACCTCTCTTAAAAGAATCTCTGAACTAAAAAAATGGAGAATTCTAAACTCAAGTAACAGGAAATTTCTTGGAAAGAAAAGTTTGAAATTCTAGATAAAAGTTTTGTTAATTTGAAAGAAAATTCTTATTCTCTTGCTAAGGAAAATGTTATTCTGAAAGAAGACCTTTCAAATATTTCAAAAAAAATTTCAAAATGATTCGAAAAGTTAGAGAAAATTCTTTTAGTACAAAGACCCTATTTTAACAAATCTAATTTAGGAATGACTTCAAAAACCATTCAATTGATTGATTTTCCCAAAGTAAAAGAGAGACTCAAATAAAGATGTAAAGACATTTTACAAAAATCATTTTCAAAGAATTTTTGTAAAACCTGTTAGCCAAAGTGCACTCAAATGTTCAAAGTGTAACAGCTTAAAACATTTTGAGAAAAAATGTCTTGAAGTTTGGAGACCTGTTAAGAAGGACTAGGCAAAGACCATCTTTAATGCTAACTCTCATGGACCTAAGAAAATTTGGGTACCAAAGAAAACTTGAGTTATTCTTATGATTGCAGGTCTCTATCAAGAGAAAGATCAAATGGTATTTGGATAGTGGCTGTTCGAGGCACATGACAGGGGACTCAAGCTGCTTTATAAAGCTTGTTAAACTGAATGGAGGAAAAATTTCTTTTAGAGGAAACATCGAGGGAAGAATTGTAGGTTGTGGAACTGTGAAGATTGGAAGCCTGACTATCAACAATGTTTCTTTGGTAGAAGGTTTAAACTACAATCTACTCAACATAAGCCAGCTTTGTGACACTAGATTTAGAATAAACTTCCAAGAAGGTATTTGTTTTGGAACGAGTCAAGACTTCTCCCAATCTTTCACTGAGCGAAGGCATGAGAATATTTATCTTCTAGATGTAAACCTAGAAAGTTCTTGATGCCTTATATATATTCAAGATGAAGTAAGTCTCTGGCATTGAAAGCTTAGTCGTGTTAACATGAAGCAAATTGCCAAGATTTCTTTTAAGAAGCTTGTTCGTGGTCTTCCCAACCTGGCTTTTCAAAAGTCTGAATTATGCACTTTATGTGTTTTGGGAAAACAGGCTAGAAGTACCTTTAAACCTGTAAATCAAGTTTCTACCAATCGAGCTTTGCAGCTTCTGCATATGAACCTTTTTGGACTAACTAGAATTCAGAGTATTGGTGGAAAGAAATATTGCCTCATAATTGTGGATGATTACTCTCGCTTTACTTGGGTCTATTTTCTAGCAAGTAAGTCTGAAGCATTCTCTTACTTCTCAAAATTTGCGAAGAAGGTTCAAAATGAAAAGGGTTATGCTATTTCAAACGTATAAACTAACCATGGAGGTGAGTTTGAGAATCAGGACTTTGCGAAGTTCTGTGATGAATATGGTTTTCAGCATGTTTTCTCTTCTCCATACACTTTAGAACAAAATGGGGTTGTGGAAATGAAAAATATATCTTTACAGGAGATTGCCAGAACCCTCTTAATTGAGAGCAATATATCCTCTTGATTTTGGGCAGAAGTAGTTTTTATAGCTTGCTACATCTTCAACAAAGTGTTCTTGAGGCCTATCTTGGAGAAAACTCCTTATGAAGTATATAAAGGAAAAAAGCCAAATGTTTCCTACTTCTATGTCTTTGACTGTAAATGTTTTGTTATGAAGAATGCAAATGATCAAACTTGGAAGTTTGAAGAAAAATCAGACGAAGGAATCTTCCTTGGCTATTCTACTTCAAGTAAAGCCTACAAGGTCTTCAATAAGAAGACTCAATCCGTGGAAGAATTTATGAATGTCAAGTTTCAGGATTATGTGCAGACTAACCATACCAGACTCAACTTGAAGAGTCTGAACCTATTCTAGACTTTACAAAGTCTACTTCCCTCGAAGAGGTTCAAACTTCTGGAGAACAGCAACAAGCAGATCGAGAAGAATCAACCGAAATAGAGGATCAACGGACTTGCAGACCAAACAGCAATTAGAAGCACAAGTCGAGTCATCTCAAGTAACTCATCATTGGCAACAATAATGAAGGAATTCGCACCAGATCCAAAAGACGAGAAGATTTTAGTGCTCTAGCACTTGTTTCTTAAATTGAACCAAAAAGTTTAGATGAAGCCTTGTTTGATGAAAGCTAGATCGAAGTTATGCAAGAAGAGCTTAGATAGTTTAACATCAACAATGTTTGGGAGTTGATTCCAAAACCTAAAGGTAAATCTATCATCGGAACAAAATGGGTCTTCAAGAACAAGATGGACGAGAAAAGAAAAGTCGTTAGGAATAAAGCAAGACTTGTGGCCAAAGGATATACACAAGAAAAAGGGATAGATTATAACGAGACCTATGCACCAATAGCGAGGTTAGAAGTAATTAGATTATTATTTGCTTTTGCTTGTTATAAAAATTTCAGGTTATTCCAAATAGACGTCAAAAGTGCATTCCTGAATGGGTTCATACGAGAAGAAGTCTATGTGGAACAATCATCTAGATTTGAAGATTTAAGAAGGCCAGACTCAATCTACAGACTGAAAAAGGCTTTGTATGGATTGAAGCAAGCACCTCGAGCCTGGTATGAAATGTTGAGTAAGTTCTTAATTCAGAATGGTTTTAAAAAAGGAAAAGTAGATACTACTTTGTTCATAAAGAGAGAAGGAAACGATTTTTTTATTGGTAGATTTATGTAGATGATATTATCTTTGGTTCTCCTAATGAAAATCTATGCAAGAAATTTTCAAAGTCTATGCAGGATGAATTCGAGATGAGCATGATGCGTGAGTTAACTTTCTTTCTGGGATTGCAAGTTAAACTTCAAAGAAAGGTATATTTATTCACTACGAGAAATATGACAAAGATCTTATCAAGAAATTTGGGTTAGAGAATTGCAAAAAGATAGAGACACCTATGCCAAGTTTCTCGAAGCTGGACAAAGATGAAAAATGGAAGAAAGTATAATAGAAACTTTATAGAAGCATGATCGGTTCTCTTCTTTACCTTACTGCATCTAGACCTGACATTTTGTTTAGTGTTTGCATCTGTGTTAGATTTTAGTCTGATCTTAGAGAATCTCATCTAAGTGCTATAAAACGCATCATTAAATATGTTGTGACCTGTCCAAAGCTAGGTCTGTAGTATCTAAAAGAATGAGACTTTACTCTTATTGGATATTCAGATGCTGATTTAGTAGGTTGTAAAGTGGATAGAAAGAGCACTTCTGGAACTTGTCAAATGCTAGGAAATATGCTGGTATCTTGGTTCTTAAGGAAGCAGAGTACTGTAGCTTTATCAACAGCATAAGCAGAATATGTGGCTCTTGGGAGCTGTTGTTCTCAAATTCTATGGATAAGACAATAGCTAAAAGACTTTGGGATTGAAAAATCATGTACCGAGATCAAATGTGACAACACTAGTGCTATTAATCTCACCAAAAACCCAATTCTTCATTCAAGGGAGAAGAATATAGAGATTCGACATCACTTTATAAAAGATCATGTCCAAAATGAGGAGATTATGATTTAGTTCATTGATTCGAAGAATCAACTGAGAGACATATTTACGAAACCTCTGAAGAAAAATATATTTGAGTCTATTCGCACCAAGCTGAATATTATTTCTATTCTTGAGTAAAGTCTGAAGTGATCAGACTCAGAATTTCCAGACTCTACTTTAGTAAGAGAATGTTTCAAATCTAGGTATTTTATTTTTGAAATGAAAATGTATGTTTAACCGAATCGTTGCTTGCCTATTTTATTTTTAGAAGTTATCTTTTTCGAATTCTTGAATTTTTGGTAGTTTTTATTATCAGTTTATTTCAAAAAGGGCAATTTTCTTTTTCCTTTTGACAGTTTGATTACCTCTTTTCTTTGTGACCCTTCATTTTCTTTATATATCCTCTTGTATTTCTTTCGAGCACTTCTTTTCAAAACCCTAAAATACAGACTCTCTACTCTCTTGTCTCTACTCTCTCATCTCTACTCTCAAGCTTGTTCTACAAGTTTTCATCTTTTTCACTCGATCTGTCTGTGAAATCCTCCAAGCCTGTAAATATGTCTTACAAAAGGAAATCCTCTCAGATTGCTAATCAAGGTCCGAGAAGCATGCCAAAAGGGCAAACTCATTTTGATCTCATTGAGGAAGACTCTCCGCGTAACTCTCCACAGCATCCTCCGCAGCACTTTACTTAGAATGTTCTGCGCCAACCTCTGGAAGAGGAAGTTGAGGAAGACGCAAAACCTCTCAGAACCTTGAAACCCCAGGTTCTCTATAAGCTCTACTCTCATTTGAAGCAGGGAGGTACTCCTATGACCTTTATAGATGAGTTTCTAAGAGAGAAATGTTATAAGAATGAGACTTTGTTCTTAAGAAGGATGGAACAGTTAGGTATAGTGCCGAAAGGATCAGCAAACAAAGCCTTTCTTCATTTTCCTACAGACCCTAGGTTCGGTTCTAATCATCCTGAGAACAAGGATGATGATGAGAAATTTTATTCGACTTTTCAACCCATAATGGGTGTTGCTGTAGATGTTCTTGGAGAAAGAACGAGTTTGTTTCGTTCTAAGGAACACAAAAAGGTTTACTCATAGATGCGGAAGAGAGGGGTGATGAACACTCGTACTATTGATTTTGATTTTTTAGACTCGATCAAGGTTAACTTGAGGGAGAAGTTAGCCTTCCTTCAATTGGAGAATTTTTGTTCTGAGACAACTATATCTAGAGTTGACTACATTCTTCTATTCAAATTTGTCTTTTTTTTATCAAAATAGAATCAAGTTCATTGTTAGTGACAAAGCTTATGTGGTGGATGTAGACACACTAGCAGACATTATTGGGGTGGAAAGGAGTGGCTTTCAACCAATAAATGTCTCATTTAGTCAAGCAATGAGATTTCTTGTCAAGGACAGAGTACTAGAAGGAGGCATCACTTATTCTCAACTGTAAGCTTCAAATGTTTTGTTGCATAAAGTTGTCATTAACTGTATCAGACCAGAGGTTGCATAAAAAACTAATGTTTCTAGGTTCGAAGCACGGCTTATGTTTGCTATCTGTCATGGGATGAGATTTTCACTCCCTCATACTATCCTAATGCACATGCATGGGACAGTTATGAAGGGCAAAGGACAGAGGATGATGATGATGATGATGATGATGATGATGATCTTACTATTTCTGCCATTGCCTTAAAGAATCTTCGAGGTTTTGTTGGTTTTGAGAAAACAATTCAAAGAGAAGGAAGAGAAGACAAAGAAGAAACAGTAGAAAGAGAAGAAGTAGAGCCAGAAGAAGAAGAAGAACCAAAGAAGGAAGAAGTAGCAAGAGAAGAAGAAGGAAGAGATGAAGAAGGAAAAGGTCATGAAGATGACTCTTATGAGGTGACAATTGCTATATCTTTATTTGAGGATTCTTAAGCAACTCGGAGTGGTCCAATAGGAGTACGTACAGAGCAAGAGCATCACTCTCGTTTTGCACACAAGAAGACTCAAGAAGAAGAAATCCTTTCTCCACCTATAGGCACCAAAATAGGGGGAGCTATTGAAAAAATGGGACTTATTTTCCTGTTTTTGCGAGTGATGGTATCAGTCGATCTCCTCCTCATCCAGAAGATGTCTATGCTTCTCATTTTCCTGAAGCTAAATCTACTTCGAGTCACAGGACAAGACAAGTTGATGTTCCCTCTCCTCTCAACTCTCCACGAAATCAATTCGCTGAAGCTAGTGCACATACTGAACCAACTGGTGACTATCCAAGGATGATAGAACTCATTTTAGAGGTAAAAGCTTAGCAATACGCTATGGAGATTGAGATTCAGAGGCTTCACAATGCTTTGAGATCCTCTTCTCACACTGGAAAGATACAGTCTTTGGATACTCAGGTACAAACTTTGAACCAACAAGTATCTCAGATTGTGGCCCAAAATGATCAAACTATTCAGACTCTCAAGATTGTTCAAATTGAAGTTGAAAATGTTCATCACTAGTGCCAGAAGATCGAAGAGGTAGTGCAATCTATGGGGGATTTCCAACTGGTTCAAATTCCTTGACAGACTTGATTTCATTTTTCTTTTCTTTATTTTGACTTTCTCCACTTTTTGTTGTTGACAAAAAGGGGGAGAATGTGCAAATTTATTTTTGAAATTTTACTTTTGAACTTAAACTTTTGTAGATTTGATTTTGTTTGACTGGTAACTCTTATAATATGCAGCAACTTTTGTGGTGATGATTATGGATGTGGATGGATGTGGATGTTTAAATCTTGATGTTTGATTATTTCAAGATTAACTTGTTTTCTATAGTTGCAGAATCGATGATATCTAGATCCTTATCTATTTGTTTCTTAGATATCATGTACTGCTAAAGTGTTGTTTTGTAGGTTACAAGTTTTTAAATCTGCAAAGAAGTTTTGTCACCATAAAAAAAGGGAAAGATTGTTGGAGAAAACTTATTTGTTGTTTTGAAGTTGACAAAACTTATTTAAAGTCTATTCTGAAGACTTCCAGACTCTAGTGACAAAGTCTGAAGATGACCAGACTTTGGTGTCAAAGTTTGAAGACTCCTAGACTTTGTGTCAAAGTCTGCACACTCTGACACATTACAGGCTGAACGAAAGTGAAGGATGAAGATTTTTCCAGATAAGGGATTATCTTTCTTTCTTCAAGGATTTGGTTCGCGTGGATTATATATAGCTTTCTGGTTGGATATATCACCTACGGAATTGATTATCTTTATTGAAATCAATTTAGATATATCAAATCTTTTCAAATGCAAGTAAATTTGGAAAAAATCTACTTATGGAAACCAAGATCCTAATTGTATGGGCGAATAGGATTGACGGGCTTTCATCACAATCTTCAAACGGCTCGAGATCTCCTTGATTGATTCTGTTCAACGAATAGATTGGAAGAATTCATTTGGAAAGTGCCAATGGTCGAGAAGGCATGAAGGAGTATTGAAGGTGGACTCTCCAGTTATTCGATAGAGTGCGTGAAAGAAAAATTTTAAATCTAAAGCTTACCATTTTCTTGTCATTAGATATTCTGAGCTCAAAGTTGTACTCAAAAGAGAGAGAAACTTATAGTGTAACTTCGTGAAAGAGTAGAAGAAACTCTTTACTGTGAAGTTGAGATTATAAGGCTGTAAAATCTCTTTTAATTCTTAGTGGAATCCAGCCAGTAGGCTGTCAGCATAGAGAGTAGACGTAAATTTGATCTAAGCCGAACCACTGTAAATTATGTGTTCTTATACTCTTCCCTGAACTCCTTTATTTTGTTCGTAGTTCTATTTAACTGCTAAAATTTGAATTTGCTCAAAGTCTGTTATTCTTCAGACTCAGTTTCAAAAGCAAATTATTTCTACTATTCTTAGTGAAAAATTATCTTCACACCTATTCACCCCCTCTAGGTGTTCATGCTAGTACTTGCAGCATTTAGCCATTGACTACAAGATTCTAGAGGTGACTCACACGAAATTTCGTTGTCGTGTAGCACTTAGTCCTTTACTCGTTCACAACACTCTTGATTCCCTCAACACAACACATCATCTTTTGCAATAACAATAAACCATCACCAAGCACTCAATTTCCACTCATAGCATAAATAAACCATCCAATTCACATATAAATTCAACCATAAGAATGAGCGTAAAATTATGAAAAATGGCTAATCCGTCACAATTTGTGCTAATTAACATTAATTAAATAAATTGTGTTTAATTAAACTGAACTACTTAATTAATCTGACCATGTAGGCGCATCATCAACCAAGCCAACTCTTAGCTTCCATCATATAGCCAAAACACCATAATCTTTTTGTTTTTTTAAATACACTTAGTAACCCTTTTTTTTTTTTTTTGTTTAAACCTTCCGAAATAAATTCGTACGGGGTCCTATATTTGAAATTAACTCATCGTATAAAACCTCATCGTTTTATTGAGCACATAAAACTTGACACCATATTTCTTTTCTAATTTCTTTTCCATCCACACTCTTTTGAAAACAAACCTTAGTAACCCCTCCTTTTTTTTTTTTTTGTTCCAAACGTTTAGAAATAAATTCATAGGTGCTCACGTACTCAAAATTAATCCGTCAAACTTTGCACGCACCTAGTTTATAACCTCATAATTTTATTGAGCAAATAAGTTTTGGTGTCTTGACCCGACACCTCATTTATTTTCTATTTAATAGTCCACAAGGTCATGTTTTGCAATAACAATAAACAACCAATAATGAGCAATCCACCTCATGATCTCACACATAAATTATCAGCATGCCACAAGTCAATCACATCACTAAATACACCTTATTTAGCAAGCACAACATCAAAAACAATTACAAAACCACTACCAGTCCTAACTGGCAGAAATCGGGCCACCCGTGCATCTCCAAGTTTAAATCTAGAAACCTAACAAAACGAGTTTGGAGAATTCTCAAATTTGAATATGTTGTAAAAGACATATAAACGAACACTTTTCATGAAGATATGTGGCGCCCCCCGACGGCTCCCGATCTGTTAAGGTCACCACACTTCTTACCTTGTCATGGATGTCCCCCTTTTTCAATCGATGGACTTCAAGGAATCCTTGTGGGGGTTCTATCACACACTTCATCGGTCCCTACGTAATGTATATGGCCGAAGCGTATCCAACAACTCTCTTTCCTATAATCGAGTACTTTTTATTTACATAAACTAGACGGACATCGTTAGTCGATACATCAAAAAGCCGCAGTTTCCTATACCCGGCTATATTTCAAAAGTTAACCGACATCTCCAATAGCTATTTACAAAGAGTCCATCATTCAGTGCCAACGTCCAAAAATTTCCCTGCTGTCCTCACATCCTAAGTCACTCCACACCACTCGATCCCCCCTCGTTGTCCTCTGGTGGCGGTGGTAGCGGCCCCAGAGTACGTCCGTTCCTCTGAACATACAAGACGAAGAACTCCCGATGCACGGGACCCGAGGGTAGGCCGGTGTTGGTAGTCAGTATCACCCTCACCCTAATGAATGTCAGTCCCAGCAAATCAGGATCCTGATACTCCAACTGTTCCAATTGCAAATCAATGGGGATCCCATAGAAAGTACCAGGAGGTGCAGGCAGCAGTGGCATCTTTCTTACTTTGAAATATGTCAGTCCCCACAAGAGGTGAGTACAACCACTCAATAGCTAAAGATCTACTAAACTATATTATGTAGGACCATCATCATCTGATTTCATGCAAAATACACAAAACATATAATTTGGAAGAATAGTTATGCATTAAATCAGTAGAGTTTTCCAACGAAATGGCAAACGCAGTTTAAAAACCAGAACACATCATTTCAATCATCATATGGGTCCCAATTATAAGGCCAAACTGTTATGACACGTCTCATATCGTGCCATACAATTTTGTCCCATAATCAGGCGCAACTGTCAAAATGGCATAACTCAGCAGAAAAATCAACTTTAAAACTCAACAGATTTTTTTAATTCACTAACTCCCAGTAGACTAGTGTTTGCGTCCCTCCAGGCATTCACACCCAACCGGCATCACGAAAGCCTCTAGTTCCATATTTCAGTCACCAGGCATCCAGAGTGTGTCATGTCTCACCTCTAGGCATCTCGCACCTAACCTAGCATCACGAGGAATTGCCAAGGCTCACTATGTTATTAGTGTCCCCTACCCTCTGGAATGTGTACCGTCATATGTCGGCATCCCGACACCCGGGGAACCTATGGGGCTTACCACGACAATGATGTCCCACAGGCATCCAGAGGTATTGCAATCACGATCCTCTAGGCATCCCGTCTCTCGAGGCTTCATCGTCCCAAGGGTCTGATGGCAACAATAACACATCAATCATGGTGTAGTAATTAAATCATTTCAATGCCAAAATGTTTTCGAATCACCAATATGGAGAATCCCTTGAGTTTTTCCCCAAAAATCCCACTTTCACAGTTAACCCTCCAATATTTTTGAATCCACATGTAAAACATGTAAAACCTTGAATGGTTCTCACACCTCACGCCTCGAGACAAAACAATTTATCAAAACTATAAGTAAATTTGAAATCAGCACATCGGTAAATCCAAATTTCAATTTCGACTTCAAGGTTTTAGAATGATTTATATAAAAATTCGGAATCTTGAAAGCATAACACGTTTCTTAAAACTTCTGAGAGCGGTGTCACGAGACATAGCAATTTCAATGCAAATCGGGAGATTTTCTAAAACAATTTGCGAGCAAAATTTTCAAAGCTTTGCAACCGCTAAAATTTATGCATATACGAAGGCCAAAATCGCATTTTCTGATAAGAAATAAGAAACTCCTTCAGTAGCCTAGCCCCAAACCGAATCGGTCATTCTAGGAGTCACCATCCAACATCAGAATTCAAACCATTTCAATCTAACAGCACTTCCTCAAGCAACAACGGCATTACACTATATAGGTTAGTAGACTCCAACTAGCCTTAGGTCTGGTGGCGTTGATGGCGAGTGGATCGCAAGCTACCAGCTACGGTTGAGGCGAGGAGAAGCGATGACGGCAACAATGGCGTGTGGTGAGGTGCGAGCCAAGGCCTCTCAGGTCCTGCTACGGTAGAGGGGCGGCAATCGATGGCGAGAGGAACCTAGAGCTACGGGCTGCGGCATGGTCGAGATGGGCTGGACGGCACAGCGGTGGACGAAGGCATGGCTGGTGCTGAGTTATGGGACGGTGTGGAGGTCGGCAGCACGGTGGTTGTTGGTGAATCGTGGGAAGAGAAATTTTCGGTCAAGGTCGCAAAGAAGTGTCGAGCAATTGGGCTGATCAAAGCGTCATTGGAACAAAGAGAGCTGTCTCTCTCTCTTTCGGTTGCTTTTGATTGACTTCGGTAGTCAATCGTTCAAGTCGCGTGGCAGCAGGGAACGGCGACAACTCCATGTTTCCATGTCTTTGCATGGGGAATTCTTTCCCTTCGTCCACGACACCTGTTGCTCCATGCACGTACGTGGCTTTGTTTAGTTGACTCTTGAGTCAACTAAATGAAATCACGCTGGCAGCAATGGGGGAGGGCCAGCGTGCGCGTGTCACGCCTAAGGAGGAGAAGCGGCCACCTCTTGCATGGCCAGCAGTCAATCCCCTCAAGTTGACACGTCCCAGTCAACATTTTCCTTAGAGGGCAACGGTCAACAAAAAATGGAACACAGCTGAGGCGTTGAAGTCGTAGATCTTCGTTCCTACATGGCATGGGGCGTCTCGACGTATCGCATGCATGAGAAGAGATTGGCGTGACGGTATGGTCGTTCCATGAAGAGTAAATGCATGCGTGAGATCGTGGCGGTCGGTTGTCTTTGGCTGGAGATGGTCGAGAATCGACGTGAAGTAGATAGGGGAGTCCTCAACATTTTTCGTCATCAATCTTCACTTAGGCATGGGGTCAAAGACGTCTTGCATGGAAAGTTCAGCTAGCAGGGTACAAATATGGGTAGATGTTGGTCTTATTGGCGGCGTTACGTAAGGAAAGTTTCGATGAGACGTTAAGTCTCACAGTGATTGGATCGTCACGACACAACAAAGGCGTAATTATGAGGGTACGTCGTAAGATCATGAAACGTGATGTCTCGGTTTGGCGACGGTGAAGATAAAACGGCGACCGAAAGTGGCGCTAATGATGCCGTTCGACGACAAATTCATCGACCTGTCACGAACCGTTACATATTCGAGGTCTGGCGAAATCCGGATGTCACACCTTAACCCATATCCTTCTATATTGAGAGCAGTAAATCGCTTAATCCGACACCAAAACTGTGTCCGTTTCTAGAAATCACATTTTTCAAAACCAGTTTGCTCCGATATCCAAAACTTGTCTGTTTGATCTAAAATTTGACTATGTTAAACTGCAAGATGTGATGAACAACTTTTGTGGATGGACTCTTTCGAAATTCGAACCCTAAGAATTGATAAAAATCCATTGAACACCAAAAGGTCACTGGTTCCAGCACAAACAAAGATTCTGTTTTGTTTTTAACGAAGTTGAAATCTTATTCTTTTAAATCCATAAAATCTTGGGTAAAATACATGTCATAGTTGAAGATGTCTAAAACATTTTTCAAGAAGGAATCAACCTCAAAATTATATCATATTTTGATCCACAAAAAGGGCAAACGGCGAGCGTCCAATAAACTGATCCGAATTTCAGCTAGTCCAACTTACTTAGCACTAATCCTTCTTAGCACTAATCTAAGCAAGCTAATTAATACTAATCAAACCTCCTAGGTGCAATTAACAACCTAATAAAATATTAGGGAGTTAACACACTGGAATTCGACAGTGACGGGTTCACGGCAATGGCGGCGCGATGGCGGTGAGATCCCGCAACTACCGGGTCTCCAACGGAGGCCAATTGGTAGCTGAAAAAGCCCTACAAGCCTCCAATCAAGGTTGGTTCTTGCTGGGTAGAGGTGAAGGAGTTGCTGGATGCTGCTAGCTTTGATTGCTGGACAGAGACGTTGCTGGGGCATGAGGTACTAGAGGGTGGTGTTGGCGGCTGCTCGGTGGCGTGAAGTGGCGTGGGGATGAGGTTTCTTGTCGTCTGGTGGCTGAACGGCATGGGGACGAGCGCGGGATGGGGCTGGCATGAAAGTGGGTGTTGGCGTGAGGTTGAAGTGGCGTTGAGGTGGTGGAGGCATGTGGTGTTCTAACGGTGCAGCTGCTGGGAATTTACGCTGTGTGATGGAAAGGCTAAAATTGTGGGTTGCGATGGAACAAAAGGAGGGAAGGGATGAGGAAGAAGAGAGTGTGGGCAGAGAGGGGGAGAGGCGGTTGAATGTGCACGGTAGAGGGGGAAACGTGCGTGAAAGAAAGAAAGGGGAAATTGAGAGAGAGAGAGAGAGAGAGGAGGCCAAGAAGTCAACGGAAAATATCAATTTCATCATTGCATACCTCAAAAGTCTTTGGCCACCAAAGTCTTCTTGCCAACCCATGGCTATTTTCGTCTAATTCTTTACAAAACATTCAATTTCCCTCTTGATCCGAATTTCTATTTTATTTCCAATTTGTTCGAAATTGATTTTTCCGCAAAATTTCGAGCTTGACAGAAATCTTCCGAAAGATGAGATGACGTCCTAAAAATGAGTCGTGACATGCTCGAACGTCTTATTCCCAAAACTGAATTCAATTTCGTGGTTAAAATTGACCGAACGTGATTTTAGTACAACCTAACCTATCGGGTAACTTTTAGGGATTTTATCGCATTTGACCTGTGGTTGATAATTTTCAATCTACATTTGTGCATTTCCAATCGGGAGTTTCAAGGGTAAGTACACTATCAGTGCCAAAAGTTATGTACAACGCTCACTTTGGTACCAAAAATTTCTGTCGGATCACTTAAGTGCCAAATCAGAGGAAAAATGATCACTTTAGTGCCACTGGCGAGAGATTCCGGCCAAAATGATTAAGTGGCTTTTATATTTTTAAAAAAATAGACATGGCTTTTAAACGACGTCGTTTTCCGTTCTCCTTAAGAAAACAACATCGTTAAGAAAACAACATCGTTTTGCCGTCCTAAGTGAATGGCCTCACAAAAACGACGCTACACAATTCATTTGGGGATTTTATTTTTATTTGGGGATTGAAATTAGGGTTTTTTGCCGATCCTTGCCCAACACCAACCTAGCTTGCTCGGCCGCCATTGCTCGGCCACAGCTTGAGGCGCAAGGTTCCTGCATTTGAGCGAGATCAGCATGAGCGCGTCGTCGCTGATGCTCAACAACTTGTGGTCGCCTTGAGCGCGACCTTCGTGACCAAGTCAAACCACACGAATAGCGCCGAGACCGCGTCTAGCGGCTCCGAGTGGGCATGGAGGGCGAGCCTCTGGCAACTCTGGCCTTCAATCACGAGCCAGCAGCGGCACACGAGGGAGCACCGGCCCCGGTTGCCGGAGCCTAGGTACAAGAAAATGCAGGCTAGGCACTCGTTGGGGAGATTAGAGATGGAAAGGGAGAGATTGGGGAGAGATCGGGGGCGGCACACTCGTTGGCGGCCTCCTTTAGCACTGGCCCGATCACGACCTTCGACTTGGCCATCGAGTGGCCATCGTTGGAGTCGAGGTTGGTCGGAGCTGCAGCTGCTAAGCACGGGGGCCATCAAGGATGGTGACTGGCCCATCCCTGGCGGAGGCAGAGGTGAGGGATGTGGGTGGTTGAAGGGGAGAGACACCAATTTGGGGATTTAGGGTTTTGAAATGGAGAGACACCAAACAATGTCGTTTTGTTGTTTAAATGCTGATTGTACTCTCCGGTAAGCCACATCAGCTTCACAAATTAATAAAAAAGTGTCATGTCGGATTTTTGGCCAACCATGTCGGAGTTGGCACTCAAATGATCGTTTTTCAAAATTTTTGGCATTTAAGTGATCCAAAATAAACTTTTGGCACTAAAATGAGCGTCATACACAACTTTTGGCACTGATAGTGTACTTACCCCTCCGACTCGTAGTCAACTCTCGATTGTTGTAAAAATCGAATTAATGCCGTTCGATGCAAATTTCGCAATCACACAGAATCACCCGCAATTCAATTACGTGATTCCATCGAATCGACCTATATCCGATCACAATTCGATTATAATGGTGTCGTATTGACCGTTGTCGATTATTATGGTCGAGTAATCGATTTCCAATTGAATTCTTGAGTCTTCCGCGTTTATATCCCTTAACGGCTTTACCTAATAGATTAGTTAACTCGTGAGGGGCCCTACTCGGAGTAAAACGACCATTGGCACGTTAACGAAATGCCCATTTCATATATTTGAGACGGGGTCGAGCTTCAAGATGTTACTGAAAATGCTAGTATGAACACCTAGAAGGGGGTGAATAGGTGTGAAGACAATTTTCACGAAAAACAGTAAGAATATTTGCTTTTAAAATAGAGTCTAATAAACAACAAACTTTGAAAGAGTTTAGACTTTAACTATTAAATTGAAATACAAATAAAGTAAAGGAGTTCAGGGAAAAAAAAAGGAACACATAATTTATAGTGGTTTGGCTTATAGTGGTTTGGCTTAGATTAAGCCTACGTCCACTTTCCCACGCCGACAACCTTCTGGCTAATTTCCATTATGAATCAAAAGATAATTTACAATCCTGCGAACTCGACTTCTCAATGAAGAGTCTCTATTGCTCTCATGAAGTCACAATATAAGTCTCTCTCTCTTTTGAGTACAAATTTGAGCACAGTGTAAGGAATAACAAGTAAATGGAAGCTTCAGACTTTGGAATTCTTTTTTCACGCACACTATCGAACGACTAGAGATGCATCCTTAAATACTTTTTCATGCCTTCTTGACCGTTGGCACTTTCCAAAGGAATTTTTCCAATCAACCCGTTAGAAAGAATTAATCAAGGAGATCTCGAACCGTTTGAAGATTGTGATGAAAGCCCGTCAATCATGTTCACCCATACAATCAGGATCTTGGTTTCCATAAGTAGATTCTTTCCAAAATAACTTGCCTTCTAAAATGATTTAATGTATCTAAATTGATTCCAATAAAGATAACAAATCTCATAGGTGATATTTCGAATCCATAAAGCCATATATATCTTGTATGAACCGAACCTTTGAAGAAAGAAAGATAATCCCGAGTCTGGTTAAGTCTTCATTTTTCACTTGCGTTTAGTTTGGAATTTGTCAGAGTGGGCAGACTTCTTTTGTAAGATAGACTTTGAAACAAAAGTCTGGCAATCTTCAGAATAGAACTTAGATAAGTTTTGTCAGCTTCAAAACAACACAGGATTTTTCTCTAACAGTCACAGCTGCTATGCCAACGCAACGAATAACATTAGAGCCACGGTTTCTTGAAGTGGTTTTTTCCTATTTTAATTGATCCTTTTAATAATGTTAATAAGTTTTATTTAGTAATAACTTTTCGGTTAACTATATTTAGGTATTTAATATCATTCCGACGTATTTCAATCTATTTTAATATATAAAGAACCCCACTTTTTTTTTTTTGTCAATAAAGAAGAACCCCACTTTGAGGGATTTGCTCTATGCAGGCAAATCCCACCGAGGACTAAGCAAAGAATTTTTGAGTGAAGGTGGTAAACTTGTTACCCAGTTGCCTTGGTTAAATAAGAGGACATTGTCCTTCATGGAAGGACAATAGTGCCGTCACCTAATCATAGTTCGCCATGATCTTAATCATACTTTAGTAGGAAGAAGATGATTTCTATTATCAGGAAGGATGCTCACGATCATGCGCACTCTTTAAGAATAGCAAACTTGTTAAACACACGAACACGCAAAGAGGGGAAGAGGGTTTGTTCTATACTTTCAAAAGGGTCAGTCGTTGTGACAGCCTGATTTTCAGATTTTGTTTTTGATTAAATAAATTGGGCTTTTCAACGACGTGCTGATAGTGCTATTCTCTGAGCTGATCACTCATGAGATAAGTAGACTATTTGGGGAAGCCATTAAGGAACTTAAACATAATAGACTCAAGAATTCGACAAGGAATCGGCTGCTCGACCGTGTTGATCGGCAAGGGTCATTACACTACTATCAAAATTGATTAGAGATCAGAGATAGGTTGATTCGACTGAGATATGTGATCAAAGTGTGGGTGATTCCACATGCTTGCAAAATTCTCGTCGATTGGCACTAGACTGATTTTTCTATCGTTTTTGGTACCTTATGCCCGTATTTGAAACTTTGAGATTTTCACGACAACTGAGAGTTGCCAATGTGTTGAAAATGTACAGTGTGGCTTGACAATAATCGACCACGGGTCAATTGCACCAAAAATTCCTAAAAGCTACCTGGTAGACTAGATTATACTCGAATCGTGCTAGATTCAAATTAACCACGAATTTGAACCCGATTTCAGAAATTGAAAGTTTTGTCATGTCACGATTTACTTTAGGAACGTTGACTCATCCTTTAAAGAATTTTCGAAGAGTTCGAGATTTTTACGGAAAATCGATACGGACGGTTGGAAAAATCACGGAAGTTCGGATGGACCAAATTAAAGAAAATTTTGGCTTCTATACCGAGCCATTTGGCAAAGGGGACTTGTATAAAATTGTATGGGCTTTTTACTTGGTAAATTTGGATGTCGATTTGGAGAATTGGTGAAGAAATTAAAGTTTAATTTAAAGAATTTGGAGCTAGGCAAGGGCTGGAAATTTCAGTATCAATTTGGATTAATTGGTGGTATTTATTTGGTGAAGGGGACTTGAAAGTAATAGGGGACAAGTGTTTAATGGAGTAGCTAAGGTTTGTTGATTTTGGGCCCCCCTCCTTGGCTTTCTTTGCACGTTTTCCTCTCCCTCTTCTCTTCGAGCGTCCCTTTTTCCTTGACCCCGCCTACTTCTATTTTCATTTCTTCCCCTTCGTCCGAACCAACCTTCATCTAATCTCTCTCCTCTGTCGCAAGTCCAAAGTTGCTCCATCTTCATGCCGCCCTTGCCTCTCACGCCTTACGATCATCAGCTGCCACGTTCGAGTCTTCATTCGGCCCAATCAATGCCTATTGCTCCACTTTAGTTTGTTTCCCTCTCAGCTGCTCAAAGCTGTCTTCACCGAGTATTCTTTTCAAGCTGCCACGAAGACAGCTTGCTGCCGTCTCACGCTGCCATCTCCACTGAAGACCCTCATCCAGCGTCGCGTCTCCCTACAGTCAGCAACTCCATCGGTTTGTTGACGCCGAATCTTCTCAGCCAACCATCGCGCGTGAGATTCCCCACCGAGGCAGCTGCTGTTCAACTGTTTAGCCCATCTTCGCTCCTTGGTAGCTCGGACCAGCAGCAGCTCTTGCTGCTTCTTCTCAGCCCATCTTCAATCCAGCGAAGCCCACAATTCGACCCAAGTTTCAGCCCAACAGCTTCTTCAAAGCAGTTCAGCCCATCTTGAAGCCTGTAAAGCAAGCCCATCTCAATCCAGCCTAGATCAAGCCCAGCACTTGCTGTGGGCTTGCAAGGCTTCTCGGCCTGGCCCAAGTGTCCATCGACGCCACTGAAAGTTCGAGCTTCGGCCGTCAACACGCCACCGTTGCGGTGGACTAGTTTTCACGTTAAACCAGTGAATTTATGCACTAAACTCTACTTAGTATGCTAATGATGTTTAAGGGGTGTTTAGTTTAATTTAATTAGGAATTAGGTGGTTAGTTAGAATAGATTAGTGATTTAATTAGTTATTATGCATGTTAGGTGGTTAGATTAAAATTAATCAAGGCCTAGATAGGGTGTGCTATTTATCCAGACAGGTTCGGGAATTTTTCCAGCCTGTTTTAGTATTTAATTCAACAATTACGGCCTAGGTTAGTATTTTCAGTATTTAAATTGATTTATTAAATTATTTATTTAATTATTAAATATTTTCCGGAAATTAGATCGAGATAGCTTGTGACCAGAATTTTGTGCCAATTGCAATGGTGTACTTAATTTCTATAATTGAGTGTTAATTTATGCAAATTGAGTGCTGATTGGATTTTTGATTATTTATTCCAAAAATTTGTGAATTTTCAATATTTATTTAGAAAATCTCTGGCATCGGATTTTAACACTGAAAATGATTTTATATACTATATAAAATAGTGAGATTTTAAATTGGAAGATATCAATTTTTCTGGTGTTAATTGACCATGTACCCACACACGACTATTTCATTATGTATTTCTAATACGAAGAAAACATGCTAGGTTCACCATTTTAATGGAGATATTTAAGTGCAATGCACGGTGCCCTGGGCCATAATCGAGTGATCATATGTTGGTTAAGAGAACTCATCCTAGGTTGATAAGCTGGACGTTACACCTATATGGGATGCCCCTAGACAACGGGATGCCGGTCGCAGTAGATTCTGGACTGATGCTCCTTAGGGAAAACCGTCTAGTAGAGACGTTATCGTGCTCAATGTGATGAGACGATAGAAAGTAGGCCATGCTATATGCCAAGATCAAAACTAGGAATGCATGATTGGTTGAGTTAAATGTGCCGGATTATGGGACAAAATTGTGTGGCATGGTATGAGACGTGTTATAACGATTTGTCCCTATAATCAGGACCCCTATGCTTATTTAAGATTGAGTATTGCATTCCAGTTAATTGAGTTTGATTGCTACTCATGTCTTTGTGGCTATTTGTGATATAAATTGCACTGACCTGTAGGGTGGATCTAAGACGAGGTAAGTCTCTGTGGTTGTATGATTGTGTGGTTAGGACACTTCTAGGCATATTACCCTCCTAATTGGGGTTTAGAGCATGAACTCGCTGAGATTTATATCTCACTCCGTCGTGGGCTCAATTTTTCAGGGCCGTAGAGTGGAAGGTCTGGAGCCGAGCTAAGGGGATTTGAAGAGTAGGTTGGATAAGATGGCTTCTTTTTTAGAGTCCACCTTTTGAAACCTTTTGGATATAGACTTTTGTACATGACTCGGTATGTTTATAAAGGCATGTTTGTTTATGAATTCGTAATCCTATTTTTCTATCCCAAGATGGTTCTTGTCAAGGGATTTATTATTCGCTTCCACATGTGCAATAAAATGAAAGGGTCGGCAACTCATCTTAGAAAGTCGCAAAATTTTATCGACCAGAGAGGGATGGACATGCGCTTGAGGATCGGGGCATGACATCATCATTTAGTGGTATCAGAGCAATGTTTGTGTTTGGAGTGATAAGGTGCGATGGGTTCTTGGGATAGTTAGTAGGAATAACATTTATTTTATGCTAATGCATGTGATTGATAACTATTTGGTAAATTGGTTATGGGATCGCTCAATTTCTAATTTTGTATGAAATTGGGAACAGGTTTAGTAGAAAGTCTACAGCATGAGTGATCAGGAGCAAAGGACTCCTAGACAGAGGACCACTTTTTCAGTGACTTAGGGTAGGATGTCGACAAGGATTGCTACTCGAGGTGGCCGAGGAAGAGTGCAGGCTGAGGCCATTGCAAGTGGAGTAGCACTACCGTCGGTCTCGTCAGTTGGTGCTAGGGTAGCAGCCCCTGGTGATCCCAAGTTTGAAGGGATCATGCAGGTGTTCCAGACGATTGAAAATCTGATGGGGTAGCAGGCCCAAAATCAAGCTGCCACTACTGTCATAGCCACTGCCACACCTGCTGAGTTTCCACAGGGGAATGTGGTTGCCAAGAGACCAATTCATAAGCTCGTTGAGCAGTTCCTGAAGTTGCGACTGCCGAAATTCATAGGAACAGGAGATCCCGAGGCTGCAACCCTCTGGATCCAAGAATTGGAGAAAGCTTTTGCACTGCTGAGGTGCACTGAAGAGGAGAAGGTCACCCTTGCAGTATATCAGCTACAGGGGATTACTAGTACTAGGTGGAGGGCCACCAGAGAAGAGGTATTCCCAGAAGGCATGGTTCCAGTGTGGAACACGTTCGTTAGACCATTCAACGGCAAATATTTCTCCAGTTGTGCCAAGCAACTAAAGATGGCAGAATTTCTGCGCCTTCATCAAAGTTCAATGACTGTGGACTAGTACGAGGCGAAGTTGGTCGAGTTATTGCAGTACGCTCCTAAGTTGATCGAGGATCACGAGGAGAAAGCAATGAGATTTACGAATGGCCTCTGACCGGAGCTGAAGAATCCACTAGTACCACTCGATCATTTATAGCTGAGTAGTATGTTAAGTTGGTAAGATTTACAGAAGGAAAGCATTTCTGTTATCCCACTCAAAAGAGTATAATGGGAAAAACAGCATCCAACCAGAATGATATGTGTCGCTTCTGCGGAAGACAACATGGGTTGGCCTCGTGCTACTCTAGGCCGGGTGCTTGCTTTGAGTGTGGCCAGCAAGGTCACATGGCCAGGGATTGTCCCAAGAGACAAATGGGACCGCTGCAGTTGCCGCCACCGCCACCAATAGGTCAGAAACGAGGACTTTTGCCACCGAATGCACAGCAAGATGGACTAATCAGACCTCCAACTCAAGGAAGGACATACTCTATCACTAGAGGACAGGTGGACGATGCACCTAATATGATACAGGTACTGTTTCGTTGAACGACCACGCTGCTTATGCTTTATTTGACCCCGGTGCAACTCATTCATTTATAGCTGAGTAGTATGTTAAGTTGGTAAGATTGATTCCTGAGTTGTTGGAGTCAGTGATTAATATATCGACACCATTAAAGGATAATGTGTTAGTTACAGTGGGTTATCCTAGTTACACGTTAGCGATTGGTGAGCAAGAGGGGAAGATAAACTTGATAGTCCTAGCCATATATGACTTTGATATGATAATTGGCATTGATTGGCTCACCAAGTAACGAGCTAAGATGGACTGTTATCGCAAGGTGATTCAGTTTAACTTGATAGAGGGTGAGAGCCTCGAGTTTATTGGGAGTCAAGGACCCTCGATTTCCCTGATATCGTCGCTTGAGGCAACTTGTTTATTAGACGGGGGTTGTCAAGGTTACCTGGCAACTGTCGTGGATACGACAGTTAAGGAGCTGAAAATAGAAGATATTGTAGTGGTCCAAGAGTTTACAGACGTATTTTCAAAGGAATTGCCAGGTCTGCCGCTAGAAAGAGAAATAGAGTTTGTGATTGAATTAACCCCCGGGACGGAGCCAATTTATAAGGCTCCTTTACCGAATGACGTTATTGGAGCTGAAAGAACTGAAGGTACAGATGCAGGAGTTATTGGATAAGGGATTCATACGTCCCAGTGCATTACCTTGGGGAGCACCAGTTCTATTCGTGAAGAAGAAAGACGATTTGTTGCGCCTATGCATCGACTATCGTCAACTCAATCAGGTGACAATCAAGAACAAGTATTTACTGTCGAGGATCGACGACTTGTTTAATTAGTTATAAGGAGCGTCGATATTTTCAAAAATCGACGTGAGGACAGAATATCATTAGCTGAGGATCAGAAAAGGAGGACATTCCAAAGTCAGCATTTCGCACTCGATACGGCCATTATGAGTTCATTGTAATGCTGTTTAGTTTGACGAACGCCCTAGCTGCTTTTATGAATTTAATGAACCGAGTGTTCAAAGAATATCCGGATCAGTTCGTGATCATGTTCATCGGTGATATTCTAGTGTACTCGAGAAGTTCAGAGGAGCATGAAGGGCATTTGAGGTTGGTACTACAGACTCTAAGGACTCATGAGCTATACGCCAAGTTCAGCAAGTGTGAGTTTTGGTTAACTCATGTTGCTTTCCTAGGTCACGTGATTTCTGGAGAAGGAATCTCCGTGGACCCTGCCAAGATTGAAGCAGTGATTAACTGGCCAAGACTGATGACAGTGATAGAGATCATAAGTTTTCTGGGTTTAACAGGGTATTACAGAATGTGCGTAGAAGGATTTTCAGCTTTAGCCTCACTTTTGACTCGATTGCTAAAGAAAGAAGAAAAATTTGTGTGGATAGACAAGTGCGAGTGTAGTTTCCAAAAGCTTAAATAGAAGCTGATTACCGCACCTATGCTGACCATTCCATCTGGTCTTAGACGATACGAGATCTATAGTGATGTATCGTTCAGAGGATTGGGTTGCGTGCTAATGCAACATGGTAGGGTTGTTGCATACGCCTTCCGTCAGTTGAGACCTCATGAGCTGAATTATTCAATGCATGACTTGGAACTTGCAACAATTATTTTCACTCTGAAGATTTGGAGACGTTATTTATGTGAAGAAAGGTTCCAAATCTTCACTGACTATCAAAGTCTCAAGTGTTTATTCTCTCAAAAGGAGTTGAATATGAGACAACATCACTGGATGGAACTCCTGAAGTACTATGATTGTGATATCTTATATCACCCTGGAAAGGCGAACAAAGTCGTTGATGCACTAAGTCGGAAATCTTCAGTTGCACAGATGGTGCTCAAGGAATGGACTTTGATTGAGAAGGCTAGAGATTCGGTTTTCAAGTTTGAGGTAGGCTACCTTTCAAATCTTATGGCCACTCTCAGAATTGAATCAAAAGTGCAGATCAGAATCAATATGCTTCAGTCAACAGATCCGAATGTTCAGAAAATCCTGCAAGAGGATACCGAGAAGAGAAAACCTAATTTTCAGATTTCTGATGATGGAACACTAAGGTTCCGAGGACGATTGTGTGTACCTGACGATGCAGCGCTTAAGGAAGAGATTCTGTCAAAAGCTCATCATAGCAGTTACATCATTCATCCTGGCAATACAAAAATGTATCAAAATCTGCGTCAACACTATTGGTGGTCCGGTATGAAGGCAGACATCGCCAAGCATGTCGCCAAGTATCTAACGTGTCAGTAAGTGAAGGCACAACATTGTAAGCCGGGAGAATTTCTTCAAACTCTTGAGATTCCCAAGTGAAAATAGAAACACATCGCGATGGATTTCGTGACGGGCTTACCGAGGAGTTAGAGAGATAATGACTCTATTTGGGTAGTGGTCGATAGATTGACGAAGTCGGCTCACTTCATTACAGTACGAAAGGACCTTGATTTGGATAGGCACGCATAATTGTACGTGCGTCAGATAGTTCGTTTTCATGGAATGCCGGTGACAATTACTTCAGACTGAGACTCGAGATTTACAACTGCCTTCTGGAAAAGTTTGCAGAGCGCCTTAGGAACGAAACTGTAATACAGTACAGCCTATCATCCCTAGACGGACAGCCACCAGTAGAGCATTCGAGTGAGAGAACGATTCAAACCCTCGAAGACATGCCGCAAGCTTACGTGTTGGATTTCAAAGGAAGTTGGGAGGAACAGTTTTATCTTGTTGAATTTGCCTACAATAATAGCTACCAGTAGAGCATTTGGATAGCTCCTTTTGAAACGTTATATGGCAGACTGTGCAGAATACCAGTGTATTAGGATGAAGTTGGGGAACGGAAAATCACAGGTCTAGAGTTGGTTCAGCAGTCAGTGGATGTAGTTGCCGTCATCAAGGATAGATTAAAGACCACTCAAAGTCGCTAAAAAAGCTATGCAGATAAGCATTGAAGACCCTTAGAGTTCCAAGTTGGTGATCACGTTTTTCTGAAGGTGTCACCAATGAGGGGTACTTCGCACTTTGGCAAGAAGAGAAAACTAAGTCCGAGGTACGTAAGTCCGTTTAAGATTCTTGAAAGAATCGAGACCCTAGCGTATCATCTTGCTTTACCGCCGAGGTTTGCGCAAGTACATGACGTCTTTCACGTGTCGATGTTGAGGAAGTATGAGCTTGACCCGACCCACATACTTAATTTTGAGGAATTGGACGTGGACGACAGAGTGTCATACGTTGAAAGCCCAGTTCAGATTATGGATTGTAAGAAGCAAGTCCTACGCACCAAGACTATCTCATTGGTCAAAGTGGTTTGGCAACACCACGGCATAGAAAGAGCAACCTGGGAAACTGAGGAGTCGATGAGACGACTGTATCCCCACCTTTTTGTTTAAAGGTTGTAATAGGTTTAAATTTCGAGGACGAAATTTTTAGAAGAAGGGAAGAGTTGTGACAGCCTGAATTTTCAGATTTTGTTTTCGATTAAATAAATCGGGCTTTTCATCGACGCGCTGATAGTGTTATTCTTTGAGCTCATCACTCATGAGACAATTAGACTATTTGAGAAAGCCATTAAGAAATTTAAACACAATAAACTCAAGAATTCAACCAAGAATTGGCTGCTCGACCGTGTTGATCTGTAAGGGTCATTACGGCATTGTCAAAATTGATTAGAGATTAAAGATAGGTTGATTTGATTGAGATATGTGATCAAAGTGTGGGTGATTCCACCTACTTACAAAATTCTCGTCGATTGGATCTGGATCGATTTTTCTGTCGTTTTGGGTACCGTGTGCCTGTACTTGAAACCTTGAGATTTTCACGACAACCGAGAGTCGCCAATGTGTCGAAGATGTACAATGTGGCTCGAAAATAATTGACCACGGGTCAATTGCACCAAAAATTCCTAAAAGCTACCTGATATGCTAGGTCATACTCGAATCGCGCCAAATTGAAATTAATCGCGAATTTAAACCCGATTTTAGAAATTGAAAGTTCTGTCATGTCACAATTTATTTTAGGAACATCGACTCATCCTTCGAAAAAAATTTGGAGAGTTCGGGATTTATACGAAAATCGTTTCAGACGGTTCGGAAAATCACAGAAGTTTGGATGGGCCAAATTAAAGGAAATTTTGGCTTCTATACTGAGCTATTTGGCAAAGGGGACTTGCAGAATATTGTATGGGCCTTTTACTTGGTAAATTTGGACGTTGTTTTGGAGAATTGATGAAAAAATTGAAGTTTAATTTGAAGAATTTGGAGCTAGGCAAGGGATTGGAAATTTCAGTATCAATTTGGATTAATTGGTGGGATTTAATTGGTTAGAAAGTGATAGGGGACAAGTGTTTAATGGAGTAGCTAAAGTTTGTTGATTTTGAGCCCCCTTCCTTGGCTTTCTTTGCACGTTTCCCTCTCCCTCTTCTCTTCGAGTGTCCCTTTTTCCTTGACCTCGCCTACTTCTGTTTTCATTTCTTCTCCTTCGTCCGAAGCAACCTTCATCAAATCTCTCTCCTCTACTGTACATCCAAAGCTGCTCCATCTTCATGCCCCCTGCCTCTCACACCTTACGGTCTTCAGCTGCCACGTTCGAGTCTTCATTCGGCCTAGTCAATGCTTGCTGCTCCACCTTAGTTTGTTTCCCTCTCAACTGCTTGAAGCTATCTTCATTGGGTCTTCTCTTCAAGCTACCACAAAGACAGCTTGCTACCGTCTCATGCTGCCATCTCCACTAAAGACCCTCGTCCAGCGTCGCGTCTCCCTACGATCGGCAACTCCACCGATTTGTTGACCCTGAATCTTCTCGACTAACCGTCCGCGTGAGATTCCCCACCGAGGCAGCTGCTGCTCGACCGTTCAGCCCATCTTTGCTCCTTGGTAGCTCAGACCAATTGAAGCCCTTGCTGCTTCTTCTCAGCCCATCTTCAGTCCAGCGAAGCCCACAATTCAGTCCAAATTTCAGCCCAACAGCTTCTTCAAAGCAGTTCAGCCCATCTTGAAGCCCGAGAAGCAAGCCCATCTCAATCCAGCCTAGATCAAGCCCAGCACTTGCTGTGGGCTTGTAAGGCTTTTCGGCTCGGCCCAAGTGTCCGTCGACGTCATCGAAAGTTCGGGTTTCAGCCATCGTCGCGTTGCCGTCGTGGTGGATCGGTTTTCGCGTTAAACTAGTAAGTTTATGCACTAAACTCTACTTAGTAGGCTAATAACGTTTAAGGGATGTTTAATTTAATTTAATTAGGAATTATGTGGTTAGTTAGATTAGATTAGTGATTTAATTAGTTAATTATGCATGTTAGGTGGTTAGATTAAATTAATTAAGGCCTAGATAGGGTGTGCTATTTATCTAGACAAGTTTAGGAATTTTCCCGGCCCGTTTCAATATTTAATTCAGCAATTACGGCCTAGGTTAGTATTTTCGGTATTTAAATTAATTTATTTAATTATTTTCAGTAATTATTAATTACTAAATATTTTCCGAAAATTAGACCGGGATCGCCGGTGGCCGGAATTTCGTGCCGATTGCAATGGTGTGGTAATTTCTGCAATTGAGTATTAATTTATGCAAATTTTGTGTTTATTGGATTTTTGGTCAATTATTCCAAAAATTTGTGAATTTCCAATATTTATTCAGAAAATTTCAGATGTCGGATTTTTAACACAAAAAATGGTTTTATATACTATATAAAACAGTGGGATTTTAAATTGGAAGATATCAATTTTTCTGGTGTGAATTGACCGTATACCCACACATGACTATTTTATTGTATATTTCTAATACCAAGAAAATAAGCCGGGTTCACTATTTTAATGGAGATATTTGAGTGCAATGCACGGTGCCCTGGGCCATAATTGAGTGATCATGTGTTGGTTAAGAAAACCCGTCCCGGGCTGTTAAACTAGACGTTACCCCTATATGGGATGCCCCTAGACAACGGGATGTCGGTCATAGTTAGGGGTGTCAATTGGTCGGGTCAGGTCGGGTTTTGTTGTTACCCGACCTGACCCGAAACACAATGGTCACACACTGTGATCCGACCCGAACCGACCTGAAACACATTAGACCATCTAATGTGTTTCGGGTCGGGTTGCTGTGTTTCCCGCTTCTTCTTCTTTTTTTTTTTCACCTTTCTTTTCTCTGGGCTTCCATCCCGAGCAAATGGCTACCCATTTCCACCATCAGACGAAAATCTCAACCCATATTCCAAACCAGAGAAGGAATAAGGAAACCTTTAAAAATTAATTTTCAATAATCCAATCAACAACAAATACTTTTTTTTTTGGTCAAACAACAACGGATACTTTGATGTGTTAAAAAATGCAGAGGAATCTGGACTCGAACACAGCTTAAGCGCCTGCAAGGAGTTGACCTCGAAGGAGGTGGCGGCCCAGCACTTGCCTGAGCCACGCAAGGAACACTAGATCCTTGCCGATGTCAATAACTGCTGCGGAAGTTTTAGCCGGGCAATGGCACGTTCAAATGGCTACCCATTTCCATCAGATGAAAATCTCAACCCATATTCCAAACCAGAGAAGGAATTAGAGACAATTAGAGCCGTGACAGAAGAATCACTGGAAGATGCGGAGTCGCTGTGATTGCCACAATTAGAGACTTCTTTTTTGAGAAGCAGAGAGCATGTTGAGAGCCCATCTTCTTCTTTGCTCTCTCTATCCATGTCTCTTTATTTCTGATGAGCAACACGGCCGCGAACGATTGACACGAAAAGGTCTTGGGGCAAGCTGACCACCTCTAGTTTCCCCTTGCAAACGCTACCCCTCCATGACCCTATCATGGCATGAACAAAGGATGCACGAAACAACCAATATTTCCATAAGCATATCAAATTTAAGAAGATGTCCCCAGATCTAGTTGAGGCATTTCATCGAACAATTGGAGCATGCTACTGGAACGAGAGATTTCCACCTAGATCGAGACTCAAACCTGGACCGGGACTCATGACAAACAACAATCATGGACCAGGATAGCAGCACGTATACAAGTGAGGCTGGAACTCGCACGAACTGGAGAACGCCAGCCTGGTCTTGCGAGCCCAAAGCAGAACGTGAGGAGAAAGGAATGGCGGTTGTGGGTGGCGTTCCCTACCTAGCTGTCGGTGGCGTCGGACGGCGGACCAGCTCGTTAGATCGGGCTGTGTCCGTCCGCCTCACTCGTCTCCGAGCCGAGGTCCTCGGGAAACTGGTTCCCAGAAATTGGACAAGTCGAAAACAGGCAAAACTCAGGGCCAGAACCCACCAAAGCTCGGCGCAAGGGAGGAGGAGGGGGGAAACGTCTGTATGCACGGTGACTCCAGCGAAGGCACGGTGGTCGCCGGGGGCTCAATCGCTTCCTGCTTTCTCTCCCTCCCCAGAACCTCTCCGACCTCCCTCTCTCACTCGCTCAGATCTGTCGCTCGCTCTCAGATCTCACTCTCTTCCTTCCTTCTCGGGCTCGCTCACTCTCAAGCCTCCCCCGATGTCTCTTAGGGTCGTGAAGGGATTTGGGAAGCGGAAGGGGAGGGGTTTCGGCGACGGACAGCAATGATTGACTGATTCGGTGGCGACAGCGACGGCAAGGCGGAGGCGCGTCGATCGGAGGAGAGGCCGAACTGGCAGTCGTGAGCGAGGCGGAGCCGAGAAAGATGAGAACTTGTTTACTTGTTTAGATTTAGAGTTATTGTGTTTCGGGTCTAACAATGTTTCAACCCTACCCGACCCTAAACACATATTCTTTGCTTGTTTTATATTTGTCTCTTAAACAATATCAAGACCTGAAATAAGTATAATACTTGTTTCGTGTTCGCGTTAGGTCGGGTCGGATTTTTTTGACATCCCTAATTTGAATGCCCTTAGGGCTCTCGCTTTATTTTTGCAAAATGGTCCACGTTTGGTGGCGATGCGAAAAAATATTTATAGAAATCACTACTCAATTTACGGTCCCCAAATAGTATTATGTGTTACGTTCGTCCCATTTCGATCCGATTCTTTACTTGATTCCCAAGACGAATTGGGTATACCTTAAGCGTGAAGTATGCCCGACGATCTTTCGATAAAGACGATGGCACGTCTAGCAAATCGTTCGTTTATCCATCTTGGACATTCTTGCATGGAATTTTTAACTCGCCATCATCAATCTGTGGGCCTTCATGGATCATTTTTCGCCTTCTCTTTACAATACCCGGTAACCATATCACCCTTCTGCATGTGCACTTTGAAGTTGCTTCCTAAAACTTCTTCACTCGGTCACTCCTTGCTTGTTTTGATGAAATGGGATCAGACAACCATAAGCCATTTCCCAATTCACACATGTTTTTTTATCTTATATGCTGCAAAAAGCAGACCAGACAGGAACGACTCAAATAACCTCTGAAACACAAATAAATAAAAAGAACAGGGCAATACATGAAATCCATGAGTACATAATGGAGGTTGACGCTTGACAAGAACGCAACGCGGTGAAGGCTTGGTCCATGACTCAGAATCCTACTCAAGTGAGCTCCACACCCTCACAACCAGAGAGTGCTTCGAAGGAATACACAATCATGCAATGTCTCGAGAGATACTAGTCTTACAAAAAGGATTTTGTATCGGTATATTATATACGATGGCCGCCTTAACGCAGCTCTTTGCTGACTGACAGCCTATCCATATGTACAGTAACATTTACAACAAGTATCCTCGTCATCTCCATCTTCTTCTTTTATCTTTGATGTAAAGCAACAGATATTTCACCGATTCAGACAGTCTCGTGAATCTGCCTAAGGTACCCAAATCTCTGATGTACCATTTCATCATCTCCAGTCGGCAATGCAAAAACTTCATTAGACATATTCCAGCCTGCATTCACCGTTCAAAGCTCCGATGCAAAACAATCAATCCGCGATCATTTTCAACCACCATCAGTAGTCCTTATATTTGTGCTATCTCCAGATGAATTAATACTATCTTCCTTTGCGCTATCTCCAGTTGGATTCATCTCTGTTTCTGTACGAGCAAGGGCTTCACTCGTCCTAGAAGTCATAATCCCATCCTCCATTAGGTGTGAAATTTGAGGCCCGTATGGTAAATTCACCTTACTGACTCTTTCTGATTCAGAAATTGATCCCCCACCATGTTCTGTTCGATCGTTAATGTAGATCTCTCTGTCAACATTTACAAACTCTTTCAAGGAGCCATCTTCGATGTCAGTAAAACCGCCATTCATTCTTCGAGAAGGAAACTGAGGCTCCTTTGGTATCTTGGCCCTGAAATTGTTCTTTGATGGAGGTATTGGAGAGAAGAATACCTCCTTGAAGTTCCCTAAGACCCCTTTATTAAAGGGATTACCTTGTCCATCATAGCGATACCTGAAGTTCTCATAAGTAGTCTGCAAGAGCACATCAACATTGCAAAGCATCAAAGGACATGTCATATTATATGAGAAATTGATGTCTTGGATTTTCATCATAACAGGGCAACTCCTGCTATGATATGTGAAACACAGGAAAAGAGAGGCATAATCCACTAGATAGTGAGTATGGAAAAAATTTGAAAAGCAGCATTCAACTCCAAAGACTATTGACAGGAAGTTTTTGTGCTTGCTTAATCTATTGTGAAACTCTTTGAACCCAAACTTGCCTTTTGCCAAGCCCAAACTCCAAAGCAGCTCAAAGGCCTTTGGCTGTCTAAAGCTACTTTTCAAAATTTTCCCAGACTCACCGTGTAGCTATAACTTGAGGAAATTTGCTAACCTGGTTTGTGCTGATGAGATAAAGATGGAAGACGGTCAAGCCTCCAACAAACGAAACTGATAAGAAAGAGTAAATTATCAGCACAATGGAGGCGGGACTTTTGATTAATGCTCTCCAGACTGAGACATGCTTGTCGTCCATGATTCTAGCAATATAGACCCAGCAGAAGCTGAAGATATATATGCAGAGAAGAGTTGCAGAGAAAATGAACATGAAGAAGAATCGGTAGTTCCGCTGACACAGGGAAAAAAGAGCCTAATTCAGTAACATCACAGCCACTGGCTAATAAAGTAGAGCAGTAATGATAATTCTCAAAGCACACATGCGATAGAGCATAGCACTCATATTACTAGTTGGATCCAATCAGACAATCATCATCTGAGCAAGAGGGCATTAGATGCGATAGTGCATAGTACCCATATTACTAGTTGGATCAAATTAGACAATCATCATCTAAGCAAGAGTGCAATAGGTCAACACCCACGTATTTAAAATATCATCAGCGTACGCCCAACAAACACTTTAGATATATGGTCTAAACTAATGATGGGAAGTATAAAGATTGATATGGTAATCATTGGTAAATCCAACTCAGATATTACCTGCTGAGACACCAAAAGGTTTCCCACCTAATTACTATCTGATGCTTCTATTACATAATAAGGCTAAATAAATGCCAATCCAATTAATTATATAAAGGAAATTGGCTAAAGGATTACAGCTGCAGAATCTATTTTGGCTAATCTTCAAGAACGCATTTCTTCCCACTATGTTTCGAGGCAGAAAATTTACCGTGTCGATCAATTCACACTTTTACCATCCAAAATGATTTTCCACAATGTGATGAAACTTCCTGTTTCCACAAGAAAAGCAGTTGACAAAAGGCTGTGACATTTGATCATTGATGTGTTCTCTACAGCAAAGTGCATGGCACGGGTGGATCACTGCTTCAAATATAAACTTGATATTTTCTTTTAAATTTATCTTCTATTTAGGTTAGCTATCTGTCACAATCAGTGGACCAAAAAAAAAAAAACTGCTACAAAAATGAACTTACCAATCCTATGCATTGGCCAATCCAAAGGGAATGATGGTCAAATCTTTCAACACAGTTGTCGCATATTGAACAGTGAGAACATCGAGGAGGCCTGAATAGCATGCAAGTATCACAGTATTTGACCTTCACTGGTATTCCATTGATCATCACCTCTTTTATTCGTGAGTTGCGTCTCTCTGGAAATTCCTCGTTTCGAGAAATCTCATCTGGTGGGTGAGTATTACGAGGAACTATACCAGGATCTCTTGCTGATGCCAACAGCAGGAAAATCAGAACCTGATAAAACAGATACCAAGAAATATCAGAGGAAAGCACATATGAACCAGAAGGATTAGCTGTTGTTTGTTCTTTCATCTATAAATTCTTAATTGTATAAAAATATCTCATACTAATTTGACCAGTTATTGCCATAAACCTAATAGAAAATTTATGAGGGTCATGGAACTTTACTAAGTGAAACTTGAATTAACACAAAAAGGAAATTTTAAAGTAGATAGGGACCAGACTTACAGATAAGGTCAATACGAGAACAATGACCATTATCAAGATACCCAAGTGATGCTGAAAATCATTAATCAATTTTCTGGCAACAAAGATACAGAAAACAGCAACAGGACCAATGATAAGCAGTGGGGTTAAGAGAAGAGATCTCGCATCAGGTCCAAATATTAGCCTCCCTTGAAGAACAAAAACCTGCAAATTGGAACAACCAAACATAAATACGCCAAGTTGACGAAATATATACAAGTTAGTAGGGCAGCGAGCTGTGGATCAAAGGACATAAAACCCTTGACGATGTTAGCACTTCCCAGTTATCCTGCCGTGACAGAATTAATCATGATTTGAATAAGAATTCTAGATGAATACAACCAGCACAGGACAAGCTATATGATGACTTCCTTGCTATGAGGACAACGAGCACCCCTACATGAATCTCAAGGCAGCAACAGAACGACTGGTGTCTAGTTTAAGCCATATTAGCCGTCCACTGGACAGATTCTTCAAGTATTTCACATTTTCTAGAATCATATTTAATTGCGTTATCCGGGGAATCCTCCTTGCGTTCCCATCATGCCACTGCAAATTGAAATCAATGTTATTATTCTACAAAGTAGAACCTTTTGAAGTTTGGCGCTTCTTCGGTGATAACTGATATCATTGTGCTTGGTTGCATACATGCTAGTACGTGACCTAGCCTTGAAGCGGAGCTCAACAAGCATCTAATAGAGAAAAGTTCGATCATTTCTGTACACGGACACATACTAGCATGCAATACATCCTGCACAATCGCCGGAGGAAACTATCAAGCGGCAAGAAGTCGCTTCGCCGACAGGGCATAGCAACTTGCATCTCTAACCGACAGTGTTGACTGCAAAGAAGAAAGACAACACTGTATGTATGTCGTCGTTCAGATTAAAACGCCTGAAGTGATTGGTTGATCAGATTCAGCTGAGGACCAAAGCACCTCGGGTCAATCTGACGTTCTTGCTCAGCGACTACGGCTAAGACGGAAAAGCACGCGCGATCAGAACCGACACTAGCTCGCATAATCCGCCGTGAAATCCCAATCCACGCACGAGAGCGCGATTCGAAAAATCAAAGAAACAATCGAATTTAGAACGAGCAGAGTTGACTCCCGGAGAAATCGGAGAGCGACGGAGAGCAGCGAGGGAAACTCACATTGTTGCCCTCCCAGGCCTCGTATGCTCGGAGGAACCCCGCGCCGTCGGGGCGGTGGCCGGAGTCCGCCGCCGACGGAGGAGGATGAAATGCATCCGCCATCATCTCCCCTGTCCTCCTCCTCCTCTCTCCGGGCAATGCGAGGAGGAATTTGACTATTCAAAATTCAGAGGAGTAGGAGTTGGGACGTCCGATTCCGCCAACTACCGCCGCCGGCCTTCACGGCGGCGAGCGACGCTCACTGTCATTCCGATTCCGACTATTAGAAAATGAAATCCAACTTGCCAGTTTTCTTTTTGGTCTGTCGTCCTCTTTTTTTCTTTTTTAGTGTTCTTTTTCGCAGGAGAATTTCGTGTTGGGCGGAGTACACGCCACGGCCCGGTCCGATTCCGACCCGTCCGCGCACTCAACCTCGCTGCTGTCGCGCCGAATATTCAACTCCTCGCGGATGAATTCGCCACCAGAAGAAGGAAGCCCCCGCCGACGTGCTTGTCAATGCGACGAAGAATTCCTTCCTTTTCTTCCTTTTTCATTTCCCTAGATTCTCCTTTTTCCGTTTTTCCCTATCTTTAAAATTAACATACAGGACTCGCGACATGTGTCCATAAGCTATGTATTTTGTTGTGCGGGGACCAAAAAGTCGATGCTTGTGACTCGTGAATACCGAAATTTTATTTTTATTTTATCGAACGAAATAATTAGACACCATTATTTGTTAGTTATCTATCTTTTACTTGTAAGTCTGTCAATACATCTGGAGGTGATAAAAGATGTTAGCTTTAAATTTTGGTGTTGGAAGGTCATGAGTTAAACGGCTTTGGAACGATTGTACACCATTGAATCCCAATTTGACTTGTCTTCCGTATAGGAAAGGACTAAATAGGGTTATCCTTTGTCGTTTAGTTAGATAGATAGTTTGACAACACATATATAAGTTTGATCAAAGAATTTTCTATACTTAAATATGGTACTATCTAAGACCATATGCATCCATGTTCATCATCTCATGACATGTGGCATGTCTTATATACATAAAATTAGCAATACCCATTATTTCCAACATGGTATTATATATAGAGAGAGTTAGCTACAACTGGTCTACGCTACATGTGAAGCATTATTAGGTGTGCATGTATTATCTATTAAAATCAATGTGCGCTATCATATCAAGTGAAATTTATATGGTCATAGGGAACCAACTTTTTGAAAAAGTCCTAAATCCTTCTAGTATATATAGAGCATTCACCTAATAATTTCTACTATGTGAAGATTCACATGTTACCATTTCAGAAATCAAGTATCTTGATAAGAGAATTGTTGGAAAGTTTTATTGGCATGTATATATATTGGAGAAGAAATTAACGATATTAACTGAGATTTGCAAAGAATGCTCTAGATGATTGACAATTCAAAGATGATCACATGATGGGCAACATCATTTTCAAATTCATAAACTCGTAATGTGAAAGAAAAAAACTGGCATGTGCCAAAATTGTTAGAATAAGAATGATAATTAAGATAGGGAAAAAATCTCACTTAAGAACGAGGGAAAAATTTGCAATAACCTAGTCCAGGAGAGGTGAGATATAAATGTTTTGTTGGATATATATCATAAACATTGAAATAATATGTACTAATGAACACACACTGTAAGGTCAATTAGTGCATTGAAAATTACAATATTTCCATATTTGATGATTTAACAAATGTCCCAAGAGCACTTTTCAACAAAATATAAATGAATAATGCTTAACTGACTTTCCTCCATAAAATAATGGAGTGACGGTCGAACATGGGCCACAAGAAATTTTTGTGGAAATCATTGACTTCCTCAAACGGTTTCATTTTTACTTTATTTTTCTTCTTTTTTTTTCAAACCTGTATAATTCTTTATCACAAGCTCAAATTGAGAAACAAATCAAAGTAATAATATCCATACAATAAGAAACAAATCCTGCAATACTAATCAAATGATAAGAAATATATGAACTCAATTGCAACTTTTAAAATAATGGATACTATTCTTTGGCCAAAGAAAAAGATTATGTGGATATAGTTCTCAAATTTTGAAAAAAAAAATTAATAACTCAAAAAATAGGAATGTAATTATCTTTTTTTTTTTTTTTTTGTGTAGGATGTGTAATTATCTCATATGCTTTGAACTTCCAATTATTGTATGATTTTGTAATTGAATAAGTCAGAATTGTGGAGAAAGGTTCATTAATTCTCTACTTTTCCCATTGCAAGAAAGTAAGAGGTATTCATTGTTGTCAAATTTTAGTTTGTATCTATTTATTTTAGACATATAATTCTTAATTTTCCTCTAATCTCATTCAAATGGATAGAGTTCGTATTGAAAGTAACTTTGCTATTGAAAATATGGTAGTAATGAAGATGAGATAAGAAAAAAAAAAATCATTTTTTGGCTTATTTTTTACTGATGTGATCCTAAGATTGGTCTTGTCATGTTTTAGGTCCCGACACGTCTTCATGTACGAGATTTGGATCAATGGGTATTTTTTCTCTACTAATTCAATTTTCTTATTTTGATCTATTTTTAACTTCATTTGTTTGATACATAATAGATATTTTTTGTCTTAATTTTAAGTTACTAGAGAATCCTTCTAGAGTAATTTGATTTCGGCGAAAGGACTGAGAAACTAATTCATTTCACTTGAATTAAACTGTTACTTCAAATCAACCTCCATCAAACCCCATAGCTCTACAACGACTTAATCCACCATTTCCATGAAATTCCTTAGCTCCACAACTCAAAAATCAAATTATGCAGTTCAAATTTCCCAAAATTTCAAATTTAAACCCTAAACCCAAAAGCTATTCCGATTGACGAACGAGGGGCATGAATACGTACTGAGCATCATGATACGTAGTTCAGTTGGCTTGACGAGACATCGGTGACAATCACATGCAAAACCCTTCTTTTCCCTCTCCTCTTCTTCTTCTTCTTTTCTCCCTTCTCCACTTGCGTGCTCTCGGCCTTTTAAAAGAACTGAGGCTTGCACTATTTCCTTGTTCCTTTCTTTTGTTGATTGAGTCTTCTTTCATTTTTGTTTTTCTTTTTTTTTTTCCTTTTCAACTCTTTGACATTTGACTAGTCAAACCGCAATATTACAGTTTTAGTTGAAATTAGTTGACGCATAAATTTGACATCTGATAGATGCCTCCTTGATAGGAATTTGAAACTTTCAAGGTGGTGTAACTTCAAATTTAGACTTTGATTAGCGATAAGTGGTGCTTATCGTTTTTTCGAATTTGTAAACTCATATTTCAAAAGTAATAAGGATTAGATTTATTATTTGCATAACAATACTTTGTTAAAATGAAAAAGTGATGTTTAGAGCATGTCTGTTGCTTAAATCCGAATTAAGTGTGTGCTACCCTTTTGGTGATTTGAAATGGCATAATAAAACATTTATTGAAATAGCTTGCGAGTTGATTATTCACAAAATGTATCGAGAAATGCTTTATAAAGGAATTGAAAAGGTTATCCTAAATTGTAAATCTAGTCTATGAAATAAATTTTGAATGGGATGAGAAATCCTTTATGAAATGTATTTTACTTGGTGAATTGGATTGTGAAACATTATATCTTTTGGTTTGTGAACTCAATTATGAGATGGATTTTGGATTGATTTTATGGGTTCTTGAAGGATGAGTTAGTGGTTTCATGCTCATTGTCACTATGTTCTGAACCCATTTAGGGGTTGTGAGCAATGTTCTTTTCAAGACGTCCTTGTGGCAGAGCCATCAAATGATATAGGTGGAGACCTAACCAGAGGGAATGTTGATAGCTCTTGTCATGAGGCTTTAAGTGTGACCATTGTTGGAGATTAAACACTAAATTGATCAACGGGATGGACAATTGTTGTTTGATTTATTCTTGATTGAATCAATATCTATGATATGTTATAAAGCTTTGTTGAAATGACATACCTCATTTTTCATATTGTACGTATATCATATATTGGATTTAGGATTATTAAGTGTCTTGTGTTGCTTTATAAAAATGCATAGTGGATAGTTGATTTGCTTAGAAATATGTACTACTAACTGAGTTGTGGTTGATTACATCATTCATTCCAAATATTCTTCAAGTTTTTCAACTAGCAGCAACTAATACAAGTGCATTATCAGTGGGGATCTTTTGGTAGTTAGATTTTGGGTATGAGTTTTATATGTCTAAGATGAATTTTGCCGCGCCCCGATCTTTGGGCATGCACTCATCCCTCACCTGGTCGATTTATAGAAACGTCTCAGGACGCATCGCCGACCCTTTAATTTAATATATATGCAGAAGCAGATATAAAATCCCCAGATAATAAAACAATGGAATAGAAAAGTAGGACTAAAAACTCAAACCTGAAAACCAACACACTTATATACATATATAACAACTCAGTCATATATATACATATACAAACCACACTAGAAAGTCAGTTTCTACTCAAACAGGTTCAACATAAACAAGTCATCCAATAGGAGTGGGGTCTCAATCCTCATCAGGATCATACTCTGGATCATCCTTGGGGTCCTCCTCCGACTCCTCTTCAGATTCTTCCTCAGGCTCTTCTTCCGATTCCTCTTCCAATTCTCCTCCAGGCTCTTCCTCCCATTCCTTATCCTGTTCAACCATCTCTCCTTCTTCATCAATCCAGTTAGCGCCCTTAGCTAAGTACACTGGAGAGTCAGAATCATTCTCGAGATTAGAATCCTTTGCATCCACCATTGATCCATCCTTATGGTCTACTATACCCTTTCCAAAAGCAGCTTCCAGAATGAATCGGGGTACATTAGATTCCGGCACAGGGTCCTCCCTTCACCCGTCATGATAGTGGCGATACCATGACCGGTACTTATAGGGCACCTTATCGGGTTCATTCACATCAACCCAAACGGTTGACTTCACTAGAACATATTCTAGTCCTTCGAGGTGGGGGTGTATCGGGAAGTGGTATCCTATCTTGGTGATCTCTTCGGGTATGTTAAAATGCATGGGAGGACGAGGAGGTGGAGGTGTTGTCATCTAGGGACCTGAAATGTTGTCCCACAATCGGGATGAGACTACGTCTTAGTAAGTTCTACCCCCTAAGACCCGATTAGGAAACCAATACACTCTAGAGGTTGTCTAAGCACAACACGAGTCAGAGGACTTACCTTGATCTCAGTTCTATCTTGCAAATCAGTATATATCAACTATACACAATCACATCACATCACATCACCTCACCTAATCGGATCGAATCATTGATCAATCAACTTAGTCAATTACATGTCATCACGACCTTCCCTTAGTTGGTACATTCAATACTATCTATAAAGTCCGACCTTAGTCTATGACTGCTCACCCAAAGCTAAAAATAAATAGTATAGCTCGCCAAAAACTGATAATATAACATACTGTATATATGCCCGCCCAAAGCTGATTAATTAGGGCCCCCAAGCCATCATAGTATATTATATATGCTCGCCTAAAGCTAATAACATATGTTCACTCAAAGTTGATAATATGGTATACTATTTATATGCTCGCCCAAAGCTAATAATTTAAGGCCCCCAGGCCAATATAGTATATCATTTTCATCATATAGTATACCATTTTCACCATTTTCACCATATAACAATTCAACATTTTTAAGGCCCTCAGGCCAATAAGTACATGGTCGGCTTTAGCCAAAGTACAATATTTTCACCCTTGAACCCACCATTTATACGATCTACCAAAATATTTTTGGTATTGTAAACCGACACTTGGTTAATTTCCCATCAATTACCAAAATTGAATAATTTATGAATAAATTCCTAAAAACACAATTAAATCAATTCAGCACAAATTACAGCTCAAATAAATAAATAGACTGCACCACAATGATCAACATAAAATTCCAATCATCGGCTATCCCAGCCTAATTTCGGAAATTAATTAATTAATTAATTACGGAAAAAATTAAATAAATGCAATAAATCCAATTTAGGCATGTAATGCCTACTTGGACGCTGAAACAGACCTGGAAAATTTCTGAGACTCATTTAATAAATAATAACACGAGTCTACTTGCTAATGTCACTAACCATTTGCCTAATATGCATTGATAAGGCACTAATCACACTAATCTATTCACTCTACCCTAATCTATTCACCTAATCACACTTAATTAAATCTAAACCACCCCTAAGCATTATTACCATACTAAGTGAATATTAGTGAGTAAAACTCACTGGATTAACGAACGGGTCGAATCAAACCGACGGGAACGTCACGAGGGTCACTTTTTGTGGCATCCTAGAATTTCTTGTCAATCCTTAGAGGTGCTTTAATTCATGTTTTGCATTGAGATTTTGGCTAAGCTTTTGGTGGGTAATTATTTGATTGGAAAATTCTATTTTTGGCCATGTGATTTATGGGTTGGAACTTATTAAATTAGGTCACAAAGTTTTGTGAATTATAAATTTCAATTAGGTGTTTATATAATTAAGGTTTAAGGTGGATTATTAGGTTGAGGGTGGGTTGGACATTTAAAGACCAAACCAACCCATAGCCTCACCCCTTTCTTGACCAGCCCACGAAGCCCAAGGAGGAGAAGCTGCTCGGCCCAAGGCTAGCCCAAGCCCATGAGGGGCTGTTGTCACACGAAGGAAGGGGGGGAGTCTGGTTGCATGCCACCCCCATTTGTCCCATGGTGATGGCCAAGTGTCCTCCATGCAAAAGGTAATGACAGCTAATGATGGAGGGGAGGAAATTAGGGGAAGATGATGGCCGGTTTAAGCGAGAGAGAGGGAGAGAGAGAGGAGAGAAAGAGAAGGAAGAAAGGAAGAGAGGGAGAAAGGAAGAGAGGAAGGAGGAGAACCGTTCGTCGATCATCCGCCTTGCGCCACCGTTCGTCGCCGCCGTGTCTCGCCGTTGTGCTCGCTGTTTGCTCGGTCTAGAGGCAAGTGGGATCCTTGATCTACTATTGCATGTTGTGCCTAGTGTGTGTGATTGAATGGCGACAAATTTCGGATGCCTACGATGTGAAAAATTCAAGTTTTAAGAGTGGTGTTCTAGGCTAGTGTTACTGTTCTTGAGAAAACAGCTCGACCTTGGATGTTCTAGTGACTTGCATGTGATGTTCGAGTTGAATTTTGGCTTTGACTTCTAAATGAAAGTTGTTAAGGACATCTTGGAGTATAACATACTCAAATTTGGGACAAAACAAACAAGTATAAGTGGGTGAAATCGTTATTCTTTGTAAAGACTGGATCTGGAGATTTTGGTACCCACCTTTGATGAATGCATGGACTGTAAGGCAATCTTTTTGTTGAAATTTCACTTTGATTTCTTAACAAAAGATGTAAAGGACATCTTGAGGTTTAACATATCAAAAGTTTAGAGAAAAAAAACAAGAATAGGTAGGTGAAATCGTGGTTTTTTCGGAGGTAGTTAGATCTGGAAATTTCGGTACTAGGAACAGAAGTTTTAACCGCCTATATTTAATTACCTAGGACGAATCTGACTTTGATGTCTTCATAAAATATCTACCTTAGGGTCTTGACTATCACATAGTCAAATTTCATAATTTTTTAAGGTCATTTGGGTATTTAATCGGAAATGTTTCTAAAATCGTGCAATCTGATGTGTTCGGACTTGGTAAGTTGCAATGCGTGGACTATATCGTTTTGTATGAGGTTTTGTGACATCCAGAATTTTCAGTATTGTTTCTATTAAATTAATCGGGCATTTCATTGACACGTCTATAGGGTTGTTCTCAGAGTTGATCACTCTCGAGATAACTAGGCTAACTGGGTAAGCTATTAAAGAATTTTAAGGCAATAGACTTGAGAATTCGACCAGGAATCGGCTTATCGACCGTATTCATCTTTAGAAGCCATTATGGCACAGTTAAAAATCGAATTGAGATCAGAGATAGGTTGGCTCTATTGAGATGTGTGGCCGATCTTGGGTGACTCCACTAAATTAGAAAATTCTCGTCGACCGGCACTAATTTGATTTTTCTATCGTTTTGGTACCCTATGTTTGTAATCGAGCCCTCGAGATTTTCACGACAATCGAGAGTCGCCAATGTGCCGAGTGGGTTCATAGTGGCTCGAAGAAAATCGACCACGGGTCATTTTCCCTAAAAAGTTCTGAAAACTACCCGGTAGTCTAGGTCACGCTAAAAGCGCACCGGAGTGAAATTAACCATCAATTTAAGTCAGATTTCAGAAATCGAAAGTTTGGTGGTGTCACAAGCTATTTTAGGAACGTCAACTCAGTCTCAAAAGATTTTTCGGAGGTATCGAGATTTTTACGGAAAATGGGTTCGGACGTTGTGGAAAATCAACGGAAATTCAGATTGGTAAATTAATGGAAAATTGGACTCTCAAGCCGAGCCTTTGTGTGTCGTGGATTTATAGAAAATCATTTGGGATTTTTCTTCGTCGAAATCGGGCTTCAATTTGGGAAATTGAGTGGGGAGATTGAATTTAATTGGTGAAATTCGGAATTTGAAATGGGGCTAGAAATTGGACTTCAATTTGGATATTTTTGTGGAATTTAAGTTGTGGAAAGAATTAGGGGGACATTGCATTAAATTGGGTGGATAGAGATGTGGACTTTAAGTTCTATTCTAGTCTACTTGAGCTAGAAATCCAGCTGCCCTCCAATTGCTTGCCGTCCCTATCCCCTCCTGCGCACGTCTCCATTTTATTTTTCAATTCCCCGGAGCTCCTTCAAAACAACCCAGCGAGGACTCCATCTTCATCCACGGAGCTCCATTTCTCTGCCAAATTCGGTCCACAAAAGAGTCCAACAAAGCTGAGTTGTTGACTCATTGATGTGTTGTCCTTCATCCACACGGCCATCTTCACATCCATGCACGCCCAGAGGAGTCCATTGAAGATTGGACCGAAGAACAGCTGCACCGAAGATCCAAGCTGCATCCTCCACTAGGCTTTGTCAGCAGCAATTTGATTTCAGCTTCACCGGTTTGCGCGCCTTCAACCCCACTCGGTCAACACTCCACCGAATTAAAGACTGAAGCTGCTCCCTCTTCATCCACGTGGCCAGCTCCACCGAGAGATCTCTCCCTCCACACGTCCGAGACACCACAAAGACGCAAGCTGCTTCCGTTTCTTCCATCTTCACGCTCGAGCTTCCCCAGTCCAACATTCGGCCCAACTCAGCTCGTGGAGTCCAGCTGCCGTAGATTTCAGCAACATTGGCCTTGCAGTCCAGAGGCCCATCGGCAGCTTTTGTTGCCTCTTGGTTGGCCCATCAGCCCAAGGAAACTCAGCCCATCATCAATTAGAATTGAAGCCTAGCAGTTTGGCTTATTTCAGCCCAAAGAGAGAGCCCATTTTCAGTTTAATTCTGGCCTAGCAAGCAGCACACAATTCAGTATTTTCAAGCCCAAGTGATTAAAGAAGTCAGCCCAATCTTGAAGTCCAAATTTTCTTTGGGCTTGTGAAGTTCTTGGCCCGGCCCAGGTTCGGCCGCCATTGCGTCGTCGTTTCGGTGTCCCAGCCTTCATTTAGTGCAAGTGAGTTTTACTCACTAATGCTTTCTTAGTTTGCTAATTATGCTTAGGGGTTGGTTAGATTTAATTAAATGCAATTAGGTGGTTAAATTAGTTTAGATCAATTAAATTAGAGACTTAATGATGCATGTTAGGTGGTTAGAAATAGACACTAGCAAGTAGGCATGCCATGTTAATTATTGAACAAGTCTTGGTAATTTTCCGGGCTTGTCCCGGCTTCCAATCAGGCATTACGGGCCTAAATTGGATTTTTATAATTATTTATTTAATTTTCGAAATTAATTATTTAATTCTTTATTTTTCCGGAAATTCAACTAGGATGGTCGGTGACCGGAATTTCATGCCGATTATCATGGTGCAGTCCGTTTATTTAGTTGAGCTTTATTTGGTGTTAAAGTAATTTAGGAGTGAATTTAAGATTTATTCCTAAATTGAATCTGGAAAGGGTCGGGTGGAACCGTAAAACCACTAGGTCTTGAGAGGGTTGGGTGGGACCGTAAAGCCACTAAAGCTAAGGAATTGCTTGGTGTGGGATAAATGACCTAGAAATGGTCCGACTGACATGAAATCGACTAGGTCGATTTGATCGATGCTTCGATTGGTGATATGATTGTTTGAGTACCTATTGAACTGTACTAATATGCAGATAGAATCTGAGGCCAAGGTAAGTCATCTGACTCGTGCTGCGCTTAAGCAACCGAATAGTGTATTGGTTTACTAATCAAGTCTTAGGGAGTAGAACTTGCTGAGACGTTGTCTCATTGGTTATTGAATAACCATTTCAGGACCTTGAGAAGAAGCTGAGGAGGAGGAACCTAAAGGGGAGAAAGACTTTTGAAGAAGAAGATGATCCAGAGAGGGATCTTGAGTATAACCCGGATGTGGATTGAGATCCCATCCCTTTTGTAAACCTATCTTAGTGTAGATAGGTGTGAGACAAGTACGCTATGAATAGTATTGTAAATATACTATGAGTTGCGTTGTTAATAAAGTTGTGGTTCTGAATTTCAAAGAGAAAAAAATATGGCCTGCTTTTCTATCCCATTATTTATTGTCTGGGGATTTATAACTGCTTCTACATGTGCTTAATATAGAAAGGGTCGGCGATATTTAATCCTGGGATATCGCACTTTAAAATCAACCAGAAGAAGGATGGGCGCGTCCCCGAGAGGGTCGGGGCGTTACAGGTTCTTTCGGAAATGTGTTCTACACAAAAGATCTCTCTTTATGTCTTCCCTACAACATATTCAAATTTCGTAATTTTTGAAGTTCATTTACCTATTTAACCAAAAATGTTTCAAAAGCTGTGCAAGTTGAATTGTTAGAATAATAGTGCTGTGATGCATGGTCTATACCGAATTTTATGAGGGTCTTTTGGTGTAGTGTTCTTCATGAAATATTTGCCTTTATGTCTTGACTATTACATGTTCGAATTTCATAATTTTTTAAGGTCATTTGGGTATTTAATTAAAATGTTTTCTAAAACTGTGCAAGCTGGATTGTGCGAATTTCAAAAGCTATAATGCATGGACTATTCTGTTTTGTATGAGCCCCATGAATTATATTGTTTTAAGTGATTGAATCTTGCTGCACATGTGATGATATTTGGCATTACATATAAAAATCAAAAGCTGAAATGGACTTAGTTGCCACCACATCATGTGCCATGTTGATATTGAGATACAATTGTGAATATGAATTATGATAAATGAGGATACCGTCGGAGGTGTAAGCCGACAATGCCCCGGGAGTGTCGGGATGCCCGGAAGGGAGTGCCGGATGCCCGGAATGTGGGGGTGCCGGATGTCCTCGAGAGTTTCGAGATGCCCGAAATGTGGGGGTGCCGGAAGCCTCGGAGGTGTGTGCCGAGGGGATACCTCGTGATGCCAGTTGGGATACGAGATGCCCAGAATGTGGGGGTGCCGAATGCCCGGAGGTGTGTGCCGGAGGTTCCTTGCGATGCCAAGTTGGGTGCGAGCGATAAAATGTGGGATGCAATTTCTGGTCCTAGGAAAGAAAAATATGGTGACCCAATTGAAAGATAAAAAGTTGAAAGTGAATCATGCATGGTATGGTGACATGTATGCATGGTTGTATGATATGATATGTATGAGTGCATGGTGATATGTGCACATAAGGCATAGATATGCATGAATGCTTGATGATGAGTGCATGATGGTGTATGCACATATGGTATGATGACATATGCATGGCTGTAAGGTAAGTTTTGCTTAGATACATGAATGATATGTGCTTTATTTATGATGCCTTGATTGTTCTGTTTGATGCATTGAGTAGTTTAATGGATCTTTTACTTGCTGGGTGGTTGTACTCACCCCTTTGGAGACTAACATTTCATATTAGAAAGATGCATCTCCCTCCGGTCACGCGGGGTACCTTTTACGGCCTTCCATCTGACGTGGAGGCCAATTGTATGGAGCTTGATTGTGTCACCATCCCTGGTCTGACGTTTATACGGGTTCGTGTGCTAGTGATGTATGATGTGGGCCTGGCTGGGGGCTCGGTCATCCAGGAGTTCTTGTCGGTCCACGTCCGCCGAGACGGAGTGATGCGGGGGATGTTGCCACCTCCACCGCCCGACGCACCGGGGTGGGTGTGATGGCCCGCGTGAGGAGTGGGAGCTAACACTTTTTTAGGATAGCCGACATTTAGAGATGGAGGATTACACGTGATCGATATAGGGGGTCGAGATCTCTCTTTTAAGCTGTGGCCAAGTTTAGCTAAAAGTCTTGGCTTTTCTTTTTTGGTTGTACCGACCCGAGAAATCCATCATGGAAATATAAATAAAAGTGGCTCGGCTTTATCTTTTCTTATGGTGCGTAGTTGGTGTGCATTGCATTATGGTTATTGGAGGGAGAAATTGTGAGACTTGTTTATGCTTCCGCTAATAAGCTGTGCTGGGACCGTTTTAAAAAAAAAAATGCCCATGAACTACTGTTCTTCTTTAATCCTGAAACAAAGAGATGTAATCGGTATTCATTAGGTGGAGCGATAGGTATCTGTGGCGACCCTAGTTGTTTGGGGGTGCCACAGCGTTGTTTTGGTATCAGAGCAATGGTTATAGATTGAAGTGATAAGGAGCCTCATTTGGAAATTGAGGAACATGATTACAATGCACACCATAGGATATTAACTGGAATAGTTGGGTAACTTTGAATAACGGGTGATGAGTATTTACTCGTAGATCCCTAGTAGTTATTATGAGTTGCTTTTAGGTACTAGTAACATGGTTATGTTACTTAGTTTTCCTTAGTTGCTGTTGTTTTTAATGAAGACATTGAGTCACAGATATTTCCTGGGGCAAATGCTTGGAAACTGCAGGAAAATCATGGTACGATATGGAAGTCATCATCCGTCGAGGGTTGAAGCCTTTGCAGCAAGGGCTAAACCCCGATGAAAGATATCCTGCAGGCATTGGCTAATATAGGAAATCTAATGGAAAGACAAGCGCAGCAACAACCCGGAGCAGAGCGCCATACTTAAGGACTGGTGGAGCAATTTTTGAAGTTGAAACCACCTAAGTTCAGTGGAATGGGAAGTCCTGAGGAGGCGGAGCATTGGACTGATGGGATGGAACGAATTTTCCGGTTGTTGAACTGCAATGATGCTGAGAAAATAACTTTGGCAGAGTACCAGTTGGAGGGAAATGCAAAGTTTTGGTGGAGAGCTTCAAAGGACATAATCTTTCCACCAGGTACTGATGTTAATTGGGACGAGTTTGTCAGAGCTTTCAATAGAAAGCATTTTTCTGACTGTGCTAAAGGAGCTGACAGTGGATCAATATGAGGCAAGATTTTCTGAACTGTCTAGATATGCTCCTAGACTAATTGAGGATCAAGAAGAGAAAGCTAAGAGGTTTTTGAAAGGATTAAGCACCGATATCAAGAAACAACCGGTGCCTTTGAACATAAGAGATTATAATAAGATCTATGAAAGGGCACAGTTGGTAGAGTAGGAGTTAGTAAGAGAACATTCAGAGAATAAGAGACAATCGTCTTTTAGTGATGTGAGACGGGGTAAGAGACCTTATACAGGTCAAGGTTAGACCTGGGAGTCTAAGAAGAAGGGCAATTTCAGGAATTTTGGAAGAGGCAAGGAAGGCCTGAATCTAGGAAGAACACCTTATCGAAATGAAGAATGTCGAAGGTGTGATGGTCGACATGGCCTAGGACCTTGCAATGGACGAATGAGATGTTATAGTTGTGGACAAATAGGTCATCTTAAGAGAAACTGCCCACAAGAAAAGTCGCAAGTGAGTGTTGGCTCGATGCGACAGATACAACAGAGTGCTGTTAGACCAAACCTACCAAGGAATTCTCAAAGGCCACCAGCACAAGGAAGAGTGTATGCGATCACCCAAGAGGAAGCGGAAGCTTCCAAGAATGTTATCTCAGGTACGATCCTTATAAATGATAAAAAGGCATATGCATTGTTTGATACGGGTGCTACGCATTCATTTGTGTTTGAAAGATATAGACAGTTAAGTAAAATAGGAACTACGTCTCTTGAGACGCCTCTTTGTGTTTCTACGCCTTTAAAGAATATGGTATTGTCTACGCTGGTGTGTGGAAATTGTAAGATAACTATGGAAGGAAAGGATATGGAAATAGACTTTGTCGTAATGGCTATGTATGATTTTGATGTTATCATAGGAATGAATTGGCTTCATAAGTATCAGGCCAAAATGGATTGCTATAGAAAAGTGATCCAATTTATTTCACCTGATCAGTCTAGTTGTGAATTTTTGGGAAGTCAGACCAACCTATCTATAGCACTCATTTCAGCAATAGAAACCTGTGCGTTACTTGACAAAGGATGTCAAGGGTACTTGGCCATGGTTAAAGATTATACTAAGGAAGAGCCTAAGCTTGATGAGATTCGAGTAGTTAATGAATTTCAAGATGTATTTCCAAAGGAGTTGCATGGATTACCGCTAGAACGAGAAATTGAGTTTGAAATTGCATTAATGCCTGGAACAGGTACTATATCGAAAGCCCCGTATAGGATGGCCTTAGTCGAGTTGAAGGAATTGAAAGTGCAACTACAGGAGTTGCTTGACAAAGGATTCATTAGGCCAAGTGCTTCACCTTGGGGTGCACCAATCTTGTTTGTGAAAAAGAAAGATGGGTCGATGCGCTTGTGCATTGACTATAGGCAACTGAATCAAGTGACCATTAAAAATAAATATCATTTGCCTAGAATTGATGACTTATTTGACCAACTCTAGGGGAGTTCGGTCTTCTTTAAGATTAACTTAAGGTCGGGATACCATCAGCTAAGAATTAAGAAAGAAGACATTCCTAAGACTGTGTTTAGGACTCGTTATGGACACTACGAGTTCCTTGTTATGCCATTTGGATTAACAAATGCATCGGCTGCATTTATGGAACTAATGAATATGGTATTTAAGCCTTATTTAGACCAGTTTGTGATTGTTTTTATTGATATATTTGAGAGGGCCTAAAGAGCATGAACAACACTTGAGGATAGTTTTGCAAAACTCTGAGAGATCATAAGCTGTATGCCAAATTTAGCAAGTGTGAATTCTGGCTTAACCAAATAATATTTTTGGGGCACGTAGTATCAGGAGGAGGAATTGCAGTGGACCCAGCGAAAGTTGAGATGGTAATACATTGGCCGAGACCGACAACACCTACTGAAATACGGAGTTTCTTAGGACTGGTTGGTTATTATAGAAGGTTTATTGAAGGGTTTTCACGATTGACAGGTCCTTTAACAAAATTGACTCAAGAGAATGTGAAGTTTGAATGGAATGGGGAATGCGAAAGGAGTTTCCAGGAGCTTAAAAGAAAATTGACCTCGGCTCCAATCTTGACTATACCAATTGGATCTTATGGTTTTACGGTGTATAGTGATGCATCTCACAAAGGATTAGGATGTGTTTTGATGCAGTATGGCAAGGTCATAGCCTATGCATCTAGACAATTAAAACCCCATGAACTGAACTACCCAATGCATGATTTAAAATTAGCAGCTATAGTGTTCGCTTTGAAGATATGGAGGCATTATTTATATGGGGAAAAGTTTGAGATTTATACAGATCATAAGAGCTTGAAATATGTGTTCTCACAAAAGGAGTTGAACATGAGACAAAGGAGGTGGATGGAGTTGTTAAAGGATTATGATTGTGAGATAGGATACCAACCAGGGAAGGCGAATAAAGTAGCGGATGCTCTTAGTCGTAAGTCAGCCATGGAGATGGCCAGTTTAAGAATGGCGGAATGGAGCTTGTTAAAGTTTGTAACGGACTCAGAGTTTAAATTAAAAGTGGATTGTCTTACCGGTATGCTTAGTGCATTAAGGATTGAACCTGAAATTATTCAGAAAGTTAAAATCTTGCAAGAGTCTAACTTGGAAATTATGAAAGTGAAAGATGTAGTGTTTTTAGGAAAAAGACCAGAATTTCAAGTATTTGAAGATGGAGTGGTAAGATGCCAGGGACGACTCTGTGTTCCCGACAACGAAGAATTAAAGAAGGAAATTCTGTCGGAGGTACATAGGAGTAATTACAGTGTTCATCCGGGTAGTACAAAGATGTACAGGAATTTGCATCAGCAATTTTGGTGGAATGGTATGAAAGCAGATACGGCTAAGCACGTTTCTCAATGTTTGATGTGCCAACAGGTAAAAGCGGAACATCGCAAACCTGCAGGACTCTTGAGACCGTTAGACATACCAAAATGGAAATGGGAGCATATAACAATGGACTTCGTACAAGGATTGCCAAGGACATCAAGTGGTCATGATTCTATTTGGGTAATAGTGGATCGTTTGACTAAGTCTGCTCATTTCCTAGCAGTTCGCATAAACTACCCAATGAACAAATATGCGGATATATATGTAAGTCATATAGTACGCTTACATGGTGTTCCAGTAACTATTACCTTAGACCGGGATGCGAGATTTACTTCGAACTTTTGGCGGAGTCTTCAAATTGCCTTAGGAACTAAACTCCAGTTTAGTACTGCTTTTCATCCTCAAATAGATGGACAACCAGAAAGAGTAATCCAGACATTAGATGATATGTTAAGGGCTTGTGTGATTGACCTTAAAGGGAATTGGGATGAAAGATTGCATTTGGTGGAGTTTGCTTATAATAATAGTTTTCATAAAAGTATAGGCATGACTCCTTATGAAGCATTATATGGAATGAGATGTAGGACTCCTGTCTGTTGGAATGAAGTAGGTGAAAAGAAATTGACAGGACCTGAACTGGTACAAGTTACCACTGAAGCTGTCGAAATTATTAGGAAAAGACTTAAAACAGCTCAGAGTAGACAGAAAGACTACGCAGATAGGCGTAGAAGGCCTTTGGAGTTTAATGTGGGAGATCATGTATTTCTTAAAGTATCTCCAATGAAAGGAATATCTCGATTTGGAATGAAAGGTAAGTTAAGCCCTAGATTTGTCGGACCTTATGAGATACTTGAAAGAATAGGAGATGTAGCTTATTGTTTGGCGCTACCTCCTAAATTGGGGAATTTACATTATGTATTTCATGTGTCAATGCTGAGAAAGTACTAGCCAGATCCTAGTTACATACTCAATCATGAAGCCATCGAAGTAGATTGGAAAATGAGGTACATCAAAGAGCCTGTGTAAATATTGGATCGAAAGGAGCAAGTCCTTAGGACCAAGACAATCCCACTGGTTAAGATATTATGGCGACATCACGATATGGAAGAAGCCACATGGGAGAGTGAAGATCAGATGAGGGAAAAGTACCCCTACTTGTTTCAAGAGGCATGAGTGATGTCTAATTTCAAGGACGAAATTCTCTAAGGAGGGGAGAATTGTGGCATCCTAGAATTTCTTGTCAATCCTTAGAAGTGCTTTAATTCATGTTTTGCATTGAGATTTTGGCCAAGCTTTTGGTGGGTAATTATTTGATTGGAAAATTCTATTTTTGGCCATGTGATTTATGGGTTGGAACTTATTAAATTAGGTCACAAAGTTTTGTGAATTATAAATTTCAATTAGGTGTTTATATAATTAAGGTTTAAGGTGGATTATTAGGATGAGGGTGGGCTAGACATTTAAAGACCAAACCAGCCCATAGCCTCACCCCTTTCTCGACCGACCCACGAAACCCAAGGAGGAGAAGCTGCCCAGCCCAAGGCTGGCCCAAGCCCATGAGGGGCTGTTGTCGCACGAAGGAAGGGGGGAGTCCGGTTGCATGCCTCCCCCATTTGTCTCATGGTGATGGCTAAGTGTCCTCCATGCAAAAGGTAATGATGGCTAATGATGGAGGGGAGGAAATTAGGGGCAGATGATGGCCGGTTTAAGCGAGAGAGAGGGAGAGAGAGAGGAGAGTTCATCCGAGAAAGAGAGAGAGGAGAGAAAGAGAAGGAAGAAAGGAAGAGAGGAAGGAGGAGGACCGTTCGTCGATCGTCCGCCTTGCGCCACCGTTCGTCGCTGCCATGTCTCGCCGTTGTGCTTGCTGTTTGCTCGGTCTAAAGGTAATTGGGATCCTTGATCTACTCTTGCATGTTGTGCCTAGTGTGTGTGATTGAATGGCGACAAATTTCGGATGCCTACGATGTGAAAAATTCAAGTTTTAAGAGTGGTGTTCTAGGCTAGTGTACTGTTCTTGAGAAAACAGCTCGACCTTGGATGTTCTAGTGACTTGCATGTGATGTTCGAGCTGGATTTTGGCTTTGACTTCTAAATGAAAGTTGTTAAGAAAATCATGGAGTATAACATACTCAAATTTGAGATAAAACAAACAAGCATAAGTGGGTGAAATCGTTATTCGTTGGAAAGACTGGATCTAGAGATTTTGGTACCCACCTTTGATGAATGCATGGACTGTAAGGCAATCTTTTTGTTGAAATTTCACTTTGATTTCTTAACAAAAGATGTAAAAGACATTCTGAGGTTTAACATATCAAAAATTTAGAGACAAAAAACAATAATAGGTAGGTGAAATCGTGGTTTTTTCAGAGGTAGTTAGATCTGGAAATTTCGGTACTAGGAACAAAAGTTTTTAACCGCCTATATTTAATTACCAAGGACGAATCTGACTTTGATGTCTTCATGAAATATCTAACTTAGGGTCTTAACTATCACATAGTCAAATTTCATAATTTTTTAAGGTCATTTTGGTATTTAATCGGAAATGTTTCTAAAACTGTGCAATCTGATGTGTTCGGACTTGGTAAGTTGCAAAGCGTGGACTATATCGTTTTGTATAAGGTTCTTTCGGAAATGTGTTCTACACAAAAGATCTCTCTTCATGTCTTCCCTACAACATATTCAAATTTCGTAATTTTTGAAGTTCATTTGCCTATTTAACCAAAAAATTTTCAAAAACTGTGCAAGTTGAACTGTTAGAATAGTAGTGCTGTGATGCATGGTCTATACCGAATTGTATGAGGGTCTTTTGGTGTAGTGTTCTTCATGAAATATCTGCCTTTATGTCTTGACTATTACATGTTCGAATTTCATAATTTTTTAAGGTCATTTGGGTATTTAATTAAAATGTTTTCTAAAACTGTGCAAGCTGGATTGTGCGAATTTCAAAAGCTGTAATGCATGGACTATTCTGTTTTAAATGAGCCCCATGAATTATATTGTTTTAAGTGATTGAATCTTGCTGCACATGTGATGATATTTGGCATTACATATAAAAATCAAAAGCTGAAATGGACTTTGTTGCCACCACATCATGTGACATGTTGATATTGAGATACAATTATGAATATGAATTATGATAAATGAGGATACCGTCGGAGGTGTAAGCCGACGATGCCCTGGGAGTGTCGAGATGCCCGGAAGGGAGTGCCGGATGCCCGGATGTGGGGGTGTCGGAAGCCTCGGAGGTGTGTGCCGAGGGGATACCTCGTGATGCCAGTTGGGATATGAGATGCCTAGAATGTGGGGGTGCCGGATGCTCGGAGGTGTGTGCTGGAGGTTCCTCGCGATGCTAGGTTGGGTGCAAGCGATAAAATGTGGGATGCAATTTCTAGTCCCGGGAAAGAAAAATGTGGTGACCCAATTGAAAGATAAAAAGTTGAAATTGAATCATGCATGGTATGGTGACATGTATGCATGACTGTATGATATGATATGTATGAGTGCATGGTGGTATGTGCACATAAGGCATGAATATGCATGAATGCTTGATGATGAGTGCATGATGGTGTATGCACATATGGTATGATGACATATGCATGTGTCACGGTCCGTGAATCTTCCCGTACTCGTGACACTTGTGAGTGGAGCTTGGGGTTATCTGGTGAAGAGTGTGAGGCAGAATGGTAGAACACAACTGGTTCGTAGGAGTGGCGTCAGGACGGTTGGTGCTAGGAGTTCTAGGATAGAAGGATTATATCACTTAGGAGCTCTGAAGACGGGGTAGGCCTCCCGTGCACAAACTGGTCGGGAGCTGATGCCGCTCTCCTGACGAGGCCATGGCAGGCCGAAACCAGTTGTCGTGCCTAAAGAGAACTGCTATCTTACTCGATGGACTAGACGCCCGAGTGAAGCTGGGCGTGGTAGGATCTCGTACGAAGAATCATTCACCGTATCGTTCGTGAAACAGCTAAAGAAAGGGCTGGCCTAGCGAATTCCGCCCGCTAGGCGCCCGCGGGTCGTTCCGAGGCCAAGGAATCTCTCGGCCCGTGACAAGTGGTATCAGAGCTCCTCGCTCTAATGCGTCGAACTGATGAGTGCCTGGTCCGGTCCTAGCACAGCGGAAAGTGAATGGCCGGGGCAAAAGATGCTCGAACGTAGCTGCGCTCTCTACTCCTAGGATGACAATGTGTACTGGGACGAGTCAGTTTACCGCCAAGCTGATAGTGAGTTCAAGAAGAACCGAACCCTTGCTGAATAGGGATAAAGTTCCTGGATCGATCGGTGAATACGAAGAAGAGGTCTACTGCCGCGTTTTCAACAAGAAAAGAACCTCCATTGGTCTGCTGGGGTCAAGATGCTGATTAGGCTGAAATGGTGCTGCCAAAAGATGCGGTTGGCAAAAGATGCCACACTTGCCAGAAAGCGCAGGTGACCGAATGGCTGAGCGGCTGAGATCAAAGGAAGCCACCAATGGAGCAAAACCTGTTTTGTTGGGCGAGCATGACCGTTCGATGTGAATTCCCAAAAGTGGCACATCAATGGTTAATTTACGCAAGGAAGCGACAGAGCAGATCGCAACGAGGGCGTTGCGAATTGAGTGGGGGAGAATGTCACGGTCCGTGAATCCTCCCGTACTCGTGACACTTGTGAGTGGGGCTTGGGGTTATCTGGTGAAGAGTGTGAGGCAGAAGGGTAGAACACAACTGGTCCGTGGGAGTGGCGTCAGGACGGTTGGTGCTAGGAGTTATAGGATAGAAGGATTATATCACTTAGGAGCTCTGAAGACGGGGTTGGCCTCCCGTGCACAAACTGGTCAGGAGCTAATGCCGCTCTCCTGACGAGGCCATGGCAGGCCGAAACCAGTTGTCGTGCCTAAAGAGAACTGCTATCTTACTCAATGGACTAGACGCCCAAGCGAAGCTGGGCATGGTAGGATCTCGTACGAAGAATCATTCACCGTATCATTCGTGGAACAGCTAAAGAAAGGGCTGGCTTGCGAATTTCGCCCGCTAAGCGCCCGCGGGTCGTTCCGAGGCCAAGGAATCTCTCGGCCCGTGACACATGGCTGCAAGGTAAGTTTTGCTTGGATGCATGAATGATATGTGCTTTGTTTATGATGCCTTGATTGTTCTGTTTGATGCATCGAGTAGTTTAATGAATCTTTTACCTGCTGAGTGGTTGTACTCACCCCTTTGGGGACTAACATTTTAGATTAGAAAGATGCCTCTCCCTCCGGTCATGCGGGGTACCTTTTACGGCCTTCCATCTGACGTGGAAGTTGATTGTATGGAGCTTGATTGTGTCACCATCCCTGGTCTGACATTTATACGGGTTCGTGTGCTAGTGATATATGATGTTGGGGGCCCGGTCATCCAGGAGTTCTTGTCGGTCCACATCCGTCGAGACGGAGTGATGTGGGCGATGTTGCCGCCGCCACCGCCCGACGCATCGGGGTGGGTGTGATGGCCCGCGTGAGGAGTGGGAGCTGACACTTTTTGAGGATAGCCAACACTTAGAGATGGAGGATTACACGTGATCGATAGGGGGTCGAGATCTCTCTTTTAAGCTGTGGCCAAGTTTAGCTAAAAGTCTTGGCTTTTCTTTTTTGGTTGTACCGACCCAAGAAATCCATCATGAAAATATAAATAAAAGTGGCTCGGCTTTATCTTTTCTTATGGTGCGTAGTTGGTGTGCATTCCATCTGACGTGGAGGTCGATTTTCTTCGAGCCACAATGAACCCACTTGACACATTGGCGACTCTCAGTTGTCGTGAAAATCTCAAAGATTCAAATATGAACATTAGGGTACCAAAACGATAGATAATTCAATCTAGTGTCGGTTGACGAGAATTTCTAATTTAATGGTGTCACCTACGATTAGCCACACATCTCAGTCGAATCGACCTATCTCTGATTCCAAATCGATTTTATACTGTGTCGTAATGGCCTCTAAAGATGAGCACGATCGAGAAGTCGATTCCTGATCGAATTCTCAAGTCTATTGCATTAAAATTCATTAATGGCTTCTCTGGATAGTCTAGTTATCTCGAGAGAGATTAGCTCTGAGAATAGCCCTATAAGTGCATCGATGAAATGCCCGATTTATTTAATAGAAAACATGACTGAAAATCTGGGATGTGACAAATTTGTTAGATTTAGTTGTTAGTTTGGATATGTATATATTATTTTTAATGGATTTTAGGACTATTATGTAACCAATACTCTATTTTATCCAATATATAGACAAATAGATAAATAGATGTATGTGTATGTGTTTTTTGGTAACGGGTTTACATTGGTTTGCCTTTGAGGCTACTAATGGAGTTCTACATAACATGTATAGGCGAAATAAACATAAACACAACAGAAGTAAAGATAAAATTCTACTATATATGTATCTCCAAAAACAGTGTTCGTACGTTTTAATAAAAAATCAGAATATCAAAGGGAGTTATACGGATTACCTATCGAATCGTGCTTTAAATGATTTGATTCAAATGTTCTTCAATTCGAGCCTCATATACGTTGGACCTCTAGTTTACACACACCACAAACGCACATCGAACAGAAAAAGAACTCACAGGTAATCGCCACTATGATTGTAACATCCTCGATTCCGAACCCGTAAGATTGGCCATAAGGTCCTGAATGGATCAACCGTGGGCCATTGGCCATAGGATTGATTGATTCAATCGGTAAGGAATCAAGCATCGGTCATGGTCCAACCAACCGACCGGCCATGAACTGGCCTAGGTGTCGGCCATGAGTGGCTACCGACCATACCAATGGGATCGAATCATCAGCTTATGAGATGACTTTTGGATCACAAGAATTGTTCATGGGATGATTTTGGATCGGCGAATGATCATGATCGATCATAGTGCCTGGCCGCAAGTGGTTCCACCTGACTATGCACCGATACACGAACAATTCGATGCGATCAAATGTGATTGTCTCCAACCAAAAACGCATCATTCTCTATTTAATTCTTAGTGATCGAAAATGAATCTTGAATTGGTGATATCCGATCGTAGATTGGTTATGCACCAACCATAAACCATACGGATAGATTAGGTGCCGATCGGAATGAGCTTAGGGATAAACCTGGCTATTCCGTCACTAATTCTGAGGTCCATAAGTGCCTTGGCTTAGTGCTAGGCCATAGATAACCTTGAACTGACTGAAGGACAATTTACCCTTTAGGTTGACCGACCATCCAAAGGAACAGTTCAGGTGAGCATGGGGTGTGATGGCCGAACCTCTAGTGTATATGATTCAGTTCTTCGAGGTGTACCTAAAAATTCCTTTCTCGGCCTCGGAATCAACTTGGACGATAGAATTCTCTAAACCGCCTTCTTCATTAAATGAAGGAGATGAGGTGTCCCTTAACTTTTCAAAGGTCATGATGGTGGGCCAAAATATCTTGGAAGTTCTAGAAAAAGTGGCACACACATGGACCAATCAAAGAATGATACACAAGCCTTCATTAATGACCGAAGATTCTAGAATTGCCAAGTTGGCAACTATGGCACCATTATTGTCAAACTTCATTAAATGCTCATTAAATGTGAGGTATAGGTGGACCAATGGAAGAGTGAAAAGCGGGCCATCATCAATGACACCTATGAACTTAGATTGCCAAGCAAGATGTTCTAGCCTTCCAAATCATTATCTAGGCCATAATTATTGGACCCATAAGCTTGCCAACTAAAGATTTTAGGTGGGACACTTGGAAACATTAAAATGGACCGTTTGGCTTAGTAATGATAGCACCAAGGGCTATAAATAGAAGGAGGCCTCTTCATTTCTTCACCTTGCCCCTCATTTCCTCCTTCCTTCTTCTCCTCAGACGCCTTCCTCCTCCTTCTCCTTTCTCTTGGCCTTGCATCCTCAATCCATCAAGCTATATAAGTTGGTCCTCGAGGTTTGCCAAGGTAAGTAAGATCCCAAAGTCTGCTCTAGGGTAGTAGTCTCCATTGTACGGTCTAGTTAAGTGCTCACCTGTTAAGCTGTGGATAGGATGTTGGATCTTTTGTATGGTTTTACTCATGTTTGTGCTTGAATGTGTGCTTGAGTTGTTCACGCCTTGAATGAGGAAGAGGTTCATTCGAGTTGAGTTCATCGCAAGGCAAGGTCACCCCAAGCCATAAAGCCTTGGTTTTAGCATAAATAGGATGCCAGGTCCAAGCCTTGCTTGGTACGAGAATCACCTAAGACCACAAGGTCCTAAATCGACATTGAGGCGTGTCGATTTTATGCCTTGATCGGTATGGGAATCGCATAAATCCACAAGGTCTTGGTTAGGCACCAAGGCATGCCTATTTCCATAGTCTAAATGGACGCGGAGACTTTGTGCTTGGAGTTGAATCAAACCGCAAATCGAGGGTCATTCATGATACATGTGTACTCACATCAGGTAGCAGTCGAGATTCGTCAAACTTGGGATCATCACTAAAGCGAGGTGTACCCAATTCTTGAAGTCTTGAATCGGCATTGAGGCGTGCCCTTCCAAGCCTTGTCTGGTGCGAGGATCGTCACTAAGTAATTGATTCAAGTTAGAGATGTGACATCCTAGATTTTCAATTCTATTTTCAATTGAATAAATCAGGCATTTCATCGACGTGCCTATAGTGCTATTTTCAGAGTTGATCACTCGTGAGATAACTATACTACCTATGGAAGTCATTAAGGATTTTAAGGCAAAAAGACTTGAGGATTGACCAGAAATCGGCAGCTCGACCGTGTTCATCTGTCAAGATCATTACGGCACAAACATAAATTGATTAGAGATTAGAGATAGGTCGATTCGACTGAGATGAGTGGTTAAAGGCGGGTGATCCCACTAAATTGCAAAATTCTTATCGACTGGCACTAATTTTTTTTCTATCGTTTTAGTACCTTATGTCTGTATTTGAAACCTCGAGATTTTCACGACAACTGAGAGTCATCAATGTGTCAAGTGGGTTCATTGTGGCTCAAAGAAAATCGACCGCAGGTCATTCGTCCAATAGCTTAGGTCACGCTAAAAACGCACCAGAGTAAAATTAACTGCAAATTTGAGTCCAATTTTAGAAATTGAAAGTTCTATCTTATCACAATTAATTCTAAGAGCATCAATTCAATCTCAGAAGATTTTTTTGCAAACTAAGACTTTTCGGGAAAAAGTCATCCTAGGGCCGTTTATGTCAATAAAAAGTCATGGACCATTTTTTATCGCGAAATTATGAAGCAAGTGGGATCAATTGGTGAGGAAAAATACCAATTGAATCGATGAGGTGTCGGTTGATTTTATAGAGGCCGAATTGTGTTGAATCAAGTAAGAATAAGTGTCCAATTGGAAGGAAATCTTAGCAAATTCGTGTGCCCCCACCGCCCATGACTTTTGGACCACCTCGGGCTTCTAAAAACAAGCCTTGGTGGCTGATTTTGGGCCATGGGATAGCTGGTAGTGGACAAAGGGTCAAGGGAGACCAAGAAGATGAGGTTGGACCAAGAGGTGGACCCCTTGTCCCCTCCTCTCTTCTATCCTCTCTCCCTCACCAAGACCGGCCGACCACCTCCATCTCTTCTCCCCCTTGCTATTCGAAACCACTAGGAGCAGAAGCCGATCGTTGCAGCCACCGCCGAAGCCAGGATCGCTACCGGACCGCCCGTGACGCCACTGCCACCTACGCGAGCTCCTTCCACCTCAACTGTGTTCCAGCTGCTCCGTCCCCATCGTCCACGCGTCCAAGAGGCTCCTCCGCCCAACTCAGAATGCCGCTCCTCGCCACGTGGACCACCACCAACCCGAGTTGCCTCCTCTACCCGTCTTTGACCCGAGCCAACCACCGAAGATGCCTCAACCAGCCCAAAACAGAACCCGAACTAGTGAGTATTCCAACATTGTTTTGGCTCGTTTTGAGGTTGTTCCGAGCCCTGAAAGTTAGGCTCGCTTTGGAGAGAATTGTTCCCTATTGCGTCCCTGTCGATTTTGAACCTACTAGCTCGCCGAACAAATGAGTTTAACTCATTAATCCTCGCTTAGTAGGTTCATAATACTTATGGGTTGATTAGTTTAGGCTAATATGGATTAGCTGGTTAGATTAGATTAGATTAGTGAATTTAATTACTTGTCATTGCATGTTAGGTGCTCAGTTAGTGCAATTAGCGAGTAAATAGACTCTAGTATTTATTTAACGAGTCTCAAAAATTTTCCAAGCCCGTTCCAGTATATAATTAGGCATTACGGGCCTAAGTATGCATTTATTGTATTTATTTAATATTTTCCGTAATTATTTAATTATTTATTTATTTTCCGAAAATTAACCCAGGATAACCGGTGACCAAAATTTCGTACTGATCACAGTGATGCTTTTTGTTTATTTAATGGAGTACCTGATTATGTAAATTGATTGTGATTAGTGTTTGTGGGTATTAATTTCAAAAAAATCGATAATTGTGGTAATTAACTGAAAAATTACCGGGCATCGGTCTACAGCACCAAAAATCTATTTTGAGACTGCGGAAAATAGTGGGAGGTTCAGAAGTGAAAACCTTGTATTTTGGTTAAGGCCGGCCATGTACCTATACACGTATATTTTTATCAAGTATGATAAAAATAGTAAATTAATTGTATCTTCGGAACAATATACTATAACGGCTTGATGATTCATATGTCATCTTGGAGAATGGACGTTATACTATTATAGCTCGATGACTCTCCTGTCATCTTGAGAAGGAATTGCTTGTATACCGGTTCAGTGACTCTATATGTCATCTTAGAGAGATGACGATATGATATAACAGCTCGATGACTCTATATGTCATCTTAAGAAAGAACGGTGTGTTATAACGGCTCGATGACTCTATATGTTGTCTTGGAGATAAAACGTTATGCATACCCACTCGATGGCTCTATATGTCATCTGGAGATAGGATAGTACTGTCTATATTTCACTTGACCGAGGAGTCCTAGATTTCAATAGGATTCATAGATAGTATTGAATGGGCCGACCAAGAGATGATCATGATGACATGTAATCGACCAAGTCGATTGATCGATGATTTGATCTGATTTGATTGAGTGATAAAATTGTTAGAGTTTATTATTTGAACTGACTTGCAAGAAGGAACTAAGGCCAAAGTAAGTCCTCTGATGCCTGATTGTTTTTAGGCAGCCCTTAGGGTGTAATTTTCTTCCTAATCGAGTCTTATGGGGTAGAACTTGCTGATACATTGTCTCATTGCTTATTGTATAACCATTTTCAAGTCCGTAGATGGTGTTGGTGAAGGACCAGAAGCCTCGAAGTTCATGAGGTGAAGCCCGAAGAATCGGTGACCCTGTCCAACTAGCTAGTCGTAGGACAATTCTCTTTTGTAGGGAACCGATTCCTTTTGTAAACCTTTGTATATAGACCTATGTGTTTATAAAAAATTATTTTGTGAAAAATTGGTCCTACTTTCCTATATCATTGTTTTATTGTTTTGGAATTTATATCTGCTTCCACATGCGTATATTAAAACGAATGAGTCGACGATACGTTCTGGGACATCGCTATTATATTGACCAAGCAGGGATGGGCACGGGCCTAGAGAATCGGTGACGTGACAAGAGATCAAAGATCATTCCCGACATATGTATTTGTGAGGTATAAGAATTCATGACACACACAAATGAATGAGCACGCCTTCGGGCCATGCATGTGTTGATAAAGAGAAGAGATAAGAACTGGTTTGTATGATGCATTTATGCATGTACTTAAAGAGGAAAAAGCGCTTGTCGCCACACAGCGTTGGCAGCGATGCCTCGTTCATTGAACGAGATGCTTCGATTGAGCCGGAATGCCCTGGTTGAGCCAAAATGCGTAGGTTTTGAACTTGGAAGCCTCGGAAAGTTAGCCCCAAGAAGCCTCAATCGAGCCGAGATGCCTTGGTCGAGCCAAGAAGCCCAGCAAGAGGCTAGAAGCCCTGGTCGAGCCGAAAGGGCCTGGTTGAGCTAGGACGACGCTAAATGAATTTGCATGAGTGCTGGTATATGCATAAGTATGATATGTTCATATATTTATTGATAAGCCCAAAGGTAAGTATGCATCGAAGCATGTTGCGATGGACATTGCATGTAGTCAAGGGTAGCAACAAGTTTGCTATTGATCTGCCATCGACACTATTTGCAAGTGTTGTACTTGCTAGACTTCGATGATGAGAGGCTTTCCTAGTAGAGAACTAGAAATTTTACTTACTGAGTTTCCCCAAAACTCATCCCTCATCTTTCAGTCTTGTAGGCATGGAAGTCTCATGTCAGTTTTGAGAGCTACAATCACACTAGAGGAAATAGGATTTCCCTTGGCCTATGTGGAAAACTTGTACTGTGATGTAAAAAGAAAAAGGAGGCCGTAGAGAAATGGCTTGTAAAAATACTATTATAATATAAATTAGTGTGTTCTGCTTGATGTAGGTCCTAATCTTCCAGTTGTTGTTTGTCCGGGGAGTTGTTTCTTCACGTTTCCGCATGTGCCTGATAACAAAAAAAAAGGAACTAGGATAGCGACAACTATGGGACGTCACGAAAATAACCCTTATCACTCGTGACTGTGAAGATAGAGTTGGGGTCATGACAATGATTGTGCTAGCAATCTCGTTGAGACAATCCTATGCACGAGGTCAACAACCGTTGCTAATCATCTCTCTAACTCACTTACCCTCTCTCTACTTTATATATAACCTCCTGATGAAGTCAACATTTAACTTCCTCTAGAAGCAAGTCTCTAGCCTCTCAAAGAAGTTAAATAATTATTTCCTCCAGAAGCTAGTCTCTAATTCTTTAAAGAAGTTAATTGTTTACTTCCTCCAAAACTAGGTGAGCGAGAGAACAACTCTCATGAGTGGGCTATGTTCGTAAGAGAATGAGTGAATTGGTTGTGGTGTGTGACATCCCTAGGTTTATCATTGAGCATGTAGTAAAACTTGCACTAACACATTAGTATTCCCAAGGTAATTAATTGTCTCGATCAATCCCTAAGTCTTACAAGTCATGATTGATATCTAGCAATATGTCATCAAGAAAATGTAAATGCTTTAAGAACATTCTAAACCTATCAATTTTGGCTATAATGTAATTTAATCCATCTATCTTACTATATCCCAGTCGAACAAAGACCATGAAATATTTGTCAAGTCACCAATTCGATTATATGCAGAAACCTAATTGACCTACATTTTATACAAAGATAAACAATTCATTCTCAATTATAATCCCAACCGAGGATTTCAATGTAGTGTCATAATTAGATAGCATAAAACATCATTACTATACCTTACATGTAATAAAGAGACAAATTCCATGTTGTGCACACATGGAACTTCATATATTAACGAATTAGGACTATCGGGTATATAGTCAGATCAATGAGCCGGCAATATGTGCACCCGTGAACCATAGCCGTCCAACACACAAGTCAACATTGTGCCTCAAGTCTAAAGATTGTTTATACAATATCAAAGCATGAACGATTAGACATTGACCACACTAGAGGCTTCCATGTCGTTAATTGTTCCATGTATATCACGTTCAATGAACTTGTCTAGGACAAGCGCCTGTGTTTTAACTCGGGCATCGCAATACCTAATGACTTGTGACTCATCATTCCCTTAAGTATCCAATACTTGATGATGAAGTTAAGAACACATCAGTCTCAACAAGATCATTAATATCCACTTAATAATCTATCGAACAAGAACAACTTAAAAATTCAGTCTGACTGTAAACCATCACATATATTCTTAACATCTCAAGAATAGGTTCAGTCACAACTAATTTTATGGAATCATTCATATGTGTGTGTGTGTGTGTGTAATCGGACAAATAAATGAATACGTCTTTGTTATTAATTAAATAATAAGATTGATAGTACAACTGAAATCCCTAATATGCAATTATTGCATTGTGACTTCAGTGTATCCAACAGCTGCATCCTTTGGTAGGAGGACGGCCATGCCATTTCTCTATTCTATGAGAAGTTGGGGTGTGAAACTAACTATTTGGGGCCATACTGGAACCTTAATTTTTTACCCTTTTTTTCCAGATTTGAAGACCTAGTGGAAATCAAATCCCTAGTGGAATATTATCGAAGTCCACGTAATAAGCAAAATGCTAATTGATCAACTTTTAACATGTGTCTAATGTTAATCTCGTATCTCCTCTTTTTTCTCTCTTCTTTGATTTTGAAAGAAACGAACCCCCCAAATACGAACGAGTCATCTTCAAACGACGTCGCTTTTTTGTGCCGGAAGAGAAACGGCCTCCCTTTGATGCATTCTGTCATTGGGATTGATATATTCATCGTGCATGTCATTATATTTGCCGCATTTATTGACGTGGATCTAGGCGTCCCCTCGTGTTTCTACCTCCCTACTTTTGTAAAAGATCATTTTGCAAGAGGTCATCATCATCTTTGAGGCACTTGTCCTTTTGCCTGGCTCCACCCTTCCCAGGAAGAAGATGCCCCGATAGCAAATCACCTCCCCCGAACTCTTCACCATGCCGCCCCCTAAGCCGTCCTCCCCAGATTCCTCAAAACCTCGGACATCTTTCACTACTTACAAGAGCGCAAAACAGACAAACTTTCTGAGGTTTCCAAGATGCTTTCAGCTGAAGAAAACGACTAAACCTTAATCCTAGAATGAGTCACCAACTCTCGAATCCTATATTCCCTCGGTTTTGCAGAAATCAATAAAGAAGTAGGAGCTTCCAATCTCTTATATTTTAATTGCTCCGACCCATCTGTCTTAGGAGATAGTTCAAGCCATATTAATTAGCCCCCAGCTGACTTGTTTTAATTGTGGTCTCTTTTCATTCAATTCAAGAATCAATGACTCTTCACTTTAACTGAGCGGCTATGTCCATGCTCCAAGATATGCAAGAACTTCCGTTTCCTTTTGCTACTACGGCCATTCTTGGTGGGCTTTCATTGTTGTTGCTCTTTTTTTTTTTCTTGAAGATGTTCGGCTCTACCAGGAAGATGAATGGCCAATCCACTCTTCCACCTTTACCGGGTAATCCTTGCTTCCGCTGAGCAAAAAAAAAATGGAGACAAGTGAGTGCTTCTTATGTCTTGTAATGATAATTGTGCTTATTTTTTTCCCGGGGGACTTGAGTATGATGCAGAGGTTCCCGGGTTGCCTATAGTGGGGAATTTGCTTCAGTTGAACGAGAAGAAACCTCACAAGACCTTTGCAAAGTGGGCTGAAACATGTGGTCCTATTTATTCCATCAGAACCTGTGCTACTACTATGGTGGTCCTCAATTTCACTGATGTTGCCAAAGAGATAAATACCAATGGCCAGTGAAGGACCGGAATGGGGACTGACAAGAGCCGTGTCAGCCTGGCCACTTGGCGTTTCATGCCATTTTATAAGATATAGACTACAATATAAAAATTTACAGAGAAAAGACACTACAAATATTATAATTTTTATACGATGCACACTTTAATAACATAATTTATTAATCAATCATTTATGTGCCATAACTTTTAAAAAAATATTCACTCCCATGGCATATTTCTAATGACAAATGCTACATGAAATTCTTTGCACCACTTTTTTTAGAGAGATTTAAGTTTAAAGTGGAACAAACAACTCACCCTCCCTCCCTCCCCAACCAATGTCAATAGCTGTCGTGCCTTGAAGGGAAGGATGTTTCGATTCGATATTGGCTATCAACCTCTCCGACCACCACCAAATTACGGCCTCTGGGGACAGCATGGTGGACCTCGAGGACCCCCAATGACGCCACCTCCGGCACCTTCTCTCCAAGGGCATCCTTTGGTACCACCGCCGCTTGAGGACCTAATTTTGGGCTAGGGTTAGGGTTAAGGAGTGGACTAATTAGCCCCAATTCGCCAATTTGGGGCAAGGAAAGGGCTAGATAACTTTTTTTTAATCACGCTTCTGAGATGTCATTTTCCTGATGAGTGGCTTGAACAATTTTTTCTTTAAATAAATGGCACGTCAGATTTTTCAACAAGGAAAATCATTGATGTCATTCGAATAAACGTGTTTCAAAAGTAACAGCACAAATGATGAATTAAAAAGTTAGAAAATCAACAATAAATTTCCTACAAAAGTTATGATATTCGTAATATTCTTCTTTTAAAAAAATTTATGTGCAAATCAAGTATCAAACATTTTCCTTATCTCGCCCTGTTGGGAATAGCGGATCCCCGAAAAACGGATTCGACACTAAATCGAACCCCTAAATCAATGCGGAAGACGAGCCCGGGAAAAACAACACGTATCACCGATCCTAAAGCACACAACGGATTCGAGCGTACCTTTTTAGCCACAGATTAGACACCGACACCGATAGGAGGAAGAGATTTGGCCCTGTTCGATCCGATGACACCTTGAAGGGAAGAAGAAACGTGCATTTTGCCTTACTGTTTCTTCTTTTTCTTTTTGAGAGAGAGTGCGCGGGAGAGGGGAAGACGTACGTACGTTCTGATTGTCCAACAGGTGTCTTCTCTCTCTCTCTCCTCTCTTTTATACCTTCCCCCATCCACGGGCCCTATTCCCATGGGCCGGGCTTTTTGGGCCCAACTTGGGCGGACGGGCCTTAAGCCCATTACTAATAAAACCATCATCTCCCACCCGCACATGGTGGGCCGAACATGATTCTCTTTACCTCTCTTCAACATTCATACCGGTGAATAATTCGTGCGACCAGCATACTTTGAGAGCTCGTTGATATACATCTGTTAGGAATATATAGCAGCTTATAATGGGCGTCATGATTTGAGTAGATTTAGTATGCAGTACCCTAGATCGATCGATCACATTTATATCTCTCTTGATCTCTTTTAAACAATGATATATATATTGTATTCACAATTATAATTATCACAAAAACAGTCATAATTGGTCGACCAGTGAATACAAAAGTACAATGTGATTCTCCAAAATAGATCTTCCTCTTTCCTTCAAACTCTCAATTTCAGTTCAGCTTGCTTTTCTAGAAATGTCCCATTAGATCGAATCAAACTCATGACCATTGGCAACATCCTAAGATAGCAAACACTAAATAGAAATCTTGAGAATAAGTAAGAGTCATGAGGGGACTTAAATTGAGGAACTCTTTTCTTCAAGAGTCTCACACGTCATAAAAGTTGAGATCAAACTTTTTACCACTCTTATTAGTCGTCTCATGCATACGAAGTATGAAATACGTATTACGGTATTAACTCATTTCCCATGGATCGTATGTCTACATTTTTCAATACCATACAGATGATAGTTCAGACATACCCAATGTCTAACTTGAGTTCACGCACTTACTCATTCACAAAATTCATCAGAACTCACATCTGGCATCTTAGACAAATAAAGTAAAATATGTGGGGTATTTTACTTTCGGACATCACAAGTATTATGTCCTCATCTTAACACTTAGTTAAGGCGACATGCGTATTTTAAGCTTGAGCTCTCGATTATCACCTAGATAATAAGCTTAAAAACAGTCTCATCTCTATTTATCACACAGTAAATAGAGGCGATTACCCGTGTGAGTGGGCTAATCTTTTATCTGTCCGACATACTTCCTCAACTTAAAATAATACACTGAGTATTAAGATGCATAAAGATCACACAAAGATTCATAGGCATTAATCAATGAAAAACAAAATTTCATAAATGTGAACAAATCAGGGAAATTACAATCCAGTACATCAGACTCTACGCAATCCTAGAGATTTTACATGACCACAAAATACATCTCTAGGTATTGGCTTTGTCATAGGATTTGCTACCATTCTATGCGTAGATATGTACTGTAAGTTCACCTCCTTTCGTGCAACCATATCTTTTACAAAGTTATACTTGGTATCTTTATGTTTGGTCTTGCCATGATACTTTGGATCTTTGGTGTACGCTATAGCTGCTTGGCTATCACAGCTAACCAATAATTGATTTGCAGCTTTCTCAATAACACCTAAATGATCCAAAAATCTCTTAAGCCAAACTCCTTCTTATACTGCTGCTGATAATGCCACGAACTCAGCTTCCATTGTGGACAAGGCTATACACGTTTGCTTCTTACTACTCCATGATATGGTGCCATTGCTCAGTAAGAAAGCAAATCCTGAGGTAGATTTCCTTTCATCTAAATCTCCTCCCCAATCAGCATCTGAATAGCCTTCAAATCGCAGATCCTTTCCTTGGTAATTCAACTTGTAATCAGCAGTTCCCTTCAAATACCTCAGTATTCTCTTGACGGCTTTCCAATGTATTGGACCTGGATTGGATTGGTATCTACTCACCATTCCAACTGCAAAACATATGTCGGGTCTTGTACACATCATAGCATACATCAAGCTCCCAACAGCACTAGCATAAGGAACATGTTTCATTTGTTCCTTCTCTTGTGGAGTCCTTGGACACAGTTTATGGCTCAATCCTTCACCTTTTGCAATAGGAGTGTCTATAGGTTTACAATCTTGCATACGAAATCGTTCAAGAATCTTATTTATATATGTTTCTTGTGAAAGAGACAACGATCTCTTCAAACGATCTCTTGAAATCTTAACTCCAAGAATGTATGCAGCCTCACCCATATCCTTCATCTCAAAGTTGGAAGACAACCAACTCTTGACGGTATTAACAAACTCCATATTGCTTCCGACAATCAGTATATCATCAATATATAATGATATGATCACAAATTGATCCTTGGATCTTTTTATATATACACAATGATCCTCATCAATCATTGTAAAATCATATGCCATTATGGCATTATGAAAATGTATATACCATTGTCTCGATGACTGCTTAAGGCCATATATCGATCTCAAAAGTCGACATATTTTTTCTTCTTGGTCTTTCACTATGAAACCAGCAGGTTGTTCCATATATATTTCTTTCTCTAATTCTCCATTGAGGAAAGCAGTCTTTACATCCATTTGATGTAACTCAAGATCCAGACTAGCTACTATTGCCAGAATAATGCGAATCGAGGTAAATCTCACTACAGGAGAAAATGTATATTCATAATCAATTCCTTCCTGTTGATTATACCCATTCGCCACAAGGCGAGCCTTATGCCTTTCTATCGAGCCATCAGCCTTTCGCTTTATTTTGAGAACCCATTTGTTCCCAATAGCTCTACGTACTTTTGGAAGATCAACCAGTTCCCAAATCTGGTTCGATTTCTTGACTCCATTTCCTCTTCCATTGCATTAATCCATTTTTCCTTACTAGGGCAATTCAGAGCCTCATTAATATTTCTTGGCTCATCCTCATCTTGTGGAGCAACCATAAAAGTTTCTCCTTCAATGTCGAAACGTCGACGGGGAATACTTTGGTGACTTGTTCTCCGTATGGGAGATTGTGCACTTTGCACATCATTTCTCATTATGCTCCCACTTGGATTAGGTAATGATGATGTCGTCTCATCATGTGGTTGCAATTGAGAATGAGTTGAATTCAATTCATCACTTCTCATATTACTCCCACTTGGACGAACTCTACTAATATCATTATCTTGATCTAAGGTTTCAAATAGGGAATAATCTTCCCCTATTTCGCCCTTTTTAGGAAATTCATCCTCTAAGAATGTGACATCTCGTGATTCAAATTCAGTTATACTCCCACTTTCCTACTCACCTATGAACACATACCCTTTTGAGTGTTCCGAGTATCTTATGAAAATACTCTTCTTTCCTCTGGGACCCAATTTCCCAAACTTGTGAGAGGACTCATGTGTGTAGGTAGCACAACCCCATGGCTTAAGAAAACTTAAGTCCGGTTTTCTACCTGTCCATAACTCATATGGAGTGGAAGTAAATGATTTGGAAGGCACCCGATTAAGTATATAGGCAGCAGTTAACAACGCATCACTCCAAAAGGTAATAGGTAAGTTAGCATGCGCCATCATGGACCTAACCATTTCCAGTAGGGTTTTGTTTCTTCTCTCTACAACACCATTTTGTTGAGGAGTATATGGAATAGACAACTGTCTTTTTATTCATTTTTCATCACATAATTTTCTGAACTCATCAGATAAATATTCTCGACCTCGATCGGATCTCAATGCTTTTATTTTCTTGTCTAATTGATTCTCTACCAGGTTCATAAACCTTTTGAAACAACTTATTGCTTCAGATTTATGAGAAATCAAATAGACATATCCGAATCGAGTGTAATCATCTATAAAAGTGATGAAATAAACAGCCCCATGCCTTCCTCTCATATTCATTGGACCACAGACATCAGAATGGATTAAATGCAGAGGAAATTCAGCTCTTTTACCCTTTCCAAATGGTTTCCTTGTCGTTTTCCCTTCTAGGCAATGCTTACATATGGGCAAATCGACTTTTCAATGTTGCCCAACAAGCCCTCTTTGGCTAGTCTATTCATACGTTGTTGGCCAATGTGACCAAGTCTAGCATGCCACACATTCACATCATTATCATATGTATTAGGAGACGTGATAAGGGAATAACAAACATTTGCATTAACATAATCAATATCTAATACAATGAAACCATCCAGAAAATAACCACAACCATAGTAATTTGTATCCAAAAACAAATCTACACCTCCATTATGGAAGTTCATATTAAAACCTAGTCTAACCAACACTAAAAACCCTCACCGCTCGAGGCTCGTCAGACACTAAATTCCCACCGCCTCGACGAACCGCCTCGCTCGCGCTAAAGCCCCGACGACGTCTCCGCCATATTCGCGAGCATACATTACATCATGTAGGAACAAAAGTGCGTCCACCACGCATATTCGGTTGAACGTGCGCGTAGTGCCAATTCCTTTCACTTCAGCTCGGAGTTGTTTCCCACATAGATCCACTTAGTTCCGGTTGGTACTTCGTCGGAATTCCACGAAGGATCCTCTATCCTTCGCTACATGGTCCTCGATCCTTCGAATCCACCCCGAATCCACACAAAAGGATTAGACTTAGTTAAGAACATAGAACTCGACACAAAAGTAAAGTTCTGAAAAGTAAAAGGGGTGTTCACCTTCTTAGGCTCACGACAGTCGCGAGCATAGTGGCCCTTCTAGTCACAGTTGTAACACTTCACCCTTGCAAGCTTCTTCATGCGAGGACGCTTTCCTCTTCCATGTTGGTTAAGCTTGGGTTTCTTCCCTGAAGGACCTGCTTCCTTGCCTTTCCCATTATCAAACCAGTTAGGGCATTTGCGCTTGGAGCTCGAAGCTCCATTTGAGCTAGAACTAGCATGATGGAGTTCAGCATCTGGCTTAGCCACCAAAAAGCGGTCCTCTTCCAGCTCAAGATGACGCACTGCATCCTCAAAAGTTTTGATATTTTCATTATGGGTCAGGTGCACCTTCATATGCTCCCAACTCTGAGGCAAGGAACGAATCACTGCTTGCACCTGCTGCTCATCTGTGAGGACATGGCCAGCATATTTCAGCTCATTTATCATGTTTGACATCTTTCTAAGATGTTGCTTCATGGTCTGACCATGAGGCTTCTTATAGGAGTCAAACCTGATAGTGAGCTGTCTCAGTCTGGTCACCAAAATATGACCAAATCTAGCTGCCAATGCCTCCCACATTTCTTTGGCATTATCAAAACGCCTAAACTCTCGCATGATGTCATTTTCCATGCTGCTCAGCAACGTGATGCGAGCAAGAGAATTCTTTCGTTTCCATGCAGCAAAAGCTTCCTTATCTCTTTTGTGCTGTGCAGTATTTCCATCTTCAGGTTCTACCATGGTCAGGTTAAGAGCTTCAAGTGCCTCTTGCTCTTCCAGCACATATTGGATTTTCATGTGCCATATCTCATAGTTGTCACCATTGAGCTTTTCACCTTTGTTCAGCTCGGCAACTATGCTCTTTGTGGCTGAAGCCATTGATCTGAACACATCAGACATATATGCACGAATTATTAATACCTATCATTTATGCATCCCTATTTGCATAGACACATCATATTAATAAATAATTTCAAGTAAGGTTTCAGAATCAAAAGGTCACTACGTTTCCAATCATCCTCCAAAAATCCCAACTTAAAACTATTATTAATATAATTGTCATATGCAAAATCAATTCTATGAAGTTATAAAAACTTCTATAACTACCCACAGCTAATTACCCACAGCAACCAGCAATAACAGAAAGCAACAGATAATTGACATCCAATAAAACAATAATGCTTTCAACTAATACAACAAAGATATCGGTTGTTACATCAACAACAATCAGGTAGTAAATATTACATAATATGTCCACAAAGCACACTTAACAAATATCAGCCAATATAACTAACACCAAGTCAGCACACGAACTGGGAAAGATCCTCTTTTATTTAATTTCTTGATCTTTTCCCTTGTAATAATCCAGTAATATTCATTTACAAAATCCATCACAATTTTTTTATATGAAGCAGCTCCGTTGACATCCCATATGCGATTCAACACATCTTGCCATTCAGGTGGAAGAGTGTTCATGAAGAATCGCACCATTTCTGACTATGGCATAGGGCGACCATTCCATATGACCTTTTGAATCTTCCCATTGACCTCAAGGACGTGATCAATTAAGTCACCACTCTCCCATCGATGATCAGTCAGCTCAGCTATCAACTTAGACAGCCTTTCCTTTTGTTCATCGGTAATTGCGCGAATAGGTGTGCGCAACCTGAGGGGAGGCATTTTTCCTGCAACAAATGCAGAAATGTTCTTGCAACAAATGCAGAATAAATAAGGGATCACAAATAATCCACATATACTTAATTGAAAAAGAAACACATTCTTTTCCCTCTTTTTTTTTGGGTCAACGGTCAACGGTCAATGGTCAACGGTCAACGGTCGTCAACGGTCAACAGTCGTCAACAGGTCGCCGGTCGTCGGACCGGTCGGGCTGTCGGGCCGGGTCGCGCGAACCGCCCGCACGTGCCGCGCGCGTGCGCGGGCTTACGTCACGCAGACGTCAGCCGGCACGTGCCGCGCGCGTGCCGGGCGTCCGCGGTTCGGGTCGCCGGTCGGGTCGCCGGCCGGTGATCGCCCAGCCAACCAGCGTCATTGCTGACGTCATCGATGACGTCACCCCAGCAGTTACTGACCGTTGGGTGACGTTATGTTGACGTCAGCACGCGTCGGTCCGCCGACCGGCGCGTGCCGGTTCACCGCCGGCGTCGCGCACGTGCCGGTTCGCCGACCGACGCGTGTGCCGCACGCGCTGGGCGAGCCAGCGCTTCCGGGCGAGCCAGCGCTTCCGGGCGCGTCGCGCCCACGCACAGCGGCTTCTGGCCGCGCGTGTGGGCGCGTGCGGCGTCTCCCGGCGGCGTTCGGCATATCGCCAGACTCGTCTCGACGACCCCTTTCTCCCTATGCCATCAGAATTTGATTTCGACTTACGAAAACTCGGAAAAATGGACGAACAGCGCTCGAGTGTCGGGATTTCTTGCCCCGATCCGTACGGCCAAATTACTTTCGCGAAAAATCAATCAAAAAACATCAAACAGGTCGGGAAAACGTGAACTAGGGCTCTAATACCAATGTTGGGAATAGCGGATCCCCGAAAAACGGATTCGACACTAAATCGAACCCCTAAATCAATGCGGAAGACGAGCCCGGGAAAAACAACACGTATCACCGATCCTAAAGCACACCACGGATTCGAGCGTACCTTTTTAGTCACAGATTAGACACCGACGCCGATAGGAGGAAGAGATTTGGCCCTGTTCGATCCGATGACGCCTTGAAGGGAAGAAAAAACGTGCCTTTTGCCTTACTGTTTCTTCTTTTTCTTTTTGAGAGAGAGTGCGCGGGAGAGGGGAAGACGTACGTACGTTCTGATTGTCCAACAAGTGTCTTCTCTCTCTCTCTCCTCTCTTTTATACCTTCCCCCATCCACGGGCCCTATTCCCATGGGCCGGGCTTTTTGAGCCCAACTTGGGCGGACGGGCCTTAAGCCCATTACTAATAAAACCATCACGCCCCTAAAGCTAGCTCTCTCCCTCCCCTCCCCGCTATGGTAACAAGCGTCCCCATGCTATATACAGATGACCCTTGTCATTGTTTGATGTAGGTTGTCATCCTTTATGGCTATGACAAAAACTTAGGATTTTACTTGATGTCAATTCTTGCGTGATGGGGTCATTATAATTCTCTGCATTTAATTACTTAGTTCATATTGTATAAACGACTGTCGTACTTATTATACCGCGTTGTGCAGTCGAAGTATAAAGAAGTTGAAAGGGATTGAAGAAATTAGTTACGCGAGCAATTCAATTTAACCCTTTGAGTCGAGTCGGGTTGAATTTGAGTAGGCTGAAAATTCATCCAACCCAAATTGACAGCCAATTTCGTCCTATACAATTTTAATAATTCATATTCCGTCCAACATGCATTCAATCAGGTTGACTCAAATAACTCGTATTTTTAAGGCATTAATTATACCGTTTTTTTTTTTTTAATTTTGTCATTTTGAGTAAAGAGAAATGCTTGCTGCGATTACTTTCAGACTTGCTCTGGGCAATATGGGCAGCGGCTTTTTTATCTGTTTTTTTGCTTGCAAAACACATGTCCTCTCTTTACTTATCAATTTTTTGGAAGAATGATAGATAGAGTACCAAAACTTGACAAGAGGAGATACTTAAGTATCAAAAGTTACAAAAGTGACACTTGAGTGCCATTTATTTTGAAAAATGAACACTTGAGTGCTAAGTCCGGCGAATATAGTTGGAAATTTTACGTGATAATTTTTTAATAATATAACTCGCCTATATGGCACACAGGAGAGCAAAAAGAACCAAAACAACGTAGTTTTATATATATATTAATTAAATTAAAATATTTATATTTATTTTAAAAAGAGAAAAAGAGAAGGATGCAAAAGGCAAGGGCAAAGCCCTCAGCCGCCTACAATCTTCGTCTTCTTCCTCTTTTTTATTATATATGTATATATATATTTATTTATTTATTTATTTATTTAATATATAAATAAATTTATTTTAAATTTTAATTTAATTAATATTTATATTAATTATCTACCAATGTCAGTAGCAAAATCGGAGCAAAATAGATCACTTAAGTGCCAATCTAGCCAAAATACGACGTGGCGATTTTTCGGCGAGGTAAGTGTAAAACGACGTCGTTTTGCACGCGATGTTGCTTAAAAATGCAAAAACCACATCGTTTTGCCTTTGATGTGGTAAAAATGTAATATGAAAATTAATTAAATTAAATTTAAAACTAATTTATTTAAAACATTTAAAAATACAAATTGAAATAATAATAATAATAATAATAATAATAATAATAATAATAATAATAATAATAATAATAATAATAATAATAATTTTAAAAAAAAAAAAAAAGAGGGGAGGGAGGCGGTGAACCCTCGCCGCCGCAGCCTCCCCCGCCGCCGCTGCGGGAAAGACCAATGACGAAGGGGGAGGGTCGGCTAGGGTCACGGCCCCCGACCGATCGATAGTGAGGGCTCACGAGCCCTCGTCAAATGCTGGGCAAGGGCCGCAACCTCGCCCCCGGATCTCGGCGAGGGCTCACCGGCCCTCGCCGCCGATCGGCCGGGGCCGGCGACCCCAACCGACCCTCCCCCTCCGTTGCTACCCCTTTCCGATGGCGGCAAGGGCCGGCGAGGGCTTGTGAGCCCTCGTCGCCGATCGGTCGGGGGCCGGCAACCCCGGCCAACCCTCCCCCTTTCCCGGTGGCAGCGAGGAGGCGGCAAGGGCCTGCAAGCCCTCACCAGATTTGGGCAAGGCCGCGACCCTCGCCCCGGATCTAGGCGAGGGCTCATGGCCCTCGCCGCCGGTCAGCCGGGGGTCGACGACCTCGGTTGACCCTCTCCCCACCATCGCCAACCCTTCCCGGCGACGATGGGGAGGCGGCGGCGATGAGGGCTCAGCCCTCAGCCACACGCCTCCTCTCCCCTCCTTTAAAAAAAAAAAAAAAAATGATTTTATTAAAATAATATTAATTTATTTTTATAATTTAATTAAATTAATTTTTATATTAACATTTGAATCCGCTTAAAAACAACGTTGTTTTTGGCTTTGTTTGTTGAGTCGCATTCCGACGAGTCATGTAGACGAAAAAATAATAAAGAATTGCCACGTAAAATTTCCGGTGAGGTTCGCCGGAGATGGCACTTAAGTGTCCCACTTTTTTTGAAAAGTGGCACTTAAGTGTCACTTCCTTAACTTTTGGCACTTAACTGTCCTTCCGTGCCAAGTTTTGGCACTCGAGCTGTACATCTTCCGAACAACTGGCTTTCCGCAGGAAAGTGGTGGCAAGAGCCCTGGTCATGGAACAGAAACGGAGAGTCGCTTCAAGGAGGGGGAGGGGGGGCGGGGGGCGGGGTAACGCCTGTTTTGAAGTTCTCTTGAGAACCTTATTCTGAAATCTTTTAGGAAAAAAGGAACGAGATTTACTTGTTTTGCTTAACGTGGAAGTCTGCATAGTAGACTGCAACTCTATTATAGCTCTTATTGAAACCGCCATCAAAGTTCCGATATATTAGGACACTTTTTTTTTTGTGTTCTTGCATTTTCTTCCTGAAATGCTTAGAGAAGGCAAACAATCGGAACGATAGGTGCTTTTGCAACAAACGTGTTTTCAATGACAATTTAAAAAGAATTAACCAGTACTAAATGCTGAACAGTTCTTTAAAGCAGAAACCAATTTGGAGAAGCAGTTCCGAACACCACCATTGTCTTTTCAGCTTCAACTTATTTTCTTGAATCTTTTGTCGTAAGTTGGGTCAATTTTGACGCAGGAGCAAGACAGCTATATTGACTTCTTGATATCCGAAGCCAAGACGCTGTCTGAGGAGCAGATTACCATTTTGCTCTGGGAGGTGATCATCCAGGCTTCTGATACCACTCTGGTCACGAGAGAGTGGGCCTTGTATGAACTTGCTAAGAATTCAAAATGCCAGGTTTAGCTAATTAATTAGCTCTTTCATTTTTTTTTCATTGTCTCTGATTCGCACTTACATTTTAAGTAATTGTAATTTCCTTGACAGGATCGAGTCACTGAGATTCAAAAAGTTTGTGGTTCTGAAACCCTCACGGAGGACCACTTGCCTCAGCTTCCGTACTTGTATGCCGTGAAACTCTGAGGAAATACAGTCCAGCTCCAATAATTCCTCCACGCTATGCACGCAAAGATACCCGATTAGGAGGGTACTTTGTCACAGCTGGAGATACCCAATTAGGAGGGTACTTTGTCACAGCTGGAAGCCAGGTAGATAAGTACACATGGTTTTTTATGCCAATTCCATATCTCGGATGTTGGATTAGGAATTGAAACTCGAATTGTCTTGTTTTAGATTGCTATAAACATATATGGATGCAACATGGACAAAAAGAACTATGAGAAACCAAAAGAGTGGATGCCTGAGAGGTTTCTCGATGAGAACTATTGTTGGAATTTTGTTTGTTAAAACAAAATGAGTGCTTTTTACTTTGTCCCACATAGAAAAGGTGGGAGCAAGTGGGTCAGTTTAAAAATGTGGGATTTCCTTTTTGTAGTTAAATGAATGATTGGATGGGGCTAAACCCCACCATACTCGCGTGCGGGTGCGCGATTTTGGCGCACTTAGCACGCATGCGCGCCCGCGGTTTAATTAGCATTAATCCCTTGCTATTTATTTAATTTTTATTTATTTATTTTAATTAATTCAAATGTTGCCTTTTAATATGAGAATTTTCGGAAATGAAATATAAATGAAAATTCGAAATTCTATTTAAATATATATATATATTATTCTGAATTTTGTTTGTGCATTTTCAAGACAACCTTTGGAAAATTACTTATTTGGTTTTAACTTTCCCAAAGGGTTGCAATTGTTCGTTTTCGACTTCTTCCGAAGAGTCGCGTTTGTTTATCCGAACAATTTTCTAAAGACGTGTCTGTTCGCAATTTTTACGAAGAGTTACAAAACTGTTTCATATATATACTTGTCATTTTTCGGAAATAAGGTGAGTGGTCATTTTCGAGTCTTCTTTCAGAAAACTGCAGCCGATTTTTCAATTGTTTCTTAGAGAGACCCTGGAGAAATACTTGAATTGCTATCAAGTATTCTCATTCGAGACTTTGTTGTATCCTGGAGGATTTTTGCCGGTGACCATTAGCAACGTTGTGGGGCAAATAAATCCTTAAAGAAAGTGATATCACGCCTCAAAGTCCGAGTTGTTTTACTCGATCCAATTTCATTGTTCTACCCAATTTCGAAGCCATATTTACAACAAGTATGACCCAGCAGACTTGTTCAAGACATCGGCCTTTGGAGGAGGGAAGAGGGTTTGTGCCGGAGCTCTTCAGGCCATGTTAATATTTTGCACAGCCATGGGCAGATTAGTACAGGAGTTTGAATGGTGACTGAAGGATGGCAAGGAAGAAAAGGTCGATACAGTGGGACTTACGACTCATAAGCTTCACCCAATGCAAGCAATGCTGAAGCCGAGAAGATCAGAATGAAGAAAGCATAAGCATTCTCTATGTAATCTGGTGGTATTGTCTTTTCTTCTGCTGCAGAGTTTCCCAGTTTTGCTGTGTGGTAATTGTTTCAACAAGTGCAGTACTGGTATGAGCAAGACGTAGGACTAGTTTGGACGTCGCCCTTTTGTTGGTTTTGATGAAAACATAAGAGGCTGCCATCGCTTGCAGTGTCGCCTTCTTGCTATTTCATCATGCATGTAATGCTATTACCTAGCTATGTTCATCCGTCCAAGATCCCTTACAAGAGCAACATCACATTGCTTTGTGGCAAAAACTGAGGGAACTCAAACATAGGTTTGCTTGGGCAATGACCCATTGTAGTCCTGCAAATACTTAGATTGCGGCAATTTATGTTGGTTTTGGGTTCCATGAGACTAATAGAGGCACTTCTATTTCCAAACAACACCCCCAATAATTTAACCACATTTCGATGATTAATCTGAGAAAGCACTATGACTTCATTTCTGAATTGCTCCATTTGGCTCTCATCCACAAGCTTGGACTTCTTAATCGCAACTATAGTGCTATTATGCAAGATGCCTTTGTAAGTAGTGTCATATCCTCATCGGCCAACTTTTTTGCTCTCGTTATAATGCTCAGTGGCCTTCTTTTGCTCGGGAGCACTACAGATTTTCACGGCATTTGTGGTTCTAGCATGTTCATGTAATTGTTGCCGCAAAAGCAAGCCACCATTTTGCTTAATATATCGTTTTTTGACCCTAATGGTTTCCTTTTCTTAAGTCCTAAATATAAAAAAACTTATGTGACATCCTGAATTTTTAACTTCTACTTTCAATTAAATTAATTGGGCATTTCATCGACGCGTCTATAAAGCTGTTCTCAGAGCTGATCACTCTCGAGATAATTAAACTATCTGGGGATGCCATTAAAGAATGTTAATGCAATAGACTTGAGAATTCGACCAGAAATCGGCTACTCGACTGTGCTCATCTTTAGAGGCCATTACGAAATGATTAAAAATCAATTAGAGATCAGAGATAAGTCGGTTCGATTGAGATGTGTGGCTAAATGTGGGTGACTACACTAAATTGGAAAATTCTCGTCAACCGGCATTAGACTGATTTTTCTATCGTTTTGGTACCTTGTATCCGTATTTGAATCCTCGAGATTTTCATGACAATTGAGAGTCGCCGATGTGTCGAATAGGTTCATTGTGCCTCGAAGAAAATCAACCACGAGTCATTTGTACTAAAAATTTCTGAAAGCTACCCTGTAGCCTAGGTCACGCTAAAAACACGTCAAAGTGAAATTAACTGCGAATTTGAATCCAATTTCAGAAATTGGAAGTTCTATCATGTCACGGGTCATTTTAGGAACGTCGACTCAGTCTCCAAAGATTTTTTTGCAAACCAAGACTTTTTGGGAAAAAGTCGTCATAGGGCCTTTTTGTCCAGGAAGTGTCAGGGAGCATTTTTGATCGCGGAATTGGAATGCAAGTGGGATCAATTGGTGATGAAAAATACCAATTTGATCGATGAGGTGTTGATTGAATTTATAGATGCCAAATTAAGTGGATTCAAGAGCCAATTGATGACCAATTGAAAGAAATTCAAGCCAAATTCGTGGCACCCCTTGGACCTCCTCAAGCTTCTAGAAAGTGGGTTTTGGTCTTGGAAATTGGCTGGCTGGCCAGCTAGGGTGAGGACCGGTCAAGGGGGAGCATGAAGATAAGAAGAGACCAATGAAGGTCCCATCAACACAAGCTTGTCCCCTCTCCCTCCTCAGCCACTGTCGACACCCTCTTCCCCCTCCCTCCGTTGCTATTCAACGTCAAGTAAGTCGCCCTTGTCCGTGCATCCAAGAGGTTGTCCAGCCATCTCAGGCCACCGTCAGCCACCATTCAACCGCTTGGAGGTCCCGCCGTTGGCCACCGAGCACCCCTGTTGCCTCCATCGTTTTTGCCTCGCCATTCAATCCACTAAAGCCGCTCTGTTCAGCGCCAAACAAAAGCTAAAGAAGTGGGTTTCCAACAGCACCTTTGGCCCGTTTTGGCCCGCTTCCCAGCCCTGAAAGCTAGGCCCGCTTTGGAGAGAGTTGATCCCCGCAGCATCCCCGTCGTTTCGAACCGAGCAGTTCATTAAGCAAGTGAATTTAACTCACGAATCCTTGCTTAGTAGGTTAATGACGCTTAAGGGTTGATTTGTTTAGACTAAGATTGGTTTAGTAGATAATTAGGACGGTTTAGTGAATTAATTAATTGCCGATGCATGTTAAGTGATTAGTTTTATGTAATTAGTGAATAGATAGACTTTAATATTTATTTAACGAGTCTCGGAATTTTTCTGGGCCCGTTCCGGCATATAACTAGGCTTTACGGGCCTAAGTATGCATTTTTGCATTATTTAATTAGTTTCTGTAATTATTTAATTATTTATTTATTTTCCGAAAATTAGACCGAGATAACCAATGATCGGAATTTTATGATGATTGCAGTGGTGTGATCTATTTATTTATTGAGCTTCAATTTTTGCAAATTTTGTGTGATTTGTATTTTAGGAATTTATTCCTAAATTTATTTAATTTCAGTAATTAATTGAAAAATAATCAAGCGTCGGTTTATAACGCCAAAAACATTTTGGTGGACCTTATAAAATGGTGGGATTTATGAAAGGAAATTATTGTATTTTGGCTAAGGTCAACCGTGTACCCACACACGAGTATTTTTATCAGATATGATAAAAATAGAGAAAGAATAATATGCATATTAGCTCAATGATTCTATATGTCATCTTGAGAAGGAATAGTATGCATATCAGCTTGATGACTCTATATGTCATCTTAGAAAATGAATAATATGCATATCAGCTAGGTGATTCTATATGTCATTTAGAGAAGCAATAGTATGTATATCAGCTCGATGACTCCATATATCATCTTAGAGAATGAACAGTATACTATTTATTAGCCATGAGGCAAGCTACTATCTATTTTCAGCTTAAAGTAAACTATTCGCAAGGTGGTCGGACTTTATAGATAGTATTGATTGGGCCGATCGGAGGAAGGTCATGATGACATATAATCAACTGAGTCGATTGATCGATAGTTCGATCCAATTGATCGAATTGATTGGTTGATGTGATTTGTGTATCTATAAGATATACTGACGTGTAGGAAGAAACAGAGACAAAGTTAAGATCTCCAACTCGTGTTTGTGCTTGGGTAGCCTGAGAGCATATTTTCTTCCTAATCGAGTCTTAAGGGGGTAGAACTCGTTGAGACGCTGTCTCACCCCGTTGTGGGATAACATTTCAGGTCCCTAGATGGCCACTCATGAGTTTTTTGGACGACCCAAGAGTGTTACAGAACAAGCATCTTATTTTCCGTTGCTTGGGAGCCCTAGGGGCTGGACCTATAAGCTAGTGAGGTCCACGGTTTGGGTTAATGCGAGTCTCACCCACAAGGTGCCCCACCGTTACAGATCGTGGTACTGCCATGCTTGAGATGGCCAGAGAGAGGGTCCTATTCTAGAATCTGAGATTCCTCTGTACATCCTGGAGGCCGCTTTTGAGAAGGGCACAAGTAATCCTCCTCAAGGTTCGATAGTAGATGCAGTAGACCCGGCTCTTGCAGTACTAGAGTCCCCAATGCAATCTACTAAAGGCTCCAGCTAGAGCGTGGAAGAAAGAGAGATCGATGATGATGAGGACCCGGAATAGATCAAAAACCCCCACCCCTGCTTGTAGACCTTGCTTTTGAATTGGCTTGAGTAGAACCTGACTTTAATAGTTTGTATCATACTATATACATTATGGTGTGCAATGTATATATGTGTGGTTGTTTTAGGTTCAAAAATTTATGGTCCTAATTTCCTATCCCATTGTTTTATTGTCTGGGGATTATTTATATGTTTCCGGATGCGTACTAAAATGAAAGAGTCGGCAATGCATCATGGGGCGTCTTTATTTAATTGACCAGTGAGGGATGGCGCGTGCTTGAGAATCGGGGCGTGACGGCTTGCACTAAATAACAACACTATAATGCCCATACCAACACCTATATAATACACAAGTTTTGTTAGAATACTTGATATCAATGTACAAGGAAAGAGCTCGCAGTAAACATAAGCCACAACAATTTGTAAACTTTCTGCAAATACTATGTCATAATCTTAGCTATCAAGAAACTAGGCAATTAGGGACACTTCGACCCTAATTTAGCACAATGAATATGGGTAAATAATTATAAACGTACAGTTTGATTAAATCATGAAACCGATATGCTTAAAAGGGAGAACTCTGGAGAAGTACACTAAAAGTGTCTTAACTTGTACACGGCACTTACTTTAGTGCCACAACTTTTCGTTAACTCACTAAAGTGCCACTTAAAAAAAAAAAAAAAAAGATCACTTAAATGTCAACTCCGATCTGAATCGCTAGAAATCTGATGTGACAATATTTTATTAACATCCCAATCCTACGTGGCTTGCCGGTATGCCCAATCAGCATATAACTCTAAACAACGCTGTGTAGTAAGTTAAAAAAGTTATCACTTCAATATCAGTTGTTGTAAAAAATGATCACTTCAATGCCAATTATTGTTAAAAGTAGTCACTTTAATGCCAATATTAATGAAAAAGTAATCACTTCAGTGTCAAAAAAAAAAAACAAACAAACAAACAAACAAACAAATCCTAAACAATGTCGTATAGCAAGTTAAGAAGTGATCACTTGAATAACAGTCATTATATAAATAAAAAAAATGATCACTTCAACATTAATCATTGTTAAAAGGTGATTTCTTCAATGCCAAAAAATACCACATCAGATAAAAATTTTAATTATAAAAGTCACATAATTCCTCTAATCGGAATTTTTTGCCGAAGACACGTAAGTGATCGTTTTTCTCTGATTTTGGAATTTAAGTGAGCCGGCAAAAAGTTATAATACTAAAGTGAGTGTCGCACACAAGTAAGGCACTTCTGATATACTTCTCCTTAGAGAACTCAATAAATTTCGTCAAGCAAATTTGTACCAGGGTGAGTGCCTATAACAATGTCCAGAATTTTAACCTTATATACCCTTATCATTCTTTAACAAAATCCATCTTTTGATAGAAATCACTAATCTTCACCACAAAATCTCAATAGAATACCATTTGCAAAAATCTTGATTGATCTACACTAATGCCCAAAGCGAAAGCTGTAAACGAGTGTCAATGGAGTTTTGGGGGTTATCCACAGTCTCTTGCCTCAATAAAAGCTGTTTTGAAGGGTCTTGTTTTGAATCAATGGATCACATGATTGAGTCTGAAAAATGCAACTAGAGGTGCTAATTTCACCATGTCCAAGAATAGATATCGCTTTCAATGGCACAGAAAATGGCAAGAAATAGCATCTGTGAATGACATTTTGCAACAACTTCTATATTAAAAGACAAAGCAGCAACCTTGACTTTAGGATTCAGAAACCAAATATTCCTACAGTGGGCTCAATGATAACGAATAGTGCAACGTTTTTCCTTTTCTTTGTTTTATAATTTGAGTTATAAGCAAAAGAGACTAACAGAATCATTGAAATGTTCCAAGCCGTCCGTGGTTCTAAATTTCAATGATATAGAAACACCAATTTTGCTATATCTGTACTTTTTTATGGTTGTGTTAACGGATTCAATGACGCCACTAGCACGCCACGCTAGAGTAGTTTTCAATAACAAGTATGGAACATCACATAACTATGACAAAGTCATAGGGTCGTAATCACGATGTGAATACAATTCATGGGAAATGTTTTCACATTGACCCAAGATCATCGAGCCTTCCATGGCCAAAGATGCTCTGAACATTCTCTTGAGAGAAATCTACCCTTTGAATTTTAAGATAGCCACTTGGAATTAGTAAAATCAATTTGACGCTTACTCTCCTTGCATAGAAATTCTGGTCAGAAGGATAGAGATAGTTTTGTCGTAAACTACTCCAAGAAAGGGAAATATATCAGAAAATGGAGCTAAATATGATTAGTATTTTCTCGTAAAACACATTAAATGTGAAATCATCCCAAAAACAGCTAAAAAGTTAAATGAACTTACCAACCAAAATGATCACCAAATGTGATGATTTAGGATTAACAATATATTGTGATCCATCTCCACCCTTCTTATCATCACTATGATAACCCGTTTGGCATGAGCATGTATAACTCCCCTCATTGTTATAGGCAAATTCCATCACATCGGTTATTCTCTAGAGCACATATGCAAGCATCAAAATATCATCATCAAGCACTCAAATATATACCGACCTACACAACCAACGTGTGGATTCCCCTCATGCCCAGAAGAGCAATTGCATCAATCATAGGGCACGTTGACAGAATCAAAGTTCTCGCTGTGCGCCTTACAACCGAAGCTTGCCGGGTCCTTCACCTCCTCGTCGCAATTCTCATTCCAAACAGCCCAGTCGAGCACCGAGGGGACCTCCATTCTATTCCTCATGCCACTCGTATCCTCCCTACAAAAAATAGAGGACTTGTCTTCAACTATGAATGCATAACTTCAAGGATTGAAGCTCCACACATTAGTGCGGTTGTTTAGGCTGACCACACTGGCATTGTAAATTAAAAGCATCTCCAGTATAGTGGTCTGGCAACGCCCAATGCAGTCGCTCGCCCGTTCAGTTACGTGGTCCATCCCGGTGCGCACTGAGAGGCAGCCACTCGCAAAGCCCTGGCCATTGGATCCTGCGATCACGGCGATTTTTTCGCAGCCAATGGCCATAAACTTGTCTTGGTGTTAGCAAAAGGGAACGTGGAGAGAACGGAGTAGACAAAAGTGCACGGTCGTTGCCATATACCAGACTTTTTGTAGCAGTCCTTGCCGATGTAAAAGTAGATACGGAGCTCGCCGTCGAACGATATGTTGAGGACTTCAGTGTCGGAATTCCACAAGTAGGGTTTGGGGGTGGAGGTGGTGTTAGCGGGACCCCGCTGCCGATTTAGTAATTTTCGAGGAGCAAACTTCCCCGATGCCAAAGGGGTATGGGACGGAGATCTTTCCGCACGTCTCTTGGCAGTTGGAAGATTCGGTTTGAAAAGACGACAACTGTAATATTTGGCTAGTGGGGCCCAAAAGAAGAAAAAGAAAGATAAGTTGAAAAGTCAAAAAAGTAAAAAGGAGGGGAGGGGAGGGCTTGGCTAAAAAGGGCAGCTGAGAGCTCCCTCGACCAAAAAGGAGAGAAGAAGAAGAAGAAGAAGAAGAAGAAGAAGAAGAAGAAGAAGAAGGGGGAAAAGAATAAAGGGGTTTTGGCACGTGCATACCATGGATGCCTCGCCAAGCCGACTCAACTTTATAACGCAGCACCCGGATCGCGAGATCGAATGATCAAATAACACACATTATTTGATTTTGGGGCATCCCCAGGTGAGTAGTACTAATGTCTTCTTTGGTTTTGTGTAACTCATGTACTAAGGTAAAATTAATCGACATATACTTGTGAGGAAGTGAGGACCTATTTGTTATATATTGATGGATATAGTGCTCAGTAATTTTGAGTTATTGCGGGATGATTCAACAAACCTCTCTTGAAATGTTATGTATGTTGTTTTGGTACAATCGATTTATGTGGTTATGTGATGACTATTGAAACATGATATGTGTTATGTTGAAGAAATCAAATGTGCTGTAGTAAAAGACTAAGTGCTACACGACAACGAAATTTCGAGTGAGTCACCTCTAAGGTCTTGTAGTCAAGAGCTAAGTGCTACATGGCGACTTAAGTCACATGGAAGTCACCTCTAGGACCTTGTACTACTGACATACATAGTAAAGGACTAAGTGCTACATGATAACGTAATTTCGTGGGAACCACCTCTAGGGCCTTATACTATTACTATATGTGGTCAAGAACTAAGTGCTACACGATAACGCAATTTCGTGGGAGTCACCTCTAAAGTCTTGAGTTTGGATATTAAGTGTGGAATAAACCATTGATATGAGATAGGATGAGTCCATGCTGGTTTTGTTATTATGGATGAATGGAAAATTTGGCTATTTGATATAGCTAGGTTGAGGTAACATTTAATACATTTTGTTCATGCAAGTTATCATATTTTGTTTGGCAATAATGAGTCATGTCTTGAGTTTTAAATGTGTAATGCGGAAGTTTGATATGCTTTTATGGTATGTACTACTCACTGAGCTATGGTTACTCATTCCATTCATCTTCCATGTTTTCAAGTCCCAGGGTTAGCAACTAGTAGGACGAGAACGCTTCTGGAAAACTTTTGGGAGTTCTATTTTAGATATGGTTTAAGAAAGTAGTGTACATAATCTTTGCTAGTGGTTGGACTGATTGAGTTCTAAACGTATATTTTTTTTTTTGTGGATTATAAAAACTCTAATGTTGCAACAAATTTGTTAGTTATCTGATATGTATATATATAGCTTGAGATATATATAATTCATGGAAGATTGGCCATATCATCCCCATTCCTTGTAGTTTTGGGGTGTGACAACAACGATGTCAACATTGGTAATAACTGTCCGATCATTAACATCATCCTCGTTATCACCGAAGGATTCCACTTTGAAGCCATGGCCCTCTCTCTCTCTCTCTCTCTCTCTCTCTCTCTCTCTCTCTCTCTCTCTCTCCGTGTAAATTGGGTGTACCGTGGAAATGTATCGTGTGTGTTCTTATAACGAAGGAATGCGTTCGCTCATTGACAAAGCACACAGCAGTGAAGTTTCTCGTGTTCACTAGTGTAATAGCTGTCGCACCATATAACTTCTGGCAGCGTTCATATATTTCGATGAATTGCACTTTGCGTCGAAGATGTGAGAGGGCAAACTAGGAAAAGATAAGAGACCAACCTCTCCCCCCAAAAAAAAGAAGACTAGGAAAAGATAGAAGATGCTGTACGAAATGAGGGAATACGTAACCACTGGCCGTGGTGGCTCCACTGGCTAAGACTCTGTTGATCCTCAACGAAGAGGTGAAGGGTTCAAAACCCAGGGGAGGCGCTAGGTGTATTAAGTGTAACTCAGGGGTGGTGGGTCCTCCTGCTTAAGTGTCACCTGGGGGTTTACGGCGCGGCTGTCGGCTGTAAGCCGGTTCCTCCAGCACCATAAAAAAAAAAAAATGAGGGAATACGTAATTTCTCCCAACTTAATTAGACCTAAAAAGAGCACGCCCTCAAAAACATTGCTATGTCGTTTTGCTTCTTGGTTTTACTCAAAATTTGTCTAGTTTGGTCATACAATGTAAATTGTAAATTTGTTAACATCAACTTCTTGCAACAGCAAGTAGGAGAAGTTTGGACTGCGCTATGGAGGTTTTTCTTTTACTTTTCAGAAAAAGCCACAAAAACTCCCAAATTATAATCACTGTAACATGTTACCCTAAATTTTTTTTTTTTTTTGTGATGTAAATTTCTTAAATTGTGCTCACTGTGATACATTTATCTTAAATATTTTCTTGCGATATAAAAATGCCTAAACTTGTACCTACTTGACACATTTAGCCTCCATAAATATTTTGTTAAATGATTTTGCAGCCAAAAAAACATTGTTTCTATTTTACTTAAGCCACGTAAGCACTATATCAACACCATTTGTTTTCTAGCATTAATGTAGGTAGATTTTTAACAATTTCATTGACAGAATTTTGACGAAGAGTAAAAGTGTCATACAGGTACAAGTTTAGAATTTTTTGTATCATGGGAAAAAGTTTAGGATAAATATATCATAGCTGTCATAGTTTAGGGCTTTTAATGATTTTTGCCCTTTATTTTTTGCATTTTGTTGGCTAGGCAAGGGAAAGCAGTCTGGAATTTCTTTATTTAGACTATGGTGAGTTCGGGTAAAGGGAACCCATTTTAATCGATTTAGGGACGAAATTGTCACAAATTTGGGTACAAGAGGAAGGTTTGACTTTCCCATAAAACATGAGTGGCAAATTGACGATTTTCTTATCAAAGAGAGAAAACGTGGATCGAGCACCGAGGAGACCACCATCCTGTTCCTCCTGCCATTAAGGTCCTCCCTACCGAAACTGAAGGACTTGTCTTCGACTAAGAATGCATAACTGTAAGGGTTGAAGCTCCATACATTGATGTGGTTGTTCAGGCTAACCACACTGGCATTGAAATTGAGAGGCATCTCCCGTAGAGTGGTCTGGCAAGACCCAATGCCATCGCACGCCCCATCGGTCACGTCGTCCATCCCAGGGCATGCGGATTGGCAGCCGCTCAAGAAGCCCTGGCCATTGGATCCCGCGACCACGGCCACTGTCTCACACCCAATGGCCTCGAACTTGCTCTTGGTCTTAGAGAAAGGCAACGCAGAGAGGATGGCGGAGGCGTAAGTGTGCGGCTGTTGCTGTACGTCGGACTCATTGTAGCAGTCCTTGCCGATGTTCGGTATAGATGGGGAGCTTGCGGTCAAACAATATGTCGAGGACTTTGATGTTGGAATTCCATAAGTATGGCTTGAGAGTGGAGGCGGCAGTGATGTTGCAGTGGATGGAGAAATTTCAAGTAGCACCCATCTCCGATGCCGAAGGGGTAAGGCGCGGCGACATCTCCGCAAGTTTCTTGGCTGGAAGAAATAATTTGAGGAGATGATAATGATGATGATATCAGTAGAAGCTGTACGACCACTAACTGTTATATATAGAATGTGATCTCTCATTTTCGGATCCACGTGTTCTCTTTAAAGTGGCGATTATTCCACATGTGATTTTTTCACGCTTCATACCTCTTCGTAACAACTACCCATTTGGTAACCGCCTTGATGAAAACCCTCTCATTTTAGAATACACCATCAGTACGCGAGGAGATTGAGTTAGTAGAGTGTGCTCGTAATTTCATTGAATCTCCGTAAATTATTGACGAACGCAATATGAATAATGGCTGGAGGTTTGTTTACAACCGATACTATTTTTCCGCATATGATTTTCATGTCCAATATTTGGTATCAGAGCGTGTTTAGTACCTCTGCCTTGTTTTTGTCAAATTTTTTGTGTATTTTTTCTATTCTTTTGAAGATGAATAGTAATTCGGCCATTTTGGGGTCAAGAGGAAAATCGCTAATTCTGGCCAAATTCTTGCGACCCACTGCTTGACTTCAAACCAGTACGGTTGCATCGCCGTGAGGATGAGTAGCCATGAGTTGTTTTGGTATATTGGTGTTTGCCGAAGGCTAATCGGGCAGCGAAAGTTGCAGTGGTTAAGGGTTTGCATTAAGGGAATTTTGTTTGATTCGATGCCAATTTCTTGGCCATTTTCACCAAAAATTGGACCTATAGGGTCACGCCAGCATGGTCTCTAAAACCCATTATTTATTTTGATCTTAGATGGGTTGCCGAAGAAGAAATGGGAAGCGAAATGCAGAGGAAAACGGTGAAAAATAGTGGAAATCATGTCTGTTGCGGAGGGAGAGGGTGTGCGGGGACCCACGTGCAACCAGTAGACGGGTGTGTGCCACTCGCACACTTGCTAGCACGTGCATGGCACACGCCCGCGTAGTGAAGAAGGCGCGTCACGCGCCTTCCCCTTTTTTTTTCCTTTTCTTCTGTTTTGCCCCTCTCTTTTGCCGTTATTACGATTCTACCCTTTGGCATTTGTAATTTATGATTCTGTTCTTGCCCAAATTTATTTTACTATTTTGCCCCTTGGTGCTTTTATTTACTATTTTGCCCTCTCATGAATTTTTATGAATATTTTATACATGAAATTAAATTTCCAATGATCACAAATTTAAATAATTAGAGAATAGTCACAGCATCTTTAATTAATTAAATTATATATTAAAAGCCTTTGGATCATGTTTAAAAATGGATTTTGATTGTAATTAATTATATTAATATGATGAATTTTATTCCATAGGAATTTTTATTATTTAATATAATTAATTAGGATAAAATATCATATTATTTTTCTTAATTTACCCATAGGGATTAAGAAAATGTATATAATATGGTAGTTTCTTCATGATATAATTATGAATCCATTTAAAAACTTAGCCCACAAACAATTTTTATGTCAATGATTCATATCCGTGACATGTTTACATTGATAAAACATTATTTATGTATACTTTGTCTCATATTTTGTGACATAAGCATAATTATTTGATATGCAGTTTTGTAACCTGTGAAGTTTTCTAAATTTAAGTGTGATGTTCCCATACTAAATGGCAAAAACTATAAAGGTTGGAAGGAATTAGTTCTTTTTCAATTGGGGTAGATAGACATTGACTATGCTATAAAGAAAGACGAACCACCTGCTCCTACTAATTTGAGCATTGCAATTGAGATAGCCCTTCATAATCAATGAGAGCGGTCCAACCGCCTTAGTGCGATGTTTATAAAGAGCTAAAATATCTTCTAGTATCCATGGTTCGATGGCTCAGCATAGCAATGCTAAGGCTTTATTATAGGTCATTGATGCGTAGTTTGAGACTTTAAAGAACACATGCCATTACCCTGATTATGAACTTTTCATCATTGGAGCTTACTAGTGTTAAAGGTGTGCATGAAAACATCATGAAGATGATGGACATTGCAACTCAACTTAAAAACCTTGAGGTTGAGATATCTAAATCTTTTTTTATGTACTATATTCTGAACACTCTTCCGTAACAGTATGCACATTTCAAGATCTCTTACAACACACATAAGAGTAAATGGTCAACTAATGAACTTATGATCATGTGTGTTCAAGAAGAAGAAAGACTAATTATGAAATTGAGAAAAAGTGTTCATTTGGCAATACAAGAAAAGAATAAGGGTCATGGCAAGCATACGGGAAAAGTAATATACATCCCCAAGCTGACATTAAAAAAGGATCCAAATATTTCTTATGTAAAAAGAATGGGCATGTAAGGAAGTATTGCGTCAGATTCAAGGCTTGTCTCGAGAAGAAAGGTAATCCAATCTCTTGTGTTTGTTATGAATCTAATATGGTTAATGTGAGTAACGACACTCGGTGGATTGATTCTGAATCTACAATCCACATTTCAAATTCATTGCAGAGTTTTCAAAACCACAAGAAGCCGATGGGAAGTAAACAAAGCATCTATTTAGGAAACAAGATGCTTTCGCATGTGAAAGCTATTGGGACATGTAAACTAGTTCTCAACAGTGGCTTTGTTTTGAATTTAAAAATGATCTTTTATGTTCCTAGTTTCTTTAGAAACTTAATTTCAGTTTCAAGACTTGTACTTTTTAGGTTATTCTTTTAACTTTTCAGATTCAAACTTCTATTTACCATTTAAATCTAAAATTGTTGGGAGTAGGACTTTATCTAATGGTCTTTTTCGAATTAATTTACAAGACAATACCTATTATTATGCGATGCACGTTTATGATAACGCTGGTATAAAACAATGTGTTGTGAATGAAGATTCCTCTATGTTGTGGCACCAGAGATTAAGACATATCTCTATAGACAAAATTAAGTGATTAGTAAATGATGGAATACTCAATACTTTAGATTTTACTGATTGTGATACTTATGTGGACTGCATAAAGGGAAAGTAGACCAACAAGATGAAAAAAGATGTCAAATGGAGTACAAAAATATTAGAAATCATACATACAAATTGTTGTAGTCTAGATATAGACTCATATGGTCATAAATACTCCATCTCTTTCATAGATGACTACTTGCGTTATATGTATCTTTATTTGTTTCATAATAAGCATGAAGCTTTAGATACTTTTAAGGTATTTAAGGCGGAAATAGAAAAAACAATGCGGCAAGCAAAATAAGATCGTGAGATCAAATAAAGGTGGAAAATTCGATGGTAGAAACACTAAAGATGGACAAGCACTTGGTTCATTTGCAAAGTTTCTTCAAGAACATGGAATAGTTGCGCAATATACCATGCTTGGTTCTTCAGACCAAAACGGTGTAACGGAAAGAAAAAATCGAACTTTATTGGACATTGTGTGAATTATGCTTAGTGGCTCTAACATATTAAATCGAGTTTCAACCAAAGCTATCCTAAATACACCTTTTGAGTTATTTAAAGGTTAGAAACCAAGTTTGCGACATGTTCGCATTTGGAGATGCCCGTCTAAAGTGAGAGTCTACAATTCACAAGAAAAGAAGTTTGACCTAAGGACCATAAGTGAGTATTTCATTGGATATGCTAAAAGGTTCAAGGGATACAAGTTTTATTGTCCATCTCACACCATTAGGATTGTGGAATCAAAAAATGCTAAGTTTCTTCAAAATAACTTGATTAATGAGAGCAATCGATTAAAGGACCTTTTTCTTAAAAAAGATCATTCAGACCCTCAACTTTTCACCTCAAATATAAGGTTGGTGATGTTCATATCACCCTTTCAATTCATTCGGTTACTGAATGACTTGCTGATATTCCATAACCTGCTGATATTGATCTAGTGGATTCAATTGCTCAGCAATTATCAAAATTTGTTGAACAACCAGTTGATCAACACACTCCTTAAGAGAATGTTGATGCAACATTAAGAAAATCTACTAGAATAAAGAAATGAACAATTCCTAGTGATTATATTGTGTATTTACAAGAATCTGATTATTATATTAGAGATGAGAATGATCCTAAAAAGTTTTCACAAGCCATTGACATTGATAAATCCAATTTATGGTACAATATCATGAAGGAATAGATAAGTTCTATGGCATTTAACAAAGCCTAGGATTTGGTTGAGTTGCTTGATGGTGCGAAGGCCATTGATTGTAAATGGGTCTTCAAAACTAAGAAAGATTCATTGGACAACATTGAAAAATATAAAGTTAGACTCGTCACCAAAGGATTCAACCAAAATGAATGAATTGATTGCATGGGGACATTTTCTCATGTATCTAAGAAAAAACATTTTCTTATTGTTTTGGCATTTGTTGCCCATTTTGATATGGAATCACATTAGATGGATGTGAAAATAGCATTTCTCAATGGGGAACTAAAAGAGGAGGTTTACATGAAACAACCTTAAGGATTCTCCTCTAGTAAAGGTGAGCAGTTAGTGTGCAAGCTCAAGAAGTCTATATACAGCTTGAAACAAGCATCCCGCCAATGATACTTAAGGTTCCATAATGTCATCTCTTCATTCGATTTTGTAGACAATGTCATGGATCAATATATATACCAAAAGATCAGTAGGAGCAAACTTTATTTCCTTGTGCTATAAGTGGATAATATTCTACTTGCAACCAATGATAAAGGGATGCTACATGAGGTGAAACAATTTCTCTCTAAAATTTTTGACATAAAGGATATTGGGAAAGCATCTTATGTCATTGGGATTAAAATCCATAGTGATAGACCTCAAGGAATTTTAAGACTATGTCAAGAAACTTATATCAGTAAGATCCTAGAGAGATTTCAAATGAAAGATTGTTTAACAAGTATAGCACCTATTGTAAAGGGTGACAGCTTCAATTTGAACTAATGCCCGAAGAACGATCTAGAAAGGGAAGAAATGAATAACATTCCATATACTTTTACTGTCGGAAGCTTGATATATGCTCAGATTTGCACTCAACCTGACATTGCTTTTGCTATGGGAATGTTGGAAAGATATCAGAGTCATCTATGTATGGACCACTAGAAAACTGCAAAGAAAGTGATGAGATACCTTTAAGGTACCAAAGGCTACACGCTTATGTGTAAACGAACTGACACCTTAGAAGTAGTTGGTTACTCGAATGCAGACTTCACGGGTTACATTGATTCTTGAAAATCAACATCTTGATACATTTTTATGTTAGTTGGCAGAGCCGTGTCATGAAGAAGTGCAAAGCAGACTTTAACCGCCACTTCCACTATGGAGGCTAAGTTCGTTTCTTATTTTGAGGCTACCTCGCATGGTGTATGATTGAAGAGTTTCATTTTTGGGCTTAGAATTATTGATTCTATTTATATGCCATTAAAAATATATTGTGACAATTCAGTAGCAGTTTTTATGGCTAAAAATGCCAAAAGTAGCAGTCGAAATAAGCATATTAATATCAAGTATTTAGCCATAAGAGAACGTGTTAAGAAGAATAAAATGGTCATAGAACACGTTACTACTGAATTAATAGTAACTAATCCTTTAACTAAAGGCATACCACTAATGAAGTATAAGGATCATGTAACTAGTATGAGAATAGGTCACATCATGTGATTTGTCATCATATGGACGATTTTTGTTGTATGAAATTCTTATTTTATTGTAATGTTGATTCTCAATTTTGGTGTCCACATTCTATTGTTTATGAGAATAACATTTATCCTTGGTTCTAGAGTAAACATAAAGTTTATTTATTAAGATGTGTTATCATATATAGGCTGACATTAAAGAAATAAGATGTATTGTAATACATTGAAGATATTACTCACTCTTAGAGGACATGTCCCTACGATCCATGTGTTTTGTTTCTTTTCTTTTTTTTTAAGCATAAAGTTTTTGGTAGATTTGATTGGATAATTCATATGATGAAAATGTTGGGATCAAGTAGAAAAATGTTATATATATAATGTGATCCCTCATTTTCAGACCCACGTTTTCTCTTTAAAGTGGCGATTATTCCACATGTAGTTTTTCCATGCTTTGTACCTTTTCATGAGAATCGTCCATTTAGTAACCGCTTTGATGGAATATGGTATATAAAAGGAATGATCGTTCATTTCTTAAGGGTAATCACAAGGTCTAACACAAACCCTCTCATTTTGGAATAAGCAGTCACCGAACTTAAGGAGATCATGCAAACTCTTCTCTATTGCAAATTCCATCTACGCGAAAGATAATCCTCCAAACTAATGCTAGTGACGAATATTGGGCGGCCATTTTCTTTGAAGAAACTAACAATAAGTGACATCTTTGTGCTTACAAAAGTGGAAAGTTTTCACAAGCTGAAATGCATTATCATTCCACTTTTAAGAAAATTTTGGCGATGAAAAATGGAATAAAAAAGTTTGAGTTCCATCTTATTGGCCATCACTTCCTGGTGGAACTAGACATGGCATATTTTCTCCAGATAACCAAGTTCAAACAAAAGAAATTTCAAATTCCCAACTGCTTCAATGGGCTAAACGATTTTCAAAATATTCATTCAAAACCAAACACATTGTTGGAAAAAAGAACATGCTTGTTGACTTTCTGTCCAAACCAAAGGCACCCGCAAAGATTAATATGTACATCGTGAGGCATGATTTTCATACTTTTTATCACAATGAAAAGTATAAGATTGAGAAGATACAAGACTGGCCAAGTTTGGAATACCCCTAGGAGATCATTGAACAAATTTAGAATAACAACCTTACCAAAAACGTAGAAAACCTCATGTGACAATGCCACACGGATCTATTTAGACACCATGGAGGCTCAATCATTTATCCTTTTGGATTAAACTCTTGTTATCCATTCATACATCCTTCAATCTAGAAGGAATATGATTTCCCTGATAAACTCTTATGGTTGTTATGGTACTTAACAATAAGTACTTAATAGCTATTGAGGTCCCAACCAAAAGGTTCATTGCTAACCTAACCAGGATATTCATGCTCAGCCGAAACATTGAAAATGAGAGTGACAAGAACCTCATAACTGTCCTCGACCGGTTCTATCATCCCACTCATTGGAAGCACCTTTTACAACAAGAACTGAGAATTGTCCAAGCAGACCCAAAAATCCACACTATTGTGTTTCTTCGACGTCCATGGGTTTTTGTGTGAAATAATGGCACCATTGCCAATGCACCACAAAGCATAAGAACCACATCCTACAAACCTCAACCACACCTTACGAAGGCCCATATTTATAAGTCCTTTCCCTGAAGATGTATTGAATTACATTGTTCCTGCTGCATGGGATCATTATAACCTTGCATAAGAAGCCAAAGAAGTACTCAAGGAATTTGAACAAACAATGACACCTCTATCACAAGAGCAAGAAATGGCAAACATAGATGATCCTGCATAGTCATCCCAAGACCTTTATGCCCAATGGGGGACCCTCTCTCTCAAGACCCTTATGATCAAGGACCTTTGTCCTTATCCCTTGAACTAGACACATCTTATTATGCTCAGCTAGCAAATTGGCCTTAGCCAAACATGCCTGTTGACACTCTAGGATCCTCTAGGACTCATGAAGAAGCATCCTCTTCAAACGACATAAACATGTGGAATGCCATGGAATGCCATGACAGCACAAAGAAAAGTCACCCGAAGCCCCTCTGACATCAAACTTTCAGAACTTGAACAAAGATATGAGAAACATCTTCTTGTAATGCATAGCTCTGATGATTCGGACTATGATTACAATGCCCATGACAGAAGATAGGCCTATAGCTAGGTCACTATAGCAGAGTATTGTAGTAATAGGCTATGGAAATCACTGTTAACAATCAATGTTCATATCACATAAAATAATTCCCAAGCGGATTTTCCAGAGCCTTTATCTATTTTCGGACCCGTAAGCATGGTCATTATTTGCTTGTGACCTCTTAATGTCTATAAAAGGCAAAGATGATGTAATGTGTTGAGCAAAGTCCCTTGAAATAAAATGAGTATTTATAAATATAAAAAAAAAATTCAATGTCTCTCTAAACTCGTCTTCTTCTCCAACCTAATAGGATCCTCTGAGAAATGTAGCTCGGATAGTCATAAATGTTACCATCTTGACATCCATGAGTGTCTCTATACTCTAAACTAAAATTCTAAATAGTTTGTTGCTAAAAGGTTGTCCCTAAAAGGCTTGAACAAGAAATTTGCCTATTGTAGGAATGCATACATGTAGAAAATTGACTCTGTTTTCCCTGGTTCTCAACATAGGTCTATTCAGCCGATATCAGAGCCATGATTTTGTTTGTAACATGATTTGTTCCATGCACTCAGCAGGTGAATCCAGTGCTAAGAAGATTTTCTCCATATCATGTCTGATCTTGAGATCCAAGAAGCTCCAGTTACTTTAATCTCTTCCACATCTTCCTCTTCACTTTCAAATTTTCGTGTGTCAAATGCTTCTAAGATTGACTATCTCTATGAGGTTTCTCTTAGTAAGGATATTAAGATCTCTAAAACTCAACACCCTCTTATAAATCCATATTCTGCTTTTGCCAAACCCGCCTCATCATTCGCTCTATTCAATAACTTATTCGTCAAACCCCCAAAGAAGTGAAAGAGTACGTATAGTCCTCCAACGTTGATCAACACCTCCTTCCAGCCATCGAAAAAGAATATTTTGTTACTCTTCAAAGTCCCCTAGAATTTCCCAAACAATGGACCTAGCAAGGATACTCTTATGTCCATTATGGAGCTATCCGTCTTGCTCTCACTTTTCATGGTTGAAAAGGCATGCCCATTGTGACCAGAATGGCTATTGGATACTTGGTTCCTAAAATACCAACATGCTTATATTGGCATTGTAATGCCAAAACAGTTTTTGTAACCCTCTATCCAAATTTCAACGTTGACCTTTCAGATCTACAGCTACTTTCCTTCTTGAAAGTCTAGATCCAGCTCACGGGGCACCTCAAACTGCTAACTTTATTGCGGGAATATTGCACTACCAAATGGTCTATTGAGTATAGAAGCACGCCCTTGATCTAAATTTCCAAAATGGAAATGAAGACGCCTTATTCATTTCCATGCAGAATGACCAGGCATCCTGTATCCATGTTCCCAAACAGATTCCAAAAGAAAAGTTGGTCAAACTCCTTCTAGAGACCCTACAAAAAGCTGCATTAGAACAACAAGCTTCTCCAATCCTTGGACTCTAAATTTGTAAGAAAAAAAGATGGCATTATTTCCATTAAATTTGGCAAAGAAAATGAAGAGAATCCTTCTATCTTCCAAATTATGTTCATGATCGAACCATGCATTCCAAAATCAATCTCTGAGCCAGATCCCAAAAAAGCTTATTCCATACTTTCAGAGTAATGAAAATCATGTCCATTACTACAAGAACCGATATGGTCATTGTTTTTAGAACTCCTTTTGTCCGTGTTCATACTATACAAATTCTCCTAACAAAGTAGACCCAAATACAAGTAAAACCCAAGAAACCAAAGGATATTATATACTAGAGGTATTTGAACAGAGATCCTTCCATTGATACCTCTGGTGAGTGTGATAAATTTCAATTCATGATTTCTTATGCTCCATCTCCACCACCAAAATTCACATCATCACCACCCATTCCATCGGCCTTACCACCAACATCACATCCTTCACCCCCTCACAAAAAACTAGTCATTTCCCTATTCTACAAGCCAATCTTAAAGTGGGTAAAAAGACATTCAGACCTACTTGAAGTCCTAGGTGAAACACCACCTAGCCAAAAGGCTACCTCCTCCATCATTATGTTTCAAGATGCAGATTTCCCCCTCTTGCTCAAGAAAGTTCAAGACTTTCTTTCCCTGCCCCTGAAAAATTCATTAACCCTCAAGAGAGATATACCTGCTTCAACTAATGTGGACAAATATGGAAGGCAAAAAAAGAACTCCTGTTATTGAAGCCAACTAGAACTAGCAATTAGAGACTCTTCTAGCACACAATAGTGCTTTCAAGATGATTGATTCCAAACTTATGAATGTGTAAAGAGATCTTAAGGGATATGATGAAACCACAAAGAAGATACTTTCGGACTTCCAGAAAAGGCTTCATGCCTTAGAATTCAAAGAACATTTGAGATATCATCATCTTAAAAGCCCAAAGATAGAAATAGAGAAGCTTAAGAGGCAAATCCAACTTCTTGAAGAATGCAAATTCAACTCAAATCCGTTCCCAACTATGCCATGAACTGAGTATTCGCAACCACCACCACCACTGCAGAACACTTCCATCTTTGTTGTTCTCACAGAAACCTCCATCAGACGAGACAAGACTAATGTGGTAGAAATGCGAACCATCTTAAAGAACTAGATTAGTTAAGAAAGGAAAAAGGAAATGAGAAGATTCCTGAAGAATCTTCGATTTCTATAAGGGAGAAGCTAGATCAAATGGTGTTATCCAACCCATTGAAATCATTCCTGAGAGATTTGGGTAATCAGGAAGATCAGCTTGATCCTTCTACCTTAGAGGACCAAAGTCAGCCTTCACCAAAACCAGTTTTTCCAATCGATTCGGAATTGGAACCAGATTCGATATCTCTTTCATCCTCCTTTTCCTCCTCTTTTTCAATCCTTGCCATTGAATCATTTCCTATTGTACGAGCCACTTCATCAATATTCATGACATATCCCCCGGATCAAGATATGGATTCTAACCCTTCTGAACCAAAGGTTGTCCAACCGAATAATCCATCCTAGAATCTAACTCCCTCCTCTAAACATATTGTTGACGATATTCCTTATTGTAAATGATTTAAAAGATTTGAAGAATCTCATGCTTTGTTAAATGCCCAAACTCTCACAAATCATGACAAGTATGATGTCATCTTTGGATTTGTTACAAGATTTACAATGAGCCTCAAACATTGGTGGCAATCGGTGACAAAGCAAGACTAAGTTCAATTTATGCTCTCAACAAATTTTGGCCAAGCTATTGCTCTCCTTTACCATTTTTTCATTAGCAAACCTTCTGACCTTCATGAACTCAAGAGAACAGAGTTTTTTTATGGAAAATGCTACTCTCTTTAGAAAAGACATCTCAACAAACATTATCGGGAAATGCTCAAACTCTTCTATGGCTTTGGAGCCTATGCAAACTTGAAATAGGTTTTTCTAGCTTCCATTCCCAAAGAGCTATCCCAACAAGTTGAGAGATCATTTCTCAACAAGTAAAGAAGAATTGTGGATATTCTTTTAGGAGAAATACAATAAGAGATCTATTTGTGTCTTGATAATTTGTGCTTGAGGCGCCAAATAATAAAGACATACCTTACAAACAACAGAGAACTTGATGGAGTCTGTTCATGTCAAAAGTTGAAGATTAAGTGTTCCAAAAGAGACTGTGACGGTTCTTGCAGAAAGTCTTCGAGAAAGAAGAAGCATTTTAAGAAGTATTGGGTAGGAAAATCCAAACATGGATCTAAGCATTTCCAGAGAAAGAAGAAATGGCAATTTTTACAAAAAAGTAAAGATCGCTCAAACCACAAAAAATCAAATCGATACTTCATCTGCAACCAAAATGGTCATTTTGCCAAAAACTGCCCTTAGGGAAAAAAAAGGTCAAAACCATTTGATACATCACATAGAAAATGAAACTAGTGTTTTGTGGCACCCCTCGACGGCCCCCGATCCGTTAGGGTCGCCACAGTTCGCTTACCTTTCACTTTCCCTAATAACATGTCACTCTGATACCATTTCAATTGCAGTGGGTCCATGCAATCATGGGGGTTTACATCTTTTAGATTGGTCCCTTGCACAGTTCATATACGGAAGCACATCCAACAACTCCCTTCCCTATATTCAGAAAACGATGCACACCTACTAAACATTTATAGGTAAAAGCCGAACACTTTTATTTACCTAAACCAGATGAACATCATTCATCGGTACATCTAAATGCCATAGTCTTCTGTACTCGGCCATACTTCAAAAGATGACCGACATCTCCTCCAACAGTCGTATACTTAAAGTCCATCGATCAGTGTCGGCGTCCAAAAGTTCCTTCCTTTGCTATCCTCCTCCTCGCGGTCATGTCCAACCACTTGATCCATCTACCGATGGCAATGGCAGCGGAGGTATCTTATCTAGTTTGAAATGTTAGTCCCCAAACGAGGTGAGTACAACCACTCAGCAGTAAAGATCCACCAAACTACACAATGCGTCAAACAGAACAATCAAGGTATCATGAATAAAACACATATCATTCATGCATTCGAGCATACCTCACCATACTACCATGCATATATCACCATACAACATGCATATACCACCATGCACTTGTACACATACCATCAAGCAGCCATGCATATATCATCATGCAACGTGCATATACCACCATGCACTTGTACATATATCATCAAGCAGCCATGCATATATCATTATACAACGTTCATATACCACCATGCACTTCATGCTTGCATTTCCATGAGGTTCATCCCATGCCATATGCTCACATCCATGCGCATGATTCAATTCTCAATTTTATCTTTCACAAGGATCTCATCATTTTTATTTCTAGGGACCAGTGTTTGCATCCCTCATTTATCGCTCGCACCCAACCTGACATCGCGAGGAGCCTCCGACACACACCTCCGGGCATCCGGCACACATACTCCAGTCATCTCGCATCCCACCTGGCATCACAAGGAATCTCTGAGGCTCACCATGAAGATGGTTACCCCTACCCTCCGGGCATGCATCATAATACAACCCCTCACCCTCCGAGCATGTATCATAATATAACCAGGCATCCCGACACTCCCGAGGAAAACCTCTGGGCATGTATTCATAATACAACCAGGCATGCAAAGGGCATCGACTCATTCGAACCTTTGGGCATCCCGACTCCCAGGGCATTGTCGGCTCACACCTCCGACGGTATCATCATTATCTCAATTTATATTCACACGTATCTCAATTTCAACATGACATTTGATGCATCAATATCAAGAGTCTCAACCAGCTTTTGATGTCATATAACATGCCACAAGTCACCAAATATGCAGCATAATCAACCACTCAAGACATTATATCACATGGAGTAATTTTATTTATTTTTGAAAATATAACAAAATTTCGGATAAAAACAGATTGCGCTCATTTGGTCATAATTCTTGGAAAATTAGTAAACAGCCTTATTAAATTCTAAAAATTTAACATGTCATATACAAGATTTGGAGGAAAATATTTCGTGAAGAACACCAAATCAAAAGAGCATCACACAAATCAGTACAATTCACGCACCACAGTCCTTAAAATTTCGAAATATTGCCATACACAGTTTTGTTCACAAATTCGGTAAAAATTCTAAATCAACTCCAAAAATTCTGAAACTTTTTATATGTTATATACAAGGTCCAGAGGTAAATATTTCATGAAGAACACCATATCAAACAAGGCTTCACAGAATACGTACAGGTCCATACATCACCAAAAAAGGATTTTTTAACATCACCCATGCACAGTTTCGAAAACAATTTCGATTAAACCCTTAAATGAACTCAGAAAATTATGAAATTTGGAAATGTTGTATTTAAGACCTAGAGGTACAAGTTTCATGAAGAAACTGAAGTCCAATTCGTTCTGGATTAAAAGCTATAATCGATTTACTTTTTCCAATTCTCAGTACCGTTTTCCGGATCCACCCGTGTAGAAGAAAAATCGTTTCCTTGGTCATTACTGGTCCATTTATTCTGAAATTTCATTATATTGTTCCTCAAAATGTCTTCTACAATTTTTATCAAGGGCACAAAGTCAAATTCGTACTGGAACATTTTATATAATTCACAGAATCGTAAGAGGTCAAAGAGCAGTTTTCCAGATCTAGTATTTTCGAAGAAAAGGGTTTCACTACTCAATACTTTTCCATTTCGTCTCAAATTTTAGTATGTTAACCGTCAAGAAGTTATCTACAACTTTCATTAAGAAGTCGAAGTGAAATTCCAAGTAGAAAGTCACATGCAGCTTACGAAATCATCGAAGGACAAACTGTTTCTCCAGAAAACAGAAGGCTAGACTTAGAACACAGCTTCTTCATCTTCAAAAATACTCACCTCTACCCCATTCGAATTCCACCATGCATCACACATCATCACAGCAAGTAAACCACAGCAAACAATGTGTAGATTAACGGACTCTACTTGCCTCAAATCGAAGGAAAACACAACAAGAACGACGGCGGGACTAGGCGGGCTCAACGGCGTCTCCTCTTCCTCTCTTCCTCTCTTCCTCTCTTTCTCTCTTCTTTCTTTGGAAGCCCGCTCCCCCTCTCGAGCTCTCCATCCCTTTTCTTTCCTCCCCTTCAATGATTTGATTGCATGCAGCCGCCCAAAGGAGCCAATGGGGGCAGCCACACTTGGCTCAACCTCCATGCCACTTGTTAATTTTGCCATGCAAGATGACACTCGGTCGATCCCCTTAGCCACTTGTCAATTCTCTCATGCAAGGTTAATGGGCTTCAGTTTTTGGGCCGGTCTTGGGCCTTCATGGGCCGGTCTAATGGGGGGCTGTGTGGGCTGGTTGGACGGGCCTTGGCCTAAAAATCAGCCCACCCTCTCCTATTCCTATTCCATTTAATCCCCAATTAAATAAACACCTAATTTCAGCTTATAAGGTCACAAAACTTCGTAATTTAAATCAATAAAATTCTACTTATAAAGGGCACCCTCAAGAATAAGATTTCTATATCAATTTGTACCTTAATAAAATCCTTGGGTCACCTGTAGACACATCTCCATCCAAACAATTGTCCATTACAATGTTCGGCCTTAAATTAGTTGAAATTCATTGATTCAATGGCTGATTCATAATCCAATGGCACTTCCATCACCTATTGATGGTTCATAGCGTATCCAAGGGTTGTCATGAAATTTTAGGATGCCACATGTTTCGCTTGAAAATGGTGACATTGAATCATTATTTTTCATGGATGAAGAACTATCTGAACAGACTCTTTGTGTCATTCCTTATTATCAAACTCCTAGTGAAACTGATTCTAACTCAGACTCTAAAGATCTTTTTCATATATCTCTCACTTCCTCAGAACAAAACCCTGGTATATTTTCAAGCCAAGTCCACTGTCCTCACTTTCTTGTCAAATCTTCACCTTCAAGTTTGCTAAACCTATCACAGTCTTTGCACTTATAAATACTGGTGCAAGTTCATCACTTCTAGACACAAAAGTTCAACCTGAAGAATATTTGACTTCCTGTGTTCGATATTTCAACTTTACCTCAAGATATACTTTTTCCATAAATGTACGTACCACCCCAGTAACTATTCAGTTTTTTTCCTCAATACTCCATAACCACTAAAATTTTTGGATCCAATCTCCTTAATAAAGATCTGATCATTTGCCCAGACATCATAACTCAAATTCTCAACTCCGCATCATTCCTAGAAAAAGCCTTAAGTATAAAAATCAATTCTTTGAATTCGTCAATATTCAAAGGCCCTTTTTCCATCAAAATGAGTCTGTTAGATTCGATCATGCAAAAGTTATTAGAATCTTGTTTAGAATGCCATTCTGAATTCTCTCAGAAATGTTCTTAGCCCTTTTGGAAAAATTTAAAATTCTTTGTTCACCTCCCTTTCAAGAAAAATGAAGATATAAATCCGACCAAGGCGACTCACATGGGAGTGAATCCTAAACATCTTATTTCTGCTCAAAATGAATGCTCAGAGCTGCTGCAACAAGGCCTAATTGAAATTTCAAATTCTCAATAGGCTTGCGAAGTTTTTCATATTAATAAGCGAGCTAAGCAAAATAGAGGAAAAAGGCGTCTAGCAATAAACTATCAGTCCCTCAACCTTTTCCTCCAAAATAACAAAGTCCTTTTACCTTCGAGAAATTACCTTTTTGCTAGATTATTCAAAGCCCATATTTATTCCAAATTTAATCTTAAAGCTGGATTTTGGCAATTGGACATTCATCTTGAAGACAAACCTAAGACAGGGTTTTGTATTCCAAACTAGTATTTTCAATGAAAAATACTTCCTTTTGGCCTCAAGGTAGCCCCATCCTTATTCCAACAGGCTATGTATCGAATTTTCCACCCAATCTTGTCAAGTGCAGCAATTTACATTGATGATATCTTGCTCTACGGCCCTGATGAAAAATCCCCCTACTAACTCATTGGGCAGTTTGCAGACATTGTAAAAAAGTATGGGATTATGCTCTCTCAAAGGAAGATGAAAATTATACAGACAGAAATCAAATTTCCTAGTATGCACCTTAACAAAGGTACATACTATCCAGGGCCACATATTGCTCAGGAATTACTAAAGTTTTTAAAAGAAAACTTCACGACAAGGCAAGTTCAGCAATTTCTTGATATAGTTAATTATCTCATAGACTTTGTTCAAATTGATGACTCCACTGCAATCGATGCTAAAAAAAAAATTCCCCACCTTGGGGAAAATCTCAAACCAAAGTAGTCGCCGAACTTAAGGAGGTCATACAGACTCTTCCCTCGTTGCAAATTCCATCTACAAGAAAGAGAATCCTTTAAATTGATACCAGTGACGAATAATGGGCAGCCATGTTATTTGAAGAAACTGATGGTAAGTGTGGGGATTGGGTTTAATAGAGTGTGTCCATAATTTCGCTGAATCTCCGTGAATTTTTTACGAACACAATACGAACAATGGCTGGAGGTTTGTTTATAATTGATCCCGTGGACACGGTTTATAAAAAGAACAATCGTTCATTTCTTAAGGGTAATCACAAAGTCTAATACAAACCCTCTCATTTGGAACATACCATCAGTATGTGAAGGAATTGGGTTAGTAGAGTGTGCCCATAATTTCACTAAATCTCCATGAACTGACAAACGCAATACGAACAATGGTTGGAGGTTTGTTTACAATTGATCCTATTTTTCCACATTTATTTTATGTCTAACAATGTTTTCTCTTGACTAATGTGCAGCCCAAGTGCCAAAACTTGGCACGAAGGGACACTTAAGTGCCAAAAGTTTCGAAAGGTACACTTAAGTGCCAAAATCGGAGCAAAATGGATCACTTAAGTGCCAATCCGGCCAAAATCCGGTCAAATTGTTGACGTGGCAATTTTCTAGCGAGGTGAGTGCAAAACGGCGTCATTTTACACGCTGACATGGTTAAAAAATGCAAAAACAACATCGTTTTGTCTCTACGTGGTAAATAATTAATATAAATATTAATTTAATTTAATTTTAAACTAATTTTATTTAAAATATTTTAAAAAATTACAAAACCTAAAAAAAAAAAAAAGGGGATAAAGGGAGGTAGCGAGGGCTAAGCCCTCGCCGCCGCCAACAACGAAGGGGGAGGGTCGACCGGGTCGCCAGCCCCTGGCCGCCCAATGGTGACGACTCACGAGCCCTCGCCTAGATCACCGGCCCCCGACCGACCTCGCGAGCCCTCGCCACCGGTCGGCTAAGGGCCGATGACCCTTGATAGGGCTAGTAAGAACACCTAAAGGGGGGTGAATAGGTGTTAAAAGAAATTTTCGCTAGACTTAACAAATTAACTCGTCTTTAGAGGATAATAGACTAAAGATGTAAACAACTATAAGCAATTATGTAAAGTTACGAATTAAAGTAAGGAGTTTAGGTAAAGAAAATAGAAACACAAAGTTTATAGTGTTTCGGCTTATATTAAGCTTACGTCCACTTTCCCGCACTAACAGCCCACTAGCTGAATTTCATTATGAACTAAAAGAGATTTTAGAGTCTCACGTCCTTGACCCCACAGTGTAGAAACTCTACTACACTTTCTCAAGGTTTCACAAGTGTTTGATCTCTCTTTTGAATACAAGATAAGCTCAATGATTGAAATAGCAAAGAACTAAGAGCTTCAGACTTTGGAATTTTTCTTTCATGCACACACTCGAATAACTTGAGCGTCTTCCTTATATACTCCTTCATGCCTCTATAACCGTTGGCACTTTCCAAAGAAGCTCTTCCAATCTACCCGTTGAACGGAATCCATAAAGGAGATCTCAAGTCATTTAAGGAATGTGATGATAGCCCACCAATCCTACTCACCCCATATAATCAGGATCTAGGTTTCTATAAGTAGAATCTTTCAAGTATACTTCGCCTTTCAAAAGATCTGATTATCAAAATTGATTATAATAAGAATAATTGATTACTAGGTGCTATCTCCAGCCGTAAGATCTTCTTCAATCGTACGAACCAAATCCTTGAAGATAAACTCACATCTAGATAAGTCTTCTCTTCTTCGGTTTGAAATTAGTCAATGGGGTCAAACTTTGAGAATAAAGTCTAATTGGTCTTCAAACTTTGACAGATGAGTCTTGAATTCTTCAGACTATAACACTTGAGTCTATAAGTCTTCAGACTAGACTTTTGGAAAGGTTTTGTCAGCTTCAAAATAATTAAGGAGTTTTCTCTAACAATCTCCTCCCTTTTGATGGTGACAAAATTTTCCTACAAATTTGCAAAATTTTAACCTGCAACACTTAAACAAATCGTGATGTCTTATAAAGATAAATTAATTAAGGCATGGATAGTATTGATTTTGCAACCACAGAAAACATGTTAATACTGCATAATAAATAACTATCCATCCATAATCAAAATCACAATCTTAGTTGATGCAAGAAAATTCAAACCTAGATAACAGTCAAATATCTAAAGTCCATCAATCCGAAAGCAAACCAAAATCAAACTAAGGTCAAATCAGGCAAAAGTCATCAAAAGATAATTCAAATATGCACAAACTTTCTCCCCCTTTTTTGTCAACAGCAAAAAGTGGAGAACATGAAAAAAGTTTGGAGAAAATCAGGGCTATTTGTGGATGCGAACGACCTGAAAATCCCCCATAGACTTGACAGTCTCCTCCAGCTTCCTCAGGTCCTCCTTCAGTTGTTCAATATCCTCACCCTTTACAGTTACTTGAACTTGAAGATTAAGGGCTTGTACTTGGTCGTGCAAAAAAACTGAAGTGGCTTGATGAGCGGACTGCATATTCTTAAATTCACACTCCAATCCATAAACCTAAGCTTTGATATCCACAAGAAGCTCAAGCAGCCTCTTAAAGTTTGCTGTATTATCGGTTTGAGTACTTGCCTCAGCACGATCGATTTGAGGAGTGTTAACTGATGATGGAACTTCAACACGAACATCCAGACTCGAAGATGAAGCCTCATTACCATCTTCAGGAAATTGAGAGGCATACACATCCTCTGGATCGACAAGAGAACGACTAACATCATCACTAGTAAAAACAAGTGAAGAAGTACCTCTTTTTTCAGCAGCTCCCTATGTTTCAATGCCTTCGGGTGGAGAAAAATATTCTTCTTCTTGCTCTTGCTCTTCTTCATCATCTCGGGAATGTTGTCCTTCTTATGCTTGTTCTCTTCCTCTCTCTTCTTCTTCTTCTATTCTTCCTTCCTCTTCCTCTATCCTCATCACATCTCTTTCTTCATCTCTCTGCTCTGTCTCTTCTCTGTCTCGGTTCTCTCGATCCTTTGTCTCTGGAAAGCTAACAAAACTCTGTAAATTCTTCAAGGCAAAAGCGAAGAAAGTGATGTCATCCTCATCTTCTTCGTCCTGCAAGATGAGTACTCTCCTCTTCTTAGATGGTTATGTCATGGGCTCTTTACCTTTCCTTTTTCTTGCTACAAAGTCTTATCTTGCCTTGACAGGGGTCTTCACCTTAATGCTCTCCAAAACCTTGTTTAGCTCCTTCTGACGTATCTTGGAAACCATCTTCAGTCCCACTACCATTGGATCAATGGTTCGAACACACAGAATTTTGGGAGGCTGAATGTTAAAGTGTCTGAACAAACGAGTGGCTAGAGCAGAATAAGGGAGTTGCCCCTTATCCTTCACCACTATCCTATACATGTGCATAAAGATAGTGTGAGGTAGAGAGAACTTGTAACCAATGTTAATGGCGTACATCAATTTCGCTTCAGAGTTTGAGACATCAGTCTTTGATGTGGATTTGGGTCTGAGACAATTAATCACAATCTTGTGGAGCAAGATATTGGAGGCATTCATTCGGGAGTATGAAATTCGACCTTCAGCAATTCTATCCTGAACAAGCTCCAAAGTAGCATGAGCAATAGACACACTAATTGGTTGAAAACTCCCTCTTTCCACCCTAATCACATCAACCAAAGTGTCCACATCGACCACAAAATCCTTATCTCTAACAGTAAATGGAAATCTATTCGCATCTAAAAAGGATAGATTGGAATAGAAATAAGCTATAAGTACTAGATGAGCAACAGTCATCTCAAAGCAAAAACCTTCGAGTTGAAGGAGTGCAAACTTCTCCCTCAGGTCCACTTTCAACAAATCAAGAAAATCAAAATCTACACTTCTAGGGTTCATCACCCCTCGCTTCAGCAGTTTAGAATAAGTTCTCTTGTGATCCTTAGAACGAAAAAAATCCGTCCTTTCACCACGAATGTTCGCTGCGACACCCATTCTAGGCTTAAAACGTGTGAACATCCTCTCATCGTCATCTTTCCCTTCAGGTTGATTAATGATCCAGACCATAGATCACTTGGGAAATTCGCAAAAACCTTTTCTACCGAACCAGCACACGCAATCCCCATACTTTCCATCGTCCTCAAAAAGTGAGTTTCATTTCTATACCCTTTCTCGCTCAAAAAATCATCTATGAAGGACATTGCAGTAACACCTTCCTTCAAAGCAGTGTAGAGTTTGAAAAGAAATTCGGGCTTAAGAGTCCTTACAGGTTCCACATTTTCAATGATTTCTTTCTCTGCTTATTGTTGATGTGGAGGCACTTGAGTTCTAGGCTGAGAAGAATGGCACGGTTGAGAATGTTGTTGTTGACTTTGCTACTGCTGCTACTGTGGAGATTCTTCTTCCTTAGTTAGATCAAAGTACGTAGGCCCCTCACGCATATGCCGTGGTCTCCTGCTCGCAATTCTAGAGGACTTTCTTTGGGAAGACATTGTCACTCTCTTTGAGAGATTTCTCGAACTTAATTCGCGAAAAAGATGAAAACTCTATGGATTAAACTAGAGAGAAAAAAGTAAGAAAGTGAAGTTCTGTATTCTAGGGTTTGTAAGTGAAAACAGAGAAGAAAAACAATAGTATATAAAGCAAACAAAACAAAGTATACGGATCGTCATAGAGGAAAAATAAAAAACTGCCTTTTTTATAATAAACTACTGCCTTTTTTGAAAATGAAAAACTTCCATAAATTCAAAGTTAAAAAAAAATTAATAAGTAACGACTAAAAATGTAAACCTACCTTTTCAAATTTTCACCCAGAAATTTAAATTACTAGCACAAGATTAACTTACAGTCGCAACTTTTGGCTAATCTGAGTCTGTTCATCTTCAGACTTAAACTGATAAAGATATAATGTTCAGTCTGGTACAAATAGACTTAAATAAACTTTTCTCCAATAGCTTTGTAAATATGTCTGTCAACTGATTCTTCGAGTCGATGAACTGTATCATGACTTCTCCATTCTAAACATGATCTCTAATGAAATGATGTTGAATATCTATGTGTTTTACTCTTGAATGAAGAATTGGGATTCTTTGTGAGATTGATTGCGCTGGTGTTGTCGCATTTGATCTCGGTGCATAAGTCTTCGATTCCAAAGTCTCTCAGCTGTTGCTTTTATCCACAAGATTTGAAAATAGCAATTTCCAAGAGCCACGTACTTCGCTTCTACTGTTAAAAGAGCTATAGTACTCTGCTTTCTTGAAAACCAAGATACTGTCCTATTTCCCAACAATTGACAAGTACCAAATATACTCTTTCTATCAACTCTGCAACCTGCTAAATCTCCGTCTGAATATCCAAGGAGAGTAAAGTCTCCTTCTTTAGGATACCACAGACCTAACTTTGAAGTAATTGCAACATATTTGATGATACGTTTTGCAGCACTTAGATGAGATTCTTTGGGATCTAATTGAAATTTAGCACAAATACAAACACTAAACAAAATATCAAGTCTAGAAGTAGTAAAATAAAGAAGTAAACCAATAATACTCCTGTAAAGCTTCTGGTCAACTTTCTTTCCTCCTTCGTCTTTGTCCAATTTCGAAGAACTTGACATTGGTATCTCAGTCCTTTTACAATTTTCCAATCCGAACTTTTTGACAAGGTCTTTTGCATATTTTTCTTGGTGAATGAAAATTCTTTCCTTCAATTATTTCACTTATAATTCGAGAAAGAGGGATAATTCACCCATCATGCTCTTCTCAAATTCGTCCTACATAGACTTAGAAAACTTCTTGCACAGGTTTTCATTAGATGATCCAAATATGATATCATCAACATAGAATTGAACGAGTAGAAAATATTTACCTTCTCTTTTAATAAACAAAGTAGTATCAACTTTTCCTTTAACAAAATCATTTTGAAGAAACTTACTTAATCTGTCATACCATACTTGAGGTGCTTGTTTTAATCCATATAAAGCCTTTTTCAGTCTGAAGACTGAGTTTGGTCTTTTTGGATCTTCAAATCCATGTGGTTGTTCCACATTGACTTCTTCTTGGATAAATCCATTTAGGAATGCACTTTTGACGTCCATTTGGAATAACCTGAAATTTTTATAGTAAGCAAAAGCAAGTAATAATCTAATTGCCTCTAACCTTGCCACTGGTGCATAGGTCTCATCATAGTCTATCCCTTCTTCTTGTGTATATCCTTTGACCACGAGTTTTGCTTTGTTTCTAAACCACTTTTCATTTCTCGTCCATCTTGTTCTTGAAAACCCATTTAGCTCCAATAATAGATTTACCTTTTAGTTTAGGAATTAATTCTCAAACATCATTGATGCTAAACTATCTGACTTCTTCTTGCATAGCTTCAATTCAGCTTTCGTTAGCTACGGCTTCTTCTATACTTTTGGGTTTTATTTCAGAAATAAGTGCCAAAGTGCTAGACTCTTTTCGCCTTTTAGATCCAGTGCGAATCCCTTCATCAATATTGCCAATGATGAGTTATTTGGGATGACTAGACTTGTGCTTCCAGTTACTGGACGATCTAACAGTCTGCTAATCTTCTACTTCAGTTGAGTCTTCAATTTCTATTCATTGTTGTTTTTCAGAAGTCTGAATCACTTCAAGGGAGATAGACTTTTTAAAGTCTGGAGCAAGTTCAGATTATTCGAGTTGAATCTGATTTAGTTGATTATGCATAGAGTCTTGGAATTTGACATTCATAGATTATTCCACAAACTAAGTCTTATTGTTGAATATTCTATAGACTTTGCTTGTAATTGAATATCCAAAGAAAATTCCTTAGTCTGATTTCTCCTCAAACTTACCAGTTCGATCATTTGCATTTTTCAAAACAAAACATTTACAACCAAACACATAAAAATAAGAAACATTTGGCTTTTTCCCTTTATATAACTCATAGAAAGTTTTCTCTAGAATAGGCCTTAAAAATACTCTATTAATAATGTAACAAGCTGTAGAAACTGCTTCAGCTCAAAAACAAGAAGAAATATTACTTACAATTAAAAGAGTTCTTGTCATTTCCTGCAAAGATCTATTCTTTCTTTCCACAACTCCATTCTATTCTAGAGTGTACAGAAATGAGAAAACATGTTGAAACCAGATTCATCACAAAATTTGGCAAAGTCTTGATTTTCAAACTCACCTCCACGGTCTGTCCGTATGCTTGAAATAACATATCATTTTTCATTATGAACTTTCTTGGCGAACTTTGAAAAGTAAGAAAAAGTTTCAGACTTACTTGCTAGAAAGTAAACCCAAGTAAATCGAGAATAAATATCCACGATTACTAGGCAGTACATCTTTCTACCAATACTTTGAGTTCTAGTTGGTCCAAAGAGATCTATATGCAGAAGCTGCAAAACACGATTAGTAGAAACTTAATTTATAGGTTTAAAAGAACTTATAACATGTTTTCCCAAAACACATGGCATACATAGATCAGACTTTTGATAAGTCAAACTGGGAAGTCCACGAACAAGTTTCTTGGAAGAGATCTTGGCAATCTGCTTCATATTAACATGGCCAAGCTTTCGATGTCAAAGGTTCGCTTTATCTTGAATGGATATTAGACATGAGAACTCTTTGGTTTTATATCCAAGAGATAAGTATTCCCATATCTTCGTCCAGTGAAAGATTGAGAAAAATCTTTACTAGTTATCGAATAGATTCCTCCTTAAAAATTGATTTTGAATCTTGTGTCGCACAATTGACTAATGCTGAGTAGATTGTAATTTAATCCTTCCCCCAAGGAAACGTTGTTGATTGTGAGACTTCCAATTTTTACAGTTCCACATCCAACAATTTTTCCTTTGCCGTTTCCACCAAAAGAAACTTTTCCACCATTTAATTGTGCAAACTTTATAAAATAACTTGAATCTCCAGTCATGTGTTTCAAACAACCACTATCTAAATACTATTTAATCTTTTTCTTGATAGTGACCTACAATTACAAAAAGAACTCAAACTTTCTTTGGTACCCAAATTTTCTTAGGTTTAGAGGAGTTAGTTTTAAACAGTTTCTACGCAATCCTTCTTAACAGGTTTCCAAACTTTAGGACATTCTTTCTCGAAATGTTCTAAGCTGTTACACTTTGAATATTTGAGAGCACTTTGGCCAACAAGTTTTACAAAAGCTTTTTGAAAATGATTTTTGTAAAACATTTTTGTAAGTCTTTGTTTGATTCTTTCTTTTACTTTTGGAAAATCAATTAGAAGAATAGTTTCTGGAGTCATTCCCAAACCTGACTTGTTAAAATAAGGTCTTTATACTGAAAGAATATTTTCCAACTTCTCAGACCCTAATGAAAACATTTTTGTAATATTTGAAATGTCTTCTTTTAAGAAAGTATTTTCTTTTGACAGAGAATCTGCATTTTCTTTCAAATTGGCAAAAATTTTGTCTAGATTTTCAAACTTTTCTTTCCAAGAAATTTCTTGTTGCTTAAGTGTAGACTTCTCCCTTTTTAGCTCGGAAATCCTTTTAAGAGAGGTTTTAAGACTGAGACAAAGTTCATCTATGTATTTCAAGAATTTAGTAGGAATTTAAAAATTACTTACCTCGATTTCGCTGTTTGAGTCTGACTCTAAATCTGTCTCAGAGTCTGAGTGTAATTCTGATTTTGCCATTAGACATATATTAACATATTCTTCATCACTTTCTTCGCATTCAGTATCACTCAATGTCTCTACTTTGAAAGCCTTTCTGCATTTCTCATTTTTTCCCTTCTTTTTCTTCAACATAGGACAGTTGGGTCTGATGTGTCCCTTTTTCTTGCATTCAAAACAGATCATATCTTTGTTGGCTTAATCATCATCAGTTTATTTGTTTTGAAACTTTTGAGTGATTTGCTTCTTCCAGTTGAATCTTCTGCCTTTTCTATTCAACTTTCTAAATTTCCTTATCATGAGTGCTAGTTCTTCATCGTCCATATCATCTTTTAAATCTGTATCAGAATCATCGTTAGATTTTAAAGCAATTAATTTCTTACCTTTATGATCTTCTTCCTCATTAATTTGCTCCACTTCATATGATTGAAGTGTGCCAACTAGTTCATCTACAGAAAGCGACATGATCCTTTGAATTTTCCTTATTGAAGTCTTCACGTGATTCTAGTCTTTGGAGAGTCCACGCGGCAATTTGTTAACCTTCATTGGTCCTGAGATTGGCTATCCCTGATATGTTAGACCGTTTACAATTTCTATAAAACGACTAAACATGTCAATGATAGATACTCCTGGCTTCATCTTGAAGGCTTCATACTGTCCGAGTAAAATATTGATTTTTATTTCTTTAACTTGATCAGTTCCTTCATAGATAACGTGCAACCTATTCCAGACTTCTTTGGCTGTTTCACAAGATGAAATTATGTTATACTCAATAGGAGATAAAGCAAAGTATAAAGAGTAGATAGCTTTAACACAAGAGATTGTCTCTTGGTTATTTCTTTTTGTCCCATTTCGCCAGCATCTACAATTTATTTTCCTCTTTCTGAGGTTAATATAGCTTTAGGAATGATCCCTATTCCAGAGGATCTTTCAATCTCAGGAATGCCTTCATCTTATATTTCCACACATTGTATTCTCTCCCATCAAAGTAAGGAGGTCTAGTGTTGCTCGGCCTTCAACCAAACCTGGAGCCAAAATACTAGCTATAGATCTTTAACTCAGAAGTAAAAACACTTCAATAAAATGAGCACACAAGCTCTAATACCAATTGATAGAGCTAGTAGGAACACCTAGAGGGGGTGAATAGGTGTTAAAAGAAATTTTCGCAAGACTTAACAAATTAGCTCGTCTTTAGAGGATAATAGACTGAAGATGTAAACGACTATAAACAGTTATATAAAGTTACGAATTAAAGTAAGGAGTTCAGGAAAAGAGAATAGAAACACAAAGTTTATAGTAGTTCGGCTTAGATCAAGCCTACGTCCACTCTCCCGCACTGATAGCCCACTGGCTGGATTTCACTATGAACCAAAAGAGATTTTACAATTTCACATCCTTGACCCCACAGTGTAGAAACTCTGCTACACTTTCTCAAGGTCTCACAAGTGTTTGATCTCTCTTTTGAGTACAAGATAAGCTCAACGATTGAAATAGTAAAGAACCAAGAGCTTTAGACTTTGGAATTTTTCTTTCACGCACACACTCGAATAACTTGAGCATCTTCTTTATATACTCCTTCATGCCTCTATAACCGTTAGCACTTTCCAAAATAGTTCTTCCAATCTACCCGTTGGACAGAATCAATCAAGGAGATCTCAAGTCATTTAAGGAATGTGATGATAGCCCACCAATCCTATTCACTCATACAATCAAGATCTAGGCTTCCATAAGAAGAACCTTTCAAGTATACTTTGCCTTTCAAAATATTTGATTATCCAAATTGATTCTAATAAGGATAATTGATCACTAAGTACTATCTTCAACCGTAAGATCTTCTTCAACCGTACGAATCAAATCCTTGAAGATAAACTCGCATTTGGATAAGTCTTCTCTTCGTCGATCTGGAATCTGTCAGTAAGGTCAAACTTTGAGAATAATGTCTAATGGATCTTCAGACTTTGACAAATAAGTCTTGAATTCTTCGGACTATAACACTTGAGTCTACAAGTCTTCATACTAGACTTTTGAAAAGGTTTTGTCAGCTTCAAAATAGTTAAGAAGTTTTCTCTAACAACCCCGACCGACCCTCCCCCTCCGTCACCGGCCCTTCCCGGCGGCGACGGGAGGCGGCGGCGATGAGAACTCATCCCTCGCGCCTCCCTTCCCCCCCCCTTTTCTTAATTTTAAGTTTTTTATCTTTTAAAATATTTTAAATAAATTTAATTTTTAATTTAATTAAATTAATTATTATATTAATTATTTACCACATCAGAGAAAAAACGACGTCGTTTTTTCATTTTCTAGCCACTTCAGTATGCAAAACGATGCCATTTTGCACTCACCTCATTGGAAAATTGCCACGTCAGCAATTTTGTCAAATTTTAGCTGAATTGACACTTAAATGATCCATTTTGCTCCGATTTTAACACTTAAGTGTACCTTTTGAAACTTTTGGCACTTAAGTGTCCCTCCGTGCCAAGTTTTGGCACTTGGGTTGTACCTTAGTCATTTTCTCTTTAAAGTGACGGTTATTCTACATGTAGCTTTTCCACATTTTGTACCTCTTCATAACAACCGCCCATTTGACAACCGCCTTGATGGGAGACGGTATATAAAAAGAACAATCATTCATTTCTTAAGGGCATCATAAGGTCTAAAGCAAACCCTCTCACTTTGGAATACACCATTAGTGTACGAAGGAATTGAATTAGTAGAGTGTGCCCGTAATTTTGCTGAATCTTCGTGAATTTCCAACGAACGCAATACGAACAATGGTTGGAGGTTTGTTTACAATTGATCCTTTTTTTCTGCATATGATTTTTATCTCTAACATTAACAACATCCTCATTATCTCCAAAGAATTCCACTTTGAAACCATGGCTCTCTCTCTCTCTCTCTCTCTCTCTCTCTCTAAATTTGTTTTGTCATGGAAAATGCATCGTGTGTGTTTTTAGAGCAAAGGAATATGTTTACTCATCGACAAAGCAACAGCCTTGAAATTCCTCATTTTCTTGTTTGAGGGAGCATTGACTTGGCGTTTGAAAAGATCACTAACTACACCTCGTCTTAGAAATTTAGGATTTGGCCAACTTTACGTCCTACTATTGGCGCCCAAAATTGGCCTATTGGGCTCCGGAAGTAGACAAGAGCAAAGCAAGCGCAGCGCATTAGAATTTATGAGTAATGGGCCGAAAAGTCAACAGTTGATAGCGAAGATTTCGAACGGTGCGACAGTAGAGCTTGCCGAAACGAGTAAGATAAGAACGGAAGCTGTTATAGGAATTAGCACCAGCGAGAATATCAGCAAAGGCGGAGCAACTTTCAATAAAGAGCCGAAGCTTCCAGAAGATTTTAAATATCGAAATGGTAACCGCTAAAGAGTAGTTACCTGTAGATTACCACTATAAATAGCCGAGAGGCATCAATTAAAAGACATTTTGCCAAATTGACAATCGAACACTTGTTTTCATCTGTTATCTTTTTAATCGCACTTTTACTTTCAGTTGTATCTTTACTTTTCTCCAATTTTTCTGCATTTACGTTTGCCTGTAGTTTAGACAAGTTGCCTCCTTTCTAGAGCGACACAAAACCCATTTCAAATAATAAAATCAAAGCTTTGCCTCTTCGATGAAAGATATTTGTTGAGAGAACTTTCCCCAACAAACACCTACTGTCAATTCTTAAAAAAGTCATCCTGTTTTAATTTAGTTGGATCAGTGGAAACAAGAAATGCATGGAATTTCTTTAAAAGTACATGAAATTCATGTTTGAGCTGCTATGTTGGAAAGGAGGACGGAATTATGGAACGCTAAAGTTACAAGGACAAACAACATGGAATCTAGGATCAGTGTAGGATAAAATTAAGACCGGTATACCCGGATCAGATTCTCACGTTTTATGAGTTCTTCGATCACCCCTCAATATTGTCTAGTGTGTCTATGGTAAATGTGCGTAAACCCAAGTCCACCAAAGAAGTCCTAAAAGATGGGAAAAGTATTAAAAAAAAAAAATCCTAGACCTATGGCATTGGTCTTAATTTCAGTCCTAAACATTTAAATCGAATCAACATTTTCATACCGATACAAATTCAATCCATTCAACAAATTTAGGCCAAAAATCACCAACATGGATGTCGACAATCTTACGTGGCACAGATGTCGCTGATGTGAATTTTTTTATAAATTTTTAGACAATTTTTTTGAATTTTATTCCATTCTCTTTTTGCATTCCCTTTTCTTGTTGTCGATGGCCAGCCGACCACTAGCCACAAGCCATGGCCAGCAAAGGCAACCCTCACCCAAGCAAGGTCGGCCCTCACTGCCCCACCTAAGTGAGGGCAAATGTCAGTCTAGGAAACACCGACACTCTTTGTGAGCTTTCATGTCATATCAGACACTTCGACATGTGTCCGACACTCTCGGACACTCTTTGACACTTGATCAACACATGTCAGAAAATCCGACACCTAATCAACTTTCCAATCACTCTCTGACACTCGAGTTGGAATTCCAACATGCAAGTTTCTCATGTGATTCCAACACGCGATGTCAATTTTAAATATCTTCAATAAATGAAATGTCAAAATGTATATATGTGAAAAAATAAAAAATAATAGTAAAAATAATAAATGGGGAAAGAAGAAAACTTAATCTTTTATTCTCTTTTGACTCTCACTTCTCATGATACATAGTTCAATGCCTAGTTTTTTTCCTCTTTTCTTCCGATATGTCTAATGCAAAGTCCAGAATGTGAATTGCTTGTATTTTTCCTCCATGTTTTATGGATTATTGGAATGGAGTAGTTTATGTCAAATTGAAATAATAAATTATATTAACAAATGATGGATTAATGTTTTTAGTACTAATTCATTCTAGGCTTTTTATTATTTATTTATTTGTCGATTTGAACCTAATTAATTTGATTAAAATAATTATAAAAATTATAATTTATTATATATAAATAATATACATTTAATATACAACGTGTCCAAATTTTCTATCTTTTTAGAAATGATGTGTTGACATATCGTGTTACGTATTGCATATCAGTGTCGGTGCTATTTAGAAGCCAATGAGGTCCCACTTGCCATATGTTGCCTAGGCGAGGGCAAGGCCGGCAAAGATAGTCAAAAAGAAATGGGACGATTTAGTCTCAATGTCAATGAAATATAGTAGAAAATCATGCTTAGCTATCGACAAGAAGCTTCAATCGACTAATCGATATGGATTTGGCTTGAGCATTTCATCGAGCATACAGTGGGCAGTGTAGACGCTGAGTTATATATGAGTTCAATGAAATGATTCAATTAATTCCATCACAATAGGCGCTGACAGGGCCTATATTGACAACCAAGCCTCAATCATTTCAGATTTTAGATTGACGGCGCATAAAATCCAAGTTTCTGTCTTCATCCAAAGAATGCGACCGAGAGTCAAAACAGGAAAAAGATTGCTGTCCGAACCAGAAAAACGGAGAATCGAAATCGATTGGTAGAAAACTTTTCCTCAGTTCTGTTGTGAATCCATCACCAAGACAGGTTTTCCTTATGTTAGATGAAGCTGAAGATGGTGATCAAGAGCAGTAAGTGCAGTGGCGACAGAGCACAGCAACATGAGGTGTCGGCCACCATGTAAAAGCAGTGCTCGCCCAGGCCAGGGTGAGGCTCCAGCGGGGGGGCCTCCCAGCCACTGGCAACAAGAAAATGGAAAGCCAAAAAAGAAAGGAAAGAAATTTTAAAAAAAATTCAAAAAAATTATCAAAAGAGCCTGGTAGCGTCCACATCAAAAATTTGCACCCTAAATTTACCGGATGAACTGAATTGATACTAATGTGAAAAGATTTAAAACTAATATGGTCCGATTAAATGGTTTACCACTAAATTGATACCAATGTAATAAGTTTATGACTTTTTTTGTACTTTTCCTCCGAAAGACTTATTACACACCAAAGACTACCAAAATATGTTTGAGATGCAATTCATATGGTTTTGTTCCTGCTATTTTTGCTGACTTGTGTAGTTGTGTACACCAAACTTTGGAATTTTTTGTTAGGCCAATCGGTTTCTAGTGATTTAGTTTGTTTGAACAACGTTTACTCAGGGTTTGTATGATAATATTTCTGTTTTCAGGAATAATTAATGTGCAAACATAATTTTTTTTTTCTATTATCTAGAACGAGTTTCTAAGCAGAAAAGCGTGTTTGGTAACTGCACAAATTTTTTTTTTAATGACCCTAGAACCACCGTACAGCCGACAGCCGACGGCGCAAACCAGGGGGAGCACTAGCACAGGGGCCCACCTCCCACGGCACTCCACTTTAGTCGCGCAATGGGAGCGCGGAGTTTTGAACCCCTCCCCTCCCGGATGAGGGGGTAGGGCGCAAACCGGTGTGTCCACCACATTCCTATAATAGAAAAAGAATATAAATGATTTTGGTATGACCCTAAAATTTATATTCCCAATTTTTTCATTTAATTATAAAATATCGGTAGAGACTTAATAATTCATGTTTGGATAAAATTGGACTTTTGTAAGGATTAAACTAATCAAGATATTTTAAGATGACCTTAGAAAATCCAATGTAAACAATTAGTCAAAGATGGATGACTGGAAATGACAGCAAAGAGTTGCACTAGTTTATAACTCACAAATGAGGAAGTTGACAGTAAAATTTTTGGCATTGCAATAAACAAATGTATAGATTTTTTTGAGCATTTTTAGCTTTAAAAAAATGCAGACATTGCCTAGTTGAACAGGAAAAGAGAAACAACTTGCACAAACTAGCTTCAAGCAAATGTTATTGGAAATCCAAGAAGCATAAGTTTATTCGACTGCTATGCACACAAGACAAATGGTAATGCAAAAGACTCATTCAAAGCCATTTAATTTTCAATTAAAATAAAATTGTAGATGATCTTAAAGAATGTCTAATAGAATCTTCTCTCAATGGAGTTGCCAAGCTATCATGGCCTCATTGTCTCTAAAAGAAAATGGCATTCAAAAATCCATATGGTAAAACCTTAAGAGCTTATTCAATTTTGAATCCAACTTTCATCAAAAAAATTTCACATTTTCTTATGCTAAACTAATTCTAAACTAGAATTAAAACTAAAATCTAGTAAAACTACTCAAAATCTAATTTTTAAATTTTTTTTCCTAAATTTCTGAATTTTTTTATTTTTTATTCCAGAAAATGGGGACTCAAGTCTCACTCGGATGTTATATCGATTGTGTAAAGACAAGCATTAAGTTACATTAAGCTCATTTCTCTAGAATGACATTGTTTCTATATAGTAGATTTTTTTTTTTTTTACTTTTTATTTCTATTTTAAATCATTCCCTAACCACTAATTTAGCCTCAGAAATAGATAAATTAACTAACGTACACAAATAGATTTATGTTCATTGTTTATTTTAGGGAACAAAAAAATAGAAAAATAGATGAATAGAAATGTTACCAAATAGACCCTTAGGGCCTAAATGATAACCATTTTAGCTAAACAAAAATAGATTTTTCTATTTCTATTCCCGAATGAATTTTTGAGCAAATATATATATTTGATAACGATACAAAATTTTTATTCTACAATAGAAATTTGTTTAACAAACGACACAAAATTTCTCCTTCCGAAACGGTGGCGAACGGTGATGGGAAGTGGGGGTGGCAACAGCCGACGATGGCAACTGACAGAGGGCAACAAGAGGGACCAACTAGCAGCAACAATAGGTGGGCAGCCGGCTAGTAACAAGGATGAGCAGTGAAGGGTTTTTATTTCTCATTTCTATTTCAGAAATAGAAAAGTAAAAAATAAAAAATTACTTCTTATTTCTGTTTCAAACCTATTTCTAAATTAAAAAGTTGTTCTAGAAATAGAGAAATGAAATTTGCGCTATCAAACAGATTTATGTTTCAGAAACAAGTTTAGAACAGAAAAAGAAAAATTCTAGAATGGAAATAAAATGGTTATCAAGTACACCTTTAGAATTTAAAGTGATGACATATCTAAAATATTTTTCAGCAAAAATTAGACGAATTTGAATAGCATTGAAACCCCCATACATAGAGCCACTCCAAGATTGTACCGAAAAATTAAAAAAAGATTCCTAAGAAGTCCTTAATAAGAAACAATTCTCGTTAAAAGAGTAAAAAATTCTCCAACGAACGATTCTTGGCCTTGATAGTTAAGATGGAAAGAAAGTTAGCTGCAAACTTAAAAGTACTTATCATCCAAAGCTATCGAGCCATTAAATCATGATAACAGAACAAGTAGGTGCACGATTATATTAAACCACATGATGTGGGGTGCTGCTTAGGATGTTCGGTCTCTAAGGATCGTCACTTAGAGGAATCCCCGTTGGGAAAATGACCTTCGGCTATTTGTACCCCTTTACCCAAAAAAAAAAAAGGGAAAGATGATACGCATTTTTTATTGAATTGGATTTCGTTGTGATTGAGGGGATTCGAACCCACAACTTTCACCTTGACAGGGCGGTGCTACAATCCGAAGAAAATGAGGTAATTTCCCACTTCCTGGTGGGGCAAAATCTCACCACACCCCACTCCGCTCCTACCCCACTAAGTGGAGTCTCCATCACCCATAGGCGATGATGAAAAGAAGCAGGAAAAGAAAGGACGTCATGCCGGTTTCCAGTCAGCCCGCGCTATCAAGATTGGCTAGTAGCTCCATTGTGTTCACCACCATCTGATGAACAAGGTTAGAAATTCAATGGTCCATCCAAGATTTACCACTCAAGAAAGAATAGCATGTGGACATTATAAGTCATCTTGGGCTCATTCACACGTTTTTTTTATTTCCTGAACAAGCACTCCATAGTCCATACTATAAAACTTCCATAGTTCACAAAAGCAAAGATAACATCCTATTCATACACTTGTAATTTGAGCATAGAGAAAAAGTTCAATGTGGCTGAAACCAGAGCAATCATGATATTTGCATCGCATACTCGATACCCTAAAGTAAGACAGATATACACACATGGAGTACATCTCCCACAAAACACCAAAACCTGCCGTGGCATATGATTCGTGCAGATTGTCTCGCAGTAGTTTAAGAGGCAGCATCAGTTAAAAACTCAATCTCGGTCTTAATTGGGCTTGAAGAACTTCAGCTTCAGTCCACTGTTAACCATGCTCCAGATGCCACCGATCGAGAAAGCCAAGCTAAAAGCAATTCCCAACCAACCAAGAATCCAGTTGAAATACCAATTGAAGCTATATTTGGTTGGTTTTTTAATCAGGACCCACATGAAGCATGGGTAAGCAAATGTAACCGGAAGAGTGAGTCCACCAAGCAATCCCGCAAGACTTGAAAGGAAAGGAAGGGCCACCCCTATGAAGAAGTTTACAAACCCATAGAAAACTCGGAAACCAGAACGGACCCAGATCGAGCATGGACGGTTTGTACGGCTTGTGTAGCTGGCCTCAAAGCTATCGAATACAGGCATGGAGTAAATCTGGAAACTGCTGAGGCAGTTGAAGACAACTAGAAGGAAAGTCATTGCAAGAAGTCCTCTCGGAATATCACGGCTGTGGAATCTATACAAGGCATTCAGGATTCCTTCTTGAGGCATCTGCAAAAGGGAACAAACAAACAATTTTAGTAAGTAAATGTCCCTAGTAAATGATTCTAGGCTGTTTTTAAAGTTGTTGCAATTTTATAACCATAGTTAGACAAGATCTCAATGGGCATTCCTCATTGCTACAACTATGTTCATGGGAGATGTTGTCATAAAGTTAAATGACTATTTTGTCCAGCTTGACAGTTCTTGCCAGTGTGATCTTTCGATGTCCATGCTTTCTTCATATTCTCAAGGGAGAAAATGAAAGATTAGTACTTACTTGATTTCCATAGGCCCAAAAGCCTCCGATCGCAACAGGAAACAGACACATGGCAATGAAGAAATAAGCAACTTTGGCTCCTTTCCACATTGGTACATGAGCCGGGTGTTTGAAAGTCGAAGGCATCGTTGCCTAAACAAAGCCCAAAATTTTCATTAGGTAATAATCCATAGCTTTTATTAAAGCACCAAATTTAAGCAACAAAGCATCATAGCTCTTACCTGTATCTCCAGAACCAAATTGTGACCTCGGAATGCAAAGGCAACAATCCCAAGTGCATTCATGACTGAAAATACAGAAGCATTAAAGGAAGGGAGTGAAAGAGGCTCGTACGAAATGGTGGGAGGTCTTTCTTGGCTCACTGAGAGCACCCACACCATAGTGCAGTAAGTGATTGCCGTTACGGCCCCCACAAGTGAGAGTCCAGCAATTGAATTAAGGTTTGGCAGTTGAGATAGCACGATACATAGAGAGGTGAAAACCAGATACCACTCCACAGTCGTGAGGGGATTCGAAGAACAGAGGGGACCACAAACTATTTGAAAGAATAGCTTCATCGTCTCCCCTCCGATGAGAATTAAAGCAGTGGCAGTTCCCGCAGATAAATAAACTGTTGGGAAGACAGCAAGCCATAGTCCTAACTTCTCCCCTGCAGACAAACAGTTTGAAATTATTCAATTAACGTACAATAATCATTTCACGAAAGATCACTCATGATAAATATATCACCGTGCTAATTTGGTAAAATTCTTAAACAGTTGGAGGATAGTCAATCCAAATAAGGAGATATATACCAGGATTTGCAAGATTAAAAGGAAGAAAAACCTATTGAAGAGTTACCCTTGAGCGTAAAAGCAAGCCAATTCAAGGAGAACACAACTATGTAATAGTTCAAAAATTGCCAATAGATCAAAGTGACTTGTATCGATTCCATTCTGGAATGAAAGCAGATTATCCAGCATGTCACAAATCTATGCGCTTATCAGTTGTGAAGTCCGCATTCCATGCTTGCTTACCAAATGCTGCTTGCGCAAGCTCAACATATCTGTTATATCTCTTGCCTGGGACTGCTTCATGGAGCTGCACTAGGATCCACAGGGTGTAAAGTTGCCAACAGTACGCAATTGTCAACGATAGTATTCCCCAACTCCTGCACAGTCAATCATGACTCCTTAAATTCATAGAACTTGTAAAGAAGATGTAAAAGTATTAAAAATGCTGATTTACTATTAAGTCCAATGATTAGCTTCTTTGTTCTTACTGGAAAACTGAATGTCTTAGCTCGGTCTTTTTATGGCAGATTAATTGCAGGGTTCAGAAACCGTTAACAAAAACCATCATCTACGCCACTGTCACTATGCAGTCGACATATGACTAAACAAGGCCTTTGCATCGTTGTACAAACGTGCAAGGTTGAATTAAGAAAAAACATGGTAAAGGGACTAGTCTGCGGTTCAAAGCCAAGTTTACGAAGTCATGGAGACAGGCTAAAAAAACAGCCAAAGTGCACCCTGTTATTATATCCTATTAAAAGCAGCATCGTCCACATTTCCTTTTTCTTCTTTGTCCGCATAGAATGAAAAGAAAAGGATAACATATGCAACAGTCAAGCGCATACAGTCTCGAGCCCAAGACAACAGGATTTTTAGCGGCCCAAGAAAGTGACATTTCTCTTGAATGTGAACGAAAGCATCTGAAAGGAAAAGTAAAAGATCAAAGAGAAACGACGTGACTTGCCTCAAAGATGCTTCTAAATCGACCTAAATCGAATCTATCCATAATCAAGAAATCTCGTAAAGGCTCGAAAGATCACCGGCCGCAAGACCCACAAGCCAAAAACTTTAGTCAAAGTCGGTACAGTTCGCATGTGGAAGCGAATTGAAGGAGGACAGCGACAGGTCTGGAGTGGGCAAGATATGCAAGACCTTAAGACACTGAATTGGGACCAAGAAACTGCCGTGCAAAAGCAATGAGAGAAGGATGCCGAAGAAGAAGAAAACAAGAAAAGTACCGTGATTTCAGCTTTCTCGTTTTCCCATTTCCAATTAATGAAAGAGCGAAGTCGGGAACAAAAGATAAAAGATCAAAAATCAAGAACAATAATGGATGCAATGCATCCCAGATTGGCCGAAAGAGTTCAAACCCGAAACAAACTAGAAAAATATTTCACTAAACCAAGACCCTCAAAAAACAAGAAATCCCCTTTAAATGCGGAAAGCAGAACAAAAAAGTAGGTAGCTATAAATGCTTTTGCTCCCTTCTCAGCTCATCAAGAAGCACTCAAAAACAGAAAAACCCAAGAAACATTTAGTCAAGCGTTGAAACGAACAAACGAACAAACATCGTCAAACTCTCACCAGCCCAGAAAAGCGAAGGCGACGGGCAAGAGCAGGGCCTGGAAGCCGACGCCGGCGTTGAGGTTGTGGAAGGCGGCGTAATGGGCGTTGCCGTTGCGGGACTCGGTGATGGGGAGCCACGCGTCCTGCGGGTTGAGCTTCGTCAGGTGGCCCACCTCCTCCAGGTATCCCTTCATGTTCACCAGCACCCTCTTCATCGGCGTCCCGATGGGGCTCAGGAACCTCGGGGATATGAACGACGTCGGCGTCCACGCCGCCGACGGGGCCTTCCCCCCGCCGCCCGCCCCCGACGACGCCGCCGCGGGCCTCGGCGACCTCTGGCCCGACGGCGTCAGGGCCTCCGGGGTGGAGGCGCGTGGGGTGGCCGGGATGGAGATGAGCTCCGTCTCTGGTCTCTCCTCCATTGGGTGTGAAGCCAAAATGTGGTTTTTCCGAGGGAGTCTCTCTGTTCGTGTTGTGTTGTTGTGTTGTGTCTCAGCGAGTGTCGGGTCTTCTTAAGGGAAGGGAAGGCAGGGAGGGAGGGAAGGAGAGAGTGAGCGAGTGAGTTAGTGGAGAAGGGAGAGAAATGATGGGGTGTTGGCTTTTGTTTGTTTTTGCTTGTCGACCTTTTTTTGGTCTTGTAAATCGAGTGCAGCGCACGACTCCATGAGATATTTTTTCCGTCTATCGAAAAAGGGAAAGGAAATTGGAAGAATCCCTAAAAGTCTATTTCCAGTGAGAAAAACTTTCCTTTCTATTTTCATGGTCTTTTCTTTCTTTCATTTGTAGAAAATTTCTGGGACCTAAGTAACACTAACACTTGCACGTGACACGTGACACAACGCACCGACATATCATTTCTTAAAAAATAAAAAATTCTGACACGTTAAGACACGTTGTATATTAAATGTATATTTTTATATAATGATTATTTGAATTAAATTAATTTGATTTAAATTCACAAGTAAATAAATAATAATAAAAGCCTAGAATGAATTTACATTAAAAATATTACTCAACAATTTGTTAATATCATTCATTGTTTCAATTTGACAAATTCAAGTCTATTTCAATAATTCATAAAACTTATAGAAAAAAATAAGCAATTCACATTTTAAACTCTCGTATCAAAGAAGAAAAAAAAAAAGTTGAGAGTGAATTATATTTCACAAGAAGTGAGAATTAGAAGAAAAAACTAAGTTTTTCTTCTTTCCCCATTTACTATTTTTTTATTATTTAACATATATACATTTTGAACTCTCATATTTATTGAAAATTTTTAAAATTGACATTGCGTATCAGAATCACATATTAGAAGCTTGCATATCGAAATTCCAAATTAAGTGTTGGAAAGTGTCAAGAAAGTTAACTAGGTGTCTGATTTTCTAACACATATTAACCAAGTATCTAAGAGTGTCCAAGAGTGTCCAAGAGTGTCAGACACCTGTCGAAGTGTCTAATACGACACTAAAGGCTTTGGAAGAGTGTTGGTGTTTCCTAACCTAGGACCTTTTCCCATGTAATGTAAACACCTAGATGTTTTTTCATCTCATTAATATACCAGTCTTGCACCGATATTTCAACAATTGAGCCTGGGTCCATTGAGGCTTGGCCCGAGACCATGATGCCTATGTTTGGGTCCCTAGTGCTCGAGCTCAAGATCCTAATGCTTGTGCCCAAATTCCTAGTGCCTCAGCCCTAGCCTCAATGCAAGCAACAGGGTCTTGAGTCGCAACCTCAAGGAACTCGACCTCTGGCATAGGCATTGGGGACTCGGGCCTCAACTTAGATGGGCTCAAGCTAAGGCACAAGGAATCCAAGCACGGGCGTGGGGGGCCCTAGTCTAAGTATCGAGGACCAAAGCTCGAGCACACAGTCTTTGTGGACTCTAGCCCGAGTGCCAAGGACATAAGCACAAGTATCAAGGCCCCAAGCTAACCTTTTAGACCTAAGCTTAGGTGCCAAGTCATTGGGCATGAACACTAGGGTTTTAGGCTCGACCTTGATGGACCAATGAACAAACGTTAGGGTTTCTACGTCCGAGCACATAGTTTATGACTCAATATCTAATCATATTTTGGAAAATAAATCCTAATTTTTTAAAGAGAAAATCATTTTCATGAATTTAAAGTTAGATTTTCCTTTAACTCGTTTTTCCTAAATGATCTAAATACTGGAAAAAGAGGAAAACATTTTCTGCGTAACAAATGGATCATGGAAATTAATGATTTGAAAAATATTTACTAAAAATGATTGCTTATATGCACATAAAAATAAATGAACCAAAAAGATAATTATCATTCATGAAAATATTTATATAAAAATTATTGTTGATAATGAAAATATGTTGAATAACTAATTATTTTAAGCGATATAAATGATTATTTTTTCGTATCATTCATTTGTATGAAACAAAGAGAGCCTTAGAGTAAAAAACTCGAACTGCTCAATCAGCTGGTGAATTTGTGGAAGCAAACTCTCTCCGATTGCATTTGCCTCGGTGTTTGATGTAATACGGGATAAAGGATTACTTCATAATCGCTTTCGAATTCTTTCTTGACGCCCAACGAAATTGTGAGATGCAAACCCATACAAACAAAGCAAGGTTCGGCTTTTAACTGCCGAGTAAAGCCACCTGACCAATTACCCAAATTCCTTGGTATGTCTTTTTTTTTTTTTTTTTTTTTTTAATTGGGGGGGGTGGGGGTGGTGGGGATCTGCATATCTTTAATTAGTGGAGAAAACCACTAACATCACCTATTTTTAGTTTCAGTTATGCCTACATAGACATGAATTTCATTTCTCAGAATCCACTAGTCAAAAGAACAATATTTTTTTAAAAAAAGTCTTTTTTAGGCTTCATTTGTCTCGAGAAAAATAAATAATTTAGAAAATATTTTTAAAAGGGTTATCGTTTGTAATACTTCTAAAAATAAATGAACGAAAAAATATTTTCATCATTCACGAAAATGTTTACATATAAATTCTTATCCAAATGAAAACATTTTTCCATTGGCTAATCATATCAAACGATATAAGCAATCATTTTTTAAAAAATTTTTAAAATTATTTATTTTTCGCAAAATAAGCGAAACCTTAATAACAAACACTCTTCTTTTATGGACATAATCCAAATAAAATTAATTTTAAATGGGTCGTGTTTTCATCTATCTCTCATTAAAGAAAACTCCCTACAAATCATGAGCTACAAGCATGTTTAAACTTAGGTGTTTTTTTCTTTTTCCAACTATAATCACATTTAATTAAGTTTGCATGTGTAATGTTCATAACTTGTAAATGCCAATTAAAGACATGATTGGAAGAAGTTTCTTTAACTAAGGATTCCGGAAAATATAATCTCTTAAAAGTGGATAATATTGATATTTTTATGTTTAGCCGCCCAGAAAGGCTGGAAGAGAAATGCATGGGCTAATAATACAACATTTGTCACGACTTTGAGTTTTATTTCAACTTTCCTAGGCCTTGCCCAAGGGAGTGCTTTTAAACAATCTTAAACACACTCTTTACTGTGGCCAGGAAAAAAAAACACAATCTTTTACTGTAAGTTTTTCAAATAAATAACAAATATTATGCGATGTGGGAGGAGACTTGACTATTACAACTAATTTGTCTATTGAAAAGAATGTTTGTAAATTTTTATTATCCATATTCACAGTTTCACGATGGAATGAAAAAATGACAATAGTTTTCTCTGATGAAATATAATGAAGGGAAAATTATAACATACACAGTCAGCATAAAAGAAACTTTATATAAGTGATCTAATCCACCTTGGTTAGAGGATTTTAAATATTCAATTTTTCACTAACCATCAAACCAATGGTTAATAAAGTTGCATGCAAAAAAAAAAAATTACACCAACGGTCTAATTCACCCTTGATTCAAGGATCTTAATTATTTCATCTCTCACTAACCATCACATTAATGATGAATAAGGCATTTTGCAGAAAAATATAGTTACACGGACGAAGACGATGTATGTCAGAATTATTCGGGAAGAAAACGCAGAAAGAATCATACTATTTTCACCTTTCAGCTCAAGGAATGATGATAATGAAAACTCTACATGTCAAGATCCCAGAAAAAAAGAATGTGACCAAAAAAAAAATCTTTAAAAAGTGAGCCTTTAAGAATATAGGGTGAAGTAGGCTGCGCAATAAGTATTTACATGTTAGCCAAAGTTCGGTGAAACGCAAATTAACTAAATAATCACAGAGTTGAAGATTTTCGTAGGAGAGAGATTAGTCATGCTAATATATATTAGACATCACATTAATGGGTGCGCCGAAACACTTGTTAACTACACTTTACAAATTAAACAAGTGCTCTCTCCATTTTTCACATGGGTTTTATCATTAAAAAATAAAATTGTTCTCTATACAAAAAAAAATAAAAAATTCTTTCATATTCTTATATGTTCTCAACGTGAATCAGAAATAACAAATGTATCGTCATTTATAGCGAAGGAAATTCTCTGTCCATATATCATGAATCATGACATATTTAAAGATATTTTGAATCTTTTTCTCTATTAAATAACTTAATATAAAAGATCACAATACAAAAAGATAATTCTAGTTAGATTGAGATTTAAAAGATACTAACTTAAATTTTTTATTTTTACTCACCGCATTTTTGAACTTTTATTTACAGAAGAAATGCTCCTCTTGTTTAATTTGAAACGCATATAATGTGCAAAAAGTCTCTTTTACTACCTATAAAACTTTTCAATTTTTATTTGGAAAAAGAAAGACTCCTCTTATTAAATTAGATGTGCTTAATGTCCAAAAGTCTATCTTAGTCTAATTTTAGTGTATAATTCATCCATTATCCCCCAATTTGTTTGTTAATAAGGTCAAAAAATAATTTTACTAAATTATTAGCCAAATTCTTATCATTGAAGCATCTTAAATAATTAATACGTTTACATCGACATTTGTTTAAAATCTAGAAGAGACTTTCTTTAAGAATGTCATCAATTGGTTTAAAATACCTTTTGCACAAGTCATTTGAAAGTGGGGAAAAAAATTGCAGGCACTTTACGTGTCTAAAAAAGGTGGAAGTTTAAGTTGAGTGTAATGTAGTTGTTAATGGTGTTTCTATATTCATGTGGTCCAAATTCACGTGTAAACTATGTTAGAGAAATTCCACATAAAAAAATTTGTATAGTATAAAATAATTAATATATCTTAATTGGCTAATAATTCGTTAGATTAAACTATTAAATAAAAATAGGTTCAACTAGATATGTAAATAGGCTTCGATTTGGATTTCCTCTTAATAATCTCCCAAGTGAAAGGTACCCCAAAAGGTATCAATTTTTATAGCGTGCTCTCAGCATTACTCCTACTATTTGCATTGCATTTATCACTTTTCCAGATCTAAGAGTAGGGAACATCCTAACAAATTTTGAACGCATTACTTGACATAGATGCAAGGGAGGATAGGGTGAAGATTCGCAATTTTAAAAAGTAATCCTCAACTCCAAATATAAAGAAGAACATTTGTACAAAATCTACTTATTTCAATGCAGGTAGCTTATCTATAACTCAATTGAACATATTGACTTGATTCAATAAGGAAAAATAAATGTTCAATACCATTTATAAGTACCATTTTTTTCGCTTGTGAAATTCTTTTTCATGATACTTGTGCAATATATAAATATATAAATATATAGGATGCGCTTGTTTAATAGAAAATAAATAATTTATAAAATATTTTGAAAAATGATACGTTATATTGTTTATAAAAATGCACAAATGAAAAATATTTGTATTATTTACAAAGTGTTCGAAAATGAATTGTTATTAAAAATAAAAATATTTTTCATTTATTAATTATTTGAGATGGTACAAATAATTACTTTTAGAGAAATATATATATATATATATATATATATATATATTTGGGAATAAAGAAACCTTGGAGCAAATGGAGTCCAATTGATATTTTCTTTTCGTCCGTTCGTTTTTTTTTTTTTTTTTTTTTTTTTTTGGTGGGGGTGAGGAGCTCCCTGACACTGTCACTTCCGGTGGGTGCCCACGGACTGTCAGTGAGTGACCCCAAAGCAAAGACTGAGGTTTTGCACGCAATTACCCCTCTCTTCCGACGCCAAATGATGGTTGCCAACTGTGCGCGTTTGTTTATTGCAGTTACTTTCGGTTGTCGCAGGAAGCGAGGGTGCAATAAAGGCAGGCACGGAGCGACGAGCGACGTCAGATTTCGCAACCCCCGCCCATCTCCACCGTCCCCGGCCGAGGAGCAGACGGACGCGATCTCGCGGGGTCGCCTTTTCCCGGGACGTCGGCTTCTTTCGTAGTCAAATCGGATGGGTGGGGGATTTCGGATGGTGATTGATGGTCGGTCGTACCGCAACTTTGCGTGAAGTTTTGCATCGGACGGTGAAGATCGGGGGAAGGCCGAAGAGGAACGGGTTCAATCACGGGTCACCACGGTCCCATCAAATCGAAGTGGGTGGGATTTCTCCTTTGATCTTCCAATGCGGCAGTGCTTTGATTGAGGTTGATATGATGACATGGACATCGCTGCCGCGTCTGGGGAACGAGAGGGGGTGAAAGTGAAACGAAAGTTTGTATAAAATATTGGAGAAGATCTCAAATCCTCATGGAAATAGGAAAAAAATTAATGATTAATGCTACAAAAGATCATAAATTAGTACACTTATAAACAAAAAAATCTCATATTGTTTCATATTTTATAAATTTATCATTTATTAGATTTACGTTTCTTATCTTTAAATTATTAAGTTTTTTTTTTTTTTTTCAAATCCTACTCTATTCCTATTCTACACTCACTCTCGACTTTCGCCCGCCTCTTGCGGGCGTGAGTCAGCTGGCTCACTCCTGAAACTTATGCGTCTCCACCCCATCCCCCATGTTTAAATTATTAAGTTGAATAATACATAATAATTAACAAACGTACCAGTTTCGGATTTTATCGTACAATTGTCATATACATACTAATTTATAGTTTTTCGTGATATTAATCTAAACGGAAGATAAATTTATTACAAATCTACCGATTTGAAGATTTTAGTAGTAAAAAAGTTAATTTATGATAAAATTGTAATGAATATACCAATGTAAGTATTTTTGTAGTCAAAAAATTAGTTTGGAATAAATTTATCATATTTGTTTTGATTTGTAGTCTTTCATGGTATTAACCCAAAAATTTAAAGGGTTTTGATTATTTTCTCTTCAAATTTTTTCCTTCCCTCGCAAAAACATAGCATTCCCTTTTTTTCCCCAAAAGATACGAGGTTGCAAGTTTGATGAAATTCATATGGAATTGGACCAAAATTATTGTTGTCATTATTGTTGTGATGATATTGAAGTTGTTAAATGAGTAGAGAGAGAAAATGTTCGAAGACATAACTTACTTTAGGATAGAATTTTGCGTTAATAAGGTAAATAAAGAAAAGATATTTTTTCCAGCTTAATTAAGGGAACATCCGCGATCCTAAGGTCCAATAATTGCCAGATCTTTAAAAATTGAGATGTTGATATTTTTCCTTTAAATTAATGCAACATCAACCCACGACTCTCATTTGAACACCATTCTACACATGAGTAAGTTAGATTATTTGTAATACAAAGCCTATATAAATTGTCTTAGCTAAAAAAATTTCTTCAAAATTAATGTTGCGTGCAAGTATTATATCTAAATGAAATGCAAATAAGAGTTAGAAAAAGAAACCACACAAAAATTGAATTACTTTTTTGGCGTATGTCTAAACATATATAATTAGTCGATATAGACAATTCCAAAGGAACCCATTATATAATTTAAACTTAGGTAATTACGCACAATAATGGTAGTCTAAGTGTAGTGTTTATAGGATTTACAAACTATAATAACGCGAAAATCAAATTCTATGGTAGAAACAGAGTTCTCAATAATAGTATTTTTTTTGGCTTTTTGGGTTAAGGCATTTAAACACTAGTTAATATAATGAAAAACTCCAAGTTAGTACACTTATGTCAATTTTGCCATAAACTAATTTATTAACAACAAAAACCTCAAACTGTTATATTTATAATAAATTTGTTTCAAGCTAAGTTTTTTATCACAAAATATTTAAATTTATACATTTTTGACAAATTTTCCTTTATTGATTTTCATTAAATTATATTAATTTCATGAAAAACCAAAAACTGATATACTTGTGGTAAATGACAAATAAAAAAGAAGGTAAAATTTAACGAAAATTAACGGAAGATAAATATGTTACAAATATACTAATTTGATGATTTTAGTGATTAAAAATTTAATTTAAAATAAAATTATTATAAAATTATTATTTTAGAATTTTTCGTAATATTAATTATTTAAGCATTCGAGGTAGTTTTTAATATGGATCTTCTATCACAGCCAGGCTTGATGGTAGATTCTTTTAGGGTCAAATTCAATGCTTATCAACGGAGGTCAAATCGACATGCACTTAAGACACCGTGCAGGTCAATTTTATTTTTTTCGGTTGAACGTGCAGATCAATTTTTTTTTTTGGGGGTCAGATTTTGGTCAAATTGACTGTGCATAAAAATAATTCCAGCAAGAGCGGGGCCCACTCTAGGCTCTGCGGTCCATTCCGCCGTCGCAAACGCGTGGTGTCGGAGCGCGTCCTGGGTTTTGCATCGGCATTGTACAGCCACCCCAACCAACGTTCGACGAGCTGCTTTTGCTTTTCAGGGTTTCGCTCTCTTTCTTCTCCGCTTTGACCGTTCCACGATTCCACCGCCATTTTCGTGAGCGCCAATTCCCCAAAACACAAATTAACTTTAAATCCCATTTTCCATTTTGAATTTTTTATTTAAAAAAAATCTCAAACTTTCATACTCCTCCTAAATTGACCCACGCTTTGAAAAATTCACTATTTTCTTTGAAATTATCAATATAAAAATCTATTATGAAAGAGTGTTGATGAAAACATATATTCTGATAATAAACCTCTAACTAAATATTGATAATTTTGAAAAATTAATGATGATTTTTTAGTGTGTGTTAAATTTGAGACGACAACGAAAATTGAAAATTTATTTCGGGATAGAACTTGGCTGGACCTAAACTGGGGTTTTTTTTTTTTAATAAAGGAATTAGGTCATTTTCGTTGGGTTTGAGTTATATTGAAGATAGAGAATCAAACAGGATATACTTTTCTTTAAATTTTGATGAAGTCATTTTGCTTCTCAATAAGCAAGCGCGTGAGACAGGACGGATGCCACGGCGTCGATCCTCGCGTGGCGGTGAGCTTGTCCGGGACGGGCAGAGCGTACAATGTCAGATTTCTTCCGACAGCACCACGTGCACCCCACGGCGCGTGACGCTCCCGCTGCCACTAATGTCACATCCTCTCTTCTCTAGCAAAGCCCTTTCACGTTACCCCAAGTAAAAGCCATGACCATATGCATCATGCGCCGACAAAAGACCAGATCGCATCATTAAACCTAGCAAGACGTGATTGAGATTTAACGGTGCTAAATAGCACGGATGAGTGTAATCCCTGCATTAACACCACGCTCTTAATTTGTCATGTACGGAAAAGAGAGCGTGACAGTACTGTTACACTGACGGCCCTTTTTCCACCGCATATGCCAACATGTAAGATGGATAATTTTAAAAATCCCCCCTTTTTTTTTCGAAGAAAAAACGTTTTTGAGAATTTTTTTTTTGACTTTTCGATACTTAAATGATGAAAAAGGATGCGTTTAGAAAGATTTTTGGGGAAAGTCTTTAGTAAAATGCAAAGATCTTTGAGTTAAAGGTATTTTTCAAAATGTAAATTGTGTTTGATAAATTGAAAAAAATAGCTTTTCGTATATTGAAAAAACAAGTCTAAATTGAAGAAAATGAATTCCTTTTTCACATGAAGGAAATCGCTTTTTATGAAACATCAAACAAGTGAAGGCTAACAATTTTTTTAATCATAATTAAAAAATTATCGTGAATGTATGAAACAAACGCACCTTAAAAACTGATTTTTAAATATATTCTGAATTCACTTTCGATGTTATCACTTTTTATTGGAGTTGGTGTTTGAATTTCTGGTTATCAAAACTTGGCAACAACCTTTCAACTTCATCTTAATAAGGTAGTGCGATGTCTTTATTGGGTCTCAAGTGACGAAAGTTTTACTAAATCTGTTTTATTGACGAAAGTAAGCTCTATGTATATTCGCATTCAACTATCACGAGAAGCTTAATTTATTATAGTTCAGCAAAAATTATTGTAAAAGAAACAAATATATCTAGTTAAACAAAAAGTTATGGATTAAATAATAGTTCCGTCGGTATAAATTCCACCATCACATACATCAATGAGATATTACATTATCGATAAACTTTTAGCGACAATATTACAACTCGTCTCTAAAGATTGTACCTCATAGCAAAACTTCGCTAAGGTACAATAAAACTAGCAACAAGATTTTGGGAGTTAATTGAATTGACTTTTACATTTTGTTGAATATAAATTTTGCAACGCATACATCTTGACTTTGTTTAATCCCAAATCATTTAGAGCTCTCATAACATATAAATATTAACACTTAGAGTAATGTTTATTTGTTTCTTTTTCTTTTTGGATTATATTTTAAAGTTTAGCAAAAAATGAAAATATTCTTTCTATATGCATCCAATTTTAATCAAACAATAACTCAGTTTACATAGCTAAGCTATCGCTTTTAGCCATAAGAAATAAATTTAATTGGATTCCTCAAGTAGTTGATTAATCAAGGTAAGCAAATTTTATAGAATATCTCCGTTTGTCTCACAAAAAATGAATAACTTATACAATATTTTTCCAAAGATGATCACTATACAATTAGTTAATGAAAATTATTTTATTATCGACAATAGTTTATATTTATACATCTTCTTGGATGATGAATTATTTTCCGTTTAACACATTTTTATAAGCGAAACAATAAATCATTTTTAGGAAATTTTATTTAAATAGTACATTTTTTATGAAACAAACTTATGCAAATTCCTCCACGAGTCCGACCGGTTGCCATAGACTTGTGAAACGAATTTGTGGTCTCCCTTATATTAAAAGATAAAAGAGACCGTTAGCACAGCAGCTGCCCATCACGCAGCTACCCCGGTTAAAATCCACCAATCGGTCGAGATCCCAATTAAACTCGATACGAATGCAATTAACGATTGATGATCCTCAAGCAGGTTAGTGTCCCCTTGTGCCATAAATTGTCATCTTGATTAGAGGAGGGGGCGTGCTTCGGACTTGTCGATGTTTTTCGTGGGAGGCATGCGATTCGGTAATGAATAAGGAGGTCATGATGGTGTTCGAGCCCGTCCGCAATGATTCCTGCGGAGTTTTGTTTATCCTCCGATTAAGCAAAAAGGGGAGAGTGTGGACCGGAAAACACTCGGCACTTTTCTTTTGTGGGGTTTTCTCGTTCACGCCGAAAGGGGGAGCAATTTGCACCGCCGCCGTCGCCCTTTTCATTTCCATCTCCACTTCGACATTCCCGGAAGATCACATTGGGGTTGGTAGATCCATTATTCAAATTCATCGGCCGTCGGCCCCATTGGTCAATAGGGTATAGTGATGACCAATGAGGGACCGACCCAATTCAGAAAGAGGGTCGATAGAGGATGGTGATTCATAACGCCTTCATGGTTTATTCGGTGAAGAACATGAATCGATTTTTTCCACATGGTAGGGGACAAAGCGTTCGATGGAGGCACCCTTATTTTACAGGCAAATTATGATATTTAAACAAGAATGGAATAGCCTCTTGAATTTAGAGCGATTTGCACAAACAAGACGTTGGTTTAAATTGTAAGAGAATTTGCTACTTTCCTCATAATTGTAGCTTCGAGTCGCGTTAGAAGTGCTTCATAAATAAAATCCTAAATTTATCAAGTCAATGAAGGAGAGTGTGCTCATACAAATGCACGAAAGCTGATCGGGACATGACCGATCGCTTAAATTAAAATAGAATATCGAAGCACTCAATGAAGTGAAGCACCTTGCGGCTATCTTGAAACTATCCCATTAAGTTTCAAGGTACTGAAAGCCTGGGATTTGGAGCGTAGCACCTTGCGGCTATCTTGAAACTATCCCACTAAGTTTCAAGGTACTAAAAGCCTGGGGTTTGGAGCGTAGCACCTTTATAAACATGAATATTCAATGGCATACTAAAGCTCCTTGTAGATACAGGAAATGACAAATATCACAAAAAATCGTAAACTGTGACTGCTATAATACAAATACTCTAGTTTTTTTTTTTTTTTGTGTCAACTAAGAATCTTAAACTTGTCCACTATGATATATCTCCAATTTTTATTTTTATTTTTTGTGTTATGAAAATGTCCAAACTTATATATGTTACATATATACCATCTATTTTAGTTCAATGCATGGTATATTTGTCAAATTGATATAAATTTGGGGGTTTTTAATGACATAAAAAGTTGGGCTATTTGTATCGTAATTGACAAGTTTATGATTTTTTGTAAGGCAAAAAAATTTGGAGTATTTGTGTATGGTGAATATAATTTTGAATTTTTTTGGAGTATTAACCTTATATAGAATCAAAATAGAGTGCAAATTACGAAGATACCATCGAGACAATCATATAATCGAGCTTCGGATCCCGAAAGAAGCGTCCTTGGATTCTTTGGATGTCTTTTTCCACCAAATGAGTGCAGATTCTTATGTTCTCTGGTTTAATAGCATTGACTGAAAACCAAATAGACTTTGGAACGAAAAAGAAGACGCAGTATCATCATGATTATGAGAGGAGTGGAGTGTTCTTTGGTCCACAGCAGAGGCCATCATCTTCTCCTGCTTTGAAAAAGCAAGGCAAGCAGCTTCATTGTGCTTTGTACGGAGCGCCTAATAAATGACAGCGGGATCCTCCTAAAGTAAGATTGCCTCCTTAATTTAACTTATCTTTCTTATTATTGGTACTTTATAAAGTGGTCATTGGGCCAAGTCGTCAGACATACAGAGTCCAATACACCAATTCCGGAAAAATGTCAAAAGGTATTTTGTAACTAAGTTTGCGCCGCGGATGAGGGCTTAAACGTAACAATTATAATGCCAACCAAGTCATCATAACAAGAGAACTACATCGCATAAGTTGATATATGCAAACTTTTTATAGCAAAGTCGATCGAACGTAAAGATTACCGATACAACAGGATTTTGAAAAGATTGAGAGTGTCCACTGCAACATGCGAAAAAAATTTGAATACAATAAGCTTAGTTACCACATGGCACACTGTAAAGGGTAAAGTGATCCTTGTAGGAGAAAGGAACGATGAATGCTTTCCATTCGGATTTGAACAAACATGTTCATTAACCATCCACAACGCAAAGGGATATAAAGCCCATGTTATGATATCGATGCACAAGGCTTTCCATAAACATTTTTAGGCATGGGCCATGTCCAAGCATGGATCGTTTTCAAATATGAGTTTCCAACGCGATTTAGTGATGTTATGGCCAAGCTAAGCAGTCATATGTTTTTCTTCTTCAGAACACATTTTGGGCTTCAGGGCCCAGCCCGAGTCCCCTTTTTTCGAGAACATAAGTATGATTTAAAAAAAAAAAAAAAAGTGGCTTTGATGTAGGTCATGATTCGTTTGTATGATTTTAGCACTCGATTTAGCCTAATTTCATTTATCCTTATTAGTTAAGGATTTTAGTGATTACCTTTGATATAACCTAGGCTTAGTTAGATTGACCTTTACGAGAAAAAATCGGACTCAATCTCAACACATCTGGGTTGCTATCTTAGGATTTGATAATAAAGCCATGTGTATTCTATGCTTGAAGCTTTATCGAGTTTACTTTATTACACTTTACTTTTATCATACTACTTGTGATTTTCTACTTTTCCTGGATTGTACACTCATCAATGAACATCATTTAGTAGCCTAGGTTAATAAATGGTTTAATTAGGGTGCCGAAAGGGTAATAATTTGACAATTAGTGTAATTAAATCCCTGAATCTAAATTCTCTAGGTATGTAAGAAGTGAAGTATTTGGTTTTTAACTACTTTAGTTAGGGGAAAATTACTAAAATGCTTTTAAACCTATTGTAATTATTTCCAATTCAGTCATAAACCTTTTGCAATTATGATAATTCAGTCCATCTAGTCAAATTTAACTAGCTAGTACTGACGTGGACATCGGTCGGCATCGGCCGACGCCCACATATCAATTTTTAAATTTTCTTTTAATTTTTTGATTTATTTATTTAATCTCTCTCTCTCCAGATCAACGACGAGGTTGGCCTCGCCCTCAATGGGCGAGGTAGTTTTGGTTTATGACACATTAGCATCGGCCAAAGTTAGCCTCGCCCTCGATGGGCGAGGTAGTTCTCTCTCTCTCTCTCTCTCTCTCTCTCTCTCTCTCTCTCCAGATTGACGACGAGGTTGGCCTCACCCTCAATGGGTGAGGTAGTTTTGGTTTATGACACGTTCGGTTGAGGTTGACCTCGCCAATCGGTTTATGACACGTTAGCGTTGGCTAGACGGCCGACATTCATGTTAATACTAATCAACCAAATTTGATTAAATGGATTGAATTGACATAATTGCAAAATGTTTAAGACTAAATTAACAAAAAAAAAAAAGTTTATAACTATTTTGGTAATTTTCCCCCTTTGTTGGGCTAGTGATGGCTCTTGGTTTAATTGAAATTCATAGATAGATTTATTCCTGTTATAGTTTTCTAATACCACATGAAGCAAAGGTTTGAGATAACTCACATCAGTTAAGAACCGTTGGTCCCTAACTTGACATTACCTTTGAACTCATCATTTCCTGGCATGTCCCTTCGGGAGGGTCACGGCACAAGAGAAATTCCAACATTGAGAATTCAAAATAACGTGTTACGTTAATGTGCCGATTTTGTGCCACTGATGAGGGCTTAGATGCAATGGTTTTGAATGCCAAGTAATTAATAAGAGAACTACTTCATTGCATTAGTGGATATATGCCAACTTTTTAACAACAAAGTCGATTGATCTTAAAGATGGCCAATGTGATGAGATTGAAAAGATTGGAAGTGTCCACTGCAACACGCGAAATAACGGAATAAAATAAGCTTATTTTATCATGGCACACTGTGAACTGATTCCTTGTAGGGGAAAGGAACATTGAAGGCTTTCCATTCAAATTTGGACGTACATGTTCATCAACTATCCACAACACACAAGGATATATAGACTATGTGATGATATTGGTGCACGAGGCTTTCCATGCGCACTGTTAGGCATGGGCCATGTCTGCCCGTGGATCGTTTCCAAATACGAGTTTCGGATCCGATTTAGTGATGTTATGGGCCCAGCAAGGCAGTCACGTTTTTCTTCTTCAGAACAAACCTATGGTCCATTAACATCCCTCTCCTTGCGCAGATCTATGGAGCAACAATCCCATGAATTGGCCACAACCAGATGAAAATTCTTTGGCACAACAATGTACAGTACAACCTCTTCTCCTACAACCCTTTCGCACTTTGTTTATGAAAAGGTTTCGTAACGTCCGAAAACAATCGTAACACCTTACAATGTGACAAAGGCAATACTTTGCAAAAGTAAGACATAAGTCTCTTGTTCTTTGTCTGGTGCACTGGACAAGTAGACGAACAAACAATGTTGACTTTTTGCTACAGAAGAGAAAGCCAACAGAATGCCAAACATGGTATAAGAGAAAAAGACTACTTCGTTTCATTGCTTATTTCCACTACAGAAATTGAGCGCTATCAGCTGATCTTGCCGGAAGCAGCCAATAGACATCTCATGCTGATTCCTGCTTTGTCTTCCCTCTTGTTGGGATAATTCCAGATTGACTGTCATATTCTCTCTTTTTATCTCATATGCGCGACATTAGTAAAAGAGTTGGTGTAATCTTTTTTCTCTATTCAGTCGGGTGGATACACCTAACGGTCACACACAAGGGGGGAGGGAGGGAGGGAGGGAGGGAGGGAGGAAGAGAGAAGTGACAGTCAAAGGCAATTCTACTCATAAGCATACGGAACTTTAGTGATTTTGCAATCAAGTCCCTGAACTTGAATATTGAAATTGCTTATAGAGTAATTCAAAGAAATGAATAAGTAATTAAAGAGAATTGTTGAGGAAGAAACTAGTCCACAATATATCTAGAGATGATTGTCCGAATATGTTCAACTAATAAGATGCCCATATCTACATTGGTCTATGACTCTATTTTTCATCTTATTCTTCATGTTATGTGTTAATTTTATTATTGCATTTATAAAAAATTCAAGTTAATTGTAGGATATGCTAAATGCTGATAGGCATTGTCTTGATCTCTTTACAAAGTTCATCAAATTTTTTTTTCCTTAGATTTTCCGAATGCCTTCCGTTTTATCTGGTATTTCTCTTAGCAAAGCAGTAGATGTGATGGAAACCAACAACGTGAAGTCCAAGTTAGCATTACCATGGGGTGAATCCTAATAAAAATCAGAGTGTTTTATCCTTTGGGATGACTTGACTCACACTTTTCAAAGTGGACAAACAAAGACACGTACGCCCATCGTCGGGACAAAGAAAACGATCTTTTTAATTACCTTCTTGCTCTTTAGAGCTTCAAGTATTTACAAGAATGGCATTAGGGGCCGCATTTCCTTTCAAAAACCTAGTTTTTCTTTGTAACTGATGCACTTTGACAGAAATTCAACTAATAATCCGGCAAAATGCTGAAGTGATGGATGCCATGAACACTTGACCAATCATCTAGATGACACACCATTGCCACGCGTCTGCAACATTTGTATTTCCTCATAATATTGGCTAGATTGCAGTCAAAATGAAGTATCAAGAAATTTTTACTTGTTAATACTGTGCGATAAAATCGAAGTTCAATAATTTGATTACAAAAATCTATTATGGGTGTAATTCTATGGTCCCAAGATGCACTACGCCTTTACAAACTTTTACCGTTGCATTAAAATGTAATGAATCTCAATGTTCTCTGGGACGCAAGATGTCTCTCAAGGACCATAGACTCACCCTTGTGTTGAGCAAAACCAATTACAACACATAAATTGCAGGAAAACTTGTTTTTTTTCTAGTGGAAGCGAGTCAGAATCTTACTGTTTAGTTTAAATGTGATTGACATAATCTACTGGATTACAACTACCTGCCTAGTACCATGTCATCACTGGTTTAGCATACTGATACGGACAACATGTAGACTAGACATTGGCGTTCATATGAATCTTCAAGAACAAAGTGAGTACCCAAAAGCAAACAAAAGGGAAACTTAAGGTAATGTAATACTCGAATTTCAGGTGGCATTTCACTTGATTCATGGGATTGATTAGTTTTTTTCACAAGTTTATGATTCACCTACTTAGGCTGACTTTCTCACTTAGAAGACACACGTAACCTTGATTTCAAGGGCACTCACTCATTTTCCAATTTGCAGACTACGAATCTAATTTATTCTAGTCTCCTAGAAAAGGCGGAAACGATACAAGAAAGTTACACAGCTAGAATACAGGAAGAAACGTCTGACTTTCCTGAATTTGGGTCCAAAGAGAGTCATCGCATCTTTTCCCTCCTTTTAAGAACCAGAATCACAACTGAGTATTAACTAAATCTAAGAAAGAGAGTATAAAATCAACCTGGAGTTGTAATGTGGTTAGTAGCATACCTCAAAAGGCAAACTTAATGAAGAGGAGGAAGAGGTGAAGGTAGATGGACTGTGAATTATTTGGAAAGTCCCGTCTAGAATTGCAATAGCTTTCATCACCAGGGAAGCAAGCTTCTTCTGCCCAATATACATCTAAATAGAGAGAACTGGGAAGCTGAAATCAATGCTGAATATGAAATGTCTCACCATTGGATCATAGGCGATGGGAGGTATAGGGAAGACAACTTTAGCTAAAACCCTTTACAACTCTATTTTTAGAAATTTTAAAGGTTCCTATTTTCTTGATGGCATCAAAGGAACTTTGAGAGATTCCTAAAACTTTGTTCGTTTGCAGGGAAAATTACTATCTCGGATATTAATGACAAAAGAAACAACCATGACCAGCGTTGCTGAAGGAATTAGCTACACGAAAGGGAGAATTTGTTGCAAAAGAGTTCTCCTTATTCTTGACGGTGTGGATAAAATAGATGCTTTAGCTGGAGCTTTGGTAAGGGAAGTTGATCATCATTACAAAAACAAAAAAGTCACAACTCCAGAGGATCTTGAGGCTCGTGGATTTTCTAAGAAGTATGCTCCTGGAACAGAAACATCAAAATAAGGAGAGCTCTTTTTGACAGAGCTCTGCAATATACTGAACGCCTTTCTTTAGCACCAAAGATGTTGGCTTCCCTTCTGTGCTAGTAGAGAATGTAAATTGGGAGAGTGAGCCGAATAAATTCAACATAAGCTCTGACCAAACCATGATTGTTGAATTATGATGAGAAGGAGATTTTTCACCACATTGCTTGTTTTTTCAACAGGTGGAGTAGAAAATAAGTGTTGTCGACAGTTGTGATCTTGAACCGGCTAGTGGAGTAGATGATCTCACTGGGAGATCTTGATAAGGGATGAGAATGGGACCTACAGGTGCATGACTTGATTGAGTTGGTACCCAACAAGTGCATGACTGGAGTCGATGGGTAACGATATGGTTGAGTGGATGGCAATTTTTCTTGCAAACGAACGAAATTGAGAAAAATGGAACCTTCAAAATTTCCAAAAATAGAATTGTAAAAGATTTTAGTTAAAGCTATCTTCCCATACCTCCCATCGCCTATAATACAATCATGAGACCTTCTTCCTGTACTTCATCCTGAGACTTCATATCCAACAAAAAATGCTAGCCCTTGCATCATAGTGTTGGCTATCCTCCACCACAATTTTCCACAGGTACCATCTCAATCTGCATAAGCATGGATAAGGGGTTAATGCCTCTTTCCTTCTGGGTAAGCGAGACTGCATATCTAACGGATTAGCATTATTTAGCTTAGAGTTTACAGATGGATAATCGCTGTAAGTCTGAAAAAATTCTAAGATCTCTATGCTTGTCTTAGGGTTATATAATGCTGACAGGACACAATTGATTAAGAATTGGATCATACAAAAATGCAAATACTCTTCATTAGGTCATCAAAATGTAATTAAGCGCGTGAAATACCTTCATATGCTTCATTTCTCTTTTGTTTGAGTCACATTGCATAGCATTATCACGGGATCATTACAGCATAAACAAAAAAGAAAAGAGAAAAAAAAAAGCAAACAAAGCGAGAACAGAACAGCCATTATAGCCATTACCATATCTTAGTCGCAATTACTTGTCAGATTAGAGCATTAAGGAAAGAAAAAAAAAATAGCTCTTAAAATTTCTATAACATTTCCAATATTGGCCAAGTACAGAAATTTCGCCCAAACTAGATCCAAAACCAGACCAGGCTGAACTAAAAGGACATCCATAAGCACGAATAGCCCATGAGAATCTAAGTTATAGATCTCATAAACCTCCGACAGCACAACATCTACTAAAACAACAAAAGTTTCATCGTAAAAATCTACATAGGACGGCTACAGACAAATCGACGTTCAAAGCGCAATCGAGCGAGTGATTTCTAGAAACAGAAACTAGCAGAACAGATTAGAACCTCACCAACCCTCCCAAAAAAATCAGGTTTTATCACCGAGAAGTGCAGTGGAATAGTCAAAGAAACAAGAAATTACGATTGCTAGATCATGCTCACCTGTCGAGAGGAGATGAAGACTGAAGACCGAGATGGAGTGGATTGCAAGAGCCCTCGGCGGCTGTGTGTGAGGTTTGGCGACTAGATGTGCTTATATATAGGGAGGGAGGAAGCTGGGGGTTTCTTTCTAGTGGGGACGGCTGCTATCAGGTATTTCACAACTAAAAAGGAAAAGTACAAAAACATTGACAACATGACCAAAGCTTATGTCTGGTAATAGCTGATTCCATATCCAAATTACATTATCTCCCCCTCTAAAGTGAATGTTAAGGTTGGTACAAACGGGTCAAAAAGACCAAGCATGGAATTATACTTTTGACCTAATTCGAACAGATCGAGGTTGGCCTTTTAGGGCTCAGTCCGTCAACCAAGCCCAAAAGAAGAAAATAAGGCCGATAAAGATTGCCAATCTAGTTCGAGCTCGTTGGGACTTCAGCTCAAACTTCTTTTGTATTTTTCATTTTTTCCAAAATATTTCTTATTATCAAATTCCAAAATTCTTATATATAGTTCTCAAAATAACTCAAAGAAATTTACTTAAAATTCATTAATTTTATGAGACTTTAGCTACATCTCATAAGGGTTGTCCTTCTAGTTCAAAAACTAAAGTGGAAGCAACTTCTACACGATATGATCCTTTTGCATTTGAGATTCTTGAAGAGGAAAGAGATGTGATACTTGTAAGGTTTATGATCATAATCGTCGAACATGTAAATTGAAAGGCAAAGGATCTCGAATCAAATTCACACTCACAGATCATTGAAATTCATGATGGTGAAATATAATAGGCACAGAGGACTTAAGTATGTAACAATTCAACTTGAAAGACATAGACTTGTAACAATTCAACTTGAAAGACATAGACTAAGGTTGGAGCTTCTCACACTATGACATTCACAATTATTCCTTGATACATATTTGTTTTAGCAAATAATTACTCTCTTATTAATGTAATTGAAAACTTTTATTGTCTGATTCAAGTATAATATTTTTTCCAAGGGAGCAGTCTTTTCAAGAGGAGCTAAGCAGCTGAATAGACCTATCTTTTATTAAGTTGTGTATGCAACTTATTATTGCAATACATTTGTACTTTGAGAATAACTTTCTTTTCATTGATGGTTTTATGAAAAATCAAATGCATTTACATTTGATAATAAAAAATGTGTTTGCAAATGGTTTGAATGGTTTGTAATAACTTTCTTTTATTAATTTCTTATCAACAGCTAATAATACATGTATTCAAGGCAAAGACATTATTCTATGTAATAATGTTTAGGTAGCATTTTCTTCTGCATTTGTATGATAATAATGGACGTTTAGAATCTTTTATGTGCTAAACTTTGTCATTTTTTAAAATATTTTTAAAGTATCTTTTAAAAAATTTTACTATGATGGCATGAAAGATAATGGTTATTGGACTACTACATTCACTAAATAAAATTTGAAAGTTAAGCAATTAAAATACACAAACTATAACGTAATCGGCACATATCAATGTTATAATTAAACAAAATGCATAGTAAAAACGATATATGGTTCATTTCACACTTAGGTTATATTTGAAAAATAGTTTTATTGTACAAAAAACAAGAAGAAGAAAAATACTTACTCATTAACAAACACAATGGAAAAAGAAGAAATGAAGTTAAGAATAAATATCAAATCAAGAGTGGGCCCTGCATTTAACCTTAACAAATATTGTTTGAGTGGAGCATGGATAGTTTCATCTCTAGTAAAAATTGAAACAAAAGAAAACAAAGAAAAAAAGGGGAAGAAATAACTTTGAATCTAGAGCATTTCCTACAATAGATAATGTAGTCAAATCGATTAGATAAAGATGTCGGGGTTCAATAAGGGAGAAGGTGGGGTGGAGAATAGTGCGAGCCAAAAGAAAATAATAAAATGATGTTGAGATGCATTTTGACTGAGCTTTTATGGTATTGTTATGGTTTAAACGAGGTTGGGCTTGGTTTGGTCTTTTAAAGTTTAGGCCTAACTTTGTTTAAGTAAATTTGGGCCGGGTTTGAATTTTAGTGAAATGGGTCTGGAGAAATTGAGAGAGCCTAATGTTGCAAACTTTTAATCTTGATAGCCCAGATTCGTGAGATCAAAGTTCAACCTACCTTCGGGCCTAGTCCGAGTCCCTTATTTTGCACAAATAAAATGATTTTTTTTGTTTAAAAAAGTAGAAAATGGTTTATATGGAGGTCATGATTTGGTTGTATAATTTTAGCACTTGAGTTAGCCTAATTTAATTTCGTTAGTATGCTTATTATTTAGGGAATTTAGTTGTTACCTTTGATATAACTTAAGTTTAGGTAGATTGACCTTTGGGATAAGAAATTGGACTCAATTCAAACTCAGGCGGGTTGCTATCCTAGGATTTATTTATAAAGTCATGTGCATTTCTTTGCTTGAAGCTTTATTGAGTTTACTTTTTTGTGATTGTCCACTTTTTTTGATCGTGCACTAATGCACAAACATCATTTAGTACCCTAGGTTAATAAATTGGTCAAAGATTGCCTGAATAGTTTAGTTAACAAATCAATCAAGTTAGGATACCGAAATGACACTAATTAGACAATTAGTGTAATCAAATCCTTGATTCTAGATTTATTTAGTTGCGTAGGAAGTAAGGTATGCTCTTGTATCTCTCTCGATTTCTAACCTACTTTTGATAGGTTAGTGGTGACTCCTAATTAAGTTAAAGTTCATAAATAGATTTATTCTCTTTGTAATTTTCCAATGCCGCATGTGGTAAGGGTTTGGGATAACTTGTGTTGATTATGAACCGTTGGTCCCCAACTCAACATTACCTTTAACCCTGTCATTTCCCAACATGCCTGTTCGGGAGATCCACAATGTGAGAAATTCCAGCATAGAGAACTCATGACAATGTGCTATGCGATGTGCCAATTTTGTGTCACTTATGAGGGCTTAGATGCAACAATTAGAATGCCAACTAAGTCATAAAATAAGGGCATGTTTGGTAACATGTCAAACAATGCCTATTTTTATTTTTTAGATCTCTAGAACAAAAAAAGAACACAGATTCGTTTGATAAATTTTTTGCTTTCGGGAATGAATTTGAAATGGAGTCAATAAGTAAAAAAAAAAAAATTGTTATTTATTTGTTGTTATTTATTTGTTCCCAAAACAATTCTAAAATCAAGTCTTTTTTTTTTTCCCTCTTTTCTTTTCTTCTTCTTTTTCCTTTAGTTGGTCACTGATCCCGACGAGGCTCGACCTCGCCTAGCCCATGAGGTCGGTGTTGCTTGACCATGGTGAGGCTGACCTCATGGTGGCTAGGGAAGGTCGAGCCTTGCCTGTGAAGCTCCCTCAAGGACGGTGATCTCGCTGGCCCTTATTTACCAAATGTATTTTTATTTTGAGAATAGAAATTTTGTACATTTATCAAATACCTTCGAATACTCAAAAACTTATCTAGGAAACAGAATCAGAAACGATCAATTATTCAATTATTCTCAGAAATTAAATAGTTACCAAATGTACCCTAAGAGAGCTATTTGATCACATAAGTTGATATATGCTTACTTCTTGACAACAAAGTTGATCGATCTTAAAGATAGCCAATGCAACGGGATTGAAAAGATTGTAAGTGTCCACTGCAACACGGGAAAGATATCGGAATACAATAAGCTTATTTTCGCATGGCATACTATGAAGTGTGTCCTTGTAGGGGAACAATGAAGGCTTTCCATTCAAATTTGGACATACATGTTCATTTACCATCAACAACACACAAGATTATATAGTCCATGTGATGAACGGTGCACGAGGCTTTCCATGCACACTGTTACGCATGGGCCATGTCTGAGCGTGGATCATTTCCAAATACGAGTTCCGGATCCGTTTAGTGTCGTTATGGGCCTAGCAAGGCAGGCGGTCATATGTTTTTCTTCTTCAGGACACGCCTAGGGTCCATTAAACTCCCTCTTCTTGCGCTGATCTATGGAGTAACAATCCTGTGAACTGGCCAACCGGATGAAAATTCTTTGGTACAACAATGTACAGCACAACCTCGTTTCCTACAATGTGACAAATGCAGTACTTTGCAAAAGTAAGGCATATGTCTCTTGTCTTGTGCAATGCACAAGTTGACGAACAAACATTGTTGACTTTTTGCATGGAAGAGAAAGCCAACAGAATGCCAAGCATGGTATAAGAGAAAAAGATCGCTTCCTTCGAGACTTTTCATTTGCTTATTTCCATCACAGAAATTGTGCGATATCAGCGGTTTGTTCTATTGCTTGAGAGTGTGAGCGTTAAGTGTATAATAGACAAAAAGATTACACCAACTCTTTTATTAAAGTTGCGTAAATGAGATAAAAAGAGAGAATATGATAGTCAAAGATGAAATTCTACTCGTAAGCATATTGAATTTTGGTGGATTTTGCAATAAAGTCCCTAAACTTTGTTTATTTATTTATTTTTATAACTAGATGCATTAAACTTCCATAATTTCTTGGTAACTGATGCACTTTTAACAGGAATTCGACTACTAATCCGGCAAAACACAAACATTGGATCAATTGTCCGGATGCTACACCATTGCCACGCGTCCGCAACAATTGCATTTCCTCATAATATTGCCTAGATTGCAGTCAAAATGAACTAAGTATCAAGAAATAGATACTCATTAGTACTGTGCATTAAATCGAAATTCAGTAATCTGATTACAAAAATCCATCATGGGGTAATTCTATGGTCCCAACTATGCCTTTACAATCTTTTACTGTTGATTGAAAATGCAATGGATCTCAACATTACGGGACGCACGATGCCTCTCAAGAACCACAGACTCGTCCTTGTGTTGAACAAAAACAGGTACAACACATAAATTGTCGGAAAGTTTGTTTTTCTAGTGGAAGCGAGTTTGAATCTCACTGTTTAGTTTCAATGTGATGGACAAAATCTACTATGTTAAAACTACCTAGTAGGCTAGTACCTTGTCATCACTGGTTTAACATAAGGAACACATCTAGACTTAGATATTGCCTGCAGATGAACCTTCATGACCCTAGAGAAAACACAAAGGAAACTTAAGGTGACATAATAACAAAACTATAGTACTTGAAATTCAGGTCTGAGTTCTACTTGATTCATTAGGTCGATGAGTTTTTTTTCCAAGTTTGTGATTCTTCTGCTTATGCTGAATTTCTTGTTTAAAAGAGGCACATAACTTTGACTTTCAAAGGCGCTCATTCATTAATTTTGAATTTGCAGACTACGAAATCAATTTTTTGCTAGTCTCCTAGAAAAGGCAAAACGATACAAAAAGGTACACTACTAGAAAACATGAAGAAACATCAGACTTTCCTGAATTTGGGTCCAAAGGATCAGTTTCCTTTTAAGAAGCAGAATCACAACTGAGTATTAACTAAATCTAAGAAAGAGAAATTAAATCCACCTGAAGTTGTAATTTAGATAGTAGCATACCTCAAAGAGCAAACTTAATGAAAAGAGGAGGAAGAGGTGAGTGTAGACTGTAGATGGACTGTGAATGACTTGTTCCAACTTCAAGGCATCTACACCCTTTCACATAGAATAAATTCTCCCACAAGAAGATAATGATTTGGCTTTTGCTAAGCCCTGTTTGGAGTTGCAATAGCTTTCATCACCAGGGAAGCAAGCTTCTTCTGCCCAATATATATCTATATAGAGTGAGAATGGGGAAGCTGAAATTAATGTTGAATATGAAGTGTCAGGACCGAAGTTCAGGATGAAGGTCTTCCCATTGGATTATGGGCGATGGGAGGTATGGGAAAGACAACTTTAGCTAAAACGCTTTATAACTCTATTTTTAGAAATTTTAAAAATCTACTTTTCTTGATGGCATCAAACAAACTTCGAGAGACTTCTGAAACTTTGTTCATTTGCAATGAAAATTGCCATCTCATATATTAATGACAAAAGAAACAACTGTGAGCAGTGTTGCTGGGGGAATTAGCAAATAGAAGAGAGATTTTGTTGCAAAAGAGTTCTCCTTATTCTTGATGGTTTGGATAACATAGATGCTTCAGCTGGAGCTTCGGCAAGAGAATTGATCAGCATCAACAACATAAAAGCTATGGCTCTAGAGGATCGTGAACTCTTTAAGAACTATGCTTCTGGAAGAGAAACATAGTAATAAGGAGAGATCCTGTTGATAGAGCTGTCCTTTCTTTGGCATCGGAGGTGTTGGGTTCTGCCTTCTGTGCTAGTAGAGAACATTGAACTGAATAAATTCACCATAAGTTCTGACTATAAAATAAGTTATGAAGGTTGAATAATGATGAGAAGGAGAATTTTCTCCACATTTTTTTTTTTTTTTTCAACTGTTGTGTCTTTGACAGGTGTGATCTTGAAGCAGCTAGTGGAGTAGATGATCTCATTCGGAGATCTTGATAAAGGAATGAGAATGGGACCCTACAAGTGCATGACTTCAGTTGATGGGTAAGGACAGGGTTGAGTAGATCGCAATTTTTCTTGCAAACGAACCAAATTCCAGTTTCTGAAAGCTCTAAAACCTTTAAAACAATTGAGAAAAAATGGAACCTTTGAAATTTCCAAAAATAGAATTGTAAAGGATTTTAACTAAAGCTGTCTTCCCACACCTACGATCAACCATAATCCTATCATGAGACCTTCCCGAACTTCATCTTGAGACTTCACATTCAACAAAAATCGCTAGCCCTTGCATCATATTGTTGGCTGTCCTCCACCACAACAATTTTCCGTAGGTACCATCTCAATCTGCATAAGCATGGATAAGGGGGTTAATGCCACTTTCCTTCTGGATAAGCAAGACTGCATATCTAATAGATTAGCATTATTTAGCTTTGAGTAAACTAATACATAATTGCCGTGAGTCCCAACAAATATTAAGACGGCAATGCTCATCATAGAGATGGATAATGCTAACAGGACACAGTGAATTGAGGATTGGATCATCCAGAAATATATTTACTAATCAAACGTATCATTCCATTAAGTCACCTCAAATGTAATTAAGCATGTGAAGTACCTCCGTTAGCTTCGTTTCTATTATATGAGAGTCACATCACATAACATCGTCATGAAAAAAAAGAAAAAAAGAAAAAGCAAACAAAATGAGAACAGAACAGCCATTACCATATCTTAGTTGCAATTACATGTCAAATTAGAGCATTAAGGGGGGAAAAATAACTCCTCAAAATTCTATAACATGTCCAATATTGGCCAGATACAGAAATCGAGCATCGAAATTCTAAATGCTGAAGGGACTCCAGTTTATCGCGATGAGGAGAATGTCATAGTCAGATATATTATAACAGTGATTCGAATCATCTCGATTTAGGAAAATGAAATTCCGCCCAAAGTAGATCCAAAATCAGACCAGACTGAGCTAAAAGGACATCCATAAACATGAATAACCCATGAAAATCTAAGTTATAGATCTCAGAAAACTCTGAACGCACCATAACTACCAAAACAAAACCAACAATAGCTTCATCGTAGAAAACTGCACAAGGCAGCTACACACAAAGCGAACATCAAAGCGCAGTCCAGCCACAGCGATTTCTAGAAACAGAAACTAGCCAGCACAGAGTAGAACCTAAACCATCATCCCAAATCAGGTTTAATCACCGCGAAGTGCGGTGGAATGGTCAAGGGAATACAAGAGTGCGGTTGCTATAAATCATGCTCACCCGTCGAGAGAGGATCGAGAGTAGACGTGAGAGCACTCCGGCGGCTGCGTATGATCTTTGGCGACTAGCTGTGTTTTTAAATAGAGAGGGACGAAACTGTGGTGTCTTTCCACTGATGGCGCTCGGTTTTACCGTTGACTCGCTTTTCTCCAAGCGGGCGGTCTTACCGTTGACTACTAGTTAAGCGTACGTCTGGTTTTAGCTGACGGAGAGGGATTCTTTCGGCCCGGCCCAATCAGATTGGGCTTATCTTTATCTGGGCCCGGTCCGTAAGTCGAGCCCAAAAAAGAGGAAAAGGCCCGATAAAGCTTGCCTATTCGGTTCAAGCTCGTTGGGACTTTAGCTCGAACTCCTTTTGTATTTTTAATTCTTTTTTTCCCAAATAATTATCAAATTTCAAAATTATAATATAAAATTCTCAAAATAACTGAAGCACACCTAAAATTCATTACGTTCATCAAAAGAGATGAAAGTCGCGTAACTTTTGTGGCCCATTTGACGTTTGATGTTTAATTTTGTATTTTTATGGCTTTGTTGAGGTTTATCATAGTACATGATTTATCTTTAAATGTTCAGTTGCAACCAAAACACACATTCTGCTAGCTATTCCCTTTTGCAGAGGAGGGAATAGCTAATTACCGACAAACTTAGTTACAGTCGACATGTATCATACGATTCTCGGGATACTCTCATAATTTAAGTTTTGAAATTAATTGATAGTGGTCCAATCAAAATTATTCAAGCTGGGGGATGAATACTCTGGACTCAATGGCAGATTTTTCAACCAAAATCTGGGCTTTAAGTCATCAGCAAGTTCAGTCGTATGCTTGACATTGACAATGATCAATCCCACCCGACCTGAATTGGACACTCCGAAAGTAAATTTTCTCGTTGCAAAAGTTACTTCTGGAACCCAAAGAAAAAGAAGTAAAAAAATGGGAGGATATCAGCATCATCGGACATTTGCTTCATTTGATGATTTTCAACAGTTCATATATCGATAGCAAGAACAAAGGTCCAATTTTTTTTTTCAGAAATTGACCTCTCCCTATCCCTCCCACTCTCTCTTTCTCATGCTTTCGGGGGTGCGAGGCCAAATTTCAGTGCTTGAATGGTGGCAACATCAGTCTTGAAAGATTTAGCCAGGATTACGTCGTCAATGTTGGTCGCGAACATGCTCTAAGGGATTGACACATTTCCTAGGCTCGCGCTCACAAACGCGGCAGGAGCTATTGCGGAGTGGGCTTGATCAGCATCGTACTGACAGTGGACAAGCCCCTTGGGGATTATGAACATGTCACCCGTTTGGAGGGTCTGATTGAAGTGCTCTTGGTCGAGTTGATGAACCTGACCTCAAGTGACCCTTGAACGACGAACAGGCGAGGGTGGCGGTTGCTCGCTGGCGGCTCGTTGATGGCATGTCGACCGCACACTGGCTGCATGCTAGCTGCTCACCGGTTACTCACCAGTGGCGAGGCAAAGTTACGGTTTTCGAAAACATTTCGGAATTATTAAATTGAGCGAGAGCAAGGTTGGAAGAAGAAAAAAGTCTATTTACATTCCGGAAATGCAATACTCCAAAAATTCTCCAGACCTGCCTTCAGCTAAAGTTTATATCTCCCCAAAGCAACCCAAACTGAGTAGGACACTCTTCTGAAAGTAATTTTCTTGATGCCAAATTACGTCTACACCGAAGAAAAAGAAACCATATATGCTTGACAGGGGGAATAAAAGAAAAAGAGGCAATCGACTTTGAATATTCCACCTCTGTTCATGCATTTTTGTTGGCAAAGTCAAACCTCATACAAGTTTAACGGGTGTAAATCAGTGCACCATCAAACTTGCTTTATTGAATGATTTTCAACAATTCACCCTTCAAATATTAATTGAAAGGTGTTTTAGTAGAAGGTGACCTCTCTATAGCTCTCTTACTATCTCTTTCTCGTGCTTTGAGGGTGCAAGGCCAGCCTTTAGTGCTTGAATGATGGTAACACTAGTCTTGAAAGATTTAGCCACAATTCCGCCGTCGATGTTGGTTGCAAACACGCTATTAGGGACTGACATAGTTCCCCCACTTGCATTCCCAATGCGGAAATAGCTATGCCGAAGTCGGTCTGATTGGCATTGTACTGATATTGGACAAGCCTTTGGAAAATATGAACATGTCACTAGTTTGGAGGGTTGTCTCAAAGAACCCAACCTCAAGTGATTCGTACATTAAATAACATTAACATTGATACGCGACACATGACGTGGTACAACACGCCGACACATCATTTCTAAAAAAATAAACAATTTCGGTATGTTGGGATATGTTATATATTAAAATATTATTATATATTCATGATAAATGATTATTTTTAATTGATTTGATTTAAATCCACAAATAAATAAATTTGATTCAAATCCACATATAAATAAATAATAAAAAAAGAGTTTAGAATGAATTTACACTAAAAACATTGCTCCACCTTTTGTTAATATCATTTTATTTTGAATTAACAAATTTAATCACATTCCATTCCAATAATTCATAAAACTTGGAGAAAAAAAAATAAGAAATCCATATTCCACCATTAAATTCAATATTTAACAATAAGTTGAAAAATAATAATAATAAAAAAAAAACAATTCACATTTTACCATTAAATATAACAATAAGACATTCATCTATATTATCCACTCCTAATGGAAAAACAACACACTCCATCTCCGACTTATCAAGCAAAAGACTTGCAACTTCAAGCACCCCAACATATTTAAATGTGTCAAATGTATTTTTGCTAATATTCCACATTTGGGTCTCTTCTTCTACATATTGTTGACTTTTTCTTGATAGAAGAAAGATGTTGTTGTAAATGGAAACCAAATCCTCTGCATGTTTTGGAGTCATCTTATTTTTTTCCACAGAGTACACAAAGGAGTAAGTAGTCCGTTTTATCTCAACACATGATGAAAAAAAAAAGATTGTTCAAGAAACTTTAAAGCTATACTTTGAAACATAGGTGTACATACACCATGATTAACCCACTAAGTCTTAGGATTCATAGGATATCGATTTTAAATGGAATCAAATTTTCTAAAATCTCCATTTTTGCTTTTAAAATCTACATATGCCAAATTCACCTTGTTATGCTTATCCAAGTCAAGAAAGTATTTCCTAAGGTATTTTAATCTTTTTTAGTTGATCTCCTTATCTTTTTATGAAGAAACTCGAGTAGGATCTTTATTAAGTCACTAATCACTATAGCACCTTATTTACTAAAATAAAATAAAAATAGAATACTATAATAAGCAAGAGGAGTATTATATTATCATGTAAAAAAAAAAACGACCAATAAAGTCATCATCTCATACAATTTTAGAATTTACCAAGATTCAAGGTATGAACCAAGTAATGAAGTGCAATGCTATTCCTAGTCAAATGATCCATAAGAATTGTGTAAACCACCTCATAAAATGTATACTCCTCATTTAGCTTTTTCCTTTCATACACATATAACTTTCTTCACTTTTTCAATCATTGAATCCCACATGTCATAAACTATGTGAAGACAAGGTTTGTTGATATCACAAATTCTAAGCATGTCATAAATAGGAGTTATGAAGGAAAGTATATAATCAATTGAATCCATCAAAAAACCATTCAACACCTTCTTTTGACAAATTTAGCTCTCTTTTGATTATCATCTTGATAGACATCCCATTTATCACAAATAACCATGCTTTGAAAATCACTTTTTATTAGCTTAAACCTCCTAAGCATCACAATCATCAAACAAAATATATATCGATTATAGAAAGCAACTTCTAACAAACTCATTATTTATTGCTAATCTCATAGAATGGTTCATGATGAAATGTTTGATTTGCATAAACAATCTTTAAAATCCAACTACATTCCCTTATAAACTACTTGATTGGTTCAACATTTTGTTAGAGCAAATGTTCTTCAAAGCTAGATTAATGGTGTGCACCACACAAGGCGTCCAAATAGTGGATAGAAATTCTTACTTAATGAGTTGTCTTGTGCTCTTGCAAATTAAAGTATTGTTTGTAATTACTTGAATCACATTCTCATATCAAATTTCATCGACTACTTATTTCAATAAGTTAAAAATGAAATGTGTATCATTTATTTCTCCCGAACAATCAACTGATTTTATAAATATATTTTCTATCTGATTCCATCATAGAATTAATAAGTAGTCTCCTTTATGAGTTATTCCATCCAACACTTACAATACTTATACCCTTCTCCTTTCACATGTTTTTAATAGTTGTACATAACCTGTCAATATTTGTCTTCTCTTTTTGCAACAAAGTGATCATCAACAAATAATATTTTGATGGTACATACCCCACAATATTATGATTAGTAGTATAAGTGAAGGTGGATTGAAAGTAAGGGTTCCTTGCTAAGTTAAATGGCAAGCTCGCCCAATAAAACACCCTAATAATCTCATAATCTAAACATTCTCTATTTAATGCTTTCTCAATTGATCTTCCACTCCCACTTCCAATCCTCCTTTTTTGAAGTCAAAGGATAAATCCATCCTAGTTTTTAGGCACATTAGTCATTAATTTTGTGACATGCTTGATTTGAAACCTCTATTTAGACCGCGAGAGATGGACTAAAGATCGGAACGTTAGTAACGAGGATAGGCCGTGACTCAATTCTAGGAATTGTTCACAAGTCAACTAATTGATTAAGAACAAGGCAACTTAGGATTAGGGTTACAATAGACCAGAGTATTCAACCATGAAAGGACCGTTCGACCATAAGTATTATTGTAGGTGTCGCGACCTTCCCGAATTTTTTGAAGGGTGAATTACCTAAAGAAGGCTAATGGATTACTAAGTCCGAAGACTTGGCACGGACCCTCCCAAGTCCTACCAATCGCGACTTGATGTTAAGAAATTAATCTATTTAAACATGTAATTATATTCAATTTGGAGCCGCCACTAACCAATTAGGGTTGGTTAGAAACCCAGGTAAAGTATGGGAGAATACTTTACTTTTACGAATCAGAGATTCAATAGGTCCGGGGACATGGTTACGCTAGATTAGTCTAACGCTCTTTCGGTACCTTTTATTTTAATTTCAAAAATATTTTGCAGTGTTGATTAATTTTAACCTAAGCTACTAACATGCAAGTGGTGGTCATGCGGGTGCACAATCAATAAAATAACATTCAATAAAAAATGCTAATAAAAGTGCATGCCCTAAACATGATTTCTAAATGACAGGACGCTTAATTTTAATTTAACTTAATATGCATGAATTTATTTTAATGACATGCGAGATGCAATTCATATGGTATGACTTAAACTTATCACTATATGTATGCAATATAATTTATATAATCCTAAAATATGCATGTCTTTACGTGATATGGGATGAATGATATGGTATTTCTACATGAATGTTCTTTTATAATTTTTTTATGATGATTCATTTTTTTTTTTTATGCATATGTGCAACCTATGCTAAATAATGATGATATGAAATGAGATTAATTAACCTATTAACTAACTAAGGAAATGATCTTTAGTTTTTCTTTCTTTTTAATGACATAAGGTTTTTATTGAAAAGAAAGTAACTTAATGGTGCGCTGATCATCTTTTAGCATTTTCCTTTTTATTAAAAAATACAATTAAACTATAACTCATATGGCATGCATAACATTTTTTGTTCCTCTTATTGTTTTACCAAATGAAAATTGACTAAATCTAAAAATATTTAGGTGTGTTGCTTTAATATGAAATGTGTATGGACCTAAGTACCTAAATTCTAGATATGACAATATTTTACTAATAAACAAATTCTAATTAAACATATTATGCAAATGAATTAATATGAACCTAATATTTTTTTTGGATTCTTTTTATTGAAATTCGGAATTAAAACTAATTAGACTAACTAAAGTGAATGATATTCTAATTTATTTTAGGAATCAATTTAACTTAAACTTTATCTTAAAAGCTATATAAAGAAATCAAGACATGCCAACATTATTTAAAATTAGTCCTAACAAAAATTACCCATCTAAAAGTATAATCTAAAAATTATAATCCTATAAATGCAATTCTAATCTACTAACCCTAAAAATATAGTCCTAATTTACTAAACCTAAATGCTCTAATGCAATATTTAGATTTTTATGTATTTTCTGATTTTTTTATTTTTTTAGTCTTTCCAAACAAGTAATTATTTTAAAAGAATGAAGATAAGAATTAAAATAACCAAAAAATAATCCGTTGTCTCACGGATTAAATTAACAATTATTTTAACTCTATAATAATTTAACGATTGAAATATTATCAAAATTCCTAAAGATTAAAGTAATTAAAAAATGACCCGACGTCTTACGGGTCAAATTAATAATTACCTTAATTTGAGATAAAACCCCTAATGTCTACAAGGTCTACAAATTATTGACATACAATACTACAATTCAAATAATTAAACTAAAAGAATAAGCTAACATAACATAGAATAAGTAAAAAAATAAAAAAAATAAAAATATACTACCTAAGGCTTGGAAAATGGGAGCAGCAACGGTGCTTCAGTGATGGGTCGGGGTGGTTGCAACGCAACAGCAGCTTCTGGTCAAGCTCGTGGAGGGCTTTGTGGGGGCAGCTTAGGATCGTCACGAATCAGCACGATGGAGGCTTCGTCGGGATGGTGGAGCGGCTCGGCAGCAGCGATGTGCAGGGTTGAGCTGCTGCGGGGAGCGTCGGCGGAGGAGATCGGAGGTGCGAGCGTCACGGGATCCGGTACTCGGGTGGTCAGAGGCGCAGCAACAGCGGGAGCACAACGGACCGGCTCGGAATCGGCTAGGCTGCGGGTTGCAGAGGCGCGGTCGTCGGGCGTTAGGCACCGGGTCGTCGCGGACGAAGGTGCTGCAGGGGCGTCGTGCGCTGAGCGGAGATGGAGCAGCACGGGCTAGCGGAAACGGCGTCGTGGCCGAGTCACAGCAGGGAGATCAGAGCGGCAGAAACAGGGGCGAACGTGGGTCAGCAGCTGCCGGTGGTGGGTCGCTCGGGACTCCGCAACAACGAACCGGAGGCACGCAAGTGCGGGCGGCAGCAGCGACAGCAAACGGAACCAACTTCTGTGACGGAGGTGGCCGGGGAAAGGGCCCACAGGTTCGGAGCTTCGGAGAGGCGCAATGCGGGCGGCGAAGAGATCGGGCAACAGGGGAGCCCGGAACAGAGCAGGGGCAGCCGCGGCTTCGCTGGCCTCGTAGGTTGCAGGTGAGGCGAGCAGGGACGTCGTTTGCTGGTCTTCGGCTCCGGACAGCGTCGGCACGTCGGGCGCTGGCTTGAACGGGCAGTGAAACAGAAGCGGAACCGGTGGCCGGGGAGGAGCAGGGCCGGCGGTGCAGAACTTCGGTCGTCGGAGGCAGCAGGCGAAGGCGCGGCTGGGTGAATGCGATGGCGCAGGTGCGGGCACGGCGGTGCACCGGTGAGGAGGAGCCGTCGGTCTGTGGGCAGTAAATTCCAGCGAGTGCAGGGGGGAAGAGGATGAACAGTAAACGTCCAATCCCCCCTTGCCGATTACACTTTTGCTTCTGCTTTTCCCTTTTTTTTTTTTAATTTTTACTCTCTCTCCTCCTACCCATCTCTCTTCGTACACTCTCTCTCTCTCTCTACCTTCTTTCACGTTGCTTTCACGTTTCCTCCCTCTGTCTCTCTCTGCACACTTCTTCTTTTCAGCCAAAAAGGACAACTCAAAGCTTTTCTCTCTTTCTCTTCAGTTTTCTACCCTTTTTTTTTGTTCCCCCCGAAAGGTGAAGAGGAGCCCCCATTTATAAAGCGAAAACTCGAGTTCGTTTCGCCGGTGGAGATTTTCGCTCAACCCCTCAACATCAAAGTGGCTCCAAAATCACACGGTTGAGTTTTTGAATTCAAACATTATTTTTAAAAAATTTCCCTCTAATTAAAGTTTATCTTTAATTTCTAAAAAATGAGTTTAACAGATAAGCGATCCTAAACTAGGTATCAACAAACGCCCCTCTTTGAAGGAAGCTCGTAGGGTTTCCTTCAAAGATAAATACACCTAAATTTAAACCATGCAAAATGAATATGCAATAAATATGCAAATGCTAATTGTAATGACTTTTTTTTTTTTTTTTTTTTTTTAGAAATGGGCTCAAATAAATGTAAGGTCAAAGAATGCCATGTAAATGCAATGATTTGGTCAAGAACATATATTTCTATGTGTCCATGCTCAATGAAATGCAAATGCAAAGAAGAACACGTACCTGACATACTTATCTAGAGATTCTAGAAAAAGTATTATTAGGTGTGGAATGACTCCTATGAGACCTGTCAAACATTTAGAAATCTCTTCAGATAATTGAAAGGCTCAAAATCTTTAGAGATCTGGGACTCTCATCAGACCTCCAAGCACCTGGAATAACCTATCTTCAAGAAGGATAGAATAATTCTAGGCAGTCGGTGTTACATGTCCAGGACTCGTACCATTCTACGGTCGCCTAAACGAGGATTTACCTTCCAGGACCCGTACCATTCTACGATCGCCTGAATAGGGAAATAGGTTTTATCTAGGACCCGTACCATTCTACGGTCGCCTAAATGAGGATTCACCTTCTAGGACCCGTACCATTCTACGGTCGTCTAAAATAGGGAATAGGTGTTGTCGAGGACCCGTACCATTCTACGGTCGCCTTGACGGAAAATTGATTTTTCAGGACCCGTACCATTCTACGGTCGCCTGAACTGAGGTTTTGCTTGGCTAGGACCCGAACCATTCTTCGGTCGCCCAGCGTTGCAACAGAGATCAATTGACCAGGACCCGAACCGTTCTTCGGTCGCCTTAATCAGATTGAATCTAGAGGAAAAATTTTTGGTGGAGAACTCAATTGAGTGTCGGTATACCTGTGTCATGACAAGTATTTAAGATATGGATAGAGATATACTTACCTGGTAACATCTCTGTTCCTAAGGAAATGTCTCCTGCAAAACATGGTTATAGGAGAAACAATATGCATTTGTGATCACAAACATGCATTAATTCAAGGGAGGTTCATGCGCTATGATTTATATCAAACCTGCATCACCAAATTTCCATTGGGAAAGATTTCACAAGGAATGTTCCAATTTGAACACATGAGTGTCATGGATGTGCCAAATGGGGGACCTCTTGGTCCGAAAGGACTTTTCACTCATCCTCATTAAAATGGGTTGTTTTATCCTGACCTTTGACGTAGGATTTTTGACAATCACTCTATCTTTCCATCATCTTGCCAAACAAGGGTTCGAGCAATCTCACAAGTGGTACGAACTTGCCAATCTGAGAGGTCTTTAATAGAGACTGCAACGCTAGCTTGGTCAACGGCTTAGCAAAGGAGACTCTTTGAGTCGAGGCTATTAAAAAATGAATGATATTTCACAATCATCTTGGGGTTTACAAGCCAAGAAACATGAGAAATGAAGCAGAAATTATCTTACTTGCACTTCTTCAAGCGATGCTTCCAAACATATGAACTTTTACGTTAATTCAAGTGCCATAATCTGAAGAGACTTTGTAAGGGACATAACGTAGGTTGGGTTCATGGGTTGAGAAACGAAAGGATCATTTGGCTCAAAAAATGTTTATGGGGTCAAAGTTGGTGATCATCTTGACATTTCCAACAATTTTCCTCCCCATCGTCGAAGATTTTCTTCACATCACGACTCCACTGATTGCAACATCTCAACATTTGAGTTTTTTTTTTTTTTGGTACCACCTTGTTGGAGATACGACTCATTTCATCAAGTGTTTGATTTTTTCTTTGGGCATTGGTCTTGCTTTTACCAGGCACACTGCTTTTTCATGCCCCATTTTTTGCACCCTTTTTTTGACAAAGTCTCCATTTTTATCAGCATTGTAAATCATGCTACTTGAGTGGTTTGATTTTTCTTGCCTTGCCCCAGTGTAGGGAATGATCACCAACTGGGTTTAATGTGAAATGAATTCATAGGCTCAAGGGGGCTATGCAATGGATAAAGTGTATGGATAGAGAAAGAACTGCTCTTCGTCGTCCTAAGGTACTTTAAATTATCGTACAAGTCACACTGTAAAAGCAATACTCGAAGATTGATGCAAGTGCAAGTAAGAAAATTCCTATCATTCATTTCAAATCTTGTCCCAATATGGGACGATTCTTGACAGGGATAATTTAAAAAGCTCTTCATGTGTGTGGGCTCAAAGGGCTGAACAATGGATTTACGTGTAGTGCTTCGGGTAGTAGAAGAAACTGCCTCTCATCACCTTGGTTGACGTACCCTTTGCGAGGTCACCCTTTTCCTTGTAGGCATGGAATTTTCCCACACAACTCACTGGGGGTCAGTGTATGGAATAGGGTTTGCCTTTCATCATTCCAAAGTATCCCACTTCACACATTCAATCTATCTCACACAATTCATCAAGGAAGAAGAATGCAATATTTGCAACAAATTTGAACAATTCAATTCACTGAGGCAATTTATTCATCATAAAATGTTTGCAATTCAAAACATGACATGGCAAATTCTATCATGGGTAATATTTCTTGACAAATTAATCTCGAATTAACTGGGGTGGAAAACACACGACCATCCATTTCTCGCCAAGATCAAAGCACCGCCATGAAGTACCTTCTTTACCACATATGAGCCACTGTAGTTTGGAGCAAACTTCCCCTCAAGATCTGGAAAAATTGGCAACAGCTTCCTTAGAACAAGATCATTTACCTCGAAATGTCTCGGCCGCACTTTTCGGTTGAAAGATCTGGCTACTCTCTGTTGATATGTTTGGCCATGGCAGAGAGCCTTCAGTCTTTTCTCATCGATCAAGTTTAATTGTTCAAGTCTTTGTTGCGACCATTCTGCCTCAGATAATTCCGCTTGGGATAATACTCTCAGGGAAGGGATCTCCACTTCCACAGGCAAAACTGCCTCCATGCCGTATACCAACGCAAAAGGAGTTGCCCCGGTAGAAGTACGAATCGATGTCTGATACGCTATTAGTGCGAAGGGTAATCTGTCATGCCAATCTCGATAATTCTCGGCTATCTTAGCCAAGATCCTCTTAATATTCTTATTGGCCGCTTCAACAGCCCAATTCATTTGAGGGCGATAAGGGGACGAATTCAAATGCTTGATCTTGAACTCGCTGAACAACTCATCAACAAGCTTGTTGTTCAAATTTGTCCCGTTGTCGGTGATAATCGTTTCGGACACACCATAGCGAGCAATTATGTCACGTTTGATGAATTTTGCAACATTGCGAGCAAAGACACTTGCAAACGACATAGCTTCTATCCATTTGGAAAAATAATCTATTGCCACCAAAATAAAACGATGTCCATTTGAAGCCTTAGGATTTATCGGGCCGATCACATCAATCCCCCACATTGAGAAGGGCCATGGCTCGAAAACCGGTGCGCTCGTTGGAGGAACATTTATCTTGTCACCATGAATTTGGCAACGGTGGCAACTCCGAACATGCTGAATACAGTCACCTTCTAGCGTGAGCCAATAATAGCCTAATCTCATGATCTTCTTAGCCATCATGTGTCCATTCATATGGGGGCCACACACTCCTTCGTGAACCTCCTGCATAATTTGAGTGGCTTCAGCTGCACCCACACACCGCAACAAGACCGAATCATAAGATCTCTTGTACAAATTTTCACCACCGACAAAAACTTTGAGGCCATCTTCATAATGTACTTCCTATCACCAAGTGCTTCCTCGGGAATTCTCGTTTTTGGATGTAGTTCATGATATCGTAATACCATGGTTTTCCGTCAGACTCTTCTGTTACTACCATACACTAAGCCGGCCTTGGCAGAACCTCTATCTTCAATGGCTCAACTTCTAATCCGTTAGTGACTTGCAACATAGATGATAAAGTTGCGAGTGCATATGCAAATTGATTGTGAGACCTTGATAAGTATTCGAATGAAACTTCATCGAATTCCTTGATCAAATCTTCTAGGTACTTGTGATACGGGAGCAATTTAGCATCCTTAGTCTTCCATTCACCTATGGTCTGTAGTATGATCAACGTAGAATCCCCGAACACTTTTAATTTGGCCACACCCATCTCGATTGCAGCTTGAAGCCCAAGGATGCAAGCTTCATACTCGGGCTGTATTGTTAGTGCATGGGAATATCAGTTTCGCAGCTACTGGATGATGCTGTCCGTCTGGGGATATCAAAACTGCCCCAGTGCCAGAACCAGACAAGTTCACAGCTCCATCAAAGAACATTGTCCATGAGTCTTCATTTACACTCAAGATACGGTCATCTGGGGAACGATCATCATTATTTGAGGCTTCCGGATTCTAAGCCAATAAATCAGCGATCACTCGACCCTTAACCAACTTCTGTGGTATATATTGCACATCAAATTCTGACACCAAAATTTGCCACTTAGCCAACTTACCCACCAAAGCTGGCCGATCAAGTAGGTACTTGATAGGATCGTTCTCAGTTACAAGGAATGTATGGTAATGCAAAGTGTACTTGTCTCAATCTATGCAACACCCACACTAGTGCAGACAAGTCTTTTCCACATCAGAATATTTCAGCTCTGACATGGTGAACTTTTTACTCAGGTAATAAATGGCTCGTTCTTTTTTGTCGAGGGGACTTTCCTGTGCCAACATCGCACCCAATGACTCACTATGAATGGTGAGGTAGAGAATCAAAGGATGCCCTGGCGATGGCGGGACAAGAACTGGTGGATTCATCAAGTACTGTTTCAACTTGTCGAATGCTTTTCGACACTCATCATCCCAGTTGACTCGTGCATTCTTTTTCAAGAGTTTGAAGAACGGCTTAGCAGTTTCGGAAAGTTGGGAAATGAATCGAGCAATGTAATTTAATCTGCCCAAAAGACTTCGGACTTCTTTCACCGTTGATGGAGGTTGCAGCTCACATATGGCTTTAGCTTTAGCCAGGTCGATCTCAATCCCTTTACTGCTCACAATAAATCCGAGTAATTTACCGGATGTTGCTCCAAACACACATTTAGTGGGATTCAGTCGAAGCTTGAATTCACGGAGTCGATCAAACAACTTTTTCAAGGTTTTGATGTGGCTTTTCCCAGGTCGAGTCTTTGCGATCATATCATCAACATAGACCTCGATCTCTTGATGCATCATATCATGGAATAAGGCTACCATGGCTCGCTGGTAAGTTGGCCCTGCGTTCTTGAGCCCGAAGGGCATAACCTTGTAATGAAAGGTTCCCCATGGAGTGATAAATGCAGTTTTCTCCTTGTCTTCCTCCTCATCCTTATCTGATTGTACCCAGAAAAACCATCCATAAATGAGAATAGTTCAAATTCGGCAGTACTATCAACAAGGACATTTATGTGAGGTAGCGGGAAGTCATCTTTTGGGCTAGCCTTGTTCAAATCCCGATAATCGACACAAACTCGAACCCGACCATCCTTCTTCATTACCGGCACGATGTTTGCTACCCATTCAGGGTATTGCGAGACTTCAATGAATTCGACTTTTAGAAGCTTCATCACCTCTTCCTCTATCTTCTTCGAGAGCTCAGGCTTAGTTCTTCGCAGCCTTTGTTTCTTAGGAGGCACCTCCGGGTTAGTAGGCAAACAATGCTCCACGATTGATGGGTCTAACCCAGGCATGTCAGCGTAGGTCCATGCGAAGATGTCCTTATATTCCTTCAGTAACTGAATTAGGCGCTTAGCCTCATCTTTGGGGAGATTCGCCCCTATTTTCACCTCCTTGGCTTCTTCAGTGTCACTTAAATTAATAGTGACGGTCTGCTCGGATGTGAGAGTCTGTGCTTTTTCATGTTGTTCCCAGCTTTGCTGCACCTCAATGGAATCTTCAATGTGATCCTCAATCGACTCTTCAGGATCATCATTATCAGCACTTGTTGCATTGGATTGGACCATTTCCACACTTTTGCATGTTATATGATCGTCCCTGAAACATGAAATGGAAGGATCAAAAAGACAAACAGGGTTAATCATATTTTATTCTGTGAATTTTTTTTTTTGAAACTCTTTTTCAAAAGCATGTTTCGAAACATTTTGACATGAGGAAGCATGATGAAGCCCCGCCTCGGAATTCTCCTTGGATTTTGATTTTGTTTTATCGGTGGATATCATCACCGGGCTGGTTTGGTGTACCTCATCATGCCCTCAAAATAAAACTTGTAATTTCATTGAAATTCATCAATCAATTACAATTTATTGAATGGAAAATGCAATTCAAGTCCTAAGAAGAAAGTGAAAAAGAAGAAATCGAAAACAATTCCTAGAAAGCAATAAAAATTCCCACGTAGGGGAATGTGCAAAAGTGATAAATGGGTTACTCTTGTGGGCGAGGGCCCGTTTCTTCCATAGGTTCTCCATCAATGGCTCCAATGGAGAGGTCATCGAACAAACTTGAAATTCCTTGCAGGGTGTCGTCAAAGTTTTCCGTCTTTGAAGGCGTCGGATCATCCATGCCATCCCATCCACTTGGAACTATATTGCAGGCATCAAAGTAAAAGCTGGGAGGAGCTGAATACTTCACCATATAGTCGAACTTCCCACTTGGCTGTCCGAGAGTATCCATCACTTCAGCTTCATGTTGCATCATAATTGGAGGACCAGGGAACGTCTCATGAATGTTTGGAGGTGGTAAATTTTGCCTCCCTCGCCCTTGCTCAGGTGGCGAGTTATGCCTTCCCTGTCTTTGTCTTCCAGAACTTCCTCCACCTCTTCCATGGTACCCTAACCCGCCAGATCGGGACCTCTCGAGGGGCTTCAATGGGGTTTCGAATGCCCGACCATTTCTTCCAAGCCCATTGCCGGGGACAAAACCATTCCTAACCATTACTCTTCCTACCATGAGGGCAGCATCTGAAACCTCAGGAGTGGGCGGCGATGAACCTCGAGAAGCATGTATGGTAGACACTAACTCAAATGAGTGGTAACTTGATTCGAGCTCAGAATCCGGCTCTACATAAGGGATAGCCGTCTCGTGATAAATCCGGTGGTCTTCTTCACCATACACAGTGACCAGCTTCCTTTCGATCACAAACTTTACAGCTTGATGTAGGCTTGAAGGGACTGCACCAGCAGTATGTATCCAGGGACGACCTAGCAGAAAATTGAACGCGGTAGGGATATCCAGCACTTGGAAAGGAATGTTGAAGACGACCGGCCCTATTTGCACGTCAAGATGGATTTCCCCGATCACCTCCTTTTTCGTTCCATCAAAAGCTCTCACAGAAGTCTTCGCAACATGTATCTTGGACGGGTCTACCTTGAGGCGGTGAAGAGTGGCCAATGGACATATGTTTAGGGCGGACCCATTATCAATGAGCACTCGGGACACATGAGAAGCCTTGTGCTTGACAGATATGTAGAGTGCTTTATTATGCCCCCTACCCTCAAGAGGGAATTCTTCATCAGAAAAAGCAATCATGTCCTTGAGAAGGACCGATCCCACAAAATCCTCCAGCTTATCTGCCTCAACTGTTTCGAGTACACGAATTTCACTTAGCACCTTCATTAGCGACTTTTGATGCACAGAGGAGGTTTGGAGGAGCTCGAGCAAAGAGATCTGAGCAGGCATCTTTCGTAACTAATCGACAATATTATACTCACTTGCTTTAATCACAGCTAGAAATTCCTTAGCCTCTTCGTCAGTGACGGGCTTTGCAAGTTGAGCATTATTTTGAGCGTAAGTTCGACCAGACCTTGTAACGAGGTCAACATCTAGGTCATAAGACCAAGGCACCGCTTTATTATTGACATACTCATGCGGCTGAGGCATCTCGATCACAATCTCCTCATCAGTTGCATCTTCTAGCGAGGGCATATCCGTGAGCGACGGATCTTCTCCGCTTTTACCATCATCGAGAGCAGCCTACTCTTCCTCCCAATCGATAATGATATGAGAAATAGTAGAAACTATGCAGTTATGGTCAGCATACACAATGATGCCATCATCCACCATTCTGGCAACTCTTTCTTTCATCAGTGATAGGGGAACATCTTCTTGATTTGGATAATATCCAGCTCTCACCAGTCCATTGTAGGCATCTACCACACGCACCTTCGAGTTCTTGATCCGTCTAACTTCAGGTTCTAGGATAGCATTAACTGTACCCTCATGCTCCGGTAGCGGATTCTTCTGGATGTTTGGCCGAGCAGTTTGAAATGAGAAGGCCTTTGTGTCCAAGAAATTTTGGATCTTGTGCTTGAGGGTGAAACATTCGTCAGTTGAATGCCCCAATTCACCGTTATGGTAGTCACACTTCTTTGTCGGGTCATAACCGCGAATGTTTTCGCGATTGGGACGTTTTGGTTCACTAGTAAGCAAACCTTTCTTTCGGAGGATCGTCAGCACTTGGGATGGAGACCCAGGAAGAGGAGAAAATTGCCTCATATTATTTGCTTCGGCAAATGATTGACGGCTAGTGGTTTGTGGTTGTCTTGGATTCATTTGGATGGCCGGGGCACGTTTGACATTTTCTTGGCTATAAGCCACATTCACATCCACTGCCGTTTCCTTCTCCTTCTTAGCAATGAATCTCCTACTAGATGGCTCAGTAAACCATCCTTCCCTTATCCCCATCTCGATCTGTTCTCCTACAGGAATAAGCTAATTGAAGCTCTCGACATACGTACTGGCCATTCGGTTACGGAACTCAGATGGAAGGGTCTTCACGAACAATTTCATCAACTCCTTGTTGGTGGGCTCAGGAGTAATTTGGGCCGCCAAGTTTCTCCATCTCACAAAGATACTCTTTAAATGACTCGCTCCTTTTCTTTTCCATCCGTTCAAGGTCTTCTCGGGAAGGCGCGATGTCCATGTTGAACTTGTACTGTTTGAGGAATGCGTCGGCCATTTCGTTCCAAGTGCCGAGCAAGTTCACATTCTTCATCACGTACCAGTTTAGTGCGGGTCCAGTCAAACTCGCATGGAATGATTGGATCATGAGGGGCTCATTTTTGACGTGCTCGGCCATGCGCACGTGGTACATCTGCAGATGAGATTTTGGGCAAGATGTGCCATCATACTTCTCAAACTCTGGCATTTTGAACTTGCTCGGCATTTTGACCTTCTCATAGACCGAGAGGTCGAACGGGAGGGAGCTTTGTGACTCCTGCAGCTGTCTCACTTTCTCTTCCAGGCTTTCGCAACGCGCTCATCCCGATCTGTCTTGGGAACGCCGTCAAGCTTGGCCTTTCCAACAATGACTCGGGTCATCTTCCAGCCCAGGCATGTCGTCATCAATCATTTGAACCTTATTTGCTTGCTTCGGGATAATTACTTCAGGAAGAGCGGGTGCAGTTGTTGGATTTGCTTGGAGGAATTGGAGTTGATCTGTCACAAGTTGTATAGAGGCGAGTACTTGTTGGAGTTGAGTCTCCACAGCGGACATACGATCACGTATTTAATTTTGGTCAGCCATTCTAGCCCTTGATTGTGTAATATTAGGCGATCGCGGTGGATCCGTTATGACCTAAGGAGGAAAAATAAAATAATGTAAGAACCAGTGACAAGATAGGAGAAATGGCCCATGACAATGGTCTAATCGCCTGATTTTATTCAAGATTTATTTTAAACATTGAACCAAACTTCCTAACATTAAACTAAGAATTGAAATTCAAGTCCTTAAACATCAAACTAAAAACTGAAAACACTGAACTGAAATAAAAGTCCCTAGACATTGAACTAAGAAAACAAAAGATCTCATTTTATATGCTTTCGGGAACCCAACGCCTTGCGAAGCTTATTATTTTCAGCTTCGAGCATTTCCACTTTCCGCTTAAGATGCTCAATTTGTGCTCGTTGGGTGGGCTTCTCGGTCACATCAGGGACTACTGGACGCAAGGCGGCAGGAATTCGGTGTTGTTGGATGTAGAACGCCGATGCATGGTGAATCTCCTCTTCGCCCTTCAGTCTCATGGGCACCAAAATCTTCTCTGGATGACATTCGCTCCACGTAGTAATAATCGCCTGGATCTCGTTGAAGGAGTCGTAATCCTTTTGATTGAAACGGACTTGGAACAAATCTGTCTTGAGAGGTGAGGGAATTTCTTGAAGAGCTTTGTACCGACGGGCCACTCTATGTGGATAATAGGAAGTAGCACCGGAAAGGCCCGATGCGGGATTGGTCCATCATGTTTGTGAGAAAACGAGCCTCCTCAATGTGGAACCATTTAGTATGCCATAAGAATGCCTTAGGATTAGGGTTTTTCAAAAAATTAATCCAACGGGCATACTGTTTATGTGGGGAAAAACGTTCTAGAACCGCAAATTTTTGTATGGGATGCCGAGAATCGTCTATCCTGAATAGTTTTATAAGATGCCCAAATCCTCTTATGTGGGAGAAGAACCATATTTGCAAAAGTTCAGGGAGGGCACGCATTGTCCTTTCCTCATTTTGTTTGAAACGGGTTAATAACAGAAATGTTTCAGCTAAAATCATATTCACATAATTCAACCCGTCACAAACCCGATTAACCACCCATGAAATTGCAGGATTAATGGCATTTTTTCGATAAGGAAAAACGATTAGCCCAAAAAATGCTAACATGAAAATCCTGGCTTTGAAATCATTGGTTGGTCTGCAAAACATTTTCCTAGGAACGAAAATGGACATGCAAAACAGTTGGCTTTGACAACTTTCCTTACTCTTTCGGCTTCGATTTTTAAAAATTGAGATAATTCAGAGATAGAATCTATACCGATAGGCGGCCTAACAAGTTCATTTTCCAGGGGCATTCCAATGGCAACACTATATTCTTCAAGCGTTGGAGTCAATTCGAACTCACCAAATACAAATGTGGAAGTCTGTGGACACCGAAGTGAGGCAACGCCCGTATAACACCGAATGGATGTTGATCTCTAACAACGGGAGAAGTCGGGCGATCCGGCTTTCACATATCTCGACCATCTTGATCTAATTGGTCCAACCACCTCTTGAGCTCTTTTTTGGGAGTGGAAATGAATTGTACGTCAGTTTTCCCCATTGCATATAAAATAAGACCAACGACGAAACCTAATGTCATGGACCAACGAAATTGCAAGTAAGTAAATTGCAGTAGTGAGAATTTAAACAACTTACTTTCACTGGTAATGGATGACAATCACATAGACACGCGCATGGAAAGTGAGGCTCGATTTCTGTCTAAACGGCTTAACAAGGTGGAGCTAAGAGGATGATCTGACCGTTGCGGTCTCGCATTAACGTGTCAGGTCCCCCTAACTCCGGCTCAGTCGAATGGAATACCCAATAATCACACAGTCTCGCGGATATGGACAAACACATTCGACACCATGAAAGAACTTTCGGAGAAGAGAAGGTCAACCTCTATATAGCAGTCCCGCTTTAGAGGAAGTATCATTCTCAACACCATCCTAAGAATCCTATCGCAGCCCGAGTCCAAAGAAACGGGTCGTGTGTGTAATAGTGTAGTGCTAAAAACAATAAAACATGCATAACAGTTTAATTGCAAACAACACTTCTATAGTTTAAATTCAACCATTCATCCTTAACTCCAACCTGCAAAACAAGGGTTAGCAAAGACTACTCCCCTTATATCTCCCATCTACAAAAACATTTAACACTTTATGTTAGGAGCGTACCTTGTTTCCATGCTGCCAAACAAAATATTTTAAAAAAGAAACAGGCCTATGTCCACTATGAGTTTTAACTCGGTCCCCAGCGGAGTCGCCAAGCTGTCGCGACCTTCCCGAATTTTTTGAAGGGTGAATTACCTAAAGAAGGCTAATGGATTACTAAGTCCGAAGACTTGGTACGGACCCTCCCAAGTCCTACCAATCGCGACTTGATGTTAAGAAATTAATCTATTTAAACATGCAATTATATTTAATTTGGAGCCGCCACTAACCAATTAGGGTTGGTTAGAAACCCAGGTAAAGTATGGGAGAATACTTTACTTTTACGAACTGGAGAGATTCAATAGGTCCGGGACATGGTTACGCTAGATTAGTCTAACGCCCTTTCGGTACATTTTATTTTAATTTCAAAAACATTTTGCAGGCAATGTTGATTAATTTTAACGTAAGCTACTAACATGCAAAGGGTGGTCATGCGGGTGTACAATCAATGAAATAACAAAAAAATGCTAATAAAAATGCATGCCCTAAACATGATTTCTAAATGACAGGACACTTAATTTTAATTTAACTTAATATGCATGAATTTATTTTAATGACATGCGAGATGCAATTCATATGGTATGACTTAAACTTATCACTATATGTATACAATATAATTTATATAATCCTAAAATATGCATGTGCTACGTGATATGGGATGAATGGTATGGTATTTCTACATGAATGTTCTTTTATAATTTTTTTATGATGATTCATTTTTTTTATGCATATGTGCAACCTATGCTAAATAATGATGATATGAAATGAGATTAATTAACCTATTAACTAACTAAGGAAATGATCTTTAGTTTTTCTTTCTTTTTTAATGACATAAGGTTTTTTTTTTTTTTTTTTTTTGGTGACCAGTGGAAACTCGTAGGCCACAATGGCGGGCAAACCCCTGGCGACGCAAGCTAGCCACCACACTCACGCCAGGGTAAGTCACCCTGTGACGCACTGGGGATTTGAACCCCTCCCCTTCGTGAGGAGGAGGCCCAAAGCCAGCTACGCCACCCAGGTGGGTGGTGTGACATAAGGTTTTTTATTGAAAAGAAAGTAACTTAATGGTGCGCTGATCATCTTTTAGCATTTTCCTTTTTATTAAAAAAAATACAATTAAACTATAACTCATATGGCATGCATAACATTTTTTGTTCCTCTTATTGTTTTACCAAATGAAAATTGACTAAATCTAAAAATATTTAGGTGTGTTGCTTTAATATGAAATGTGTATGGACCTAAGTACCTAAATTCTAGATATGACAATATTTTACTAATAAACAAATTCTAATTAAACATATTATGCAAATGAATTAATATGAACCTAATATTTTTTTTGGATTCTTTTTATTGAAATTCGGAATTAAAACTAATTAGACTAACTAAAGTGAATGATATTCTAATTTATTTTAGGAATCAATTTAACTTAAACTTTATCTTAAAAGCTATATAAAGAAATCAAGACATGCCAACATTATTTAAAATTAGTCCTAACAAAAATTACCCATCTAAAAGTATAATCTAAAAATTATAATCCTATAAATGCAATTCTAATCTACTAACCCTAAAAATATAGTCCTAATTTACTAAACCTAAATGCTCTAATGCAATATTTAGATTTTTATGTATTTTCTGATTTTTTTTTTATTTTTTTAGTCTTTCCAAACAAGTAATTATTTTAAAAGAATGAAGATAAGAATTAAAATAACCGAAAAAATAATCCGTTGTCTCACGGATTAAATTAACAATTATTTTAACTCTATAATAATTTAACGATTGAAATATTATCAAAATTCCTAAAGATTAAAGTAATTAAAAAAATGACCCGACGTCTTACGGGTCAAATTAATAATTACCTTAATTTGAGATCAAACCCCTAATGTCTACAAGGTCTACAAATTATTGACATACAATACTACAATTCAAATAATTAAACTAAAAGAATAAGCTAACATAACATAGAATAAGTAAAAAATAAAAATAATAAAAATATACTACCTAAGGCTTGGAAAATGGGAGCAGCAACGGTGCTTCAGTGATGGGTCGTGGTGGTTGCAACGCAACAGCAGCTTCTGGTCAAGCTCGTGGAGGGCTTTGTGGGGGCAGCTTAGGATCGTCATGAATCAGCACGATGGAGGCTTCGTCGGGATGGTGGAGCGGCTCGGCAGCAGCGACGTGCAGGGTTGAGCTGCTGCGGGGAGCGTCGGCGAAGGAGATCGGAGGCGCGAGCGTCACGGGATCCGGTACTCGGGTGGTTAGAGGCACAGCAACAGCGGGAGCACAACGGACCGGCTCGGAATCGGCTGGGCTGCGGGTTGCAGAGGCGCGGTCGTCGGGCGTCAGGCACCGGGTCGTCGCGGACGAAGGTGCTGCAGGGGCGTCGTGCGCTGAGCGGAGATGGAGCAGCACGGGCTAGCGGGAACGGCGTCGTGGCCGAGTCACAGCAGGGAGATCGGAGCGGCAGAAACAGGGGCGAACGTGGGTCAGCAGCTGCCGGTGGTGGGTCGCTCGGGACTCCGCAACAACGAACCGGAGGCACGCGAGTGCGGGCGGCAGCAGCGACAGCAAACGGAACCAGCTTCTGTGACGGAGGTGGCCGGGGAAAGGGCCCACAGGTTCGGAGCTTCGGAGAGGCGCAATGCGGGCGGCGAAGAGATCGGGCAACAGGGGAGCCCGGAACAGAGCAGGGGCAGCCGCGGCTTCACTGGCCTCGTAGGTTGCAGGTGAGGCGAGCAGGGACGTCGTTTGCTGGTCTTCGGCTCCGGACAGCGTCGGCACGTCGGGCGCTGGCTTGAACGGGCAGTGAAACAGAAGCGGAACCGGTGGCCGGGGAGGAGCAGGGCCGGCGGTGCAGAACTTCAGTCGTCGGAGGCAGCAGGCGAAGGCGCGGCTGGGTGAATGCGATGGCGCAGGTGCGGGCACGGCGGTGCACCGGTGAGGAGGAGCCGTCGGTCTGTGGGCAGCAAATTCCAGCGAGTGCAGGGGGAAGAGGATGAACAGTAAACGTCCAATCCCCCCTTGCCGATTACACTTTTGCTTATGCTTTTCCCTTTTTTTTTTTAATTTTTACTCTCTCTCCTCCTACCCATCTCTTCGTACACACTCTCTCTCTCTCTACCTCCTTTCACGTTGCTTTCACGTTTCCTCCCTGTCTCTCTCCGCACACTTCTTCTTTTCAGCAAAAAAGGACAACTCAAAGCTTTTCTCTCTTTCTCTTCAGTTTTCTACCCTTTTTTTTTGTTCCCCCCGAAAGGTGAAGAGGAGCCCCCTATTTATAAAGCGAAAACTCGAGTTCGTTTCGCCGGTGGAGATTTTCGCTCAACCTCTCGCCGGTGGAGATTTTCGCTCAACCCCTCAACAACAAAGTGGCTTCAAAATCACACGGTTGAGTTTTTGAATTCAAAAATTATTTTTAAAAAATTTCCCTATAATTAAAGCTTATCTTTAATTTCTAAAAGATGAGTTTAACGGATAAGCTTGATCATAAACTAGGTGTCAATAGTAGGCAATCATGTGCCGTCACAAGTCAGTGAATGGATGGGTATAGATTGATTTAGCTTAAGTGTATATCGGCCATGAGTAATGCCCCACGGTCAATGTAATGTCCATGAATGACCGTAATCCGATCTTGAACGACCATGAATTGGGGCAGGCTGATCAATTTTATTCAATTTCATGATAATCAAAGGTCATTCATGGATTGACCAAGCTCAACTAAAATTCATGCATAAAACCTTGGTAGGCATCGAACTTAGTTCAAGTCTAGTCGCATGAGTTCTGCTAATGCAGCCTAACTTTCATATAGGTCGCACTAAAGCCATTTTCAATCGAAACTTAGCAGGGAATCGGGGTCCGATTAAGAATATTGACTGTGGATGTTATCAAGGCATTCCTTTCCAATTGAAATGATTTTAGTGAACCCATTAGTGCATTAATTGGAGAAATGTACTAATTTGAGGACATAGATTTTAACGGATCTAGAGGTGAGACCAATTTGGCCTACTAAGATTTAAATTGAGATGAGACAAATTTTGGGAGGCCATTCAAAGGCTATAGGCGCCACTTTTGGGAAGACAAGGGGAAATGGATCCTTTTACCCTTCTTAAACCTAGCCAATAATTAAGAAGTTAAGTAGAGATCTTGGCCTTTGATCTTGGATGATGAACTTGGCAAGATGGAGGGCTAGGATTGCATCTCGCCCTCCAAGTTTGAGGCCATCATAGTTAGGGCAATAATGCATTGGTGCATTAATGGTAATTGATCCCTTTCTCTTCAAACCTCTCCTTCTTCCTTAAGTTCTCTCTCTCTCTCTCTCTCTCTCTCTCTCCCCTGCCTCCCTGCCTCCCTCCCCCCGTTCTAGCCAAACCTCCTCTTCTCTCCTCTCTCTATTTTTTCTCTCTTTCTCTTGCCGTTCATTTGCCCACCTGGTTGCCACCGTTCGCCTAGTCGTCTACCACTGCATTGCTGCCATTTGCTTGTCCGTCGTTGCACGCTTATCTGCCTGTCCATTGCTAGTCATTTGCCATTCGCCTAATTACTGCCATCCTCATGCCATGTTCCCCCAAGCCATCATCTCTTTGTCGTTCATGTATCTCATGTCCTAGTTGTGGTAAGTAGATTTCCCAAACGTCAATTAGGCCGTTGCGTTACGTAACTCAGATTTAGGTCCGTTTCTAGTATCGTAGAGCCATCCTAGGTAGAGGAACTTATGTGATTAATTTTATATGGTTTGCTCATGATATGTTTAAACTATAAGGCTCGGGAATGAGTGAGGAGTGAGCATGTGTTCGTTGAGATTGTTCGGGTTGGCGTGATTCGTGGAAATAGTTTGTTTAGGTTTGGGTTATTACTTGATTTATGAGGTTTATGCGAACGATAGGAATATTAAATTTTGGCAAAAGTACACCCAAACTTGGCACGGAGGGACACTTAAGTACCAAAAGTTAGGAAAGCGACATTTAAGTGCCAAAATCGAAGCAAAATGGATCACTTAAGTGTCACTTCGGCCAAAATCCGACCAAAATGTTAACGAGGCGATTTTCCGGCGAAGAAAGTGCAAAATGACGCCGTTTTGCATGCGACGTGGCTAGATAATACAAAAACGATGTTGTTTTGGTGATGACGTAGTAAAAATTAATATAAAAATTAATAAAACTAAATTTAAAACTAAATTTATTTAATACATTTAAAAATAAAATAAAAATATTTAAAAACTAAAAAAAAAAAAAGCCGATGGTGGCGGGAGGTGGCGTGGCGAGGCTCGGCCCTTAGCCGCTTGCCCCTTTTTTTTTTTTTTTTTTAATTTTTAGTTTTTCTAATATTTTTTAATATTTTTAAATGTTTTATATAAATTTAATTTTAATTTAATTAAATTAATTTTTAATTAATTTTTATCACGTTAGCACCAAAACGACGTCGTTTTTTGTATTTTCTAGCCATGTCGTTGTACAAAACGGCGTCGTTTTGCACTTCCTTTGCCGGAAAATAGCCACATCGGCATTTTGGCCGGATTTTGGGCGGAGTGACACTTAAGTGATCCATTTTGTTTCAATTTTGGCATTTAAGTATCACTTTCCAAACTTTTTGGCACTTAAGTATTCCTCCGTACGAAATTTTGGCACTCAGTGTCTGTACCTCTTAAATTTCTTACTTCTAATGCTTGGATACCCTAAAAAAGTTTAAGATTCGAATTTCACTTCTAGCCATGCTTGAGTGGGACAACCCTATTATATATATAGCAAAAGAGAGATTCAAATTGGAACATTGATCACCAAATTACCGGATTGGACAAGAAGTGAAGAATCCCTTATGAACTGAATTGACCGAATCGAATTTGAAATTGGTCTTTTAAAGCCCAAAAAGTATAAATTCTCTCTCTCTTTTTTTTAAAGCTCTCCAGCCTCATTCAAACACTTCACATTTCTCTCTCTCTCTATTCTGTTTTGTTCTCCTTGCTTACTTGTGGCTCGCTTGGCTCGCTTTCTCTTGTTCAAAAGCCTTGCAAACCTTGCTCGTTCTTGACTCGCTTTTACTTGCTCGCTCTCGTTCATCTTTATTTTGAACCATTTTATAACTCATTTTATTTTAATATACAAAATGAAATTAAAAAAAGGAACAAAAGAAAAACAGGTTTTTGGGTAGACCTGAAATTGGATCGAAAAAATAGGGCAGGTTTCGAGGCAAATAGGGTAAGTTTCGAGTTTCAAATATAAAATCTGCTCACTTTGGAACCGATCACCCCTTCTCAAGAGTATAAGATAGCTAATGATTTATGGAAGAGATAGCTCGAACACATGGAATAAATGAACTTTCCTAAACTAAGTCCTTATATGAGGAAGGATAGAATGAGTTTTGTTAAATTTGGAAACTCTTCTGCACTTACCAAAAATACAAATGGCGTTGATACGATTGAGAGTAATTTCCGGAATTGCTTGGCTTTAGAGTATTTTCTCCAATACAAGTCATCAGAGTTCGAAACCTAGGTGCCAAAAAATGGTACACTTAACGGACTTCTAGGGCTTGTTATAGTCAAATATGGATGTATATCCTCAGAATCCATATGCTTAATAAATCGTTGTGGATCAATAAGAAAATGTCTTTTTACGGAAAATCACGAAGTTCGTGAAACTTAATGTAATGAAAAAGTTGGATGGACAATTACGTGATGCTATAGGAGCACCTAAGCATCTCTTAATGAGTTCATGGTGCTAAAACACAATTGAACTCATGCTACCTTTTAAATCCACTTTCTATTCTTGCAGAAAAAATACCTCCATTAGTATGATATCATACAAAGGAACTTCAAGGAAAGTGCTTACCTATGTTCACTAAGATATGTAGGGTGACAATTATTGGAATATCGAAGTTTATATTGTGATATGAAAAAGTATAGGACACAACGCTACTCCAAGTTAAAGGTTTGATATACTTAGATGCATGCCAAACTACAATTTGAATAACATTAGTCTAATAAAATTAATAGTTTTTCTCTCTGGTCAATACACTATAATATAAGATGGGGCTTAAATTGAATTTATTTTCTTTCTCTCTCTCTCTCTCTCTCTCTCTCTCTCTCTCTACCCCCCTCTCAAATGTTCCACATTGTTCTCTTTTGACTTGCCCTCCTCTTCATTTGACAGTCAAACCCGGCTGCTTAATCAACAAATCGCAAGTGGTTGATTTCTCGTTAAGCCTGCCACTAATAATGACCATAATTTATATGTTTAATTTGGAATCTGGCATTTGAAAATTAATTAAGAAAGCTGAAAATGCTCGATGCAATGCGAAGCAACCGGTTGATGATGTGTGCTCCAAGATTAATTATAATTATTTGCACGTAAGCGAGCGCTCCAAGATTACTATATTCCATGGCTAGGTCTTATTTTTAATTCTGAATATTACGACCCTGTATGACATAGGACTATGGAACCGACTAGAATGAACGTAGACGTCTTCTCCGAGAAAGTTCATGGGCATGGACAAGATACATTTTTAGCTTTTAATACTACCAAAAATACCAAATCGATACATCGGTACAAAATTTTCCTTAGACTAATTTTGTGTCACTAAAAATTCAAAATTGATACACCCATATCATATTTACCCTAAACTGATGTTTTCATGTCATATTACCCTTTTTTTGGCAAACATGTCATTTTACCCTTTAATTGAGGTAAATTTGGGATTTTTTTGGAATAAATATGGCATGAGTATATCAATTTAGGGGTAAATGTGGCATTGGCATACTAATTTAAGGTGTTTATGACATAAAAAAAATTAAATTTGGGTAAATATGCCTGCATGCACCAATTTGAGTTAAATATGGGATGAGTGCACTAATTCGGGGGATAAACAAGCCACGATATGTACTAGTTTGGAATTTTTGATGATATTAACTCATTTTTTATACATTTACCATTCGATAAGTGATATGTGCATGAGTTCGGCTATACAACTATCATTAGGCCTACACGACTGATCCAACTTAGAATGAGATAAAATTGTTTCCTCGTACTGATAGTGAATATTGTGAACAATTATATATATATATATATATATATATATATATATATATATATATATATATATATATATATATATTATACTATTTGCATTTCCTTTTTGCTTACCTTATTAATTTCCAATTGAACGTATGGAAATTGGTTTTTTCTTTATTCGATGGAGTTAGTTTATACCTTTTAAGCTAAAGAGAGAGAGAGAGAGTTTGAGGATATCTTCTAAGCTCCATTTGTTTTTATATTTTGATCTTTTTTTTTTTGATATCAGAATTCATTTATCTAGTTTAAAAAAAATGAATTTATCAAGTAGGATATTTGCAGACTTGCTGGAATTCCTAGGAGGCAAAAGTTCTGCAGTATGGAAGGATGGAGAAATATTACAAACTGCCGCTATCTCCATTTGTGACATATTTCAAGGACTTTTACAACAAATTAGATAATTTATTTGGAAGAAATCTAATTTGAACATAAAATGTCACGATCAGAGGTAAACTATGAGTAACTTCAAATTGAAACGGATTAATCTTAGTTTTAAAATAGCACCCATTGCAATTTTAGTCCCTAATCTATAGAAATCAATAGTTTATCACATAAACTTTCATGAGCAACCTGTCTCTAAATCCTTCTTTGAGTGGTGTCTGAGTTTTTCTTGTAGGAGGCGGGAAAAGTGGGGGTGAGCAATTGGAAAAGTTCTTTCCTAAAATCAAATCGGACTGGTCTTATCCGATCAATTCCAAGCATGTTCACACAAGACTGATTTTTTTTCTCAGGCGAAGACTTTAGGAATCATAATTAACTGGTTCGGTTCTCAATTTTATATCAAGAGCCACCAATTCTACTCAAAAACTGCCCTAACCGATTTTGAACCAGTTTCAAGACCAACTCTTAGGCAGACTCGGTTTTAGACAAGTTGAAACCAACTCTAAATCTTTTATTATTAACAACGCTTTCTACTTTCCAATTTTCACTTCTCGTTCTTATATTAAACCCCCCTTCTAGTCTCTCGCTTTATATTTTCCAATTTTCACTTCTCGTTCTCATATCACCCCCTCTCTCTAGTCTCTCCAACGGCGCCCTTAATCTTTCTCTTCTCGCCGACGCCGTTTACTCTCTCTCTCTCTCTACGCAACCTCGCCTTTGTCGCTCTTTATCTCTCTTGGTCTTGCCAATGCCAACTATGTCTCGTCTCTACTCTTAGCACTCTCCTAGTTTTTTGGGAACCGGGCCAATTTTGCTGAGACATACTATCTATTTTGTTAAGGAATTATTCTAATAAGGGCAATACAGATTTTTTCTTTCATGGGCAAAAAGGTGGGGAGGAGTGACCAACACAACGATCCCTTGTGAACATTACCATCAAGGTGTCCCACAAACTTCCATAGAATACTCAGTGCGAGTCATAACTACTTAATTTACCTGTAGATGTATGAGCTAATCATCCAACCCTATTGTGTGCTAGACGCTTAAGCAAGTTGCTCACATGAGTTCGTAAATGCCCAAAATACAAATTCTCCAAAGCTTTACTCACAATTATCAACAAATATAGTAATGTTAGTTTAGGAAGTTTTAGAGCCCTATATTTGGAAGTTGGAAAGTTTTATATTTTATGTATTTTTATTTCTTGCAAATCAAATCTTCTCGAATGTACTCTTGGGTATATAAGTACCGTCTTAGGCTTAATGAAATAATATAACAATTTTACTTCAACATGTTATCAATGCCATCTAGGGCTCACACCACTTTTCAACCCTTACTTTCTTCTCTCTCTCTCTCTCTCTCTCTCTCTCTCTCTAATACTTATATTTTCTACAAGGGTGGTCGGCATGTGATGCGTGTTGGGGTGAGTGATTCAAGAACAAATTTTTTAGAGGGGATTTTTGTGGTTAAGTGTATAGAGTAGTGTGTACGAGGAAGAAACGAAATGGAATAAGAAAAGATAGAACGATCTCCTCCCAAGGTATAAAGGCCACGCCACCAACCGAAGAAGAGAATCGAGATCTACGAAGCTCACCACCAAGGCCTAAAGCTTCCACCAGCCAAGGATAAAGGACTTCAGGATAGGAGAAGCTCACCACCAAGGCCTAAAGATTCCACCAGCCAAGGATAAATGGCTTCTTAGCTCACCACCAAGGAGTGATCTACGCTCCAAGGATAAAGAAACCAAAAGGAGTTATCCACTCTCCAAAGGAGTTCACTCAAGCAGAGGAAATCTCACCCTTTTCATTCATGAAATTCGTATATCCCCTACATTGGATAGTTTCCCCTATTTATAGGAGGATTTTAGCCTTAGGAAATATTAAAAACAAACTTAAATGACCTAGGAATTAAACGTTCGACTCTTGAGCTACATAAAAATAAAAAATAGCTAGGAACTTAATAAAAAAACCTTTATTAACACGGGAACTAAATGCCTTTAATCTTCGGCCTTTTGCATTCTCAAACTGTTAGCTTTATGTGTTCTTGAACCTTTGGCTTTCCATATTCTTGAACCGCATTCGTGAACTTTTAGCCTTCCCAAAATTCGAGCTCCTCCCTTGACCAGAAAATAATCCTCGTGAAACTTCATCAATTGGTCATACAAAACATCTAAAATGGCCTCGCATTGATAGTTATCGATATTCCACAAAGTATCAATATGTAATTAACATTATTCATTCAAAATGATCCATTGAAGCACATAATGCCCAACTTCTTTGTTTGCTTGGATAAGCATCGATGGTTCTGAGTTGGTTGATGGTGCTATGTTGGATGCTCCCGCATCAGCATGGCTCTGGAAAATATCACCACCACCATGACTAACAAACCCATCTACACTCTACATTCAGTAAGCTCACCACTTGCTTTCTCTGTGTCTCATAGCATCTCGTTACATGCCATGGAAATTTCATGTTATCCCATTTCTCAAGGGATAAAACCTATATGGCCAAATCGAAGGGACATACCTCAAACGCAACCCAAGAAGCTCTCTAGCAAGAACAAGATTCTTCCATCATGAGTCTTCTAATTGTGTCCCTCTCAAAATCAGGTTCACCTGTCATTCTTGAGAAACCAATCAACCAAGTCATATGGGATGCTCTCAATGTCTCTTTTGGCTTAGCTTGCACTATACCTATGCTTTCTCTTCATCTCAGTCTTTAACGTCTACACCAGAAATAGGATGAATCAGTTAGTAATTTCCACTAGCATGCTAAGTCCATTATGGATGAGATGGGTGTTGCAGGCAAGCCTCTTGAGGGGGTGTATCAACCAAATACAAGGTTATTGATTTTTGAAGTTTTAGAACCCTATCTTTGGAAGTTGGAAAGTTTTCTATTTTATGTATTTATTTTCTTACAAGCAAATCTTCTAAAATGTACTCTTACTTATATACATACTCACCTAAGTTTAATGGAAATATATAACAATTTATACTTCAACAAAAACATGGTTGAATATTTAGTCTCATGAAAAGCGGCGTGACTCCTTTAGCACACTGCGCTTCCACGCTTGGCGGTGAGCAATCCAAATTTCTCGAAAATAAGTCAATAATAAGTTCATGGAAAAATGTAATTTGATCTTTGATAATTTTAGTCTGAAAAATTCTAAGAAATCATACTCGCCAAATGCGTGAAGAAAATCTTACTTGATGCTCGAGGACAAGATGCTGAATTTTGTTAACAAGTGCTTCAAATGGCACCTGTCAATATCATATTAAAATTAGTAAATAGCTCGCATGAGTATACTATGAAGATTGAACAGAAATTTAAATTTTAAAAACATAATTTTAGAAAAGATTTTTTTTTTCGAAAAAAATGTTATATTTTCAAAAATTTCGACGGGACTTTCCCCCAATAGAATCACTTGCTTTTGGACAGACAGTGCACAGCAGGTGAGCCGCCGTCGCGACAATATAAATTCCTCGCCTCCTCGTTTTAGCTCCATTCTTCTTGGCGTCTGTCGCAGTTCGTGTCTCTTTTCTCCTTCCCCTCCCTTCCTTTCTCTTCCTTCGTCTTCACGAAACCAAAGCCAAGTCGACTCTCTCTCTCTATCCAAACCCTAAGCCGTCCACTTCCAGTCGCCTTCACTCGTAAAGCATCTCGATCGTCGCTTCCGAGATTTCGTAGGACCCAGCAATCTCCTGGATCTCGTTCGCCGGACCGACCCATCACCGGCCGGCGATCGAGCTGACCGGCCACCCCGCTGCCATGGCCATCCGCGTCACCTTCACCTACTCGACCTACATTGCCCAGGCCTTCGCCTCCAACGCGGGCCTCCGCGTCGGGAACTGCCGGTTGCTCGAGGAGTGCTGGGTCCGGTCCCGCCTCTTCTGCCCCAGCAAGAGGTCCGAACCCGACCTCAGGCCTCCTCACCCCGCGACCCCTCCGGCTCCCGCGTGCTCTACCCTCGCCGGGGAGGTTCGCGGCCCCGACTGCAGGGGCTCTGTGATCGCCGGCTTGATCTCGCTGGCTAATTCGATCGCCGGTGGCTCGTGTTATTCTCCGTTCTCGAGCGAGGGCGTCTTTGGAGTTTCGCCCGGCAGGGCTTTACCCGCGGCGGCTGCTTCCGGCGGTGGCGTGGACGAAGGAAATGGAGATACAGTGTGTTGTGAGAGGGAGGAGGAGGGCGGTGGTGGTGCCGAGAGATTGAGGAATGGTGCGAGGAATGGGTATTGGTTTTCGCGGCTTTTAGGGGTTCGTGTGGAAGATGCGAAGGCAGCTTTCACTGCTTTGACGGTGGGTTTGCTCTTTAGATCGCCCCTGGCGGAGGCGAGGTCGATACCCTCTTCGTCTATGTATCCCACGCTCGAAGTTGGCGACCGCATTTTGGCAGAAAAAGTGAGTGCACCGATCATCGCGTTTACTGTTGGCAAAATAATTACTGTTTACTTACTGTTTGGGAATCGCTGGGGATTGAGGTTGGGAATTGACAGATATAATCAAAACAATGAAGGTTCCTTGTGGTTCTTGTGAACAGAGTGTAGGCAGGTCTTATTGTTTTCCAGTCGTGATTGATGTCCTGTAGCTTTCATGAGCAATTGATTGATTCGAAGAGCCATGGTTATCTGGAATCATTGATGCATAATTTGTGATCAAGTCTGCCGATGCTTGTTCAGAAATTAAAATTGCAGCCTAGGACTGGAGAATAACTATGATTTTTCTTCTGCAATAAACTTGAACTGGTTTAGGCTTGTAATGGGACTAACTAGCTGTCATTGGAATGAATTAAAATGAACAATCCTGGGTATGGTTCTTTCTCCCTCTGATAGGAGATGATTTAGCTGAATGAGGAAAAAATGACTTGTCTGTTCCCTTTTGCAAAAAGAGCGAGTCAGACTATCTGGTCAAGGGGATGAAATGCCTTTGCTTTTGCTGATTGATTTATTCAGATGGTTAATGGTTGGAGTTATATTTTCTTTCTGGGTGCTAAGCTGGGGTAGATGATTATGAGCTGGCCTAATAGTTTGGTCACTTTTTTACCGGCTCTTGTTTCTGCAGGTGTCTTACATCTTTCGACAACCTGAGGTTTCGGACATTGTAATATTTAAGGCGCCTCCAGTTTTGCAGGTCTTGCTTAGTTTAATTTGTCATGAACAATTACTGATAGAAAATGGTTGCCTGTTTATGCTTTATCAGATTACAAAGTAATTATTTTGTTGGTTTTAAATTGGTCAGGAAGTAGGCTATGGCTCAAGTGATGTGTTCATCAAAAGGATTGTGGCAAAGGCTGGAGATTATGTTGAAGTAAGTTCTTAAGCAGTGCTAGTCCTACTTACTTTTAATATCTTCAATATCATGGTTTATTTTGAAGTAAGATTTGATGTGTTCTGTTAATATCTTAAGTTAATTTAAGACCTGCTATGCCAGGACTTCTGGATTTGCACCTACGAATGAACTTTATTTGGTGGTCATATATTGACTCTGGCTTTGTTTTGCAGGTTAGCAATGGTAAACTTTTGGTGAACGGTGTTGCTAAAGATGAAGAATTCATCTTAGAGCCGCTTGATTATGAGATGGAGCCAGTGGTAATGTATTTTATTCATATGTTCTTGCTGTTGAATTGCAGCTGCCCACTGATGTGTTCTATGATGACTATGTGACCCCAGGTTGATCAGTTAGCACTGACAGATTTGTTTCTATGAATCTTACTGCAGCTTGTGCCCAGAGGATATGTTTTCGTGATGGGAGACAACCGTAACAACAGTTTTGATTCCCATAACTGGTATTTTCGAGTCTTTCAGCTTCTCACAATTGTTATGTGTGATAATGTGATTCATTGAGTTGGAAGATCGTTGTTTGTCCTGTTAAAAGTCGGGTGCTGTTCTAGCACTTGTAGTTGACCAGAATGATGATTTGGAAGTGTTTCTCTTTGGGGATGTGTGGAGTAGAAAAAACCGAGTTTGCTACCATTCCCGCTACCTTGGAGAATGTTTCTAAGTCATCATATCTTGAACCATTATTTGCAGGGGTCCGCTTCCTATCAAGAACATAGTTGGTAGATCATGGTTCCGCTACTGGCCTCCGTCCAGTGTACCCGATACTCTGCATGAAGCACACAGCATCAACAATGCCATTTCTTTCTCGTGACACAAACTGCTCTGGCATCTGAGGAGGAATTCATGTACCTAGTTTTAAATTTTTTTCATGCTCTGCGCATTCATAAGAGATGATGAAACCGTTTAGTGGAAACGTGTAAAAAGATAGATGATGCTACTGTGTTCATTCTTTTAAGCCACGATTCCTTTGGATGGATACAGCTTAGGATGAATTATGTCGACCTTTGTAGCGACAGCTGAAATGTACAGGGAGAGAGGAAAAGCTTGTCAGCGTTGCTTGTTTACAATTAAGTTGGTGATATGATGCAATCTTCAGATGACATTATCATCTTCTGTTGTCCCTTTGTCCTAATGAATCTAAACCATGACAAAGGGATGTGGATCGCTACATCACAGTTGATTCCTTCAAATTGGAAAGTGTCTATGCATGTCAATTAGGCTCATAGTCCTTCCCTCAACATGTTTATAGAATTCCATCCATGTTGGAAATTATTATTATAACAAATCAAATAAGTTTTAAGAAGACATGGTGTGTTTATTTTATAGAAAATGAATGATTTGGAAAATATTTTTTTAACAAATAATCACTTTTGTTGTTTGGAATAATTTCTCATTGAAAAATGTTTTTATTACCATCAATAATTTATATCTGAACATTGTCGTGGATAATAAAAAATTTTCACGCTCATTCAATTTTATAAGTGATAAAGTGATCATTTTAGGAAAATGTTATCAAAATCAATCATTTTGTGTGAAACAAACGGATTGTTTCACAAAAACTAAACAACTTGCGAAACATTTTTTTTTTAAATAAAATGATAACTTACATCACTTACAAAATAAATAAATAAATAATATTGTTATTATTTATGAAAATATTCAGATATATATATTATTGACGATAATGAAAATATTTTTCTTCCGAATAATTTATTTTTGCAAAAATAAACTGAGCCCGAAACCAGTAAACATTTTCTTCGGCCAAACCAATCCTACGTATCTCTAAAACCTGAGTAGAGTCTTGTCTAGAATCATCGATAAAGCAATAAGTTTTAAGAAGACATGGTGTGTTTATTTTATAGAAAATTAATGATTTGGAAAATATATATTTTTTAAATAATCACTTTTGTTGTTTGGAATAATTTCTTATTGAAAAATGTTTTTATTATCATCAATAATTTATATTTGAACATTGTCGTGGATAATAAAAAATTTTCACGCTCATTCAATTTTATAAGTGAGAAAGTGATCATTTTAGGAAAATGTTATCTAAATCAATCATCTTGTGTGAAACAAACGGATTGTTTCGCAAAACTAAACAACTTGTGAAATAATAAAATGATGACTTACATCGCTCAAAAAATGAATAAATAAAAAAATATTTTTATTATTTATGAAAATATTCAAATATAAATTATCATTAATAATGAAAATATTTACTGAGCCCGAACCTAGTGAACATTTTCCCCGGCCAAACCATCGATAAAGCAATAATTTTCAATTCGCCTAATCCTTCTCTTGGCGGCCAAGAAAGAGCAAGCGATTCCACTCGCGGGCAAAATGGTAATTCCACATCGTCCCCAGAAAAAGACCTCGTATCCTAGTAACTAGTAACTACCAACTAGACTTATATCTCTGTTCCACATCGGCCCGGAAGTCGCCGATAGTTGTCGACGGGAACCGCTTGGGACCTCGACGACCGAAAGAGCAGAAGGAAGAGGAAGAGCGATGACCGCAAGCTCCACCATAGCCACTCTCTCTCTCCTCCTCTCTCTCCTCCAGCTGATGTCATCGTCGTTCCAGGCCCTAACCCCAGCTCTCGCGCTCAATGCCTCGTCCCGCCCCTCCAGCACCGCGCTCTTCTTCCAGGTACGCCAGCACGCCACCCCGTTTCCCATTTCCCATTTCCTCATTTCCATCCGCAATCGAATCGAATCCGAATTCGAGCCGGCGCTCTTTTCTCATCGCCGTCGCTCCCCATTCGATCGGTCCCAGGACGTCGTGAAGGAGATCTGCGCCGGGCAGGGGTGGGACTCGGACGCCGTGAGACTCTCCAGGCTGGATTTGAGCAAAGCCAGGTTCGGGTTCGCCCGGAGGCACGAGTTCCGGATCCGGTTCGGCAAGACCGACGTGTTTTTCTGGTTCTCCGACGAGGTGGCGTCGTGGAGGAAGCTGAACGCCGCGCGAGGGGTGGGTTTCGTGGATACGGTGAGGGCGGTCGGTTCGTCGCCGGTGATCGGATCTTTCAAGGTGGACGGCCCGTTCGAGTTGCGGGCTGCTGGAGATCACGAGTTCTCGATCTCGCTGCCGGTGAGTTTCCTTTTTCGGGTTCCGACCTGCTATTGACTTTTCGTTGTGGCCATTAATTTAATTGATGGAAGTCTGTTTTGTTCCTATTGTATGAGTTAATTCGAGCCGTGGGTATCGGAGTTAGTCATTCCTCAGTGTGGTGTTTCAATTTGGAATTTTATATAGTTCTCGGTTTGCTGCGAATCAGGACTTTGTGAAATTTGCATGCTTCTTGTTAAGGATCAACCTTGATTAGGATTTTTATGGTTCATTTATACGGTGGAGTATTATTTAACTTCGCATTAGCCAATGATGGCTATATATTGAGACTTCTGCACAGATGTATAGTTATTTATAGGTGGATGCGGTTAGTTGTGGCTGGTCGCTTCCATATCAAGGACATGAAGCTACTTTGGAGTTCAGCTTGTCCTGTTACTTTTTGTTGGCAATAGCTCGTTTGCTTGGCATACTGGGGGAGGTTAATATCTAACTAGCGAATGTTAATTTAAAGTAATGGACTCCGGAAAATTTGTGGATTAAAAGCTCACTGCTCTCTAGTCGAGTAAAAGACATTGTTTCCATACCCTGGATGTGCTTGTTAGATTGGGTCAAGATTGTCATTAGATATGCTGAATATCTGGCTCCATTCTAGTTCCTGCATTTCCTGGTTGGGATGCTGTCAAGTCTTAAGATTGGACAGATGGTGTTGACACCTTGACTACATCAAGAAAAAGCAATCACAAACAAAATGCCACACAATTGATGCGGGATCCGGGCCAAGGGACAGTTGAGCAATGGTGCCTCTCAAGTAATGTTAGCAATGGCCAATGTATAGCAAGTTTGCCTGATGTTTAACTGGCCAGGATGGAAAAAAAAAAAAAAAACTAATTGATGTTAAATAGTTACATCAACTGTTAATTCAGCTTTTCCATCAACCAAGATTATTGATAAAAGCCAAGAACCCTTGAGACAGACATCCCATAAGCCAATTGAGGAAAATGTGGCCGCAGGTATTTCTCATTTAATTCTTGATTCAGCAAGAAGGAAACAATTACAATTAAGAAATCCAGCCAACTAGAAATCCGAGTTAGTTACCCAGACAGCGGGTACATTTGAGTCAATTAGAATTGGAGCCACAATTCAATCTTTGTAAGCAAGAACAATTATGAACTGTGCAGAGTTGGTTCAAGAAGGCTCAATATATTAAAGGTAGGGGAAAAACAGAGGATGACACACATTGTTATACGAGCACCCAAAGATGAGTTTTACTTTTCTGCAATTGACTTTCAACAATTTATTTATATGTTTTTCCTGCAATTGAATTCTTACTCTTTTGCTTTGTGATTTTGTGTTGTCAACTCAGCAATGATATCAACTTTTATCGAACTATAGGTTGAGTTCATGCTTCTTTCACATTGTAGTCAAATAATCATTCGGTAGAAGGACTATCATGTTGTTTGAAAATCGTACATTTGTTTGCAGTCAATGCTATTCAAATCAACTTTGCTGTTGCTGTTTTTCTAGTGAATAGATGGAAATAGGATTTAACAGTTACTATCCATACTGAACTGAAATGCAGTGTTCTTATTTGATGTGTATGACTATGGCAAGAAAAGCCTCTTGGTTGATGAAGCTTTTCGCCATAGAACAAGGATGCTCTAGGATGTTTGAGAGCTTTGGCTCTCTGGCAGAGTGGTTGAGTTAACATAAGATGTAGATGGTCCATTTGGAGAAGTGTCACTGTCATTTGTGAGGTGAGTATGTAAGCATGGTTAACTATGGGAATATCATAGGAACTGCTCTGGTAGGATGTCTGGTGTTAAGGTCATTGTTCGCTAATTTCTCTACTTATGTTCTGTTACCCGTTCTAACTAAAGTTTCCAATACTTTTTCCTGCTCAAAGGAACTCCTTACAAATATGATGTGCAGAGTGCTCCCTTTTGAACGATCTTTGACAACTTTGGGTGATGTAACAGATGAATAGGGGTTACCTTGTGTTAAATGAAATAACTTTAGTTATAGTTGTCTCAGTTGTCAGAACCATGCAAGCTTGAATAATTTCATTATGGACTTGTGTCGACAAGACATGGCAGGTTAGCATAAGATGTTGATAATGCAGGATGCCACTTATTTCTATTGGCATGTGGGTTGCACGTGCTGTCATGTATGTATTGCATATATTGAATGGAACAATCTATTGGCTTACTAGCGTTCCTTTTTAAGTGCTACTTGAGATTGTTGCAGAAACTTGGAAGGTTTTCTTATGAAATGATTAATGTGTTTGGTGTTTTCTGCTGCTTCAGCTATGTGTCCCATGTAATAGAACGTGACATACTTTAAAGAAATGAGATGAATTTCTAATTCATCGCATCGACTTGTTTATTGATAGGCCAATCACTTTATCTAATTTAATCAGGAGATTTTATAAAGAAAACTCTCAATCTTGTTGTATCTGAATCCTATTTAGGTTGACAGTATTTATAATCACAGTTTTTGCTTGAATGCTGATGATTGTATTGTCCTTACTTTTGGCATTCAGCTAAACACCACATACACTGGATTGAGACATGTCTTAGTGGGTGAAGGCATAACTGTGGAAGTGAATGGAGCTCAAGAAGTTTCTCTGCTTTATGGACCACAGTTCAATTCTTCAGGCAACGTCACCAAGGTGAAAAGTGGATTTTGGCCCTATTGGCAATCACTGTGTACTCCTTTGTTGCCCATCCGTGTTACAGGATCTGCGTCACTTATTGCCTACAGAACTCGAAATCCAAGTACTTACATAGAGACTAATTTCCTGTCCACGGGTACCATTGAGTTGCTGCCAGAGAAATGTTATGGCAATTTTCTGTATAAGAGACCTTCATGCCCCATTGATTCCTTGAGTTCAAGGATAGCCACTCTTGAAAGAGTTCTGGGGGTTTAATGGGCGATCAGATGCGTCAAAATGGGTTTTTAGGATTTGTAAAAGCTAAAATAAAAGCAGTAATGGTTATTCGTCTCCAGATACAATTGGAGCGGAATGTTACGGGTAATGAGACTCACCTAGTAAAGTGGGAGCAGTGGAGAACGAGGCCTACTGTTGAACGAGTCTGGTTCCAGGTGGTGGCCAGAGTAGATGCAGAGAGGCTGACGCCCCTCATTGTAAATAAAGTGAGGCCTTTTAGTGGAGCAGATACCGTTGCATGGAGTAGCTTATTGTCTAACATCTCATTCACTAAGTTCCCATCCATTTTAGTCCCTCCAGATGCCCTCACTTTGGATGTGAAATGGTAAACATCAACACTTGCCTCTCTTGTAACATAGTGTTTGTTCTGGAAATTTTTGGTGTAAAAAATTGAGGCACGATGTTCCATTTCATCTTGTTTGCAAGGATTAGGAATACATCTCAATTGTATAAGTGCCTCTCATTTGCTCGTGTAAATAATATTTGTAAAGTAAATGAAGAGTCACAATGAGGTTTTTGTTTTCTGGCATCCATGATGAGATTGCGGATTGAGCCTTTAGGGTAATAGTAAAGGTTAGTCCACTGGAGCCTGGAGGTGACAGGCTGCGATTATGGAAAAGGCTTCTCAAGAAAAGCATGGATGAGGCGCACTGGAATTCGCCTTCTATTTCACTATGAAATTGACGTACTTTTCCTGTGCAAGTGCTACATGGTAAAAGCTTGATGATTGATGCAACCTTTGATGATTAGTCCACTGGAACCTGGAGTTGACAGGTTGCGATTACGGAAACAGCCTCTCAAGAAAAGCAGGGATGAAGCTGCACTGGAATTGGCCTTTCTATTTCACTGTGAGATTGACATACACTTTTCCTGTGCGAGTGCTGCATGGTAAAGCTTGATGATCAATGCACCCTTTGATGAACGTCGATTCAAAGGTCTCGAGCAGAAGCCAAAAGATTTTTAAACAAAGACGCTCAAGTGAAAGGACTCGGCAATGTTACTTGAGTTGTGGTGAAACGGTTAGTAATCTTGTATTGTTATTGCTCAAGGGAAAATTACCAAAAAAGTCATAAATTTATTGTAATTGTGTCAATTCAATTCTAATTTTTTTTTTTTACCAGTTGAGTCTTAAACCTTTTATAATTGCGTTAATTCAGTTCTTCTGGCCAAATTTGGCTGGCTGATGCTAATGTGGATGTTGGGTGGCATCAGTAGACAATATTTTAATATTATTTTATTATTTTGAAATTTTTAATCTTTTCTTCTTTTTTTTTTTTTTTTTTTTCTCTCTTTTTGTTTTTTGCTCTCCATCCTCCTCCTTCCGGTGACCGGCCGGAGGGGAGGGCCGGTCGCTGGACTAAGGTGGCTAGCTAGGCCCAACTGAAGGCGAGCTCACCCTACCGTTGTCAGGAGAGGGTCGCCCAGCCAGCCCTCATGGGATCCACAGGTGAGGGATCGGCGAGCTCACCTTTGCCCAGTAACTATTGTAGTTGGAATCAATTCATTGTTATCGTTTTTCTGATTAGTTATACCGCCTTTCTTTGGTACAACTTGTAGAGAACTTACCGAAGAACTATCAGAGATGGGATAGATAATACTTACATCAAGTACCTTAGCTTTCACTATTTCTTGCATCTTCGAGTTCAAGTGCTTCTAAGGTTGGATAGTGGGTTTGTATTATTCCTCCATCAAAATTTTGTACATGCAAATTGAAGGATTAATTTCCTTGATATCAGCTATTTTTCATCTAATTGCACCTTTATACTCTCTCAATACTCTGAATAGTTTCTCCTCCATCAAATCTATCAAAGAAAAATATATAATCATAGGTAAATAAGAAACTCTATCTAAATAAACATATTTCAAATGATAAGGTAAGGGTTTGAGTTCAAGAATTGGAGGCTCTTCAATTGATGGTTTAGGCTTTGTTGTGTGTTATCCCAACTCCTCAAATTTAATTGCCTTTTGCCTTGAATATGGTGGAATTGCCTCCATGAAATTTTCGCACTCATTTATCTCCTCATTCTGAATTTCTTTGTCCCTTGGTCGAATTAGACATGCTTCAAGTGGATCTTTTAAAATATTTTTGAAAAACCTTATTCACCAATTTGTCAACTATCTCAACTCTAAAACAAGAATTATCATCAAATGGATATTTCATGACTTTAAAAACATTAAATGAAATAAGATCATCTTGAACTCTAAGAATCAATTTCCTTCGTTGTCCATAAATAAGAGCTCTTCCTGTTACTTTAAAAGGCCGACTTAAGATAAGTGATACCTCAAAATCTTCCTCCATGTCAAGAACTATGAAATCTGCAAAAAAGATAAATTTGTTAACTTGCACTAAAATATCTTCTACAATACCTCTCGAATATTTAATTGATTGATTAGCTAGTTGAAGTGACAATGTGGTTCCTTTGCGTCACCTAATTCTAATTTCTTGAAAACTGAAAAAAGACATCAAATTAATATTTGCACTTAAATCACACAATACTTTTTCAAGGAAAGAATCCCCAGTAGTGCAAGGAATAGTAAAACTCATCGAAGCTTTTAACTTCAGAAGTAATTTGTTTTGTAGGATAGTTGAACACTACTCATTCAACTTCACAATTTCGTAATCCTCCAGTTTCCTTTTGTTTGTCAAAATCTCATTAAAAAATTTTGCACAACAAGACATTAAAGCTAAGGCATATGCAAAAGAAATGTTAATGTACAATTTTTTAAATACATTAAGAAATTTAGAAAATAGCTTATCTATTTTGTGTTGCTACAGTCGCTGAAGGAATAGAATTGGTGGCACATATGACTTGGGATTATCTGGAAAAAGTTTGCTCTTACTTGACTCCTTTGGTTATTTATTAATCTCATCTTCCTTGTTTCTGGAAATCTCTTGTTTGACATATTCTTCTACCACTTGTTTACCACTTCTTAGGGTTATAGCCTTATGTTTTCAATTGGATTTTCCTCTATGTTGAGAACGTTATTGTCTCTCCGATATCATGTTTGCTAATTGACCTACTTGCATCTCCAGATTTTTGATTGAAGCGTCTTGATTTTGAAATCTCACATCTGTGCTATTGATGAAGTCATGAGTGGTGTTAGCAAGTTTTGTAACTATATTTTCCAAATTTGACTTTGTCTCTTCTAATTGTTTGAATCCCAGTGATCTCGTCACATTTTGATTATTCCATGAAAAATTTGGATGATTGCGTCATCTTAGATTGTAAGTGTTGGAGTGGGGATTATTCTATAACCTATTAAAATTCCCAACAAAGGTAGAATTTTCACTAAGTTGTTTGAAAGCATTACCTACCTGACACTATGTGCTAACATGTCCTCCACCAAAAAAATTACATGTCAAATTTTGAATTTTTATGGCTAAAACACTCATGTTATCTAGCTTTTTGTTGAATACTTCAAATTGTGCAGCAATTGCAACAAAAACGTCCAACTTCATGAACTCGCTAGCTTTTCGCATTGTAGCCTCTGAGTAAGCCACTGATAAGTATTGGATGCCATCTACTCTAATAGATTGTAGGCTTATTTTGGTGTTTTACTGTTTAGTATGCATTTGATAACCATTCTGTTCTCGGGAACAATTTTTGCTCTGAAATAAATTTTTTTATTTTGCTCATAGAAACCATTTCTAAGCATTTTAAGGTGATTGGTAATTGTTCAAAATTTCTATCCTTGGAATAGAATTGTGTTTGACATCATCCTCAAAATTTCTACTTTAAACCATTTTCTTTTAATTTTTAAATAATTTTCTCACTTTTTTTTTCTTTTCTTTCCCTTCTTCTTTTTCAAGCTTTGGCCGACGACCTCGCCAGAGCATTGCTGGCCCTCAATAAGGCTGCGCCTTGTCGACTGAGCCTCATTGGCAATTGGGTGAGGCTCCGCCGAGCCTTGGTTAGGCAAGCGACCTCAACAAGATTTGGTGAGGCTGAGCTCACCTAGCTACCGGTGAGGCTTGACCTTGCTAAGGCTTCGCGAGGTCGGCCTCGTCTTGGTTGGGTGACACTGACCTCGCGATGGCTCGGCAAGGTTGAGCCCTGCAGACAGTTGGGCAAGCTTGGCCTTGCCCAACCTAGGTAGGGCTTGGCCAAGCATTCGACGAGCTCCTTAGACCTGCGAGCGAGCCTCTAACAAGCTCGTACAATCGATTACTGGCGATTGCAGCGGTAGTGGAAGAAGAAGAGAAAAGAAAAGAAAAAAATTTGATTGGCTTGATTCTAGAATTGTTCCCGGAAACAAAGAGTCAATTTTTTTTTTCTTCTCAATTCTACTCTAAATCTATTCCCAGGAACAGAAAATTTACCAAACAGATTTCTATTCCAAATCTACTCCCAAGAACAAAAGAACAAAATCAAACACTATTTGGCCAGTTGTCAAACGAGCCTTTAGAGTTCTCTCTGCAATTGCATCAATCATAGAACAAAAATTTGTACTAAACCCATTATAAAAACTTTGTATTTGCATCCATATGAGTAATTCATGACGTGGGCATCTCCTAAGAAATTCCTTGAATATTTCTCATGCTTCATATAATGATTCATTATCCATTTGCATAAAATTTGTAGTACGTTACGCATCTTTGCAAACTTTACAAGTGGAAAGAACTTAGCAAGAAATTTCTGAGCCATATCATTCCATATAGTGATCGATTCTGTAAGAAGAGAAGAGAGCCAACTCTTAGCTTTGTCTCTAAAAGAGAATGTAAATAATCTCAATCTAATAGCATTATTTGTAACTCCATTAAAATAATGGTGTCACGGATTCCAAGAAAAGCATCGATGTAAGTGTTTGGATCATTGCTTGGTAACCCGCTGAATTGCACTGATTGTTGAATCATTTGAATGAGTGACGGCTTGATCTCAAAGTTATTTGCTTGAATTGCAGATCTTCTGATACTTGATGTGGTGTCTTGAATTGTTAGCATAGCATAATCTCTCAAGAGTCTATGTGGATCTTCATTCTCACCATCTGCTATCTTCTTAGCATGATTTTTCCGTTCTCTTAGCCACCTTCTGAATGTGCGTTCGATTTTTTGGATCAAGCTCAGCAAGTTTGCCTTGTTAGCTACGTGTCATAAATCAATGTACACATTGGAAAAAAAATAATCGAACGAAAACTAGATTAAACTTAAAATTATATGGTATCAATATTAATTAGTATTAAATAATGATCCCCAAAGAACGATGCCAAAAACTTATTTGTAAAAATCTAAACGCATGTAAACGTGTTAAACAAGTAATATAATGATGTGAAAGAGTATCGCCCCACGGAAATTGATGATTAATAAACTAATTAAATACTAAAAATAGATTAATTCTAAAATTTATCTAACAAATCAAAATAGAATTAAGAATAAATTAAAACTAAAAATCTTAAAAGAAAATTTTGGAGACTAAATATGTTAGAGCATTTAATTTTACTATAACCACTATATATGGATTTCATATTGTTACGCGTACAAGAATGATATCAAACATGTGATAGTAGAATTTCTTAATCTATTTACTATCCTATCTTTAAGTATAGCAACCGACTTAGTCTATTAATCTATTATATCTCTATGTGAATTAAAATAAATATAAGTGCATTAAAATATATGGATATTCCCAGCTTACAATGAGTCTTTTGGATTACTTTATCACCGAAAGCTATACAAATAACACGGTATGTTTCTATTCATGTTTAATTCATGGTTATATATTATGAGGAGAAATTACATATTATCACTTCTTAGTCTCAAATATGCGCATCAAATCCTTCAAGCGGTGGTCAGTCACTTAAAAGCATTAAGTACAACAATATACAACTCACATGAATGAAATCACTTACACACATAAAAATCATTAAATTCACATCATCATGGTTAGGTTACATCATAGCCCTAACAAAAGAAAATTAGAACATAGTAAAAAAATAAATAAAAATATAAATCAAACCTAGCATCTTAAATCAAAGAATAAGAATTCTATCAAGTTTTCTCTTCAAAATACTTGAAAAACTCTCAGAACAATGAAAAACGATCTTAAAAAAACTAGCTATCCCTCGGCTCTCAATGTTCTCCTATTTATATGATACATCCAGGACCCTTATCTGCAAGTAATTGCTTATTTTTCGCATAAAACTATGGAGTAAATCAGAGAATTTTTTATTTAATATCTATCTTCCAACACTTACAAATAAAATTAGAGAACAAAATCAAGGATTCCCGATTAGATATCCATCTTCCAATGCTTTCGATTTGAATTCTTGATTTTTGCCATTTTTTTCCTTATCTTTTCCATATCTCATTATTCTGTATAAATAAGAAAAACTCGAATAATCAGAAGAAAATTCAAATATTTTCCCCTAGATATTGCATTATTTGTTGTCTAAAATAAGTAAAATAACTCTATTTTTATAGTTATCAGGACCATAAGAGTTTCAAACTTTTATGCATCTTTAGCCTTGGGATTTCTTCTTCGATCAGTTTTCACTTTTCTCACAATGAGCAATAAGAAATTAAATATAGATAACATTTTATGTTGAGAGAAAAAATGAGCCACAATTACTGTGGGAACAATGTGGGAGGCATAATCAATCACAGTAAAAAAATAAATAGCAATTTGTGTTTTTTTATGGGTCCAAGTAGGTCTTGCTATTTTAGCATAATCCGATAAGATGGCTTTTCATAATAAGAGCTCGTATTTAAAGGCGAAAAAATGAAGTAATATGTATTCTTAGAAAAATCAATTTGAGACAAGGGATTGGGCTTTCGTAATCCTTTTTAGGATGGGTGTATCTAATTGAAGTGACAAAGGATTTCAAACCTTCAAACGGGAGGAAATGTCACCTATTCAAATCCCATCAACCGCGTGATAAAGATAAGAGCCACCTCTATTAACAAAAAGTCTACAATTAACCAATCTAAGAATCTTATAGGGTATTTATGGGCTTTCAAATAATAGGTTCTCTATGCTTTTTACCATGCGTTAGAAGGGCCTGCATTGATCTTGATCTCGATTACAACCAAGTGGCCTGTGGTACCTTCCTCCATTGTTGGACAATTTGAATTTATAAAGGGAAGTAACACAAAATTCACAAACTTTGGGGTAGTACTAGTCTACCTTAAACTTTCAACTATTTTACAATACTTTTCTAAATTTACATTATACCTTAGCTGTCAATCTCCCATTATTCTTTCCATTAGCATGTGCAACGCACATAACTTTTATAAAATATATTTTCATCTCATATTTTCTAAAATGAAAAAAAAAAATGAAAGATAAATGTCAACTAAATCAACTAAAGTGACATTTTTTCCCTTTCACCTTTAATTGCTGTTAAAAAATGAAAAAAAATACAAAATGGGAGAAAACTAAATCAACTAAAATACCAATAATAAAGAAAGATAAATGTCACTAATAATATTAAACAATAAAGAATTTTATGAACTTAGTAATGTAGCGCTTTAGTAGAACTAAATATGATACATGTTAAAAAATAAAATAAACACAAACTAACTAAAAAGGAAGAGGCCTCAATAGCCAAAAAGGCCACACGGAAAAATTTGGTTGCTCAATCTTTGTTTGTTTGTTTGTTTTTTTTTTTTTCATTTTCTTATAGATATTAAGAATAAAAGAAATATTTCGTTAACCTAAATGAGATGAAAATACACTTCTACCCTTGGAAAGTTATATTCATTGCCCATGCTAATGGAGAAAATAATGGAGGTTTAAGTACTGCAAAAAAATGAAAACTTAGGGGGTAATGTATAATAGTTCAGAGGCGTACGTTCCAAGGTTCCAGGGGACATTGTATCATTTCCCCACGGTTTGATATTGAAAAAAAGGTTTGGACCCAAACAAGTAGATGGCTTGCTTTTATTTTTTTGGTCAAAGGTAATTGCTTTTTTTTTTTTTTTGGTCGAAAGGTCAAAGATAATTGCTTAAAAAGGGGGGAATTTACAGTAACTCTCATGAACGTTTAGAGCAGTACATGTTTACCTCCGAAATGGTTACTTATTCCCATGAACTTACCATGCATCGCACATGATTTTTAGGGTAAAAGTGTACTCTTATCTCATTTCTTTTAGGAAAATTTTCTACTTTTATTCTCTACTGTGATATAATATCAGAAAATGGGGAAAAATAAATACCCATGTAGTGAATTAGCGGGGCATACCGACTTGAAGGCCCCTCTTGTTAATTTGATCTATATGAGTCAAACTTTCCTCTTTATTTATACATTACAGAATTTGAGTTTTATATGAATTCTGAAACCCCTAATGTTGCTTTTTTTGAACAAGGATCTGTTGACTATGGGTGAGCATGATTTCCGAATAGAACCGGGAACCAAAGAACCAGATCAGCTGGTTAGGTTTGGTTCCCGGTTCTAGGGGGCTGTTTCCGGTTCTAAGTTCCATTTTTTTGGGAACCAATGATTCTCGGTTCCAACCGAAATCGGAAGCAAAACCAAAACCAAGAGCCCTAACATAGAAAACTAATATTATGTTCTTCACTTTCCCGTTTCCCTTCTTTCTATTTCCTCTGCAACTGCAACGCTTCACTCCTGAGCCCTCGATGACCCCAAGCTGTTGCTCGTCGCTCCTCACTGCTTGCCGCTCTCAACACTGCCGTCACGACCCATGACGTCGCCGCTGACAATGCCCCCAACACCAGGGTCATCAAGGAATGAGTCATCCTTCTCTCTCTTCCCTCTCTTGATCGATTGCATCATTTCAACTTTCAACTTTCCGATCAATGTTTCCCTGAATTTGTAGCCTGTGGGACCTAGGATTCAATTAGGTCCTTCTGATTTTTGGTGGGTTTTTCACATGATGCGATCTTTGTAGGCAGGTGATCATTAGGACTCAGAACCTGTGTGCCATCGCTAGTTTCATCCTCCTAAGTCGTTCAGCACTCAAAGGTTCTACTACAGCAATAGGTCTATGTGGTTCTTTGCTCATATCACTGCCTTGTTTTACAATGCTATCGACTCTTGTCATCATGGGTGCCACCTCCCAACAACTAGCTATTATCAAGCTGCCATTGTTGTCGTATAATCTTTAGTCGACATGTTATTAAAAGGTAAAAAAATCAAGATTTGGATTTCTGATCGCGACGGAGCCCCATCTCTTGGCCAAAAAGTGTCGTCTTTCATTTCTTTCTTTTGCATTGGCATTTTAAAATAGTTTCTAGTTCATTTTCGAGAAAAACTTGAAAAGTCAAATGGTTGACTTTTGGGTTTCTAAAAAAGATTTCATGTAACTTTAATTTCACTCTTGTCAAATCAATTTCTTGAAAATTCAAAGATTTGACCAAAAATCGACATTTTAGGAAAAGTCAATTAAATGGTTGACTTTTTGCACTTTTGACCATAAAAATAAAAAAAAAATAAATGCACAAATACATTTCTTTTAATGTCGTTTGACTTTTGTGTCAAAAACTTCACAAAATTCGATTAAGAACATTGATTTCTGAATTTTTTAGTTTTAGGTTCTAAATCGATCAAAGATAAAATTATTTTTATTCTAGTCATAATTAGGTGTGATGCCTTCTTTGACATTTGGTTTAGGGACTATCTAAAATCTGCTTGCATATTCAATTTCGGGATTTATCGAGTCAAAAATTCGAATTGTCATTCTCGAGTCCTTCATAACTTGTGATGGACGATTGTTTCTCATTGATTTCCTTAAGATAAGTCCAAATTCAAAATTGATTTTGTAAAATTCACACCAGAACTCATCAATTTGAATAATTTTATCCTCTCGACATTAGAAAATCAAGCGATGAAGTTTCAATCGACGAAATTTGAATTGACTCATTCATGGCTATGGTTTAATTTCATGAATCTAGGTCCAATTCAAGGTCAATTTGAATATAATAAGTGATTTTACATATGGGTAGCTCATTAGATAGGGCAATTGTGACACTAATTGAGTTTAATTTTTGTTAATTTGCAATGTTGTCCATTGAATTGCAAATTTTACCATTTTAGCCCTTTAGGCCCAATTCAAAGCACCCATGGTTTTGACTCGTTTTTTTTTTTTTTACAATAATCATTCAATTGGTCAATAAAAGATCCTAGATCACATTCATAAGGTTTGATTAGCATAATTGCATCTTAATTGGCCAATTTCTTCTTAAAAAGGATGAAATTCCTTTTCAATTTGGTCCAAATTACATAAATTTTAGACCCACAAGGGTCCCAAGTGGACAAAACAATCAAAACCAGACTAAACCGGTCAAGAACCGATTAAAATCCAGCTGAACTAGATTGAATCGATCGATCGATTGCCCGCCAGGGACCGGGCCGTTCAGCCATTTCCAACGGTTCCCGACCTCGGAGACCAATTTTGGAATTCTCTCAATGTTAATTTCACTTCGCACCTTCAATTTCCCAAAATTTTATAGGTTGATCCTCGAATTTCATCAAATTGCAAATTAACCAATAATCGGACATTTCGACGCAATTCTCGGTTTTGGCTTAGGTTTTTGTAAATCAAACCTACTAAATCAATTACCCAACACCAAAATCGATTTTTGACTATTGGATTGAAATTTCGACCGTTGGATTGAATCGACAAATTAAATCGCTTAATTTGGGAATATATAAGTGAAGTTTTCCCTCCATTTTAAGCAAGGCTTCATTTGTGCATGAAATCTCTCTCTCTCTCTCTCTCTCTCTCTCTCTCTTCTCTCTGTTTTGTTGTCAAACGAACTAGATCTCTTTCTTTCTCTCTGTTAGTTCGATCGGATTCTTTTCCGACGAAGCCATTGTCGTCAATTCTAGCCCTTGCTAGTGGCATTCGTGCTGTTAGACCGATCCAATGAGATCTTTAGATCGTCTTCTACTTTCATTTGGTCGGCATAGGTCTGATTGGTCACCGGATTAGCTTCGGTGACCTTGATCTCTCGATTGGCACATGAAAGCTGGTCCAATTGGACCAATTCTATTTTCCTTCGCTGTAGGTGGTTCAGCTACCTCTAGAAGTTATTCATTGTTGTTCGGATCTATTCCTTGGCGGTTCATGAAGGTTTGATCGAAGTTTCGGCAAAATCTTCAATCGATTTCAATCAAAATCGACTAAATCGCGATAAAAGATAATTTCTCGGTCTCGAACCCCGTGAAACGAGGTCGGATAAGCCGGCCAGAGATAGGGTTCAATATTAGTGATATATGCTCATAGATGATTTTGCTGGAGTTTGAATGTGATTGATTGAATGAGTGTGGATAATTGTGCTTGATTAGTCTTAAATCTACAATTTCATATCCTTAGGACAAACTCATTGTTTTGACCAAAACGAGATCCAAAATGACCTCGTTTCACTCGAGTCCCCCTAGGCTTAGATAATAGACATCCCAAGCTTCAAAACGGTGGTTTGTATGCCCCAATCAAGCATTGTTTGACCCTAAAAAATATCTCCGAAGATAAGTGATTCTACTGTAGTTTAGTTGGATTTTCGGTTATTTTTTTCTCCGAAATGAGACTTTACTATTTTTTTTTGTAGCCTTCTGTGATGATTTTTGGACACTCTTGCCTAATGATTTTTATTCCAAATCATTTTGTGTACATCTTGTAATTTTTTCATGATTTTTGAATGTGCTTAACTAGGTCAGATTTTGTTATAAAAAAAAAAAACTAGGTCGAGATTTACTCGATCCAAACCTAGGTCAATATGTTCCGTATTGAACTTTGATTTTGCCATTTTTGTACTGATTTTTGTGTTGAGTTTTGGAATAATTTTCTTTCATAAGAGTTACTTGTATTAGTGTTTTGCATGTCCTATATTTTTTTTTCAAAATTTTTAGAAATGCTTAACTAGGTTAGATCTACTCAAATCCAAACCTAGGTCAATCTGTTCCATTATGATCTCTGATTTTTCCACTTTTATACTGATTTTTGTGTTGAGTTTTGATATAAATTTCCCCCATGAAAGTTTCTCGTATTAGTTTTGTGCATGTCTTGTATTTTTTTGAAATATTTAGACATGTTTACCTAGGTCAAAATTGCTTAGATCTGAACATAAAACAGTATGTCCTACGTTGGTCCGAATTCTCTTTTGATGAAATTGAGTCCACAAATGCACCTATTTTGTCTCAAATCCTTCATGAGAGTTGAAATACATGATACATATATTCAATTAATGCATGATTTGCAAAGTCTTGACATTGGCAAGTGAGTCAATTGCATGAGTTAAGGTTAAAACGTGCTGCATCGGTATATAGTCTAAATGTACATCTTTGTTTTGTCATTTTTGATGTGATTCATGTGATAACGTTTAGGTTTTTGAATCCTTAACGAGAAACGTTTATCATTGCATGTTCTATATGTAGGATTTTTCGTAAGATTTTTTCATGTCTTGAGATGTTTGAGTACATGTTTACATCATTACATTTAGGATCAATACCTTAAAAAACCCCAAACTGGTACACTTGTGACAAATTTACCCCAAACTATTTTTTTGACCATGAAAAACCCCAAACTGGTACATTAGTGACAAATTTACCCCAACTAACTATAAAATACCCTAAACTGGTACATTTTTGACAAATTTACCCCAAACTAATTTATTTGACTACAAAAACCATAAACTGGTAAATTTGTGACTAATATACTCTCCGCTAAATTGGATTAATACAAAAAAAAAATCACAAAAATTGTAAACTGTGACAAACGGAGCATAAAATCCCAAATTGGTATATTAGTCAATTGTCACGTGTCATTTAACTTAATAATTTGACATTAAAATTTGATGAAAACTAACAGAGGGTAAATTTGTCACAAGTGTACCAGTTTGGGGTAAATTTGTCAAAGGTATACCAGTTTGGGGTTTTTGGTGGTCAAAAAAATAGTTTGGGGTAAATTTGTCACACGTATACCAGTTTGGGGTTTTTCAAGGTATTAACCCTTACATTTAAGTGTCATTTTACATGTTAAATTTGTGCCGCAAAAGCATATGTTCATCAAGAAACTCTTAAGCATTTCATCATGAATCTTGAGTCATCTTATATTGTCATTGAATTGTATGGCATATTCTCATGCCGAATTAGAATTAGATGATTACCCAAACTATTTCTCATATCTAATTCTAAGTCACATGTGATTTTTTCACACCATTTATGCATCACTTGAATGATCTTGAGATTTATTAATGCGTGTTTGTGTTTTGATTTTTAGCTACCAACATGCGCACCTTTTGAAATATTGATCTTAGAGCACCTAATTGACCTAATTTGGACTGAGCCTCTCTAGGAAGTCGAAAAGCACACTTAGAAGTTTCCAATGCCGCTAATTTCATACCAATCGCTCATTTTTTTGGACTATTTTCCATTTTTTTCAAAACTAAATCAAAATTTGGACATGGGATCAAATTCTAACCCTTGTTTGGATAGACCTTTTATATTACTGTTCCATTATTTTCTATTAGAATTTTGCACTTGGTCTCTTAATGAAACTTGTTCATTAACATATTGGCTATGTTGTGTGAAAATTTGGTGATTTTTAGACTTGTTTTGTTAGGACAAATCCTTGTGATATTGGCTAATTGTCTTGCTGATTTGACAAATTTCTAACATGTTGTTGCTTGTTATCTGATTTTTATAAAATCATGTATAGCTTGTTTAGGAAAGTTTCCTTCTTGAAATTTGTTCTTTATCATGCCGTACATATTAGGAAATTTTTCCATAGTTAGATTTTCAATGGGTATTACTTAATTTTGTTGTCTTTACACGCTTGTTTTGAAATTTCCTAATATAAACATGATTGTGATTGTTTAGTTATACTTTTTAGGTTAGTTTATGTATGAAATTAGGCAATGTCATCTTCATGAAAGTTGTTCTAAATGTTTTATATTTGTTGTTACAATTGTCATTTTCAAATTACGTCTTTCAAAAAATAGTTTGGTACATGTGATGTTTCTTAAAAACAATTTCTAAGAAGTTCTCCAAAACTCGATTTTGCTTAAGGAAAAATCGTGATTTGGACCATATTCAAAATGCATACAATGCTTGTGAGTGCATTGTAGGCATTTTTAAATTTTTGCAATGCATGTGACTTTTAGATGAATGGTAGGGTCGATGCATGATATCGAAGGAAAACCCTAGGATCACATAAATCGCTTGGTTAAGAGACTTATAAGTGTTATTGGTCATGTAAGAATACAATTGATCAATAATTGTTATAAGTCACAAGAATGAATTAGGTAGGTGTCTTAGTGAGACTCTTGCATGAAAGACAAAGACCGACCCCGAGGCTCCAAAATTTGACTTTCGTATTGAACTTTATTTAAATGATTGATTTCGACATGATGTCGTGTTTTTGATTGTTTTGATGTGTATATTTATTTCTTTCCATTTGCACCTAGTTATAGGTTTCTAGATTAGGACCCTGAAGATAGAGAAAGTGCGAAGGCAGTGGAGGTCGATGTCTATTCCAACCATTATCATGTATTATTCATTTCCCCCGACATATGTCTCGGGTTCTTTTTGTTGTATAAAGCCTGACAAGTTGCAGGTTTTTTCTCTTCCTCTTATCTTTTTTTTTTTTTTTTTTAAATTGTGTTTTCTCTTCTTCTTTTTTTCTAGGATTACACGGTAGATTTACTTATTTCCTTGATTGTTTACTTACTTTTCGTAATTTCAATTCCATTGATTGCTTTCATTTCTTGTTTTCTAGAAATAGAATAGTACGAAAATGACTAAACGCGCATGATCACTTAGTTTAGGACTAATGATCCCAAAAATGTAAGAAGAAATGCATGGACACGTTAGGAAAACACAACATACTGTTTAGTTACTGAAATGACGTTAATAGAAATATTAGCATAACCCAAGTCCCTGAACCTAGATATTTGATTGCGTGAGATTCGAGGTAACACTCCCAACCCTCAATTGAGTTTTCCAGCCGACCCCTAAAACGAGACTAGTGGTGATTTCCGTCTTATTTTTACCTTGCAAAGATATAATCCATGCCTTACCCACCACCAAAACAACAAGGACTTTTCTTTGTTACTTGTTTTGTTGGTTAGTTTGTAAGTGTTTTCCTATAATGGGGATTGGCTGCAAGTGTATATTAGGGATGCCGAATTCTTGAGCAGCTTCATTGGTGGCCAATGACATATGTCCAGTATTGGATTGTGTTTTCTGTTTTCACCAAGAGGGAAACTTATGCACATGAAGAATTTAACTTGAATTCCCCTTCAAGACAGCATGGGCGATGCAAGCTCGAGTTTTCTAATGCATATCTACTTGGCTCAGTCCATAATTTTTTTTTCTCAATTCTAATTTGGTTTACTTTACGAGACTTGAGAATATAATTAAATCTTTTTTTTCCTTTTCTTTCTCTTGAAGATAGGTTTGTCACATGCCTTCTAGCTAGTAAATCCCATGCCTATTCCTTGCACTTGATTATTACAATTTATTTGATGAAATTCTTGAATTCCCCTTCAAGAGAGTTTGGGTGATGCATTGTGCTATGCTCTCATCGAGTGCAGCCAATTCATTTACTTAGATAGTGGCGCAATGAACCGTCACTTTAATTTTCTGCTTCTAAGACATGAGTCTTTTATTACCAACATCTTATTATTCCCTCAACTGTAATTGTCAACTAAACACACAAAGTAGCGAAGAACTCATTTTGCAGCTGGGGTCCTTTCCCTTAATAAATGTTTTCAGTTTGGAGAGATGTGTCTCGACGAGCCTCAAGAGATCTTGTTCTTGGATGACCAAACAGCTTAACTTTCTGACACACCATAGCTCCACAATATCTTTAGTGACATTATTGCTTATGTAGACATGACTGCACTTGCATCTAAGGCATATAGTTGCATACCATCATTGGTTGGATGTTTCTAGTTCCATCAACTACACCAAATAATCTACACTGTCTATTTTCTCCACCATCCAACAACTCACCACTATGTTGTATCCACTTTAAATATAGTGCATGTTGATCACCTATTTTCCACTGTACATTAAGATGAATGAGAACTTTAAAATGTTGGTTGGCCAAACATGAATTTGCATTCTTGTGCTCTCTGCAACTTCAAGTCATTGACCATGAAAACCCCTGGACAATTACTAATCTTAGATTTCCTTCCACACACCTTGTCTCGAGAAGATGTTGGATTACTTCTCTTATCTCTATCATTTTGAGCTGGTCCCTAGCTCCCTTTAGATTTAAGTGGCATTTAAGAGGATATTAGTGAAAGTGCTAGTACGAACACCTAGAGGGGGTGAATAGTTGTTTAAAAGAAGTCTTGGCAAATAAATGCGGAATAAAATAAATTTCAAGGAAAGTCTGAATAAGGATTAGAGTCTGACTAAACAAACTACTAGATTTCTTGTAGATGTTCAGAATCTGTTATGTGATGGAACAGATTTCTGAAATAACTTGTAAGTATGCAACAAACTTAAATATAAAGAGTTAAGAGAATGTTGCACACGAAATTTATAGTGGTTCGGCTTAAATCAAGCCTACATTCACTCTCCCACGCTAACAGCCTTCTGGCTAGATTCCACTATGTAATCAACAAAAGATTATAATTTTAAGTACAAACACTTAGTGGTAGATAACACTATCTCACTAAGTCACTATTTTGGTATTTCTCTCATAATCACAAACGTTTAAGTTCACCAAAGACAAGTGTATGATTGAAGTTTGCTTAGACTTTGGAATTATAAATTCTACGCTCCGTCTCTTACTTGTTCTTCGATCATTAGTCTTCTTAAATACTCCTCCACTTCTAAACTAGCCGTTGGACAATATCTAAAGAATTGTCTTCCAATCTACCCATTAGACAGATCTGTATCTATAAGATTTAGTAGCCGTTGAGTGACAAAAGTAGAATCCTAAGTTGATTATGATCGTCTATACAAACAGAATCTTGGTTTTCATAAGTAAAGTTTCTTTGTTTAGAAAGTTCTTGTCTTCAATCAATTAGATTGAGTCAATCAAATCAATCTTGATGTAGAATCCAAACCAGATCACTAGCCTTTATATGTTGAAACTTGTGTTATGTTCTGTCAAGCTATTTTGTTCTGAACATGCTTCATTCTGAATCTGCTGCGTTATGAACTCGTGTCTTGTTTTAGACCTTGTCACGTTATGGACTTGTGTCACGTTCTGTATGTAAAGTTTAAGAGTGTTCTGTCTGAAGTAAAGTTTGAGTGTCTTCCTTCTGAAGTAGAGTCTGAGTGTATTCCGTTTGAAATAGACTTTACAATCTGGACATAAGTCTGAACATATTCTGCTTATGAACATATTTAGCCTTAAGGTTTGGACACAGTTCAGCTTTAACATAGAGTCTGTCTTTTGGTTCTTCCAAATATAAACCTTGATAATATCCTTTATACATTCTATCATATGCATAGTTTGTTACTCAACCATTAAACATGTTAGTAGCCTTTGATTCAAAGTCCCCGTGTCGACGATGCTAGTGCTGTTTAGTTTTGCTCATTTTATATTCTCTTTGATGAACGGCAAGCTTGTTTATTATTGTTACATTTATTTTCATTTTGTTTAACTAAAAATGAAACGGAAAAAAAAAAAAAAAAAAAAACCCATTGGATCCTAGATACCCTGGAACCTGTGACAGGGTAGGTTTAAGGTTCAAGATTTCAATGGGTAAGTTCCAGGTTTAAAAAAAATGAGAAACCTGTACCCGATGGCAAGTTTCAAGTTGCAGGGGGAATCCGTATGAAACCTGGAACCGCTCACCCCTACTGTTGACGATTGAAACATGAGCTTGGAACTTGAGCTGATTTTCTCAAAGGGGCGACACCTATGGAACATGCGCGCAGGAGTCATAGTCTTCTATGTGAATCCAATCTCTTATGTGGGATTGAATCGTGTGAACTATCGACTCATCATTGAGGAGTTATAGGAAGCTTTGGAGCGGCGTTACCATTTATGGGCCTATGTCTTGGCCAAGTGCTTACATGGGCTTACAAAAACTTTGGGTTCGTAAGGTCAAAAGAAGTCTAATTTCTTAAGGGAAAAATGATTTAAATGATTTATGAACTTTGATCTAATATACAATGTTGTCCCCGCATTACATTCAATATTGTACCTGAACTAGTGGTGGATGTTCAATCTAGTCCCAAGAATATATCAAAATATTTAATGTATTCCTTTTGTTAATTCAAGTTAGTGGAATTTATTGATATGACTACCAATTCGTTAAATTTGAAAAGCGGACAACACAAGAAGGTACACGTGGATTATCCAAGTAAGATGTTCATATCAATCGTGATTTAGTAATCCATGCCATCAAATAACGATGGACATGTTAACACCTTTTATTTTTATTTTTATTTCTTATTTATTTGCTTTTCTAAAGTAAATGAAAGAAAAGATGGATCTGTTGACTCATTGTTATAAAAGTCTAAATCGATATAGTAATCCATGTCATCAAATAAAGTCTAATTTTTCATTTGAGTAAACTGACAGACTGTATTGAACTTTTGGAAATAGTTTAGAGTAAACTGATAGACTGTATTGAACTTTTGGAAATAGTTTAGAGACTATAATAAACAAATTAAATATCTGAGAACGAAGTTGCACATTAAGCCAAAATTCAAAGATGACTTTGGTATTTCCCATTTCTTAGCTTGTCGCTGTCAACTTCGATTACTAAAACATTAGCATTGGTTTCCACATGATTGAGATTTAGAAATTGGCTATCTCATACTTTGAACTACTCATTGAAAGTTTGGAATTATTATTTTGATCATTGTTTTATTTTTCGAACTTACATTTTATTGATCTTTGAGGTATTGGATTCCTTGTTTTGTTAACTCTGAACCATCCCTTGACGGTTTGTCTAGATTTATGTCGGGGGTTAGATGTCATAATATTGGATTCTTGTTGAAGAAACTCCCATGAGATTTTAAGATGACAAAATAATCAAAAATCACTAATTTATGCATTATCAATAGATGCAAGGTAATATGCACATCGTGTACCAATAGGCTCGTTGTGACATGGAGCACGCTGCTACTCTCAAGAGGGAACGAGGTGAATAAGTTACACCCATTTAAGTGGACTCGGCCTAGTCAACAAACCCAAAAATGGTGATGATAGCAACAATAGCATTCAACCCAACCTCCTTCAATAGCAACTACCGTAAATTTGTTCAACTAGATTGTTGGGTTTAGATATGCATCAATCATAAATCACCTAGATGTGGATTCTTGTGATGAGAGAAAGGTCGTGCACAACCTAAAACTAACACGTCTCCTTTTAAGGCCATGGCAAAGCAAATAAACCATAAATCATGCAGGCGGGAGGCACAAGTGGGGCGAGCTTTTGGGGTATAAGATCCAGCGTGGGAATTTTGGGTTTCAGACATGTTTTTGATCCTACATCGCCTGGACTTGAGCTATTGCTACGGTAAACAAGTGCCAAGCGACCTCAAATTAGAATGATGCGCTTTAAAGCCGTATAGGCATGAGTGCCACTGCCAAAGCGGATAATACGTAGCGGACATAAATGAGAAGTAGAGTTTCGATAATAAAATCTCAGGGCTAACTAATGAATGTTAGGGATCAAATCAAAAGCAAAAATTTTTGAGAGGATGAAAATGAAACGTAGTGCGAAGCACGAAGTGTACCACTATCCTTATCTATTTCGTCCTCGCATGAGCAAACTCTGCATTTCACCAAACAGCCCCCAAAGGAATATGCCAAGACCGACCGATACACGTGATGAGGAGATCAAAAAGCGAGGTCCCATCGAAAAGTATGTTTAATCAAAGATCAAGACAATGTGATCAGAAGACGAGAAAAATGTGGTCCTGCACTAAACTACAAGCAAAAAGAAAGGGACATAAAAAGGCACCGAGCAATGTCCAAGAAATCAACCCAGTAATCAGTCAATGTCTCCATCTAAAGCCCCATTGAAAAAAATTCACTAATAATCTGTGGGGGCCCTCTCGAAGTTCATGATTGAAGACACTGTGGTACCAAAATGTCGCCTAATACTCTAAATTCGAAATGCTGAATTTCGAACTCTCGTTGAGATATATGAAGATTGGTTCCTAGCTTTTGCCAAGTCACACTTCCATCATGCTCATAATATTGCTTATAAAGCTTGCCGACTTCAGATTCTTCGGACCCATCTAAGAGTACTCACGAGGTACGAAGTTTTGTCCGATCCTAAGCTTCAAAAACACTTTATAAAGACGATCATGAGAAAGTGAAAAACAAAACAAAACAAAACAAAACAAAACCATCACTACATTGATGACTTTGACGTGACACAAGATCACGCTTAAGAAAAAATCGAGTTATGAGAATAGTTTGAGAATACCGAATCAGACAATGATATAATCAAAAGTACCCAGAACTTGATCTTTAATCAACTTCCTCATAATATTGATATAAATTTTCAAATTAGTTTAACAATAATATCAATTCTTCACAGCACAATAGCAGGTCATAGTCGCCCAAATTGCCACTCTTCCTTCCCCATGCTAGAACTTTTGACTCCTTTTTAGCATTTTAAGTTCATTGATGTTCTGCCTTTTGAGATGAGAGAGCGAGCGAGCCGGGGGGCGGGGAGGGATTTAAACCAAAGCGTGAATTTGACGGCACAAATGACTAGGAACTTCTATGCTCGGCATAGAGAGTTAGATAGAAACAATAGTCAACAACTGGACTTCGAACTCTCAGAAATGCCATATATGTTCTGCCTAAGCATCAAGTCATTTAATAAACGAAATTCATTACAGGCAGCATTGCACACATAACAATCCGGTCAGTTTAATGAAACTCAAGATGGAGAAACGGGGCCAGAAACAAAAAATGCAAGATGGTCTTCGGAGAACTTATGGGTGTCCACCACACAGATATACAGAGCAAAATAACATTGAACAGAACGCAAAACTTAATAAGTTTTTGAGACATGGAGGACCAAATTAAAATGTAAAAGATATGAAAGTTACAGATGCGAGAATAGCTTGACTAGAACTTGTTGCTTAATATTGAATGCTGAGTGATGTGGCAAGCTTTCATAAGAGATGCGGTCAATCGTCGAGCCAGTCCAGAGAGAAGCACTTGTCTGCGACTTGAACTAGAACATCCTCCCTGGGCTTCACAGCATCTTTCCACCCCCAAGACACCTCCTCATCACAGATCACATTTTTAAGAGTCTTCATCAATGAGGCAGACTTCGGCACCCCCCTTATTTGCGCACATTCCCTCATATCGATCTTCTCAAGTTTCTCCAGGTTTCCAATTTCTTTAGGAAGGTCCATCAAATTAACACATTGAGAGATGTCAAGATACTTCAAGCAACCAAGTTGACAGATTCCCGGAGGAAGCGTCCTAAGATTCGGGCAAGCATACATTCTCAGTATCTCTAGAGATGACAGATTGTGCAAATCGGCTGGTAGACTTTGGAGGCTGTGGCAGTTCGTGATGCTCAGGCTCTTGAGGGATTGGGCCAGGCAAATGCTTGAAGGAAGCTCCAATAAGTCATCGCAATGATCAATAGTGAGCTCCGATAGGCGTGGAAAAATCTGGGGGAGGTTGACGATTGATGGATCTAGGCTGTCATTGATCTTGCACAGGACTAGAAATACCTTCCTCATGTCATTGAGGGGTGTTGTGCTTTCAGATAAATGGGGGACACAAACTCTTTCAAGCCAGAGGCTTCGCAACTTGGTCAAACTAGAGAAAACCGAAAAGTTTCGGAGGACAGCATTGGAAGTGCTGTGATTTATGACAATCAGAGCACGGAGCTTCGGCATGTTCTCAATAAAAGGAGGTAAGAAGTAACTGTCGGAAGAGAAGTTGAGGATAAGCACTTCAGCCTTGGGGAATTCCATTCTTGGCCAGTCCATTTCATCCATTTTACCTAGCTTTGCACAACAGAAATTAGTGAAAACAAATTGGAAGAGAGAGTTCAGTGTACAAGACTCACAAAATTTCAGTCGATACCTGTGTGAACTGAAACAATTTGAGCATCGAACGGTATGCCTGAATTCCTTTCCCACTCTTTAGGAAACTCATTTTCTCTTCTAGGCATAAGCAGTCGCTTGCGCTTGTTGACTTCCTCCTGGTTGTTGAGATGAAGGGCAAGGTCCCTTAGCACATCATGTTGGGTCACCGACACCTCGAAATAACTGCTGTATATTTCTCCAGCTCTGCCACAGATCTCATGAAGTTAGAAGGATTCATTTTGATTAGTTCTTCCAAATCTAAGAGCCATGGCAAAAGACCTGCGGAATATGAACATACCGGACATCCTTAACCAAAGTAATTAGATTTTTGTTGGAGAGCTCAACAACGATCGCAAAACCTTCTTCTTCATCGATGTCATGTATTTCGACCCACATGTTGATAAGAACATCCAGAGGAATCTTTGTGTCCTCTGGGAACGATCCCAAATCCAAGAAGCATTCTTTGACCTTTTTCTTCAAGTGCTCAACACTGATCGCCATCCTATCCAACAGTTTGCTTCCATGAGAGTCAGATATCGGCTCTCCCCTTGCCAATCTATTTCGGGCACTCACCCAGAACATCGGTAATTGGTCCCTTAATGAAGCTCCAATCACTTTGAGAGCCAAAGGAAGCCCTTTACATTCGTTGACCACCTATCCACAGCGTTTTCATGACATATAAAATTAAAGGACTAAGGCAGCAGATTCAAATGAAACTTCAAACTAAGTTACTTGCATTTACACGAGTATAACGGTACACCAGAGAGAGAGAGTGTTTTTCTAAACTACCTGCTTGACCAAATCTTTATCAGCACCAGGAGGGACGGATTTTTGACCAAAGGCCGAGTGGCAGAACAGGGTCATGGCTTCTTGTTCCCTCAGCAATTCTACTTCATAAGTATCTTTAATTACTTCTGGGAAGTTGAATCTAGAGACCACAAGGGTCATGCAACCGGGTGTCCTGGAAATGGCAACCAACGGCTCAAGATCCGAGAACGACCACACATCATCCAGCACGATCAGGGTCCTTCGTCCTGTGGCCCCCAAATTATGTATGCCTTCTGGTCTCCAGTGCATATTCAACTGAGGAACCCGATCGAATGGACTGACCCCTTCATTCCCCATTATGTGTGCCTTAATCTGTGCCTTCAATCCCTCTATATTAGGGGACTGAGATACTGTTTGGAACAGGACCCTGCCGTTGAAATAATCTGGAAGAAGCATAAAAATGGTCAGTTGGTAGCTTTGAATCTAAACATACGAACTTTTCATTCTGAAACAAGTGAAGATCCACCTAAAACATAATGG